>OY728140.1:1428440763-1429690763 GCA_963277665.1 Viscum album | reverse complement strand
CTCTGGTGGCCCGTTGTTTGCACCGTTTACGCCTATGGCCTCCGGGGGATGCCATCTTCACTGTGATGGATCAAGATACGCCTTTCCATCAATTTCAAAGATCCTATCACAAGGAATGAATATGCGGATGGGCTCAAGCCTTGTTATTGTTGGACCGCGACCTCCGTATCAGAGGATAAAAACCAGAGAGTTTTTGGGGAGTGTAGTAAAATCCAAGATAAATCAATCCCAATGTTGAACCCCCAAAGATACCCTCCCATATAAACAAGTGACTTACAGATCAACCTGCTTGTAGGTTGATCCGTATCCATAATTTAAAAAAAAAGAAAAATGGGGAGGATATTTAACAAACAAACCCCTACCTTTTATGACATATGATGTCACGGTGTTCTTCTTCAATTGATTTAAGACATTGGAATCGCTTCTCGGCTTCGATTTTCAAAAGGCATCGAAGATGTAGATGTCCTGTCAGTATTTGTTGGTCTTCACTGTGGTGGATGTCCATCGGTGGTTCTCCAGAGAATCCTCGAAATTTTAATCCATATTTTCCCAACATGTCGAACTATAAATAGGAGCATGTCGTAGCATTCCCATTATGATGCAATGTCATGTTGCTAAACTGTTTTAATTAAAAAATAGTTTCATTGTTGTGCTTCGTTAAAGTGTCATTATGTTGTGAGTTTAATGAGCCATTAACGAGACTCATTTATGTGCATCGTCACTACCCTGTCACTTCCCCATAGCATTTTCTTTTGGCACCCAAAATAGAGAAAGAAAATAAAATAATTCTTTAAAATTAATTTTTTATTTTCCCCAAAAATTCAAAAAAATAATTTTTTATCAGCCCTTGTCGGCCAAAGTAAAGTCATTTGAAGGCGAATCCTAGAATTTTGAATTCAACGGTGTCCTCTGATTTTTGATTCAGACAATGGTTCAAAATATAAAAAATTCCATTCAAACGTTTACTGAACATACCTTAAAAAGTTCAAAATTCCATTCTGGGCACTATAGACCTCAGAATCAAGGGTCTTCAAATTTCACTGTCTCGAAAAAAATCCCATTTATTTTTTTTTTCAAAAAAAAAAATCCATGGAATTTATGGACATTACATCCTCCCCACCTTAAGAATTTTTATCCCCAAAAATCCCAAACCTAAACTTAAGGGAGGAAACTAGTGCAACAAAGGTTTCTACACTCCTTATAAGAACACACCAAAATGAAACACTGAGATCAACCACTCTCATGTTAAACTCTTTCTAGGTCAACATCATGTCGCAATAGGCACACGTTTCATTAATTGTGACAAGAGGTAAAATCACTAATTACTACTATTAATCTGCAGTCATGGGGTTTACCAACTCACATCTACGCTATCCTGACACAGATCATAGAAAGAACCCCACAGTCCACATCTACCCAGGGATGCACTATGCTACCCCTAGGAGTTATGCATTCATGTTTGACACTAACACATAGGAGTATTTATGAAAGGAATAGGGATTCCCTTGAGAAAACGTTGTGTCTTACATTGTCCTCTTCCTAGAAAATCCAACGGTCACACTAAAAGCCGAAAAAAGAACACAACCACTCTCATTTGTGGCCTCTCTACTGGGTATGTATGGTTAGGAACCATTCCGCAATGCAAAAACATCTTTTGGTCTAACTATGCCACCATAGAAGGACTCAAGAGGGAATCTTTACAAGATTCCAAACAGTGCTGCATGGGCTCCCCTTTTTATAAAAAGGAAATCCATTCTCCACCACATGGATATACCACATCTCATTCCTAATATCATCATTTCGGGAATGAACAGTAGTATTCCGTACCCAGAATGACATTGAAAGTTATAAATGCCATGAATAAAAGATCCAAACCACAAATCTTGCCTCCAAAAGTTAGGTCACACTATCAGTGTCTGTGTGTGATCAACAAGTTTCCTCCATTAGGAGTTTCTAAGCATGAGGTTCAAGTCCATGGTCCCACCAGAACCTCAATATCTCAAGCAGAACTCATAGAAAAGGAACGTCCAACACCTCTTTCTATTTAGAAAGGAATAGAAAAATTACATAGGTCGTACCTCAAACTTCTCTTAGAGATTTTTGGTCATGAGATATGACTGTAGGAAGCTATCCTCGCCCATGTCTTTTAGCTGCTTGGGCCTAGCGGGGACCACCCCCTGCTTCTCGTCAAACTCCTCTACCACGCATGCTGACATGCAGAACTCTATGATCAAAGAATTTTATCTTCAAAGGACGTTCATCTTCCGGCTCCCTCCCAGTATTACGACAGGTTGGGAAATCTCTAATGAGATTCCCCCATCCGTTAAAAGCGTAAAACTACCTCTCTTGCGGCTGATCTGATATTTCATGTTGTTTCTGTTCCACAGACCCACATGTCTATGTCTGAGCATGTGTATGCCTCATACTCTTAGATCATATCTCTAATCATCGGCTAGCTCTATTAGACACCTCTACTATGTGACCTATAACATACGTCACATCCACCTACTGCTCTTCCAGGAAGTTCTCAACTTCCAGGGCTCGTTCCATTACCCCAACAAGCGTCAGAATGCTGATAGGTATCACTGATGCCCTGATTTTCTAGAACAGTCCCTGCTCAAAGGCTGGGGCCCTGAAGTAAGGGTCTCGCACCGAATCTGTGGAGTAGTGAGAAAGATCCTTCAATCTCACTGAGTACTCTACTACCGTCATGCTTCCCTACCATAGGTGCAATAGCTTCTGTATGCATACAAGGCACAATGTTGTCAGAAATAACTCCTCTCTAATGTGGCACTCAAAGTCTAACCAAGTGAGGGTTGCCTTATCATGAGTCTGGATCGTTAGGATCCACCATCTTCACACTGAGCCCGGAAGAAGGATTTCAGCCAAGATCACCATCCGCTTGGGTGATGTAATCACTAGGAAAAATACATTTGTAACTGCTTCAAGTCAATCTTCACCTACCTAAGGACTCATGTCACCATGGAACCTATGAAGTCTCTACCTCTGAAACTCGTGTAGTGCGCTCAGCCTACACGCATCCTCACCATGAACTTCTGGTGGGAACTTCTGCTCAAAAGGTGGTGGCATGGCTGGTGCACCACCCATATCTAACACCCTTGTATCTGTGCCCTGCACTGAAGCCTCAACTTAGGGAAGATCATCATCATGATCCTACTGTGGAATCTTATCTGGAAACCATTGTGGAGGGATCCTGAAATGAGTCAAGATGAACCACAATTAAGAGTATATTTGGAGAGCTGACTGAAAAAGGAAATGAAAATCAAAATAATTCCTACAAGTTTCATAATCCCATAATTTCACCAAAACCAAAGCTTACACGTTCATATATGGGTAACAAGTGTCCATAATCCTAGTGTATGGATATGTCGGCTGCCGTACAAAAACTGGAGTCCCTGTCCTGAAAGACAAACTCGAAACACTTAAAACTATATCTCACAAACAAAAACAATAGAGCCTTGGTTACTGATGTAGAGAAGACAACCTATGATACCAATTTTTCACGAACCGTCCCCCAGGGCCCGTACCGTGACATACCCTAAGCCCACCTCCTAATGTACAGGGGTCAGAGACTAGCGCCGAAGGAATCAACCTACAAGTGGGAGGCATTTTCCTTGATACCTATACACACGTGCACTCACAAACCAAATATAGAAAGATAAAAGGTGAATACTACGTAATCAGAAAGTAAAGAACAATATAAAGTAAATCACTGAGTGGTAAAACTAGGCTAGTATACAAGCCCAACAAAAGAACTGGGAACAACAAGGTACAAAGGGAGCACTGATGTCCATCTGTGGGAAAGTCCCACCTAATCACTAGAGTGGTGAAGATACTAGAATCTGATGTTGTATGTCCTATATTCATGGTCCTACTAGGCCCCGGCTGGTCCTAGGAGACCGTGTCCACCGTTGAAACGTCTATCGGTTCTATCTCCCCGAGCACCTCTATTGAACCGTCGAACGTTTGCACTCGAAACAACATGTGTGGGTGAAGCCCATGTAGGGGTGAGTAACTCGTGACTTAGTAGGGCACCCCAGGACCCTTGATGGTCTCTCAAAAATCCAAAAAGAAAAACACCAAAAAACAACTACGAAGTAAACCACAAATCCAAAAACACGAAGTAAACCACAACGATTATGCATAGTCATCTCTAATCAGGTACATGCCAATACATATACCCAGGTCATCTAGATATACTAGTCTCATCCTCAAAGAAACATATGGCTACAAACTCTAATCCATTACTAGTATTTCAAAATAAGGCTCAAATCGTAACTCAAGGATCTTGAGTACACGCACCATGAGCTGGCCATCCCTGATGGCACCCGTCTGGGAGATGAAATCCATTAGGTAAACCTCAAAAATTCCTAATGGTACATCCGAAAGGATGTTATCCATTGAGAACTTTCTACTAGAACTGCCTCTAGTGACCGAAACTAGAGGTCTCGCTGTCATAGTCTTGCACCCTAGGAAATACCAAGGGAAACCAAGTGAAGGGGCCCACTCCTTGACACTGCATTCAGTTGGGGGGGCACAGCTCTAGTATGACCCATGACATCTAAGTTGCTCTAGTAAGAAGTGTACCACACCTTAGTCTATCGAGGGAGCACTAACTTCTACCTTTGTATCAATTACATTAAGTGGAGGGGCCCACTCATTGTAATTGCATCCTACAGTCGAGGGAGCTCTAACTCCCAGGAAGGACCCTCTCAACAGAGAGGTGTCAACTCCTACTGAACTTATATGATAAGTTGAAATTCCAATGAGTATCTTAAAGGTAGTACAATAAGCCCATAATTAATCATTGAGTCCAAGACTTAGAACTTTTATATTGGTTTTAACCATTTTCTATAGAATTTGTTTTACCTCTCTATTTGACACTTTTACTTGACCATTGGTTTGTGGGTGATATGCAGTAGACATTTGATGCCTGACCCCATACCAATGAAAAAGTGATTTCATTTTTCAGCTATATAAATGAGAATTGTGGTCACTAATGATGATCCTAGGTAATCCAAACATACAAAAAATTAGGGTTCTGAAAAATTTCACAACTATCATGGAATCATATGCCCTCATTGCTCGTGCCCTACCTATTTTGACCTGTAATCAACTAAAAGAACAATGTACATGTTTCCAAAGGAATTGGGAAATGTCCTCATAAATTCAATTCCAAAAATATCAAAAATTTAATGAAAGAGAAAGGTTTGTTGTGGTATTTTAATTCACTTAGGGAAATTACCCACTCTTTGATAGTGAGGAGAATATTTAAAAAATAATGGGTATCCAGAAATAGTTTTGGCCAAATGAGACTAGAATCGATGACCTTGCTAGCCATTTGTTGGGGACCGTAGTGGTCCCCATAATAAATAGTGTGGAAAAACCTATGGTAAGACTGAAACTCACTATCAGGAACACAACGATTGAGGACATGATTAGTACGTGTGCATCAGAGGTATGGTTTATACTAATTTTACCAACAACACCCATGTTTCAGACAATAAGATTGGTTTTTGTGGAAATCATAATGAATGAAAGATGATACCAAATAATTTACAATTTCATCATACCAAGGAATATCATATTGTAGTCGATATAATTTCTCATTAGGAAACACATCATTTATGGGAATACACGGGGATGAGTCAATGTGCAAGGATAGGTGGATCATACTGATATTGTTAGCTACCATATTCTATTCTTATTTTTCCCTTATATTATAGATTAAATTTTTGAAGTTGGATCATCCAACGAATGGGATGTGGTTTTTCATTTAGTTTCCTAAGGAGATACGAGAGGGCTGCATGATGTGAGAACACAATTGATTTGTACCCTAAATTTTATAACCAAAATTTATCATAGTGGGAAAAAATTCAAAGAATTAATTTTCAATTATGGTATAGTTGTCTTAGGTAGGGTCCAGTGTACATGAGGATTATGATATGATATATGGACCTCGATAAACCTATTCTTGATAAGACTGCCTCAACTTCATAGTTATGTGTGACGAATGAGATCAAATGGAAAATCCCACTATGGTTGTTGGATTACTAGTGGTGATGTTGAACTCCATTTAAGTTTTTTAAAAGCCTCCTCACAATTTTTTTAAACACAAATTCTTATAAATTTTATATTAATCGGGATATGGGAAGTGAAATATTACTAAGTTAATGAATTAAATGATGATAAAATACTTCATGACCTAAGAAATACCATAGATACCATACATTTTTTTTGAATGGTAGGGAATAAATAACATCCAATTTTGATTTTTCTACTTGGATACCATCCCTAGAAATGGCGTATCCAAGTACCATACCTTGTCATACCAAGAATGGGAATTTCTCATAATTTAATACCGGATTCATGTCAATATAAGAATGTAGGAAAGAACCATGACTACTAAAATACTGATCAAAATAGGAACCATATATAGTGAAATAATCTATGAAAGCTTCAGGAAATTCTCTAAGTAATCTGAGAAAATACTAGCCCCGAATTACTGGAAAGTACCTAGAGAATTGAATAATCAAAATGGAATCCTCCCATAAATGAATGTTCCAAAGGGGAAAGTAAAGGTTGTATTTTCGTAATCCTCAGGGGGATATAGATCTAAAAGTATCTAGAATAATCATCAAGGAAATAGTGGTGGGACTTACTGATAGTCCTATCATGCATATAGTTAATGAACATCAATGGGAAATATCCCTTCATAGTGTGTTGGTTTAGTCTGTGATAAGAGATATGCACACACCAACAATTCTTCCCACGGGTTAGAACCAACTCATTTTTTTTATTTTTTATTACTATTAGGCTATTTTTCTTAGGAACTTACTACACTAGATTAACCTATTGGATATCAGAGATTTGGTAAATTATTTTATTATCCAATAATTTTGTTGCCTCCTTTTTACAACATCAATGATGTTTGGTTTCAGTCAACGTTTTGCTGGCCTCACTGGGTTAGCCTCATCCTTTAACAATATATAATGTGTGAAAATATATGGGTTGATACGGGGAATGTTGGAAAGTGTCCATCCCAATTATTATTTATACTCCCTAAAAATGGAATTCATTCATAATTCATTCTCTGGAGGGAGTGAAATACCATTGATAATAATAATCTTGTTTTCATTATCAAGATATGAATATTTACAATATTTAGGCAATGATTTAAATTCCAATTTAGGGGGATTATGGATTAATGGGATTGAATGTGAAAGTTATAGGGCACTAATATCATCTAACTTATTAATAGTATCATTCTAATATGAAGAATGATATTTTAGAAGATTAGCAGTATCATCGATGGTAATGGGATCCAAAATTCTCAAGAAATCATCAATTAAAAAACATGCATGGCCTTTTTTAGACCATTAATATATTCAATGAATGATTCATTACATAGAATTTATATTAATGATGAAAACTTAGAAATAGGATCAGGGGAAAGAAAATATGTATGTTTAGGGAATGGGAGTACATCAATATAATTAACTGAAAGTGACGAGTGTTCTTCAAAGGGTTGTTTCATGGAATCAAATATTTTTAAGTGGTCAATGTCGCCACCAAAATCTATAGATAATGTTCTATTGTGAAGAATAATTATGGATTTTTATGTTTTTAAGAAAGTTATCCCAAATATAATTGGGGTAAGTCCATTCATTATATCCTCTTACATTTTAAGCACATAAATGACGGTTTGGAAAATCAAAATTTTCACCCTCATAAGAACATCCTCTAACTCACCAGTAGGGTGTGTTCTACTATGTTTTCTAGTTGAAAAATATTTCTAGTGGGATTTATTTCTTCATGTTTTAATTAGGAGAAAATAGTTTGAGGAATCACATTTATAGAGGAACCCCAACCAAGAATAGCATTTAAAAAATACTCTCAAATGGTGCATGGAATCGAGAATATCCCTAGATTTTAATATTTGGTGAGAAGTGATGGATATATCAATGATTATTCATTCATCCAAAAAATCACCTTTTCATCACCTTAAAGTATCCTTCAGTATGTCTACATGTCCTTTAGAAACATGGCATATCATAGAATTTGCTTCACGATGTCAATCAAGGGGTTGTTAGCCTGCTCTTTTTGGAAAGTTTCCAAGATTTCTTTACCAAGTTTATTTGTTTTCCTTAGTTGGGTGACCCTTTAATAAAATTAAAGGTGAATGATTTATATTGGTGAATCATCAAATAAAACTTTCTTTCAATTCGAAGGGATTCCCTCATGACAAGTTTTTTTCCTCATTTGGAGCATTTGTAGTGGTTGTGATGGTGGTTTATATATGGCTATATGACTATAATTGAGGGGTCATTTGGATTTTAAGTCGTATTCCCTTCTTAAGGGTGATGTAACTAACATTTCCCTTATCCCTATGGTTGATTAGTGGTTAAGAAGGTAGTTTATCAATTATGGGAATTGGTCAGAATAGTGGGTGTTGGAAGAACATATACTATAATGAATGGGAGGAGGAGATTTGGATTTTCGTTGGGAAAAGAAATTTGTAAGATAATTTCACTTAACTCTTAAAACATTATGTACACATTATTACTAAACATAGAACTCTGCTCACCATGGACACCTAGAATGGGTACACTATAACTTGAACCAAATTTATGTTTGCTATGTGGCATATTTTTAATTTGGGTTCTTGAAGTGATTGGAATTTTATACACTAGTGCACCACATGAAGCACCATCAATCATGTTATGATCAATAGGAATTTAAGCATCAAAAAAATATTTTCTTAATAGTTGATCACTTATTTGGTGGTGTGGAAAGCCTGGATATACCCTATTATATATTTCTTAGTATTCATGAAGTGTTTTCCCTTGTGATTTTATTATTTGAAAATTTTCTTTCCTTACAATTTTAGTTTGAGAGGTTGCGGATTATTTTTAATGAAAAGTGCATTTCATTTCCACCATTCCACTAATAGGGGAATTGACAAAATACAACAAATATTTTTCAGTGTCATCTAATGAAAAAGGCAATTCCATATGTTTAATTATTAGTCATACAAAGTAGAAGATTTTAATTCTTAACACACATTGTATTAAATTATTTTAAGTGATTATGTAAATATTCCCCCACAACTCCGTGGAATCGTTGTAATAAGTGAATTAAACCAGTTTTAGGTTCAAAATTTGGTGCCTTGCCTTGTATTTGATTTTATGTGGGATTAATCTATACATTAATATTGTTTAGTTATTTTAATGTATGGATATATTTAGAAATATCATGCACAAATGATCTAGTGTTAATGTTGGGTTTAGAAGAAGAATAAAGATCAAGAAGTGTACCGATGTGTTGTGTTCCTTCCTTTAATAGATCGTTCAGCACTTCTTGGTGGTGATAATGCAATATCCTCTCTGGTTCATGTTAGAAAGAGAGTAGTTCACCTGATGAACATCACATCATGAACAATTCATACAAAAGGAAAATTTTATATATAAACCTAAAAAATGAATGAAGAAGAGAATCAGAAAAAATATTAATTTCAAAATACATGATGTTTTTACCAAAAAATTCACACTAAAAACAAAATCACTCCCTGGAAACGACACAAAAATTTGAACATTTTGTCATGAAATGTAACATTTATAATGATTTAAAGATTCATTTATAGTATAGAGAATACCCTAGGTCATATCTCAAGGAGTATTGGTGGTTAATAGTGTGAATATTTAATAAGAAGGACTAGAAGAGGGGGATGGGTGGTTTTGAAGTCATTTTTTAAAATAAAATGACTTAACATAAATAGTATAATAGTTTAAAAACATGTTTATTTTGAAAAATATGAGAAAAAGGGTTCATTTTGAGTTCCCTACACACATTTCAAGTTCATTTTTCATAGGGATTCATTTTTGTTGAAGTAAGCCTTTGATTGAAATTAATAGGAATATTGATTACTTCCTATGATTTTATATCAACGCTTCAAAAACCAAACATTGACATAAAAATAATATTGAAAAGGAATAATACATATGTATGAAATAAGAGCTTAAAATGTATAGTTAAATCTCAATAATGTGGCTAAGAAATGGATTCTTGCATTTTCCAATCAGAACAACATATGTTATACACTCAAAACCTCACACCGATCAATTATAAATTAAGACCATACCAATCACATGGATCAAGATAATAATTCAAATACGAAGTAATGTAAGATAGACAGAATTATATGTTTCTAAACCCAAGTTACCCCCAAACCAATAGCTATTATAATAACTATAAATCCCTTAACATGTGCACAACTCCCTCACAATGAACACCCACTATTTATCCCTTCATCGAGAGGAGGTAGAAACTCGGTTGGACATCCTTCTTCATTTTAGCATCACATATGATGATACAGAGATAAAGAACATAAAAATGGATTATAGGACTACTTTGGGACTCCAAAAAAGGCACACCATTCCTCATGGTCGAATATATAAATGGGATGCCCAAGGTTCCAATTTATAGGCAAAGTGGAAGGTGGTTTTGGGAACCCAGATTTTTAGAAACCTATTGGACCATGGTTTTGAGTGTTTATAATGTATTATATTGATTTCGAAATTTTTTTAAAAAAATTCCCAAAATATTTAATATATCCACAAAACATTGTTTCCATTTGAAAAACAATATCTAGAGATATGGATGAAATACATAACACAACTTTTGAAATCAAGAAGATTCAGTTCCCTGGTAAGATTATTTTTGTTAGCACCTATAATGGATGAATTTGGATTTAGTGTCTTTAGAATAGTTGTATCCCACAAAATTTTGGATAGTCTCAAAAACTTTCACCCTAATTTGATGCACATATTAGCTTTAATATTTATTTAACTCCACATGTGTTCTTGGAATCTTGCAAAGTTTGGCCCATTTTTCATCAACTTCATCCTGATCCCTCAAAATCACCTCCAAGTACAATGAAAACATAAAAAAAGTGAAATAAACCTTTTTAAAAGTGACAAAAAATAAATTATTTAATCATATATGAATTTAAATTTATTATAAAAATTGTAATTTTCAATATAAAATCAATTTAATATAATGGTGAAAGTGTGAAATAAAATAGTGAATCATGTTGTGGTCAAAGATATAGACGACTTGTCCCTTGATGAACAAGATAAATTTATTATATCCAATTAAATGATAAAGGATCATATTTTTCATAATAATATCAAAGGGAATATCTGATTAAATTTTTGACAAAACATAAAATCAATGAAGAGAAAGATGAGTACTCGAGTGAATCTAAATATAATGATGAAGAACGTGATAAAGAGAATATGAGGATTATGTATTCATTATTAAGGATATTTATTTTTATAAATGGTATACACAAATATATACTCCCATTTAAATAATTCATGTGTGGTGGAATTGGGAATATTCATTTGATTCTCCAAAGAATAAGGGTATAGAGTTGGAAGATGATGATCATGAAGAAATAAATCAAAGAAAAAAACGGGGAAAAAGTTCTTTGTTAAGAAATATTTTAGAGTAAGTAAATTCTTACAAGAAGAAAAATAAGATCTGTACTAGGAAACTAACCAAAATACTACTAAACAAAAACTAGTCAATATGAATAATTATTTCTTGAAAATTTTAGAGACCTTATGAATTATATTCAAAAACATGAAGAAACCTCTAGTAGTGATGATAAAAGTGAATAAAACTAAATTGAGTATATGTTGATAGATAATCTTTAATAATTTCATGATAGGAACACCCAAAAAATAGTGTGATAATATCTGTAACGAAAGAGGTTGAAAAGGAAAAGAAGAGTGATGATAAATTACTGTAAAAGAAGAATGATAATATTTAATAAATTAATAATAAAAAATTTATAATTTTATGACTAGAAAAAATATTTAAATAACTTGATTAAATATTTACTGAAAATGAAGAAGAGTTGAGTAAGACATAATCCTATTGTCTAAAAAATAAAAATACATAGAAAATATTAAATAATATTATAATAAATCTTTGAAATTTTACAATAAATCATCTCAAAATACATTAAAGGTTATCCTAATTTAGAATTTACATGTTGTTACTTATTGTTTCAATATTAATTTTTTTTACCAAATAGTGTAGGTAAAAAAACCAAAACTAGAATTGTCTAGGCTAAGAAAATTCATGAAATTATGATTCTTATATTAAGGTGACATGGGGCTGAGTTTAAAAGGGAGATATCCCCTATAAAAAACAACTTTTTAATGGACCTAAATATTAATATTATTTAAAAAAATAGTTAGGTTACTCTTTTTAAAGATCAGGTTTTAAGGGTAACTATTTGTTTTGGGGATTTTTTTTCATAAAATATTATTTTTTATAATATAACATGTCATTTACATATATTCCTAGAAGGAAATAATTAATTAGGATCTATCCAATGAAAATGAGGAAAAATTGGAGAAGAATCAAGATGTAAACCAAAATCTACCATGATTGACTACTAAAAATAGATTTTATTGATTGGATAATTTTTTTGGAAGGTGTTACCAAAACATTCATTGGGTTGAATAATGTATGACATGTTTATTGACAAAAACTCTTTATGATTTTAAGATAAGAAGGATCAATTAAGTGAAAATGATTATAAGAAATTGATATTTAGGTGGATCTAAAAGAAAAAAGAGAAGAAATCCAAGGGTAATTGATTGTGGTTGTTAATATTATAATAAAAGATTAAAAACAATGAAGTAAATTGAGTAACATGATATAAGTGAATTCATTTTTGGTAATTAAATAACTTTAATGTCTAGAAAAATTTTAGGCTGAGACTGAAGCTAAACAACTAAATTCTAATTATATTTTGTTGAGGGATCATGACATAATTTATTAAGTTTCAGTATTATTTGGGATGATGATAATGAAGCTTTTTTTAGGAGAAACTATTATATCACCAAGGTAAATAAAAGTGTAGTAATTATCACAAAGGTTGAATGAATAATTGGTATCTCATTTCAAATTTTTTATCTGATTAATTCCTATTATCTGGGTAAAAAAGAAAATAACATTTAGTATAGAATACTTGTAAATATTGTTCAATTTTTTTTGAGTATAATATAAATGGAATATTTAGTGATATATCTACCCCAAAAAATAGAAATATAATTTTTATTTTTGAAACATGTCAAAATGGGATGATAGTAGAGGGGAAATGTAAAAGAATAGAAATTCCACCAACTTCATCACTTGAATTAATACATTCAGAATTTTTTTTGTACAATGAGACATAAACCCATTATATTTTCTCAATTATTTATCATTTTTGTTGGTTAATTTATAAGAATTAATAGTTTGGTGTTTATGAATCAAAATTCATTGGTAGTTTAGATGTTCAAAATTTTCATAAGGAATGTTGAGAAAGAGTCGAGGGTCTATATCATGAACCAGATAAATGATAATATAAATGAGATCCCTTGTAAAACATTTTAATTATATCTTGTTAATCATGAGACTGTATAATATTTTAGATATACTTATAATCTCTCATAGAATTGAGTTTTTTAAAGGAATAATATAATATTAATTGAAATATGAATAATTATTCTTGATGAATTCAAAATATAAAAATTATTTTGGAGAGAAGTAAAATGGAAAACCATGAAAATTGAAAATGTATTTTTATAGAAAACCAAATAAAATATGACTTTGTATGATATGTGGAATAATATGAAACCCATTGTGAAATATATTAGTGTTTTTATAAATCCATGTTTGATGAAGATCAAAAAATCAAATTTTGGATAGCTTGATCGGAAACATGAGGACGATATTTGTATGGGACACTTATCCAATGTAAGAGGATAACAGTTTATAAATAAGAGGTTTTATAAGATATTATATTGTTTTAATTATAGGATGATATCAAATAAACCCAATTTAAGTGATTCAAAATAATGTATATTTTGAAAATTCATATGTGTATCGATTGCAAACTTCTATTAAATTCAGTAAAAAATAATCTTGAAATAAACCAAATAATGTTGATATTTATTCATACCATACTAGTAATGTAAAGGTGCTTTTAAATAATAGAAACTAAAATATTATAGATTGAAGAAGAATGTGTGAGTTTATAATATAATTGGAAATAAAAATACACTAGTTCGGACTAGAAGAAGATAGAGGCGAAAAAATAAAAAAACTCTCATTTTGTAAGTTGTTGCAAAAATAGTTACTGAGGCTATTGAGAATAAAGAATGGACATATGTAATTAATGATGAGCTAGATTAGATTAAAGATAGAGAAACATGAGATATTTTTCCAATACCAAAAGGGAATAATGATATTAAAACCATGTGGGTGTTCTGAAACAATATCAATAACAAAGTTAAAGTATTATAAAATAAATTTTGACTAGTGTTAAAAGGTTAATATATTGTTGATGGAAGTTGATTTTGAAGAGAATTTTTATCCTATTTCAGTAATTAAATATATAGGGATGTTTCTATCAAATATATCTGACAATAATTACAAAATCTATCTAAATAGATGTGATGTATTTTTCCATGAATGCATAACTTTAAGAAGAAGTATATATTGAAAAAATGAAAGGGTTTTTCTTGAAAATGATAGAATTATGGTGTATAGGCTCATGAAATATCTATATAGGCTAAAATATTCCCATACATATTTGTATTCAAAACTATATAACTTCTAGAGATATTTGAAATTCATGAAAATGAATGTTTATTATATGTTTTATGTTAAGGATATGATCACATGTACTCTTATTTTCATTATTGATATCAATTTCAAAAATTTTAATTGATAGAAGGAGTATTGTTTTGAATATTTTTCAAGGGTGATGAAAATAAACATTGAAATTTCTATGCTTATAGAGATTATTTTCTTCCATGTATTTTAAATTAGGAAAAAAAATTATTTCATCCTTTTATACAATTAAAAATATACTAAGGATATTTGAAATAATTTTTGTATAGAAGGTTCGAAAGAGGTTAAAACATATATATAAGTTTTGGTGAATATGAGAAAGGGTGTTGGAGAGAAATTTGTAAATTATAAGGAATTTATAATTCTAATTGAAATTTTTTGTTATCTCACTGCATTAAGACTTAACATTTTTTATTTAGTGAAATTATATACAAGGTATTAAACTGATATAAAAAATCACACTTGATAGATTCCAAGAGAGTTATCAAATACCTAAAAGGTAATATAAATTTTGTATTGATGTATATAATAGGGTATAAACCAAACCTAGTTGGTTAAAATGATTATAATTGGGTTAGAGATTGGGATTATAGGAAATCAACTTCAGGTGGAGTATCTTTCTTTGAGAAAGTTGTGTATAATGGAATTTCAAGAAGAAAAACATGGTGAATTTAAGAACCATAATGTAAAATCATGTTGGTGTTATAAATTAATGTACATAGATGATTTGGATGAATGAAAAACTTGAATAATTAAATCTAAATTTTTTGAATCCATTGAGACTTGCATGTGATCATTAAAGTGAAATTAATAATTCAATGAATCCATTGAAACAATTTATATATAAAAATATTAAAATCATTTATAATTTCATTAAAGATAAGGTTAAAATAGTAATGTGAGGTAGTAATTCATTAATATAAGGGACCAACTTATTTATATCTTTACCAAGGCAACATTGAAGGATAAATTATTACATTTAAGGATTAATATGGATGTTTATACTTTTCTTCTAAATTTAAGAGCATTGGAATGAACAATTTACTTTAGATTCAATTATTAATTTTAGAGAATGTTTCCTAACTATCACACCCTGAATAGGTTAATATCTCTTTTAATTTATATAATTAAATATTTATTCTTTTCTCAATTTTTAGGCTTATTGGTTTTAAAATTTTAAAATTTTAATTTTTTTCCTAGGAGTGAGGTTAGTGAATGTTTAGTAAATACCATGAACATACCATATGATATCACCCCCCCTATGTGGTAGATCCAAAAAAATTTCCCTAACCATTAACCCTGCCTATACGATATGCTCCATGCCCTGCAGTTGGGGGTGCATGGTCTGGCAGACCATGATGCCAAACTGTGTTCAATACCCATTTTATAAAATGATTCAGTAATAATAATAATAATAATATAATTTTTATTGTTATTATTTGTATAATTTATTTATTCTTTATCTTCTTGTACCACCACCTACTCCTCTTATTGTCATGATCTATCTCTCAGAGGGTTTCCCCTCACGCATGTCAACCCTTTATACATTCTCTTCTTCACAATATGTTCTCCTACAATTAAAAATGTGATCTTCTTAGGTTAGACTTCTTCATCATATTATCTCTCCTTCTATTTTATTTGGTTATTCCTTTCTCCCATATGTGATACATGTGACACATATAAGCCTTAACCAAATTTTGGGTGTTTTATTTGTTCATTCTTAGTGATTAGGGTTTCTGAGTCCCATTATGGGTGATTCTCTCTATGACCATTGATGGAAGTTAGTTATCTATTGGTTTTAGGTAGGGTTTCTTACATTATTCGTCATTTTTACAATCTTAATTAATAATATTTTGTTTTTTTTATTTCCTTTTTTTCCTTTAGGGTGACTTAGACCTTCATGAGGTGGATTTGGGCCACCATTGTCAAATATTATAATTTTTATAGATGATTACCCTATGTACAAGTCTTTAAAATTAAAAAAATATACATTTATGGTGGTATATATGTTTTTATAATATATTATGAAATAAGTATTCTATTGAAATGTGTTCTGATGGATGAAAATTAATTTATTTCATATTTTTCTCATTTCTTCTATTTTTTGATATGTGATTCTCTTGTTGAATTATTATTTCAGTCTTGTTTGTAAATTTCATGAATACTAAGTACTGTATTTATTTTACTAAAAATTTTCATCCCAAAAAATTGGGATTGTTAAGGATGTTTTGGGTTTTTGGCTAGTTTCAAATGAAGTCATAATGACATTTCTGATTTCCAAAGAGTTTCAAAATGATTTCTAATCCTCTATTATTTTTTAAAATGTGGATTTTACACATAAAAAAATATAGATATATATTTGTGTTGTCTTTATAAATATTCTCATATGGTTTTATGAATTTGAAAATTGGGTCAAGGGTTAGTTATATATATATATATCATGTTGTATATGTGTATAAGTGTAAATTGTGTCCCAGAAATTGAAATTTTTTGGTTTGAAATTGTTTTTTCAAATGTTCATTGTTTATTTCTAAATGTTGAGGCATGTTTATAACTTTGAGATTATTCTCTAAAATAAAAACACCTCTCGAATCACACCCCTTTTATTAAGAGATGTGGTGTTTGAAAAATGTGTGTGATGTGATGTATCCTTGGTAAAGATGATTTTCTTATCTATTACATAAAAGAAAAAATAGGTTGTGCTTAATATGTAGCTCAGAGATGAGGAAGAGGATTACCTATTTTGATGTGAAATATATGATATGCAAGACCATTCTTGTGAAAATAACTCACATCATTTTATATGTCATGGGAAGGCTTTGATATTTTGTGTTATTCCCATATCGGATCAAGACTACGGCGAGGGAGAGGGGGTGCATCAGTGTTTCCGTTTTCATTTATAAGAAATTTTATGAACTTATTTAGTAAACATTTCTGAACCTATGAAACTTGTTAAATTTAAGATCCTACGAAAAATAACCTATGAACCTCAAATTTTATATTCAAAACATATAAATAGAATTAATCGCATGATATTTAAAAGATTTAGTACAAATACCTATTTTTTCATGTAGTATACTCCCACCAACATGGATTCATTCACTATCTTATTTTTGGAATATAAGGCATAAGAAGTGAACAATTCTATAGTACCAATAGAAACATTTCTACTACAGTTATTGATACCCCCCAACTATCCTTTTCATTATCCACTTTACCATAGCTGGTTATAGACCCCAAAAATGAAATCAAGACATTTTAGAAATAGGTATGTATCTACAGTTACAATATTTTCTCCCCATCTTCTTTTTCGATCAACTTAAGAAAGTATTCACTTCATCCAAAAGTAAACTATATAAAACATTAACTTTGAAAAATTTTCAAGATCATCAAAAATTTTCTAATTAACCATTTTTTCTTGAATCATTCTCCATAAAATATTTCTAGAATACATTTTTAGCAAATGTAAGTCTGATATACCTCAGCCTAGTAACCTCAGTATGATGGTATCTATCCAATTTTCCTTGATCTGATTCTCCTTTTTCTCTTCCTTATTCAACTGAGTAAGAACTCAGTTGGTAGCTCACAGTTATTCCATATAATTTAACTTGGTCCAATTAACCTTACTCCAATATATTTTTCTATAATGGGCTCACTCCAATGGATTTGATCTAATGAAAACGTCACCCATTGGGACTTGCTCCGATGATCAGATCGACCCTCACAATGATAATATTCAGCTTCAACCTGAAACAAAGTCTGGTTGTAAACTCAATACATGTTCCAAAAATGTCAAACCTCTAGCACATTTGAGCAGTTTATGTGAGAGAAGTACAAATATATTGTGATAAAACTTTCATAGGAACCCAAGAATGGAAAATGTGGGAAAAAAATTCCTTTTACCAGTTAACAAAATTCAAAATTCCTAGATTTATTATTCATTTAAGTCTTTATCTTTGACTTCTTCAAACCTTCTTAATAATTCTAGGAGCTTCTGAAACCTAATCTAATCTATTCAATTCTTCAAACTTATTTCAGTTTACAGACATTGATTCGGTCCAATTTTCTAGTCTTACTCTTTATAATTGTTCTTCATTTTTATGAATACATTTGAAAAACTGAAGATGGACCATTAGGATTACCTCTTATAAATAATGAATTTCTTCTCATATAGATGCTCCATATTTAAATTTTTTCATAACTTCTAAAATATATTCAAATTATTTCACTTTTTCACCAATTCTATAAACCAATGATCCCTTGTTTGATGATTTTATCAACATCAGTCTGAGTATAATGAGTCATTCTCTGCTTTACTATGTTGAACATTTTTAGTTCCAGTCCAATGATTCTATACCTCTTTTTGAGAAATAATCAATATTTTTCTCTATTGAAAAAATTTTAAGATAAAACTCTATCGCTTCTTGTTTTATTGACCCAATAAAAATACAATCCAATTTAATGAACATGGATGAATACATTGTTGTTCATCATTCGGTTGATCCGTCTTTGAATTCTTCTGATAGATCAGCATTTACAATAATCCAAAAATTCTCAAAAAAATTTCCTTTGATAAATATTTACATTTGATATAAAAAGGATCCAAACAATCTTAATTGATGTCAGAATACATTATGAAGGATCTGTGACATACCACATTCGATGGACCGATGTCATTAGTAACTTCTTTCCTTCAGCAAGATCAATATTCTAACATTTAATTATTATCACACCGATGAGTCTCATACTGATGATCTTCATCCTTCTGTGTCCAATGTTCCTCACTTCGATGAGAATCATCAATAATAATTCATATCATATGCTACTATTTTCCACAAAATCCACAATGTATCATGAATTATTCTGATTTATGAGAACTCCTTGATCATAAAATCATCATTATATTTATTCTCTAATACATACTCTGATACATCTTCTCATTAAAAAAATGTTTTCATTATAAACTCAATAAAATTTCCAACAGCTTCTAATTTTTTATCAACATCCCAATATGATGGATCATATTTAATGACTCAAGTCAATGGACTGAGTCTGATATTCTGATTGCAATTATGAATACGATCTTTATATTGATTGTTCAAGACCTGATTGAAAACTTCACATACACACCTTTATTCAATCTATATTCCCATTTCCTTCTCAACATACTTACTTTCTTCAACATAGTCAACATATAGATCTTTTTACAACAACAAAAACCAAAACAAAACATGGGCCTAACAATCTCCCCCTCCATGTTTATTGTCAATTCCCACTTCACATACACACCCTTCTTCAATACGGATTCCCATTTCATTCTCAACATACTTAATTTATTGAAAATAATCATCATATTTATCTATAACAAACAAATACAACCAAAAAATAACATGGGCCTAAATATTTCCCGACGTTTTTGTTGTCAATAACCACTTCTAAACAATATTACCACTTTACAAAAATAATACAACTTAGCTTATTTTATCACTTTTTCTTCTCCTCGTTCCATTATTTCTCCCTATTATTTATTATCTTTACCCCTATTTCATTTCTCCCCCCTTACTAAGAATCAAATTAAAAGGGTTCATCATTACATGTTTTTTCTTTATTGATTAATGATCTTATTTCCAAGGGTTGAAAATTTTCATTTCTAAATCTTGAAACTCTTCTTCATGATAACATAAGTATCACATGATTTTCTTAATAATGAGAGTTTAAATAAACAAATCTAAGTCTATGTTGGTGAATCTAGTGTAGAAAACAAGAGTGTATAATCAAGGTTACAAAAGTTTAACATAACAAAAAATTCATGTAATACATTTTCATGTTTCTCTCAACATTCTCATTTTTGGGGAAATATTCAATGCATTTTTTAAGATAAAAGTAACCTCCACCAATCTCAAAAAACATATCATAAACCTCAAGTGTATAAATATAAAATTAAAAAACTCATATTTTGTAACCTAATTACTTTATTTTGTAGGAAAATTAAGAGACTTAGATATCATATTTATTATTTCAACTCCTTTAATTCTATACAAGTTAGTATAAATATAAATATTTTGGAAATAATGAGTAAACTCATTAGGTTTTTTAGAATTATCTTCTAGGTCGAGAGTCATCTTTTAATATTTCATTTTTATTCTTCTTCAAGGATTTTTAATTGCATACATTTTCTTCCTTATGTTCATCCTTCTACGATTTTGTGACAAGTTTCTTTTCACTTGTAGACCCTTCTGATAAGGATGCCAATTTATTTCCCCTTTCAGTAACCATTTTATTGTCATGAGTCTGTAATAATTATTTCATGTATTAGTCTTGTTCTAGAAAGATATTTAATGAAATTTTAGTAACATTCCCTTCTTTCTCACATCTCTTGTGTCATTTATGAATTTTAAAACCAAAATCTTGTGGTATATTAATACCAACTTTTCCCCCATATTTAGAAACCATTTTCTTCCCCTTTTATTCATCTGATTTTTTTGATTCTTATAAATTTATAGACATGTTAAATTATTTATAAAAAATAACTATTCACTCATTCTTTTTAGACTAAACAGGTTTAACTTTATCCAATTTCTTAACATAATCAGGTTTCTTCAACTTCTGAGTTTCACTTTTCAGTTCCAAATAATTTTTAATAACATTTGATCTTGTTTTATCATCATATCTCCCATTTGAATCATAATTGTTTCTTGGAATTGAAATTATATACCCCCATGAATAATCCATATATCCAACAACTCCACAACACCAACTGTGACCTCCAAATATTGATTTTTTTGTGTTCATAGAGACCTTATTCAGAACTTTTTTTATTGTTTCTTAAAAAATAATGGTCAACTTTTTGTATGTGGAATATTTTTTGAATAATTACTGTATTTATTGGTAAACGTTTTTTTATAACAACCCTTCTTTTGTAAACCTTTATTTTCAATTTTTTTAGAAGTTTCACCTTTTACATCAACTATATTGGTGATGTTTTCTCTTATCTTTATTTTCTCACTTTGTGTTGTAAGAATCATTGATTTTGTTTATAATAAATACTCTTTTTTATCATATAGTATAAATTTTAAAATATCCATAATATTTTTATATTAATCTATCTTCAAATTTTTCTTCTTATTTTATTCAACAAGTATTGATTCTTTGAGGTTCTCATTTATAGCTAATATTTCTTCACATATATTTAGTTTAAACTTAAGCTCATCAATATTCACATTATAAGATTTAACAAAATTGATATTTCCCCTTATTTCTTCCTCATGTCATTATTCTAAAAATTTATTCATTCAACGTCTTTCTTCAACTTCTTTCTTTCTTTCTTTCTTGAGTTGAGTATAATGATAAATTTCCTTTTCCAAATTCTCATTGAGAATTTATTCCATTTCCTTAATTTCTTCATCACTATAATCACTATCCATAGAATACTTCTATTTTTAACTTTTGTAATAAAGATTAGTTTATTTTATTTATCACTAGATTAGGATTAATTCTTCTTTCTTCTTCTTAGATAATTTTTCCGCTTTTTTCAAAAAGAATTATTTTCTTAGGTTTCTTCAACTATTATTTCACATGTTATTCATCACCTTCCTCAGAAAAATATTATTGAACTTTATTCGTAGGGTAATACTATAAAAAATTTACTTTCTATTCAAAATTTCAATACTTTAGGGTTTTACATTTCCATTTCCCTTATTTAATATATTATAAAGGAGGGAAATGATTATATTGAAATCTTCACCTTCTACCTTAACTTATGAATCACTTGATTATTATTTAATTTCCTTATATTTTTTCCCTAATAAAAAATATTTCAAGGTCATTTCTTGATCAAAATTTTCTTTAAATTTCATAACCATATGTCTTTCAATTTTATAAGTAACAAGAGAACTTTTTAGATCATCCAAAGACATAGTTTTAGGATCTCTATATTTCAAATATGAAACATGGTTATCAAAATTATCAGGTAAAATTATCAAGATTGTTCCAACAATAGTTGAGTCTCCCAAAATCTAACCAAGACATCTTATGGTGATAAAAATATCGTTCACACTTGTAAAGAATTCACTAACCAATTCATACTCATCTATTTTCATATCATCATACATCAACCTCTAGAGTTGTAAATTTTCTTTCATTACTTTTTCAATTACTTCATAAATGTTTTTCAACTTATCCCAAATACCTTTGGATGATTTGACTCCATTTACTCTATGAAAATCCCTTTCAGTTAGTGATGAGAGTGAATCATATTTATCCCTTCTATCATTCCCATGATTTTTCTTATCAATTATAGAAAGAGGTTCATTCTCAATATGATGAAATCCATCTATAGTAGCTTCGAAAACATCAATCTCCAGAGACATAAGATATAGAAGCATTATACTTTTACAGATATGATAGTTCTTACCATTGAAAACTTGAATCCCCTAATAGTCCATGGAATTGAAATTATTCATTTACGGACCAACATATTTTAGAGGGAACATAGAATCTGATACCAATTTTCATTCACAAAAAAAATCAAGACCAATGTGGGGGGGGGAGGAATTGATGGTTATTTTTTCATTTATAACAATGATTCTTAACTTATTTAATAAAAAATTATTAAACTATAAATCTTGTTAAAGTTATGATCCTCCTAAATAAATATTCTCAACCTAATGTTTCATATGAAACAAATATAAAGAGAAGGAATCACATGATATTTACAAGTTTCATTATAAATATCGACTCATTCCCATGTTGGATAGTCCCACCAACATGGATTATTTCACTATCTTATTTGTATAATAAAAATAACATAAAATGAACAATTATACAATCCCTAAAGAAACTTTCTTGCTATAATTGGTTATGCCACCAACTATCTTATTCAGTATTCACTTTACAAAATCTAGTTATACACCCCAGAAAAATAAT
The DNA here is from genome assembly GCA_963277665.1 of Viscum album. Taxonomy (NCBI): domain Eukaryota; kingdom Viridiplantae; phylum Streptophyta; class Magnoliopsida; order Santalales; family Viscaceae; genus Viscum; species Viscum album. The sequence continues at coordinate 1,429,667,120 of OY728140.1, read as the reverse complement.
CATGTCTTTTTAGAAAGTGGTATGTATCCATAGTTATAAGATTCATATTCCTTCTTGTTTTCTGACCCAATTCATAAAGTCTTCACTTATTATACAGGTAATATATATATAACTTTACCTACATACAATATTCAAGGACTTAAATAATTATCTAAAAATTTTTCGATATTGAAACATTTCCCAGAAACTCAATCCATAAAACTTACTCAGAAAAGGTTAATCTGATCTACCTCAGTCTAGTAGCCTCTATTTGATGTTCATAATATGATTTTCCTTGGTACTATTCTACTTATTATCTCCCTTTTTCAACTTAGTAGGAACTCAATTTGAAGCTCAAAATTACTTTATCTGAAGGAACTCAATTCGATGAACTTTACTCTGATAGATGTTGTTCTGATGGGATCATTCTTATGGGATTTGTCTGATAAAAACATCAACCATTGGGACTGTTTCAAATGATTAGATTGAACCTCGCTATGATAATATTCAGCTTCAACCTGAAAAGAAATTGTGTTTGTATACTCAATACATGTTCCAAAAATTGTGGAGTTGTATCACATATGAACATTTCATGTTGGAAGTGTACAAATTTAATTTACTTATTCTTTTATAGGTGCCCCATAATGGAAAGGGTAGGAAAAAAAATTCCTTTTCTAACTCATCAAAATTCCCAATTATAGAATTTCTAATTATTTTAATTCTTCATCACTGACTTCTTAAACTATTCTCAATACCTCTATGTGATTCTCAAGTATTATCAAATATACTAATATATTCATACTTCTTCATGTTTACACACATTTATTCATTCGAATTATTCACTCTAACTCTTAATTATAATTCATTATTATGATTAATACATATGAAAAACTGAAAACAACCCATTACGATGGCCTATTTTTAATGTTGAGGTTCTTCTCAAAAAGATGCTCCGTATTAACTCTTTTTCAACACATATGAAATATCTTCAATATATTTATCATTTTCCTGAATTCCTTATACCAATAATCCCATTTATGATGATTTTATATGTTTTATTACATGTATGATGAATCAGTCTCTACTTCACTCTAATGAGTGTCGTCAGTGCCATTTTAATGATTCAGAAACTCTTTTTAAGAAAAAAAAATAATTTTATTATTTTGATCTTGAAAAAATTATAAGAGAACAAAGCATGAATTTATTTTTTCATGACCCAATTGACATACAATTCAACCTAATGAAAATGATTGACTATATTTTTTATCATAATTCAATTGTTCTATATTTGAATCCTTATGATTGATCATCATTTCCAATAATCCAAACTTTCTAAAACATTCTACTATAGATTAAAATCTTCATCTAATATACAATAGATACCAACAATATGAATTAGTGTTATAATCCATCATGATGGATCCGTGATATATCACATCCGATGGACCAGTGTCAGAAGTGACTTATTTACTTTGATAAGTTCAATATTATAGCATTATGTTATAGTCAGGCCAATGATTCTAATATCAATGATCTTCATCCTAATCTGTGTAGTGTTATACACATGAATGAGTAGTAGATATATTAGTTCATATCATATTCCCCTCTCATACACGAACTCTATATTTTATCATGTCTTATTTATGATTTATGAGAACTCCATGATTAGAAAAGCATCATCAAATTTAGTAGCGAATGTAGACTTTGATACATATTCTCATTATAATCAAAAAGTTTATTCCTAACTAAATATTATTTTTAACATCTTTTGAATTTTTATGAAAATCCCAATCTTATGGATTGTATTCAATGAATCATGTCGATGGACTAATTCAGATATTTGGATTATGATTGTGAGTCTGATCATTATGTCATTGGTTCTAGATTTGATTGGCAACATCACATACAAACCCTTCTTCAATCTTGATTCCCATTTACTTCTCAAAATAGTTACATTTTTCAACATAATTAACAAATTGATATATTGAAAATATATACAACCAAAACACAGCTTGGACCAAAATGTACGGCGGCAGATCTAGGTACACATGATGCACTAGTTTAGTATTACACTATGACCAGTGTCCTTAAATTAGATCTCTTGTAATCTTATGGAATATGCCACTCTGTTGAACCAGTGAGGGTGACACCAGGTGTTTGGGTAGTGTGATTTTTGGTATTCATAATCATTAGTGATATGTTATGATGATGTTATTAGTTACGTCATATACCATCTTGACATGTTGTAGATTCCCCATGATGATTTTTTCGTACAAGTACCTTTTGTTTTAAAAATTTCTTGTATCCTTATTTAATATGTTTCATTGTTTTTTTTACATTGAAATTTTTACATTATCATATTATTTTTGATAAAAAAACATTACTTGTTAAAGGATTCACAATTTAGAGTTTTTTTGAAATGAAATGTGAATTGGGGTTTATGAAAATACTATCTCGTTACTTATTATAAAATAAATGAAAATTTAATTTTAAATAATTTATTTACAAACATTCATGAAATGATTTTTTTCTCAAATACAAGGAATATGTTGTGATTCCTCTCTTGGCATCCCAACTAAGAATCTTGGTTCTCATAGATACTTTATCATTTAATTTTTAGGATCAGTTGGATTTGTGTCACTCAAAGAGTGAGCATTATTCTGTGGTTGGTGGTGGCCCGCAAAGCCACATAGAGGCATTTCTAGTGGTCTATTTATAATTTTTTTCCATTTTTTTCTTTATTTACTCTATTAATATCATATTATCTGTTTTTTCATGAAATAATTCCTTGAAAACTAAGTTATGATTCATGAAAAAAACTAATTTCTATCATCAGATGATTAGGAATGCCACTTGGGTCTTATTGCGAGCCAGATCGGGTGATATGATCATAGTTGACCTGAGTTGGTTTGTGAATAAATGGTATTAGAGAAGAAAAAAAAATTTATTTTGGGATGTTCAGCTGTTCGGAGCTAGGACTTCCATAACTCATGGTTGATTCGTGTGTAGGTTCTTGATCTCCTTCGTCATATGATGGGAGATGAGTTACCAGGGTAGTCTAAGATGATTATATATATTATTTGATAATTTTTTCTCATATTTATTTAGATAAATTGAGTCTCTATTTTAGTATCATGAGTTTATTTTTGGGGTCTTGTATGTTACTATTGAGAACTCGAAGGATGGAGTGAAATGTGGGAAAGAACTAGTGGGAGAACTATTAATAGAATAGTATAGAAGGATGTGCATAGATTATGAAATCATGTATAAGGATATCAAGTAAGATTTTGATAATTATTATATGGACCACCAAGTTGTATGGAGAAACCATTCATAGTAGTAAATTTTCATGATTGTTGAATTATCAAGTACATTAGGTAAATTTAGATTTATGTCATTATTTTATAATTGATTAGGGATGTTTCTGATGTTTTATATAATAGATGTTTTAGTTTAAGTTATTTTTATTTTGGATTTTGAAATGAAAATTTCCAGACATTTTATGAAAGGATCATTGGTTTTTGAGTCTAGTAGGATGTTTATTAGGAATTTTGAGTTTTTTAAAGGGAAAATGAATTTGATAAAAAACTTATTTTGTGTTAGAAATGAAATTAATGTTTTAGAGTGAAATTATGTAATTTTTGAAAATGAGAATTTGAGAGTATTGGGTTAGGGGAATCTAAAAATGGGATTTTTATAAATATTTAACCTTATTGATTGCTCCAATTGAGTGCTGTTTTTATTTTAATCATTTGGGGATGATATTTTTGAGAACTATGTTGATACATATTTTTATATTATTTTATTAGTTTTTATTTTAGCCTTTTTTGTTTAGATTTTTTTTTAAATTTTGTTCTATTTTTTCTGTTTTTAGAGTACACCGCTACTAATCTTAAAGAATCTTGAAGGGGATCTACAAGTGGATTTTCCACTATATTCTTTTTTTTTTAAAAGTCTCATACTAGTCATTTTGTTTATCTGGTCTAAACATGTATCAAAGTTATTTTATTCTAAACAGATCATTACCATGAATCTTTCCAGATGATCTGAGAGTTGAATCCTCATCATTTATTTAGACAACCAAAACTGGTAAAAGACAAGGAATCATTGTGGAACATTAAGGGGTTATTTATTTATCTCGATTTTACTAAGTCTATTATTCTCATGTTTTCCACCATTATTCTAGAATTCGTGAGTTTTAAGTGGTGTATGTTCGTTATTCGGACAAAACCTTAATGAGACCACTCATTCGAATGCTTCAAATATTAGTTTTTTTAGTAGTACTTTTCTAAATCTATAAGGATACCAAAACTTATGTAATTATTATGTCTTTGAAAATTTTATTCAATAGTTTGGTATTATAAAAAGTGTTTTTTCAAGATGTTTTTGTATCATCTAGATCTACTCAAAGATGAATCCTTTAAGGATTGTTTCTTTAGAAAGGAAATCCAACCAGAATGTATTCTAGCAGTGTGTTCACTAAAAATTGACACCTATGAAGTAATAGTGTGGTAGGTTTTTTGGGTAGAATATGGGTTAGCTTGAGATCTATAAGTGGTTGATTTATCACCTATCTCTGTGAGTGATGGAGGAAGTTCAAGTAAAGGGAAATAATAGAAAGTGGTATCTAGATTATTGGGAAGTGGTATGGAGAGTAAGTTGTGTTTCTTCTAAACTAATTCCTATGGGAGTAACCTTGGGGTATTCCTCCTGTGCGGGAAATCATAGAATTATAATCCCTCATGCCAAGAGGCACAAATGTCTTGTCATACATGTTGTTATTTGGGACATTTACAAAGAATATGTAGGGGTGTTTTTAGAAAAGACATGGATCTAGAAAAACTTCCTTGAAGAATGTTCTATCTCAATCTGGTAAACATAGTGATGTTTTTTGTTATTACCCAAACATGTAGAAATTAAATATCCTTTTAAAAAATCTAAATTCTTTATTATGAAATGAAATTGTAGAAAACACATGCACTGCTTTGGTTACTTTTTACGATTATAAGTTACATGTTGTTGGATTTAAAATTTCCTTAAGTATCATGATTGTTGATATTATATCCTTTATATAGTGATCATATTATTAGCGTATACATTGTATTATGATAAAACCATTTAACACAAACAACTGAAGTGATGGCCTCAAATAGTATGACATTACCCTACGAAGCCCATTTATCAGAGCTTATAAGGGAGATAACCTAATGAAACATTCCCTTAACCAAACCCACGCTGATATTCAACAACTAAATAAAAATAGTAATTATTTATGGGTGCATTTCAATCTCATATAGTTTATAACCCAAACCATAATTTTGAAACTACCCAAGAAAATCTCACCACCGCACACATTACCATTATAGAATACACCTGTGTAACAAAGGGATATGTATCTAGACTATAATAGTATAAATTTTTATATTTTTACTCTTTAATTAAATAATGGTTATATTTATAATTTATTAATTTATAAAAATTAAAAAATATTTTTGATAAAAAAAATAATTTTTGATATGATGAACAACATATTGTTTTTAGAAATACATGGTTTCAATCAAGACAATCATTCATATTAATTCAATAGTTTTTTGAAGTAAATTATAAATATATATAATAATATTATTAAATAATATTAACTATATATAAATGATAATATCATTTTTTAAGACAACCATAATTTTTATAAGGATCATAAAGATGTTATTGTAAAAAAACCAAGTATATTTTTGATAAAAAATTATTTTTGATTAAAAATTGTAAAATTAAAATATTTAAAGAATAAATTTTATAAAAATATATTATTTTTTAAACCATCATATTGACATTATCCAATGGTGAAGTTTTCATAATTTTATGAGATAGTCAAATTTTTGTGTAAAAATTAAATATTGTATAATTATACAGTATGTATCATGACTATAAAATCCCAAAAGTGATGTCATAAATATTAAAAAGAGTATCGATGACCTGAATTATGTTTTCACATTAAATTAATTTTGTTTTAAGTCATTAGAATAATTTTATAATCCATTAATGAAACCTCCAAAACCTATATATTTTAAGGTTTTAAAATAAATTCTTTATAAACATGACTAACATTCATATAACCAAGGGTATTTTTAAAATGAGTTCGGTTATTATCATTAAAAAATATATAAATCCACTCTTATTTCGTATAATCCATGGGAAAAACCATGGAATGGTTTGTGTTTTGGAATAATTTATTATATAGTGTCCAAAACCTATGTTTAGAAACTAATAAATAATTTTGATCTCTTTTTCTATAAAAAATCACCAAACCTCCCATTATTATTCACTCAAAACTTTGTAAACCTGAATTTAATCTATCATTACATCTATTGATCCCCCCAAGGTGTTACTAGACTATTAATAAGCCCTTCAATTACTTTTATAACATCACTCTCAAGGTAAGGGATCCTCCCCTTCTCCACTTTATTCAAGAACTTTCTTTATATTATGCCTTTTGATTTATTATTGTTCATATTGAGATATTTTTTTTTAAAAAACCTATAAATTTTATTATGATGTAAAAGTAATGATATATAACTTTCACTCTCATTAAACCCTTCCATGAATCTATATATACCCTTGTTAGGTGGCCGAAATTATCCTTCATTTGTAGTCAAACATTTGTATAGTGAATACCTATCCCCTTTCCACTCAAGGGTATTCAACTAGTTGTACCTATCCTTCATTGATTGGGTAATTCCATGTATGTAAATTAAAATCAATATTTTTTGGATTAAAAGTGATGAAATACATCCTTATGTTGTATGATATATGTGGGACACTTATGCATGTACATGATATGAATGTGATGGGTGGAACTAGAATTATATATCCCTCTAATGCATTGGGTAATGTTTTTATTTCATGAGATTCCATTTATGGTTCATGGAAGGCTATCCTAAGAACACTATGTTATGATGTATTTGAATTTATCATTGAATTATTCTTATGATTTAATGTTTTATGTTTATTCCACATTCCCATGTTGCGTTTATGTTATCAGCTTTTATGTTGCTTCAATATTCAGGTTTATGATCCTCACCCCTCTTATGTTACCTTGAAATTCCTATTGAATCATATGTATTACATTTATCATGTTATTATTTTATTATTCCCTCATTGGGATTTATATCACACCCCTTTATTATTTACATCCCCATGATATAGAATTTATTTTTAGAAGATAAAAAAATAAGGGCATGTTATGAAATTCTAGATTATATATTATTATTTCTATTTCAGGTTATCATTATATGTACCTAATTACCCAATGAAACTAAGACACGTGTTATTTTGGGGTTCTATTAAGTGAATCATTATTTAATAAATAATAAAAAAAGTGTATTAATGATATGGATTGTATTAATTTTTATCGAAGAAAAGACTACTTATTTTTCAGGGATTAGAATTATAAAACTACAGAAAAAAATTTAAGTACAAGGCTAAAAATAAAAAATAATCCCTAAATTTTTCAAAAGTATAGATTAAGAGCTTTCTAAGAAAATAAATCACAATATAGATATAATAAGTGGATTTGGATCACGTACAGGTTTACCTTGGGGTAATAACCATCAAAAGGGAGCATTGAGCTAGACTCGATCATCACCCCATGCATGAAAAATAGTCTTTTATATACACCTAGTATGAAAATATCTTAGGATATTCTTTGTTAAGATAAAAATCTCATTACGATCCATTATTAAGCAAATGAAAATGAACATATGGCATTATGATAGGTAATAGATCATTGATAACTTAGATTAAAACCTAAAAATTTATAGGTTAAGTAATATATGTCATGCACAATTTATCCCTTTAATGGCAATGGTTTCTCATTTATGTGTTAAATTGTTTAAAAAAATATCATCCCTAATTTTCCTTTAATTTTAATCAATAGATGGAAATATGTGGAACTGAGTAAGCAACCAATGCAATAAGAAATGTGTTGAATTCCCAAATCATATTCCCAAACCTATGGGTGCAGGAGTCGGGAACATCATGGAAATACCTTGTAAATTAACAAAACCATTTAATGTAAACTTGAATCACAAGGAAACTCCACATCCCCTTATGAATGAAAAAAATGAAATTCAGGACTTTACAAGATAAAGGAATCCATCTTTCAGTGTATATTCTGATCCTTTAATCACAGAACAGTGGATCAACTCCATTGAAAATATCTTCGCTGTCATTCAGAGATCAATTAAAGATAAGGTTGTACTGGGTTTTTATCATATAGAGGGAGAGGGTGATCGATGGTGATCACCATATGTCCAAATAGGAGAATTATTTTCTATCAAATCACCATATATATAGAAAATATCCCTCTGTATTTAATTTTATGATGTAGTGATGATCTTATGGAAATAAAATATTAATGAAAATTTAATTAAATGTGATTTTTGCATAGAGAAAGTAAAATTACTCAACCATGTTATCACCATAAAAAGGATGTCGAATAATCATTAAAAAGTATATGTAATTTCAGGATAACACATATTTTATTATATAATGTAAGTCTATAGTTTCCTTGTATTAGTTGGGTACTATCATCAATTTTTGAGAAACTTCTTGTGATTTTCTACCCCACCAACGAAGCTAACTAAAAATATGGTGAAGTTTATCTATAATGAGGAATGCAAAGAAAGATTTAAAAAGATTAATAAGAGGAAAATCAATGTACATATTCTAAAATTACCCAACAGTGGGGAAGGATTTGTGTTCTAAAGTGATGCATTTAAAAAAGGAAGAGGTTGTGTACTCTTGAAAGATGAAAAATTGATACCCTATACCTCCCACCAATTAAAGATCTATGAGAAGAACTACCCAACCCACGATCACGAATTGGATGGAGGGGTCATCACATTAATGATTTTTGAACATTGTCTCTATGGGTATAAGTGGTTCATGTATACAAATAAAAAAACGCTCAAGTATATACTCCCATAGAAGGATCTCAATATTTTCCAAAAAATGTTATTAGAGTTTATCAAGGATTATGATTGTTAAATTCATTACCACATCGAAAAGGAAAAAAAATTATAGATTCTATGAGTAGAAATGATCCCACAATGTTATAAATTATGTTAGGTCCTAGTAAATGGATATATTTACTATAAGGGGTGAGTAATAATTTTTTAAAATTTAATGAAATATTGTTACTAGTGATAAGAATTGTAATTCATGTAGTAGAAAATAAAAAAAAAGAATAGGATTTTTTTTATATTAGTTCAGATCACCATGATCCTAGTATACTCTTAAATATTCTCAACTCAGGGAGAATACTAGTATTCACTAATTACTCACTTTTCATTGGGTTTTATAACCTAATTATAAATGATGTACCTTTTTTTCACCCAGTAGTATAACCCTTACTATATTTTTATAGGAGAAACCCACTAAAATTTGTTTTAGGAGTCAAAACCTAACCTTTATTTTTGGATTGGAGGAGTAACCTATTAGAAATATTTTGGATGGGAAAATATTAAACAGAATCAAGAACAAAAATGGATATAAATAAATACAATGATGAAATTCCATACAGAATTTAGAATTATAGTGGAGTAGATGATGTTAAATATCAATACAGATCAAGATATGTGATCACTTCAATAGAAAATGATAAAAATCATGAATTCCATCATGATCATTGCAATGGAATAGTATCCACATTCTAGATTCATAACTTCTCAATTTTGGTATGAAATTCATATTTCTCTCTCTCTGTAATCCTATCAATCACCCTCATCAATTTTTGTCAAAAATATATTTTAATAAACTTCATCATGTGTATTTTATTACATTTTTTATTCACATTTATTTAATAATTTATACTTGTCAATAACTCTAATATCTTGGATCATTTCATTGGATACTCACACAAATTCTTATTAGAAAATAATAAGCATTGAAAATATATTTGATACCTTAATTTAAATAATCATACTCAGACTTAGAGAGTCTCTATGATTTCTTATTCCTTCATGAAATAGATTTAATTTTTTTAAATATTTCATTAAGTGTAATGATATTTTCTAAAATTATTAAAATAATTAATACAACTTCCACAAACTTGAAATAATTTAAAACAATAAAAAACTATATAAAAGAGAGAATAAAATAATTATTATGAAAATTATTATTTCTATAATAGTCTTCATCACATTTTCTCCATCAAATAATGTTCACATAGTCATTACAATATATAAATATCTAAAAAATAATATAATAGATAATATTAATATAATAAACATTCAATATAACCATTTATTAAAATGATGCTAAAACAGATCATTTTTGAAAATATAGATTTTCTCGAAAATAAGAAAAGTAATATACTGATTTTGAGAAGCTAATCTTGTGTTATATATACTAGCCATGTGACTAATTTAAAAATGTGGTTAGTAAAATGAACATGTGAAAAAATGTCACACGAGTGGTATAATGATCATATGAATAATTTTTTCCATACGGTCAATAGAAACATAACTCATGTGGTCACATAAAAATATACTTCATGGTCACTTCTAAAAATAATATTTAAATTAAATAAAAAAATATAATTCAATTTAATTAAAATTTCATCATAGTAGGTACCTTTTTAGTTCCTAGTTTAATAATTTCCTTTATGGTAGGTAGCATTATGAATCATGGTTGGTAAAAAATTGAATTTATAGTAATTATGGATTTCCTTGGTAGGTCGTGTTGCTTCACGATAACTTTGTATAAATTTCATCATAGTAGGTTAGGTGAACATCATATTAAGTACATACTAAACCTCACAATAGCATCATGAATGGATAATTTATACCAGGAAGGTGTTATTGTCATTTATTAACATGAAGTAAATGCATGGATGTACTACTGATGAGAAACATGAAGATCTTTTCTATTTTAATACAGTTGAAGGAGAATCTATAGTCATGTTATTGGATGTTCAGTCATGTAATGTAATTAGAGGATGATGCATTATGCATGTTGTATCGTTGTCACGTAGAAACTATTTTCACACCAACCAATCCATGTTGATTGTGTATATGAGGTACTGTATAGATTCACGCATGGTGTGGGTGTTTCATGAAACATTAGGAACTCTGAAAGATAGAAGACGAGAGTTCCTTGCCATAGATGCACTAACATAGCGCATGTTGGTGTCTGGTTTGGCCTGGTGTCACACTATGCAGCCACATTGGATCCATGGAGGTGTTGTGTTAGCATGAAGTAGGTAATATAGGGTGTCGAGATTCTTCTTCCATGGAGGAGAGTGATACGGTTTGGTTGATGCATGGAGATGCTAGTTTCATGGAGTTGGAGATGCATATAGAAGAATATATATATATATATAAACATAACTACTATATATAATTATATATATAAGTTGATAAAAATATATAAATATATATAAATATATATATATATATGGAAAAACATACTCAAATATAAAATATATTTATATTTAAAAATATCATATGAAAATAATTTTAAAAAAAGTATTCATATATATATATATATATATTTCAATAAAAATATAAAACTATATATTTTAAAATTATAAAACTAATAATACTAAACTATTGTTAAAAAAAAATTAAATTTAAATATTCAAATAGTAATATTAAAATAATTGAAATATTAACACATGAAAAAATATTAATATAAATTAATATTGAACAAATAAATTATTTTTAATAAGGATTTTAAAATAAGGGGTTACAATTTAACAAAAAAATAAAACAAAAAATATATATTTAGTTCAAATAATTTTCCCCATTTTGTAAATTGAAAAACCAAAACAGACATTTAAATTAAAAAACTAAAACATTTCATTTTATTTTTTATATTGATAAAAAATAAAAATGGAATTTCAAATAAAAATATTATTAAGAAAAGTACTATAAAAATAATAACAATAATGAGATAAAAACAATAATAAAAAGTTTAACATGATCAGAAAATTTAAATCTCTACTAAACCTAGATCAAAATTTAATTTATCAAACTTCATATGATGTAATGATTTGGAAAGTATTTATACATTTATATAATATATTGTAATATATTCCAGAATGATGTCCTCTTTTTAAAATGATATCTTAAAATTTTAAATCTAAAATCTATGTTCTTTTTCTACGAGTTTTGGAAAGGATTTTTAGATACTGAAATAGTTGATGTATTGTCACATAATATAAGAATTTTATATAAAGAAACGTTGATATCAGATATAGTTTGTTTTATCCAAAGGATTTGAGCAAAGAAATTTGTAGCATCAATTCACTCTACCTCAACTGTAGATAATATAACTGATTTTTTTTGGAACTCCATGATTTTAAAGACATACATAATAAGTGAAACATAAATAAGGTGAATTTCTCATCAATAATATAGCCTCTAAATTCCAAGATAGAATAAGATAAAAATTAACCAAACTATGATTGGAGTAAAATAAACTTGTGTTAATAGTTCTTTTAACAAATCTAATTATTCTTTTTATGGCCTTTAAATGAAATTCTTTTGGATTATACTGATATCTTGTACACAGATAGATATAAAACATAATATCAATCCTTGAAAAAGTCAAATACAGTAGGCCTACTATCATTACTCTATACATTTTATCATTTACATAATTTATAGAGCCATATATATCTAGTTTATAATTAGTTCTCATTTGGCTTTTCATAGTTCTAATTGAATCCAAACAGATTTTTTACTAAATATTCATCATATTTTTTTATTTAGAAAAATAAAATATTTTATTTGTACATTTTTAAGGATAAGGAAAAATATTAATTCTCTTAATAAACTCATATCAATTTCAACTTTATATAATTTTAGAAACTCATTACTAATAATATCATTTGTATATCCAAATACAATATCATGAACATATATTTTTATTATTATAACAACCTTAGAAACATTATTTATAAATAAGGCAAGATCAACCGTTCTTTTTTTTGGAATCATTTTTTAACAAAAAAAGTTCTTTTATCTTACCGATCTCTCAGCGCTCTCATTAGACCGTGTAATGCATTAAAAAATTTGAAAAAATGATATATAAACTCATTATTTTTGAAACATTGTGATTGATTAAAACACACCTATTCCGAAATTACACCATTTAAAAATTCAGTTTTACATCTATTTGAAGTAGTTTGAAACATTAAAAACTTTTAAAAGATAATATAATCCTAATGAATTATATTCTAGAAAATACTGAAAATGAATATTCAAAATCGAAAGTTTCTTATAAATAAACTTGGTCAACTAATCTAGACTTATTTTGAATAATTTTACAAGATGCGACCATTTTATTTTGAAGAATCCATTTAGTTCCAATAGTCATTTTATCTTTTGGAAACTCAAAAAGATTCTAAACATTCTTTATTCAAACAAATTAAGCTTATCTTGCATAACTTATATCCAATTTTAATACATTAAATGTTATTTAATATTAATATGAAAAAAATCAGTAACAAAGGAATAATTAGCACAAAATATCAAAACTAATTTTCTAGTTGTTATTTAAGATTCAAAATTTCCAATTAATTTTTCTAAAGAAGGATTTTTTTTCAATTAATAGGACCATATTGAGAAGAGATATGCTCCCCCTCAACTGATCAATTATCTTTTTCATGTTTATCTTTATCAAAATTGAATTAGTTAAATTATTTAATAGGATTATCATAATTTCTAATAAAAAATTAATTATTTTCAGTGAACTTTTCATGTATAGATTCTCTCATTCACTTTGTTTTCTTGTTATATACTCTATAAGATTTACAATTTTTTTAATATCTTAGAAAAATCCTCAAATAAATTTTAGCATCAAGGTTTTCTAGATTATACTTAGTATTTAAAATATAAAATATACCATAAAAAAATTAATGTAACCAATCTTAGTTTTCTTTTCTTTATATAGTTCAAAAAGGATATTCTATAACGTTGATCTAATGTAAACTCAATTTAATATATAGAAATGAATATTAAACTATTTAACCCAAAAATATTTCGGTAAGTTGAATTCCTTTAGCATACTCCTTTCCAACTCTTCAATTTTTTTTTCTTTCGAAAACAATATTTCGTTGTGGTTTTATAAGGATATATTGTTTTTTGTAAATAAACATTATCTTAAAAAAATTCCCAGATTCCAACATAACAATTTCTCCACCTTTATCACTTATAATTTAATTTATTACACAACCTTTTTGATTTTGAATTTTTGTATAAAATGTAATAAACTTGTTTAGTGTTTCACTATTGTGAGATAAGAAAATATTTTAAGTGAATCTATTGATATCATCTAAACTTAAAGAAACATATCTTATTCTACTTAAACTGTATATCCACATGGGTCCAAATAAATCCAAATTTGTTCCGAGCATATAACAGTATTAACATTATTAACATATCTAAAATACTCTATATTTATCACACCCTATAGACAATAATCACACACAATATACTTTCTTTAAATTTTGGACATTCTTGTACCTATCCATGTTTTTTAACTTGTAAATTATCTGATATGAACATCTATAAATCTTACATGTTAAAGAAAATTATCTGTTTTTATAGTATTTAAATACTTTAAATTTTATTGGGTTAGTTCTTAAAAACATATAGAGTATATATTTTCTTTTATATTATCATAAAATATAATAGTGTTATCTTTATAAATAATAAATTTATTATATTCAGACATTACACTCATTACATCATCACACAAACTTGAGATACTAATTAAATTATGTTTTAATCCCTTTACACATAATACTTTATAAATTTAAACAAATTTAAATATTCCTACTTATACAAAACCGTTGAACTTTCCTTTAGAGTTGTCACTAAAAGTGACAATGACTCCATCAAATTAATTACAAGTTAAATAGTTTGAAATGTCACCATTCATATTCCTGGAGAACCCACTGTCCATATACCATTCAAATTTTTAACTCTTTAGGAAAGTTTCCTATAAAATAGATTTATTACATAATTGCTTTGGTATCAAAGATATTTTGGGTCCAAATGGATTAGTAATAAAAATTTTAGTCACGCACACATATTTAAGAAATTTATTATAGGGTAATCTTGAAGATAGATTATTAGAAATAATAGTCTTGTTTTGGCCTAGTGATTGAGTAAATATTAAAGAACATTGATTTTCATATTTCACTTTTATATTACATCTAAATCTTTTTACAATTGAGACATTCCCACAACTTATTTTAACAAAAGTAGTTTTGTATGTATTATGAACCATAATTTTATATCCAAATCCTATTTTATCATTATTGGTTTTATTCATATCCATCATCTTATTAAAAAAAATTGACCTTGAGAAGAATTGTTATGGTTTATTTTAATACATAATTTTATCTTTTAAGATTTTCATTCTCTTTTTGAATATCTTCCAAGTCATCATATATTTTCACATTTCAACATGATTTGTATTTTTCAATTTTATATTTTCATGATGGAGCTTCTTATATTTTCTTTTTAATTTCATATATGTTATCTAAAACTATTTTAAATCGAATGTAATTATTTTTATTAGTTTTTAAAATGAAATATTTCATTCATTAATTATCATATTTTATCTTTATCATTGTATAATATATAACCCCATTTCCTTATTTTACTTTCTTATTTCATCTATTTAGTTCTCAGTATAGTTCATCCATTATTAAATTGCCACTTTGAATCTTTTCATTTTGTTCAGTTAGTCCATTAACTTCAGTTTCAATTTCAATCTCATATCCTAAACTATAATCAAAATTACTGTTTACTTAAATAATTTTTTCCTAATTAATCATAAATTGGAAAATTCTTTTTAACTCTCAAAATCATCACTACTCAAGTTTTACTCTTCTATGTAACTCAATCTAGCATGATATGATTGTTTTAAATCCTTATATTTCCTATTGTTCCCTTATTGTTTCAATTTTTGATAGTCTTACTATATATTTCCCTTTTTCATGAAATTATATAATAATTTGAAAAAAATATATTTAATTATTTTACCTTTTTTACTTCCCTTTAGATAATCCTTTTTATGATCTCACATGGGGTGCTTCTTGAAGCCTCCATATCCTTTTATATACTTATATATAATTCGTTGGTAAAATATTCTATTTTATCTTTCTCTCTTTTCTATAACATAGAATCATAAGAATTAGAATAAACATTTATAATAGATTTGGATGCTATACCTTTACTTTTTTCATGATCATCACAATTATCATTCATCTTTTCTAACTCGAATTGTTTAAGTGATCCTATCATTTCCTCCATTGAATACTTAGCCAAATCCTTTATTCAATTTTAACCATCTTTGAGTGCCATATTTTAGGTATAGATTGATGTATTGTTTTAATAAGAATTTTATTATTCATGGTCACCTTGTGTACAAACATGATATTTACAATCATAGTGATTTTTTTAAATCTAATTGATACTCTCTTGATAATTCATTATAAATTCTTGAAACCCATCCTTGTGAATGCCTAGCATAGTTCTTTGAAACTTATCAGTTCCTTGATGAGTTTATTTTAATTTCCTACAAATTTTAAATACAGTTTTACTGGATAAAATATTTCTAAACATATTTCTACTTAAGGAATAATACATATAATTCATAACTTTGTAATTTAGAACAAATTTTATAGTATGATTTCTAGTTAATGTTTATAAATATTCACAATGTAATTTGTACATTTTTGAAAAGATAACCCAAAGTTCAACAACTATAATTTTTAGAAATATATCTATCCAATTTTCCATTAAACATGGTTTCTTCCATTGAAGTGAGGTGGTATAATGGGATTCAAAATCTCAAATTCATGATTTTCCATAACAAAAAAGTGGACCTTTCCTTATACTATTTAGTCTAGGATAAACATTAGTTTAAAAATATAATTAAAAAATAGTAAAAAATACATAAAAATGAACCACATTATGAGACAAATTTGTAGGTACAAATATATAGAAAATAAGTATGTAGGGGGATGAAATTTATGAAAAAAAGTAATATGAGAAGGATAATTAGTGTAATTTGTGTAGTGTAAAAACAATAATAACAAAGGATGTTTTTTAAGTAGTTCAGATCACCAATATCCTTGTATAATATTAAATATTATATAATCAGTGAGAAAAATGGTAATCAATAATTCCTCAATTTTTATAGGGTGTGATAACCTAATTACAGATGATATAACTTTTTCTTATCTGGTAGTATAACCCATACATAATTTTTATGAGTTAGAACCCACATAATGTTTTTTTCGGGGAGTCACAACCCAACCTTGTTTTTGGATATGATAAATAACCTTCAAAAAAAAATTGGATGGGAAAGGCTAAAACCCACTGTAGAAGAAAAAAAAGGACAAAAAGAAATACAATGATAATTAACATTACAAAATTTAGAACAATAGTGGAGATGTTTATACTGAATTTGATGCATCTCAAGATCTATGGTCACTAATGATGTTAATGACCAGAATGATAAGTCATTCATGATCACTATAATAGAATATTATTCATATCTATGATTTAGTAATTCATAATTCAGGTATGAATTTTATATTTTTCTCTATCTATAAATGTAACAATCATCCTCATCAATCATCATAAAAGATCAGGTTGAAAAAAATTCATCAAGTTTATTTTATTTCATTTTTTATTCACATTACAATGGATAAATAAATTTCATTAAATCTATGATTTTGGACCATCTCATTGGATAACGGAATATAACCATGTTAAAAAATAATAAACATCGAAAATATATTTGTTACCATAATTTGAATTGGTGAGGTCATACATAGAGATTCTTCGTGCTCTTTTATTCCTTCATAGAATAGCTTCAAAACACATGAAAAAAGATCATTAAGATTTATGAGAGTTTTTAAAATTATTAAACAAAATTCATATATATTTTACTAACATGCAGTATTTAGATAAATTTAAAGACTATATAAAACAGAGCAAAAAATAATTATTATTTATAAAAGAATTTCCATCAAATTTTTTACATCAATCAAATTGTGAATAGTCATTATAATATATAACTATTATAAAAAACTAGAAAAGTTAAAATAAATATAATAAAATTTTAGTAAATCAATTTATAAAAATTACACTAATATAAATTATTTTGGAAAAATATAGTATTTCTACAAAAATAGGAAAAGTAATATAATAAATATGAGACATTAGTCTTTTGGTAGGTATACTAACTGTGGGACTTATTTTTATATATGGTTGGTATACTGATCATGTGACTAATGTTAACATGAGGCCGGTATATTGACTATGTAAATTTATTTTTTCATATGATCGGTATATTGATCATGCAAATAATTTTGTTCGCGTGGTCCCCAAAAAATAACTCATGTGTTTACTTAAAAACGTATTTCATAGTCACATTAAAAATAAGAATCATGGTAAGTAATAAATATAATTTAAGGTAATTAATATTCCTTCACAGTACGTACCTATTTTTCTCATTGGGAAGTATAAATTTCTTGATAGAATGTAGAATTCCATCTCCTGATAGGTAAAAAATAGATTTACGATAACTATGGAATCCCACGATAGTTTGTGGTAATTCAGGGTAACTTGGTATAAATAAATTTATAGTAGGTTTGAATCTCTTCATGGTAGGTACATACTGAAAGACATAATTACTTCCTAAATGGAGAATTTCTTCCATGATGGTGTTAATGTCACACTGTAGTGTAAAGTAGACGCATGGATATACTTTAGATGAGAAACATGAAGGCCCCTGCCATGGTAATGCATGTAGAAATGAATCTGAAGTCATGTTTATAGAAGTGTAGCAGTATGATGATGCTGGAGGATAAGGCACTATGTGTACTCGACTAGTATCACATGAATTCTATTGTCAAAACGACTGATCCAATTCGAGAGTGGAAATGAGGTGTTGTAGTGCTTTGTGCATGATGTTGGGGTCAAACGCTATAGTGGGCACACAGATGGAATCAAGTTGTGGGTACCTAGTCTAAGATGCCTGAATAGAGTGCATGTTAGTGTATAGGGTGGCATGGTGTCACACCGTTGAGTCGCATTGGATCCGTGGAGATGTTGCTCCAAACATAAAGAAGGAAATATAGGGTGTCAAGATGCTGCTTTCATAGAGAAGGGGAATGCAGTGTGGTCAACACATGGAGGTGCTGCTCACATGGAGGTGGAGATGTTCAGAAAATAAGAACATACATACATATATACATGCATACATACATACGTACCTACATACATACATACGTACGTACGTACGTACCTACCTACCTACATACATTCATACATACCTACCTACATACATATATACATACATACCTATGTACGTACGTACATACCTATACACATACATACATACATACATACATATATACATACATACATACATACCTACGTACATACCTACGTACCTATATACGTACATACATACATACATACCTACATACATTGGTACGTACATACATTCATACCTACATTGATACATACATGCATAAATACCTATAGACATACATACATACATACCTACGTACGTACACACACACACAGACACAGACACACACACACACACACACACATACATACGTACATACGTACATACATACATACATACGTACATACCTACATAGGTACGTACATACCTACGTAGGTACGTACATACCTACCTACATACATACATACATACATACATACATACATACATACATACCTACATACATACCTACCTACATACAGACATACATACATACATACATACATACATACATACATACATATATACATACCTACCTACCTATGTACGTACATACGTACCTACATACCTACCTACATACCTACATACATACATACATACATACATACATACATACATACATACATACATACATACATACATACATACATACATACATACATACATACATACATACATACATACATACATACATACATACATACATACATACATACCTACATACGTACGTACGTACTTACATACATACATACATACATACATACATACCTACATAAGTAAGTACCTACCTACCTACATACATACATACCTACATACTTACATACATATCTACATACATACATACATACATACATACATACATACATACATACATACATACATACATACATACATACATACAAACATACATACATACATACCTACATATGTACATACATATATATATACATACCTACATACATACAAACATACATACATACCGACATACCTACATACGTACGTACGTACCTACCTACATACATACATACATACCTACATACCTACCTACATACGTAAGTACGTACGTACGTACCTACCTACATACCTACATACCTACATACGTACGTACGTACGTACGTTCCTACATACATACATACATACCTACATACGTACCTACTTACATACATACATACCTACGTACATACCTACCTATATACATACATACATACATACATACATACGTACCTACATACAAACATACATACATACATACATACCTACCAACGTACGTATATACATACATACATACATACATACATACATACATACATACATACATACATACATACCTACATACATACATACATACATACATACATACATACATACATACATACATACATACATACATACATACATACTTACATACATACTTACTTACATACAAACCTACATACGTACGTATGTACCTACCTACATACCTACATACTTACATACATATGTACGTACATACATACGTACCTACGTATGTATATACATACCTACCTACATACATACCTACCTACATACCTACATACATACATACATACATACATACAAACATACATACATCCATCCATCCATACATACATACATACCTACCTACATACATACATACATACCTACATACATATGTACGTACGTACATACATACCTACATACATACATACATACTTACCTACATACCTACCTACGTACGTACGTACATACATACTTACTTACCTACCTACATACCTACGTACGTACGTACGTACGTACTTACCTACATACATACATACCTACATACTTACATACATACCTACATATGTACCTACATACATACATACATACGTACAAACTTACTTACCTACATACATACCTACAAACATACGTACATACATACATACGTAGGTACATACATACATACATACATACCTACATTCATACTTATGTACGTACGTACCTATGTATGTACACACATACATACATACCTACATACATACGTACATACATACATAAATACCTACATAGCTACATACATACATACATACATACCTACATACCTACATACCTACATACCTACATACGTACCTACATACGTACCTACAAACGTACCTACATACCTACATACCTACATACATACATACATAGATACATACATACCTACATACAAACATACGTACATACATACATACATACATACATACCTACATACATACATACCTACATACATACATACCTACATACCTGCCAACATACATACATACATACATACATACATACATACATACATACAGACATACATACCTACATACACACATACATACATACAGACATACATACATACATACATACATACATACATACATACATACAAACACACACACACACACAAACATACATACATACATACATACATACATACATACATACATACATACATACATACATACATACATACATACATACATACATACATACATACATACATACATGCATGCATACATGCATACATACATACATACATAGATACATACATACATAGATACATACATACATATGTAGATACATACATACATAAATACATACATACATACATAAATACATAATTACTTACGTACATACCTACCTACATACCTACATACATACATACATACGTACGTACGTACGTATGTATGTACCAACATACATATATACATACATTCATACAAACATACCAACATACAATCATATGTACCTACATACGTACATACATACATACGTACGTACGTACATACATACATACTTATATACATAAATACATATATACATACATAAATATTGTATATAATTATATATATAAGACCATAAAAGTATATATACAAATATGTATATATGTAAAAAAAGAAGAAAATATAAAAGAAATTTAAATATTAAAATAAAAAATACAATATGATATAAAATTTAAAATAAAGTATTGATATATATATATATTGATTTATATATAAATACTTAAAAAAATATATTAAAATTTGAATTTTAAAATTGTAATTAAAATTAAACTAAATAGTAACTGAAAAAAATTTATATTTAAATATTCAAAACTTAATACTAAAATATTTCAAATACTAACAAATTAAATAATATTAATAAATATATTATTTTAAAAGTGATTTTCAACTAATATTTTAAATGAAGGTATCAAAATAAAAAAAAATAAAACAAATACAAAAAAATCTTTCAACACAAACAATGTCTTCCTGTATATATCATCATGGAAGAAATTCATAAGGTTTAGGAAAAGTGAATGTTTAGTCCAAGATACTTAACCCCCTTAGAGATCCTTGATCTCATCAGAGTGGTGCCTTATCAATTAGGGATTCCACGAAACAGATCTCAAGTACATGATATGTTCTATATACCTCTCTTGAGAATGTAGATACCAAACCCCTAACATTTACTAAATCAAAATGTGGTACTATTGGAGAATGATATTTCATATGAGGATATTCCTTGGAAGACCATAAATTATAGGGAGAAAGACTATTGTTAGGTCCACTTGGTCAAATACCCTGAGATGGGGCAGAATTATGGGATGATAGATTAAAACTACCACCCCTTATAATATTTTTTAATGGTTAAAAAACACACTTCTCTCTTTCTCCCATAGAAAAATATGAACAGAAATAAAATCTTGCATAGGACACAATGATTTTACTTGGTTCACCCTAATTGGGCTACATCAAAGGAGCTTAAAATAACAATCTTACATTGTCCCAAATACACTAAAGCTCACTTCCAATTACAAGGTTCGGACTAGATAAATTCTATGCCTAGGCTCACTACCTTTACAAGATTCATGGTTTTCTCACTGCATTCCCAAGGGTCACTGCCTATGTCTCTTTCCCTATCTCACTACTGATGGAAAGGATCATCGTCTTACTCTTCCTTTGTTCACCACTCTTGTAAAGGATCCACTCAATGTTTATGGACTTTTAGGTCCCTTCCTTTCCATGAAATAATACATCCTCAAATATAGACAGATTCTTGGTTGAAGTCCATTTTTTACTCATAGATGAAATCGACTTTTTCATGTATTGTTAGACAGCATAAATTACTTTGGCGAACTATTTAAGTCCCTTAAAGAACCACCTTCTTCTTCCTCAAACCATATAGTGCATAAGATTCATGGAAAACCTCTTCTATGAACTACCTCGGTATTCCATATCTATGTACCACTTATGCATACCGATCTCACATAATTCCATCGCAAACCACTTCCACTTATGAGTAATTCCTTCTTTTGTGGACTACTTCTTCGGCATACCACCTTCTTCTTTTTTGGAGTAAAAGTCGTTAAAAACACCATTTCACAGAATCTCGTCCATTAACTACTTCACCCTTCACAGAATCCTTCTCGTGAACCTCTTTTAGGCTTGGAAGAATACCCATAAAAAATATGTTTTCTTAGGAAATCAAATCAAAGTAATAATGGGTTTACCACTCCTTATATAGAAAAATAGATTCAAAAAATCCGATAATCCAAGATTTTCCAAATCTTCATTGTGGTACAACTTTAACCATCTACTGTTATGATGTTGTGAACTATTCTTCGCTACATGGACCGCATACCGCCTATCGTCCTTTACAGAGGAAAAAATCACTGTCACCTTTTCGAAAATTATGCCCTTAACGAATTCTCAAATCACCACATTGTTTCTGAGAATGAAAAAGCCATCTAATTTACCTCAAGCCTTCTTTATACTACATGCCATCCCATAAACTGTTTCCATGAATTGTTTTCCTTCCATAAACCACAAGCCTCCCTGTGAAATTTTTCCTTCTGTGTACCATTCCGCCTCCTGTAAACCGTTTCACATACCTCCTTTGAAATATATAAATTTTGCTTCATAGTATTCATAATTTTCAGTAATATGAAAAAAATATTCATTTTCTAAAAATAAACTCCCAATTTTACGGCCGAAAAATTTGGAAAACACTGGGAAACTATGTCACCTTAAACACTTGCTTCAGAAAACACTAACGATGCTCATTCGTGGTCATCTGACTTTGTCAAAAAAACAAAATCACACCCAAAACATACCAAGAGAACACGTTGATGGATTTTTTCCCAAAAGTTTTAAAAAATATGGAAACACACCTAGTCAAAGTATTATGGTAGAGCCACAGGTTTGCGTAAGTTACATGGAAAACATAAGACATGATAAAACTGAAGTACCCTCATTTGTGTTGGTGTAAAAATGAAATTTCGAGGGAGAAATTTTGGAATGTGGGAATAATGAAATGAACTAAACATTTATAAATGAAATTTCATTTTTTAATGACCAAATTACTTATTAATAAATGAAATTATATAAAATAGATGCACTAAATTAGTTATTTTGAATGTTTATATGTTATATCTTCTCAAATTTAAACGACTTTAAATTATCATAACATTTGATAGTATATCCATTATAAAATTATTTTAGTATTATTATATTAGAGAGTTATGATAAAACATTTTACATAGAAAAATGAATCAACGACTTCGACCAGTAGGATCATACCCCCAGAAGCCCATTTATCGATTCATCCATGGGAGATAACATCATTGGTCTTTACCCCTGACCGAGTCCAAGATGATAATCAATAACTAAAAATGAGTGAAACTATTTATTGAAGAATATTAATATTATTGAAATCATGGAGAAAACCATGCTCATCGAACCACCCTTTAGAAAAATTCACCGTTACACTCCTTACCCTTCGAGAATTCACTACTGTAATAAAAGGTTTTGTATTTAGACCCTAACCGTATGAATTTATATTTTTTTTATTTTTTTTAAATGGTTATTATATTTTTCTTTTAATAATTTGTAATGATTAAATAATATGTTTGATAAAATTTAGATTTTGATATGATGAAACAAAAAAATTATATTTTTAGGGAATATATAGTTTCAATAAAGAAAATATTTTTGATGAATTCTATAATTTCTGGAAATAAATTATATTTTGATAAAATATTATTAGTAAATAATATTTATTAATTAAAAATTGTAATATGATTTTATGAAATCAAATTTAATTTTAATAAGGTTCAATCAATTATTATTATAAAAAACCATTATTTTTTTGATAGAAGGGTATTTTTGATTAAAAAGTATAAATTATCATATTTAGATAATTATTTTGATAAAATAAATATTATTTTATAAATCATCACATAAATATTATCCAACAGTGAATTTTTTTTATTTTATTTGAGACAGTGGAGTTTTTGGTTAAAAATTAAATACGGTATAATTATATGGTATGAATTATGAAATCATAATGGCCCAAAAGTGACATAATGAAAACTATTTTCAGTATCCATGACCCAATTTTTTCCATTAAAATATTTTTTTGATGTTATTAGGTTAATTTTTTAAACTCTTAATGAATCCTCCAAAACCTACACTATATTTTAATGTTGTAAAATTCATTCTTTATTAACATAACTCAGTTCTATATCACCAAGGTTGTTATTTGAAGGATTTGAATTCTGATACCTATAAAATAATTAAATCGACTCCAATTTGGTAGGAAACATGGGAAACCCCAAGGGATGGTTTGTTTTTTGGTTTAATTTATTTTATAGAGTCAAAAATCTATGGTTAAATATTAATAAAGAATTCTCCTCTCTTTTTTTAATAAAAACCCACCCAAACTCCCATTAGTATTCACTAAAAACCATTAGCCCAAAAATTTACTCAGTCCTTCTCTCTCTATATCTATAAAACCATGTTACCAAGCCTTTAATAATCCCTTCCAAATATTTTAGAATCCCCCTCTCATGTTGAGAGATCATATCCTTCTCTTTATTCAAGAACAATTATATTATGATTTTTTATTTATAAGTGTTCCTATTGGGATGTCTTTTTACACATTCTTATTATAGTAAATATAATTTTCAAGTAATAATAGACTCATTTTAATATCATTAATACCTCCCATGAATCTTTGGGAACCCATATTATGCTACCGAAATTATATTTCAATTTTCCAATACTGACATTTGTGTAGTGAATACCTATCCCCATTTCCACTCATGTGTATTCCCCAATTAGTTAATATCCTGAATTTATTTGGTAATTCCATATATGATACAAAAAATCCTCAATAATGATATTAAATCGGATAAAATAAAACCTTATGTTTTATGGTCTATGTGGCATACTTATACATGTACATGATATGAATGTGATGGGTAAGACTGGAATTATATAACCCTCAAATGAATTGGTTAATTTTTTATCTCATGATATTCCATGTATGGTGCACAATAGTTTATCATAAGCATTATTTGATTTGATTTCTTGGATTTTAACATTGAATTATGATTTTTATGTAATGTTTTATGTTATTTAAAAATTTACATATTACCTTTTATGTTATCATATTTTATCGTGCATTAATATTCACGTTTAGGATTATCATTACTCTTATGATACCTTTATATTAATATTGACTAATATGTATTACTTTCATCATATTATGATTTTACTATAACCTTGATGTCCTTTATATATCAACCATTTTTATATACTTCCCTAGGTTTTCCCATGCAGTTTTATAAGAGAAACAAAATTTAAGGGCATGTTATGGAGTTTTAGTATAAGAATTTTTATTTTTGTTTCAATTTTCTATTCTATGTACTTATTTAACCAATGTAAGTAGGCCTCAGGATCTTTTGTGGTTGTATTATGTATATCATTATACAGTTTATCATAAAATAAATTGTATTATGGATATGGGTTTTCATAGTGTCAGTGCTGTTTAAAGTTTACCTTTTTGTAAATTTTTTATGTTTTGGTTGTTGAACATGATGGTTTTTCGTTTTTTTGGAAGTAGAGAACAATTTTTTGGATCTTATACGAGATCATTTTTTAATTAAAATGTATTTTGGTAAATTCTGTATCTTTTTGTTGTAAAATGGTTGTGTTTTTAATTCATTATTTAGTTTCACAAAGCTTTGGATGTCATTATAACTCATGAGATTATTCCATATTGGGGAATACATGTTCATATGTATTCCTAAATTATAAGGATACCACCATAGATGGATCTTGTAGTGAGCCAACTATTTGAGTCCTTGTGTTTTCCTTTTCTGGAATTATGAATTATATTATTCAATGTGACTCTTTGTTTCTGCCCCGCCTGAACTTGGTCATTGTAGTTTGGTAAACCTGAATCATGGGTCATTTTATGGATACTCATTGAAATTGAAAATACACCAAAATTAATATCATGGGTGATTTCAATATTAGGGTTTGGGTGTTCCTTGGTTTTGGGTTGTGTTTTGGGATGTGAGTCACTCTCTTCCTCTTATTTCTTCCATTGGATGGTTTGAGTTCCTTAGTATCATTGGCAGTATCATTAGATGTTTGGTATAATTTTTTTAATAATTATCCTTATATCCACTTTTTAATTTTAGAGTTTTTGATTCTATAGGAAAGTGATGATTTTTTCATCAGTGTTTGAGTTTTATGGTTTCTTTTTGTGTAGTAATTTATCTTTACTATATATATTGGTCAAAAAAATATCTTGTGTCTTATTTGGGGAAGAACGTTTTGGGGTGGGGAGAATTATTATACATAATCCTAATTAATTTAAGTTTTTTACTTTAATAAATTACTAATTATATTCCATTCTTCATTTATGGGACAATAAATTTTCAAATTTTTAAATTTTAGATTGTTATCCTAGGCATATGGTTACCATAGAGTTACTAGAAATCATTCATAGTCTATGGAATTAAATTTTACATGTGGTAGAGTTAGGAACATGGTTTCTCTATACATTTGTTGTTCCTGTTTAGTATGCCTCAGTCTCTCCCGTAGGGGTACATAGTTTTCCAGACCATGTGGTGAAATCGAGTGTGATGCCCAGTTTTAAAAAAAAATAATTAATATTAATAGTAATATTTTTTTTTTATCTTCTTCTATTCCCTACACCCTATTCCCATAGACATCATGATACAGTGCTCCAAGGGATTCCCTTCACTCATGCCACCCCTTCATGAAGACTAATCTTTTCATTGTTTTTACCTCAGAATCAATGTGTGATTTTTTGAGGATCAACTTTATCCTCCTCCATGATATCCTTACCCGATTATCTTTGTGTTTTTACCCTCATATTTCCTATGTTTTCTAAAAATGAAAAAATGAAACATTTTCCCAAACCAAATAGAGCCCAATATATGAGAAAAAAATCATTATAACATCTTATAACATAATGATTCCTCTTCTAAGAATTCAAGGTGGATCATCAATCCTTACCTGTCTTAATAAAGTTAGAAATGAAAAAATATATGAGCCTAATATCAGATTCTTTATTTATAGTTGTGAAAATGAAGTTCTATTAAACAACAAAGACAATATTTACAATAAGAGAAATATAAAACTAAATAAAAAATAAGAGTTTCATTATCACTGGTCATCCTCATTACATGATCGCTATAAAATCATTTTTAGAAAAAGACTAAACAAATGGCAGACATACCCCTCAAATGAATACATTCAAACCAAAATAGAAATCTGAATACATATATATCATAGAGACTCAGAAAAATTTGGAAAAAAATCATTCCAAATAAACCAATTATAATGAATATCAATGTATAGAACCATAAAAACATTTATATAAGTTGCAAGGAATAACCTGAATATTACCACATTTGAATTTTATTAGTGGGTAGTTCATGAAAAATCTACAACTTAAACATCACTATAATTCCTCATGGGTCGCAACTAAAGAGAATATGAATGCAGTAATGCCCTAATGTTGGGATAACATGGCATATGATGATATTAGAATGTCTAATATCCACTTGATATACATATAATAACTCTAAAACCATTTGATCAAGCATTGTGATGATGCAAGTTTTTTACCTATAACTAGTTTTATCGAGAAATAGAAACAGAATAAAATACGATAAAAAAATCTTTATAATATCTTATGATTCGGATTTCCTGGGTTTTTTGAAAATGAAAGGTGAATCATTTTCCAAAACAAAACACAAACCAATAAATGAGAAAAAAATATTTATAACATCCTATAACATAATGATGCCTAATCCAAGAAGTATAGGTGGATCACCAATTATTAACTGGCTTATTAAAGTCAAAAGGCCAAAATGTATGAGCTTCATATATGATTATATATTTATAAATGTTAGAATGAAGTTCTGTTAAACAAAAATGACAATATTTACAATAAGAAAAATATAAAACTAAATCAAAAGAAACATTTTGGTTTCATCAATTCTTACCTCTCGCTTCAGGGCACGGTGCACAACACTTAAAATCTTCACAACAATGGATTAAGAGAAGGATGGGAAGATGATATATGTCACTATAATGAATGATGAAGCGTGAATTTACACGTCATGTATGAATAAGAAAAAATGAAAATAATATGTTTTCATGAATGAAATTCAAAATTCATTACCACTGAACATCCCCGTTGCAAGATCACTGTAAAATCATTTTCGGAAAAACACTATTAAAAATAGAAGACAAACCCCTCAAATGTGTACAATCAAAATGGTTACTCCATTAATGACACATAAAATTTATATTTTCATTATTAAAATTAATATCAAAACATAAAATTCTTCTATAGTTAAACAATTATAAATTATAATGAAACAATTTAAGGTCCTAAGAATTCCTCATAAAATCAATGTTCTGCAGGTCATTAAACCAAAGAAAACTGGATTTATTTTCATTTTCTAGATTTTTCAATTTGTGATAATCTATAACATATAAAATCTAATTCAATGCACAAGGTGATACATGTTGAATTGTTTCCTCACCTTGATAATAGAGATATTGCAAGATATGAATGGTTAATCAAAGTATTGAATTTACCTAGACTAACATGTACAAGTCCATTGATAGCCTAAGATTCGCATATATAGGGACATTGAGTCATGAATGTATACGAATGAAAAATACTTCATGTGAAACATTGAAAAATAGTTCATGCACATATAAGTGGTAAAGAGATAGCTAACATTTTACAAAAGGCAATAATGACACAAAAAAGATAAAATTTTCATTGAAATGTATATATAAAAAATTGCGAATCCATCAAAACAAAACGTAACCTTCAAAATTGGGACCTCAGATCTCTATTTATAATCCTCTTCATCATCTTCATCACTATCATATAGATATAAAAAGTGATATTTGAATCATATTTCCATTGAATCAATGAAAAGACAGCAATACAGAACAAAACATGTGAGTCATGATTGTATATAAATGAAAAATAATTCCTATAAAACCGTGAAAAACTGTTTCGGTGCATATTAGTGGTAAAGAGATATCTAATAGTTGACACACGGCAATGATGACATACAAAATATATAACCTAGACTGAAATGTAAATAAAAAAATTGTGAATCGATCAAAACAAAAGGTAACCTGCACTACTGGGGTTTGAGGTTCGCATTTCTCTTCCTCTTAGTCATCATCATCAATTTCATAGATATATACAAAGTTATATTTGAAAAATATGTCCATTGAATCAATGAAAATTCAACTATATAGAACAAAAACATGCAATATTGTGTAAATCTTGGTTGAATAATCTCTTAAATGAAAACAACATCTATGAAATCATTTTTAATGTTATACCATCTTATGAATTTACATGTATTAAAATCCAAAAATTTAAATAACTTATGAAATGTCTCATATCTACAAATTTGGATTTTTTACAACTCAACTCTTAAAGAACAGCAGGATTCTCTTATCACAAATGTGAAAGAAAGCTGGTATGTTTGAGCAGATAAATCGGTGATCCTACAATTCACCTAGATACTAATATACAAATCATTAAAAAGGGAAATCAACTATATTGGGGTCATATCCCTAAAACTATAAAAAACATCAGAGCATCTATTTTTCTATTTATTTAGAGATATCTATAGAAGTGCGGTGAAATGAAATTTTTCTGCATTTTTCTAAGACATAATTCCACTGAAAATTTATATTTTGATTATTGAAATAAACATGAAAACAAAAAAGTATCATATAATTGAACATACATTTCCTCATAAAATAAATTTTCAAAGGGTCAGTAACCCCAATAAAATAGATTTATTTTCATTTTCTTGATTTTTCCATTTGGGATAATCTATAACATAGATAGAAAATATGTTGTAGGATATGAAAGGTTTTTCAAAGTGTATAATTTACCAAGACTAACCTGCACAACTCCATTTTAAGCCTATGAAGCACATATATGGGGACTTTGAGTCATGAACATATATAATTGACACATCCTTCATGTGAATCCTTTAAAAACTGGTCATGTGGATAAAAGAAATAAAGAGATAGATTATAGTTGAGACAAGGAAACATTGACACAAGAAATATATTATTTGGATTGAAATGTAAATAAAAAATTTGTGAATCCTTCAAAACAAAAGTTAACATGAAATACTAGGGTCTGATATCTGCCATGCTCCTCTTCTTTATCTTCATCACTTCGATATCTAACAATTTTAGAGCCATTAGAGGTTGATTTATTTTTCACAACTTCACCCCTTTTCCTAGACATGTTTGATATCTTGAATATCCCAACTATGTACCAAGAGTTTCTTTCTTCCTATCATATGGTGATTGTAATGTTATGGATGAAAAAATTCCATTTACCATTTTTGCACAAAAATTTAGAATTGGGAAACACACATCATAGATGATTGAAATCAGATAATGGAAATCAGAGCATGGAAATTGGAAAATTATTAGCCTAGAAAACTGAAATCCTAGGGAGACCAAGCCAGAATTGGTGGAGGGGGAGCATGGAGCGAAGTATGTTGAGGGTTAGCAATGCAGAGTATGTGGATTAAAAGAAACATGAGTTAAAGTAGGCAGAGGTTAAGGAGCCGAAGGAAAAGTAGCTTGAGGAAATGGATCCATAGGTGGAGAACCGAAGGCAGAGGATTCAGAGGCAGAGTAGTGGGAGAAACATCAACCAGAGGCGGAGGAGCCTGACGTGGAGAAGATGGTGGTGGAGGGGATGGACACTGGGCACACAGAGGAGGATAAGGTGGATATGGAGAAGGCGGAGAAGAGGGTAGTGGATGAGGGAACAAAAGAAAGAACCCTAGATAGAATTTGGTGGTGCTTTGTGGGTATCATTGGATGATTGGAGGGAAACCAGGAGAGGTATGATGAAGGTGGTGGTAAATGGAAAACCTAGCTCGATGCTGGGTCGGGGGTTTTGCATATGTGAGAGATGAAAATGGAGTGGTAATTCGTGATTTTGAGTAGATAGTGGAGGGGTTAATGGTAATTGGATACATGATTTTGTTGACATGGTGTATTGAAGAGGTTACACATAAGAAGGGAAACACCTAGGTTTAGTATATATAGTATATTAACCTAAGTTAACCATTACTGAAGAGATAAATTTTACTAAAACTAGTATTCATAATGGTAAAAAATTAAAGCAAAAAATTACCCAATTTGAACCTCCTTATTCAAAATATGGAATTAGGTTTTTCAAATTCAATACATATTAGTGGAAGAAATTATTTTTTAAAAATGTTTGAAAAAATGCGATGAAAAATAATTTTTATAAAAATACATTTTTAAGAATAAAACGTGTTTATACTTATCCCATGATTAGAAAAATATTAAGTGAATATTGAAAATTTTTATTAACTATATAATATTTGAATTTAATTAAAGTAATTCATTATAAGTGATTAATTTAATTTATTATGGTAAAAATATATTATGCCCAAGAAATAATTTTTCAGAAAATGATTTATTTTTCTTTCAAATAATTTTTATTTTCAATTGATATGTAATCAATTAATTTTATAAATATGTAACTATAAATTTTTAATAATTTATTCAGTCATATTCACACTCATCAATTTAACATCTAGGTGATAATTATAACTTTAATTAATAATATTGTAATTGTATATCATGGTTTGTTAAAATGTGGTGTTGTGTGTAACACAATATATTTAAGAAAAAAAATTTAATTAAAAAAAATATTTCTTAAAATTTTGGGGTGTTACCCTTAAAAATAATTCCACCATTAAAATATATCACTCCAATAAAAAAATTATGAGATCATTATTTCACTACATCTGCGGTTTCCCATGTAGATTCTTCAAATTATTGATTTCTCCAAATAACTTTCACATAGAGAGTAGTCTTGTTTCATATAACTTTATCTATATGATATAATATTTTTTCTGTCTTTCATTATAGGAAGAATTATGTTCTAGTGGTATGAAATATGAGTTTAGTACATGTGATGTATCATTTATGTACTTCCTTAGAAGAGATACATGGAAAAACTATTAACTTCAGAGAGTATTGGTTGAAGTTTCAAGAGATAAGCTACTATACCTAATCAATCAAGAATATATAAATAAAAAATATACATAGGGATCATATTTAACTTATTTATGAATCTCCTGTACTTCTTCCATGGAGTAATTACCAAAAAAATCCTTCTCACCCAATTCAAATTCAAGGTCACACCGACGATTGTTAACATAACTTTTCTATTGACTACGGTCTATATTAATATGCTATTAAATGGATATAACATTATATGTCATTAAATCAGTTAGATAAATTACTAATATATTTATTTCTCCAATTTCATCCCATAATGTGTTGGTTCTATACTTATTTCCATGTAGGCATTCACAAGGATCCATATGAATGCTCGAGTGAAAGCTGTTATTCTAAGAAAACTCAACAAGAGGAAGGAATTGATCTCAACCACCTTTTAATTCCATAGAAAGTTATCAGTATATCATATAGGGTTTTAATTTTTATAACATACTAAACATCCATCTAACGATGGTATTCCATATTGAAACTCAACTCTTTTTTCAGAGCCTGCCGATAAATTTTCTAGAACATCATGGTAAACGTCAGATCCCGATCAGTTCTAATAGAATGTGGTATTCCATGAAACAAAAAAAATTCCTTAATATAAATTTATGAAATATGTTCTAGAGATAAATATTATATAATAGAAATTACATTTGCTAACTTTATAAGGTGATTGACTACAACCCATATATCATTCTGTTATTTAGATGTTTTGGGGAGTCCAATGAAAAAATCTATGGCCATATTTTCCCATTTAGATTATGGTATAGTAAATGGTTATAACATCCCCTTATACTTTTTTATCTCATACTTAAAATGCTAACATACGAATAACTAGGATATATACCCAGCAATATCTCTCTTCATGCTGTCCCAATAAAAATACTGTTGTAGATCTCTATACATCTTTATACTTCCAGGATAAATTGAGAATAGTGAATTATGACCTTCATCCAAAATGTCCTTTAAATATACTGTGGATTGATTACATACATGGTTCTAAAACCTTATCATTTCATCAAAATCAAAGTTATACCCAATATCCTTTCTCACCTTCTTATATAGTTCCACATCTTCCTTATGTACCTCTATAATCATCACTTGGATAAATGGTTGAACACTCATTCAGCAAAGATAATATTTATAAACATTCATACTTCAAGAAAAATCCTTAAAAAATCTAGAAATATTATATCTTCTGTGGTCCTCATCATAGATAATCTAGAATTTTCTTTTCGATTCAGAGCATCGTTCAACATATTCGCTTTCCCAGGGTGGTAATGTATTGAGAATTCATAATCTTTAATTATCTCTAATAATCTTTTTTGAAAAATATTCAACCAATTATTTGTAAAAATATGCTTTAAAATTTTATTATTAGCTTATATATCTGACCTTTTTAAATGAATCTTATCATTCCTCAGGGTCATTTGAACAATTCTCTAGTTATCTTCTTGTTATTCCATTCTATTTGAAAATATAATAATATCATCTATAAATTCTACAAAAACACCATTAAGATAATATATAAATACTATATTCATTAAATATTTTATGATAGTGAGGAATTATTATGATTAAATGGAATTACTATAATTTCATAGTTTACATACCTTGTATGGAATGTTTTCTTGGTTATATCCTCCTTATTAACCCTTAATTGATGATATCCAAAATGAATATCAATCTTTGAAAATTATTGATCTATGTAAAGTTGATAAAATAATTCATAAATATGTGGTAAATGATACTTATTCTTGATAGTGATCTTTTTAAGTGCAAGATAATCAATTCATAATCACATTGATCCATATTTATTCTATAAAAAAAGAACTAGTTCACCCCATGGTGACACACTTGAATTAATGAATCCATTTTCAATATTATCTTGAAGTTTCTTCTTTAGTTCCCACAACTCAATCCGGGGAATTTTTATAGAGTATTTTAAATAGGTGTAAAACAATGTATGATTTATATTGATAACTCAATATCACAATTTAGTGGAAGAATATGAAAATATTTTAGAAATATATACAGAAAATCCTGTATAATAGGAATATCATTGATGTTGAGTTTCTCCCCAACCATTTGAGATGAACATCCCCTTTGAATAGTAACCATGGCCCATACAATGGATATAATTTCCTTTAAAAGTATATTTTTTCATTACACTGACAGACGATTATAGGTCAGTTCAGAGTGTAAAATGTAACATTCCTTCCTCAACAATTGAAGTTGGATTTAATTAAAGAAATAAAATCCATACTAAAAATAAAATTGACTTCCACTAGAGGAAGAATGATGATATTTCCAAGAATCACATTCCCATAAACTTTAATCAGAAAAGAATTATAGATATGTTATTAGATCGTCATTCCATTGGGGGGTTTATTGCAAATTCAATATATAATCACTGAGGTGGTACTGTGATACCCTTAAATAAACTTTCGATATAGAAGAGTGGGTAGATAAAAAATCAAATAATATATTATAAATTATCTAGGGGATGGTATGTGTACCATTCACCACTTCTTTATCATACTCTATATCTACAATAGTGTTCTCATGAGAATTCCATTTTTCTCTAGGATTAAAAGGTTTCTGACATTAATTAGTATCATTAACCTTTGGGTTTGGGAACTGGTTATCATCATACCCATATTTCTGTCAATTTAAACATTATAGTGTAGGTTATATATTCTATATAGAATTATATTTTTTCACATCACTTTATAAATTCCTCCCATTTCTTCAACATATGATTTCTCTATATACTTCCTTTAAATAGGAAAAAAATTCTTGCCCCATTAAGAAAATTACAACTATTTTTCCTTCCACACTTTGAGAATATAGGAAAAATTGTCTTCTTTCCTCAATGATTTTTAGTATTTCCTTTGAATTTCCAGATATAATAATACATTAACAGTTCTAGTGTGTATGGTAAATGTACCTTTCATCACTTTTATATCATACTCTATATCACTAATAGTGATCGCATGAGACTTCCCTTTGTATATAATCTTAAGAGGTTACTGATGTCGATCATCACCATTAAAAATATTGTTTGGGAATTGGTTATCATAATTAATGCATTCCTTTCATTTGAAACACTAGACTATGAGTGGTGTATTATGTGGATCATTCTATATATTCACATAAATATCTAACTATTCACATCACTTGGGTATTTTATTTCCTAATGATCTTTTTTTTCAAACTTAAAATATTTACGAGTCCCCTTAATACAATTTCCACCATGTTTTCTTACACACTTCGATCATAAAAGAAAAATTACCTTCTTCTCCCCATGATTTTTTAAATTCTCTTTGAATTCCAATTTTATTTTCTTCTAAAAACTATGATATGGATAGATAAATCCAATATTTATCTCTAACTTGATGGAACATAAAAAATATTTCTTCATATCTACTAAATTACCTTATTGTTAACACCCTTTATATACTTTTCTTTAATACACATAAGAATTGATAAACATTAATTTTAGGTTAGATGATAGTGCAAAAAGTGTACCTATCATGTCTTGTAAAATTTTCCTCATTTATATCAATGGATGCATCATAATTTTATTTAATCTCAATGAATTCCTTCTCTATTTTCATGTGAATAATTTTAGGAAATTAATTTTTTAAAAATAATCTCATAAACACATCCACTCCATAGAGTCATTTTATTTCTATTTCTATATGTTCTTGATAAGATTCCAACATTGATATTATTCTCTTTACAAATAGTAAAAAGTTAGAATAACCTTCTCATGTTCCAAACACAAGAAAATAGAAAATACACATTAAATGGTATTGATCCATTTCTCAGAAACATCTGGATTCACTAATAGAATGTGGATGTTTCCTTATGAAGTAATCAACAAAACATTACTCCCTCCATTTATAAATTTGAAGCTCAGTTTGGTTCGAAAATGGATAATGTTGTGTTAGGATAATAGTGATATTTTTATTCCATCTCCCATAACATTTTGTTATTCAGGTGGATAATCATTTCATTGTTTCTTGCAATCAATATTGACACAATTCCTTTAGTTTCCATCCATTTACTGAAACCAAAATGAATAATTTTAAAAACAAGAATATTAGTAGAAAACCATATTATCATGAAAAATAATTTATAGTATGTATAAATCATGACACTTAATTCTATAAAACCATAGGTTTAACCTAGGTCCTTAAGGATAGTTACCAAAACATTAGGAATTTATAGTATACCTAGAATAGTCCCAAGGGTTATCACTAATTTTTTCTCATCCTAGTTTCTAATTGTTAAATAAGCCTTTAACAGAAACCATCTATAGTGACCGAATCTTTTAATTCATATATATCACATCATAGTAGATGAATATTCACTACATAACTTAATGATCCAAACAAGAATCGTATAGTTCTAGTGCCTTTGGAAACATGGACACATGAACAACTAGTTTATAAAAGGTTTTCATCATATCCCACTAAGTTACTCACAACTTGAACCTTTCTTATAAATAGCATACTTCGTTCCTTTATTCATAACATGAGGAATGGAAACATAAGAAAGGGTGAGATAAAATTCTCATTAAGTGTAAATAAGAGAGATATCAATGATCACATAAGCATAATGTGAACATAAGTGTATGAGAACATGATAATAGAAATTGAAAATCATACCTTTCAGATCAAAGATCATAATATTGATTCATGGAATAAATATTGGGAGTTCATAATAAATAATTCTTAAAGGAATCATCGAAAATGATCCATGAGAGAATAACATTGGCATAATACATAGAGTTTTGGTATATAAATAAGTATAGAAAATAATTTCCTTAGTATTCATGGGTAACTTACAAGAATATAATAGTTGATTTGGTTCACTTTCAAACCATCATAATAGTTAAATCTTACTCCCAATATTACCATTGTGGATAGAGACCCTTACGGAACTGTGTTCACTCCCCATTTTAGTCCTGTTTATATAATGAGATATCAATCTTTACCCAATTTATTTGATGTTGATATAGGTCCCACCCATCACATAATTATAATAATAAATATGTGTGCCAAAATATCATAAGATATTTCTTATATCATAATACATGGAAACAAATGGGTTTCACAAACATTTAATCAATTCATAACCCATGGAAAATAAATGGTTTTTTTAAACATTTCATCAATTCTTTATGGAATAGACCATGGAAAAGGAATGAGTTTAATAAAAATATTATTATAATAATAATAAAACATCCAAATAATGGATAATTATTGTATCCTTATATTATATCCCCAGTAACGTAAAAGTAAAATAAATGGTATTGTTTTTGGTTAATATAAATACCATTAAAATATCTTTATAACCTTTTTGAATAAAATAAACTTTCCACTTTAAAAATAACTTTTTAACATATAATAAACATTAAAAAAATTAAATAAACCATCTTCATTGAAAAAATATTCTAAAATTATAGAGTAATATTCAAATAATTAAGTGATCATGATTGTTTTAAATTCAGTTCAAGTCATATACATTAAAAGAAAACTTTCCTTTCATAGTTTGGTAAAAAACACCAAAATTCCCATGTTTATAAAAATAAAAGAATAATAATTTTAAAATGTTTTTAAAAAACATAAAACATGGGTTAAAATGACTTTAAACAATCCTATATAATTTTAAAAACATTCTTTTAAACATTCTTAGAAAATGTGTACACTGAAGAGATAGGTTTTTCAATGAAAGAGAGATAAAATTTCTTTTCCTTAAAAATATTTTTTTGCATCTTGAGTAATTTAAGAGAGGAAAATAAAAGGAATTCTTTTAAAAAAACAAATTAATATTATAGACCAATATTTGTGATATTCATGAGATATATATCATAGTATTTAATTATTATAAACTCCATCATAAACAATCCTGATAGAGAATTAGATTGTAACATAAAACCCTTTCATCAAGTTCCCCTTATTTATAAATCACTCTAACCTCCTATATATAATGTTGGAATTTATTATAATTTTATACCATATTCATAAAATTAATTATAATATAATTTATTATCCCTTTATAGCATTTATATACCCATTTTTATCAATAATTCTTTAAAATTTTCATTTTTTGTGTTAACTGTTTCATTTATCATTAGTATTTCAATCCCGTAGTCCTGGTCGAGGTAATTTGATCATAGTTCTATAATTTTATATTTTTAAATAATGATATTAATAGAATATCTCTTTTTAAAATACATATTTAGAGTCATCCGTAAAATTTAGTGATAGGAAAATGAATTCAATCGTTCGTGGAGATGGTGGGTTATATGTATTCATGAACATTGTTTCCACTTTTTGAAAGATGGAATGAATGAAAGATAAACAAAAATTCACCTTTACCAAATCCTTATAATGTTATATATAGGTATAAAATACATTCATAAAATTTATCGTTATTTCTATCCATGTAAAATGGAAATGAAAAATGAATCACATAGCTTCATGGAAATAGTAGTCCAAAGGTATGAAAAACTGACATTATCATTTTCCAATAGATTTTAAGGTAATAATATAGACATGATATTATTGTTATTGAAGTAAAAATATTTCATAAATATCATATATAAACATAAAATCCATCATAATACTCAACCATTTAATATAGTGATGAAAAATGAATGGTATCGCTACATGGAGACGGTAAGCTGTATATACACACGATTGATAATTTCACTTCACATTTGATAGGAGGGAGTATAAAGAGTGGTGGTTTAATAATAATAATAAAATTTCAATATATTTATGTCACTGAATTAATTATTTTATAGTAAATACCATCTATTTATTGGAGGTGAATAAGAATTAGAAAAGAAAGTGATCGGTTGTGGGAATTAACTCTTTTTTGAAAGAACTTATTTAGATCTCATTCTAAAGACCTATGAGTATGTATTTTAAGAATAACATAACCTATAAAATTTTTCTAGGTAATTTTTTAAGGTATTAGTTATTGGTATAGTTGATATGGAAAATTCAAAGTGGTTTAAATACGTGAGGGATGACGTGCCCTCTTATATTTGAGGCGAGGGGAAGTTTTGGAAATTTTCAAAATAATAAATTATAATAAATACATTTGTATTAAAATTCCTTAAAATGGAATGGTATTTAAAAACAATATATTATAGGGGTTTAATTAAATAATATAAGATAATTTAGATAATTTTTGGTATCATTTTAAACCTTATGTTTTTTTATTGTCCCTTGGATAACAAAATTTAATTTTAACTGTGGTAAACAAATTTCAAAATTACAATGTTATAATTCGTAATTATAATATAAAAATTGTCCCATTAATGGAAAAGTAACAAAATTTTTAAGAATAAAATATACAACTTGTATTATTTCATGTTTTTTATCTTTTTAAATTAATTTAATAAAATGTAATTTTGATAAAATATCATTATTTTCAATTTTGACAATATTCATTTAATATTACATAAAATATATAAATAAAATGACTAAATTGTAATATAATCATTTTAAAAATATTAATATTTCATTTTTACCTATGAAATTCATGTAACACTATAAATTACTCAAAATATGTCTCTTTTAATATTTTTAGTAACATTTATTTTATTTTTCTACTAATTGAATAAATAATTTCATGGAATTGTGTACGAATTTAAGGTAATTATATAACAAATAAAAATTATAAATAGATTACCATCATGAATATAATATAATTATTCATAAAATTACGATTAATAGTCATTCATAACTAATTTTTTTCCATATGTGAACACATAATGGATATTTAAAACAAAGAGAGTGACATTTTGTATCTTTCTTTGATATAAATAATATATAAGTAATTTTCATGAAAATATTTCCAATAAAAGACTAAATTTAAATAATAATGTGATATGGTTTGAATTTCATTATCTAATAAGAATTATAAAGAAACATTTAGGATTTTATCGTTTTGATTTTTCCTAGATTAATCAGATTTAACCTGTACTCAGTTGATAAATTTTACCACGGTTAATATTAATATTGATCAGACATATACAGAAAATATTTAATAAATTAGAACCTCCTAAATCCAAATATGGTAAAAATTTAATCAAATTAATTACATAAATATTTAAAAAAATAATTTTAAAATAATCACACAATATTTGATAAAACAAAATTTTTTAAAAAATATTTTTAAGAATAAACCTTGTTTTATTCTTATATCGTTATTATAAATATATTTAATGAATGTGAAAACATTTTTTTTGAATATATCATATGTATTTCAATAAAATCATTAACAAAAAGTGATTAGTTACATTTTTTAAATAAAAATACATTACAAACGTAAAACTAGTTTTTTAGAAAAAAATATTTCTTTTTCTTTCAAGTGGTTTTTATTTTAAATTAATAAAAAATAAATTAAAGTTATACATATGTAACCATACATTTTTAATAATATAGTTAGTCATATTAGTACCCAATAATATAATATATATATGATAACTATCAATTTAAGTAAATATATTTTAATAGTATATCACGATTCATTTTAACTTTGTTTTACTTGTAACACAAGATATGAAAAAATTGAATTTAATTAAAAAATATATTTTATAAATTCTCAAGGTTTTACAACTCTCCCAAGTATATGATGCATTCCGTGTATTTATTTTTAAGATTTATATACTAGACCCTTCAAATGTACTAAACTAGGAAGCTGTGTGACTGAAACAAGATCTCCTATATAAGGAATAGCTTGGAATATCTAGATCAAAGGGATAAAATACCATGGAATAAGACCACCCATCTACTCAATATTCAAAGATAGAATCATGAGTTTTAAGAATATGTTGGGAAAAAATTAGATGTAATGTGAGGAAAGTATCATGACGTATTTTAATCACAGTAACAAAATTTAATGGGAAACATTATTTCAGATGAAGGTATAATATAATAAACCATGATTTTACGGAGTATTCCTCAATAAAATAAACATTATGTTAAATATTTTATTTCACACACAACACCAGAACAAAAATGAACCCTGAAATATTATATTAATATAAATTTATCTTTCTTAAATAATTTTTTGAATTAGAGGGTATAAATATAGGTATCATCCTAACCAAACATATGTAGAAATAAAAATAAAATCATTTTTAATACTAATGTATTGATGAAATTCAATTAATATAGCTAAATAACTAATAAGACCACCTTATGATTAATTTTCTTTATAAAGTTATCTTTTTATGGAGTTTGTTATAAGAAGCTAAATATATTATATGAATAATATATTTATACTAATTTGATTGGTAGGAAATAAGAATAAAAATAAAAAATATTTTAAAATTAAAATTTATCTAAAAAATTCCACCATATCATATATTTCCATTTAAAAGATTAATTACAAAATTTCAACATTTTAATTTAAAAAATTATATTTATTTTTGGAATTATAATGTCAATTTTTTCTTTAATATAGTTTTTTATTATTCTAAAAAGTTGATTTTTTGGTGAATAGTATAAAATACTATTTTTTTAAAATATCATAGATTTTGTTATAAAAAACTATGTATGAATTTTAATATTATAAAAAAATAATGATAAAAATTAAATTTTTGAGTAAAATTATTCCTCTAAAAAATAATATGTTAAATTTATAAAACTCATGTTTAATATTTTGAAAAATATGTAATATTTATTTTAATAAAAAACTCTTTTGTTCTGTTTATTTTAATTATGTTTTCTCAAGGTGGTATTTAGTTTTTATTTATTTTAAATAAAAAAAAATCTTTCTTGTTTAATAATAGACCTATTAATTTCATTTAAATCAACAACATTGATAATTTTATCCTCATCATTATATTTATGTCTAAAAATCCACTTTTTCTCAAAATGTGTTTTACGTGTAATGCATGCAAATATTAGAATTTATTTATACAACCCTTATAAATTTAACATTATAAAAGGGTTTTAATATTTGAAATCATATTTATAAATTAGTTAATAATTTAATTTTCATTTTAGTCAAAAGAATTGGATACTACCTTCAAATATACAGTTACAAGGTAAAGGTAAATTAAGGTAAAAAGAGTTTAACCAAGTATATAAGAGTTAAAAAAATAAAAAAAATATATCCAAATTATTTTAAAGTGTTTTTATCAACCAAAATTTATCTTTTCCCTATATTTTCCACTTTTAATCCACTTGGTATTTCTAACATATGTTTTTTTTATATTAAGAGCTTATATTTAAAATATTCAATTCCACCAACTTATAAAAGGGGCCTTCTACCACCCCTTCAAGGCCACTATGAAATTAAATTTACACATGAAACTTGGATCTTCTTACTTCCCTTATATACCAATTCTATTTTTTGTATCCCATTTATCCAAAGTGAATCCATTAATAATCCATTCCTAATAAGTATTTCACG
This sequence comes from Viscum album, assembly GCA_963277665.1. Taxonomy (NCBI): domain Eukaryota; kingdom Viridiplantae; phylum Streptophyta; class Magnoliopsida; order Santalales; family Viscaceae; genus Viscum; species Viscum album. The sequence goes on along the minus strand of OY728140.1, from coordinate 1,429,622,967 downwards.
AGGAGGCTCAAGCTCTCAGCATTGGTACTAATCGCCTCTAATACCTTTTCTGCTTTATCATTCTCATAAAATATTTCGTCCCATTATTATATAATGAAATAATTATTTTTAATAAATTAAATAGTCATTATTTAACTTTTATAACTATTATCTACCCTTTCCTTTTAAAAAATTAGAGCATCATTCATTCGTACGTTCGAAATACCACCTCCATGAAGTGACACATTTTTTTTCATAACTAAAAAACATATAATGTTTTAAAATGTTATTTTAATGAATAAATATATTATTTATAACATGTATACTATTATTGAAATGTAAATTATTTTCTACCTTTCTCTATTTTTATGAGGATCAAAAAATCCGTCTGCGTGTACATACAGACTACCACATCCATAGAGCAACATAGTTCTTTTTTCGTCACCACAAAACATGGATATTTTTAAGAGATTAATTCACGAATAAATATGAAATAATTATAAAAATATTTTTTATTTTTTTATTTAATAGTATATTTAATATTTAATTACTTAATTAATATACCACCTTTCATTCATTAAAAACTTTAATGAAACTATCTAATCATTGGTTTAATCCTCAAAAATACTAACTAAAAATCCCAAGGGATTCATATTGAACTTTATAAATTATTATGAAATATATATTATTTTAACTCAAATAATATATTAATGAAGAATTTGGTATCAAATAATGGGTATCATCATCCACACTATAAAGCATGCACTAAACAATCAAAATCACTAACTTTTGATTATGAATAAAAATTTAACTAAATAATAAATGTATAATAAATAATTATAAATTAATATTATATAGTTTAATAATGATTATTAATTACATGAAATAGTTTTTTAATATGGTCATACTTATTATAAATTTTTTATAGATCTTCCATGGATGTTGGTAGTAAAAGGTGAGAGGTATTTCTAAACTCAATTTCTTTTATTAAGTCCAAACTATTCCTCTTTGACTATATGTTTACGAGATGGTTTTCTGTTCTCTACTGATATTATAATTAATTTCATTCTAATTTTTTTTGGGAATTAAATTAATATATTTATTTCTTAAAAAAAATTTATGATGCTGATAAAAACTCATATCCCCTCCAAAAAAGCTGTAATTTTCTCTTTCTATATTCACTCTTCCCACTAATGTTCTCATTTATTATCTTGAAATAAAAATGTGTTTTATTTCTAATGATAATGAAATTTCTATTTACATATTTTAAAGTTAAATATTTTTTACTCTTTTTGAAATCTGGTTTTCAATAAAGGTATGTTTAAAATAATTTAAATTGTTTTCCATTCATAATTTTATAATTTGTCTCACAATATACATATTCTTTAAAAAAATATTATGTACTATTCAAGGATGATTGTTTTATTAATAATGTTTTAAATTCATTTATTACAACTTCAAAAAAGAATCATATTTTCATAGGTTTTTTATAACCTATTATTTTTTAAAAAATGTTTAGAAATGTTTTTTAAAGAATATTTTATAGTTTTACTTCCATTTTCCTCTTCATATCAAAGGGAAATAACTATATAGAAATTTATTTTTCCGGAATCTCCCACTAAAGGCATGAAGAAATATATTCTACTCCACTTGAGATTTTTTGTATCGACTATTCTAAATATTGAAGTTATTTTATGTGAGTAAATTTTATAGATATTACAAAAAACTTTTTCTTTCCATGGGTACATTATGATATAATGGATGATAAATTTATAGTGGCACACATATGTATGTATGATTGATTATTTTGGTCCTCTATATCTATCTAATTTATTGGTTAAATATTTATATCTCTTTATATAAGTTTGGTGGACATGATTATGTTTTTTTAAAGCATGGGTGTGATTAATTAACTCGTGAGAATGATATCTCCCACTAATTTTGTTTATTCCGTGGTTCCTTATTTTCCTAAATTTCCATGAAATGACATATTTTAATATCATATACTTATAATTATTCTCTAGGGATCATATATATTATATGAAATTCTTATTCCACATCACATGAATTTTTATTTGAGGTTATACATCCTTTTATCATGATTCATGGACATCAATTTTTTTATATGTTCTATTTAAAACTATATTTCTCTTATGACCTTGTTTTTTCATATTCTTATGATGTAACCCTTGATAAAATTTTGATGAGTTATTCCCATACTGAGATAATGATATCACTCATTTATTATGATTTCATTCTCTAGGTTAGGAATATGAGTATAACCTATGAGTAGTATAGAAGGAGTTCTAGTGTGGTTAGTTATGTAGAAACATTTAAAATAATTGTAAATTTTTTTTTATAAATTTAATACTTAACTATACTAAACCTTTGTTTTTTGATATTGTGAGATTATTTTGAAAGTATAATGTTAATCATATGGAAATGATGTAAAATAATGATAATTTTAGCTTTGGTTTTATCAATAATAGAAAACACACACTTCCTAATGCACTCTAAATTTTACACATCTCTAAGAAATATAACGTAACTATCCACATTAAAAACACACTTCCTCTATAATATAACACCACTTCATAATAGTATTACCACTTTAAAAATTTTAGTTTCAATAATATTAACAAAAAACACTAGTCATAGTTCACAATAAAAAATATCAACATAAAATATCACCCTTCATATAAAAAACACTTTACATAATCTTAATAACAATAAATTTCATTCCCTTTCCATTATATGAAAATACTTATTCTTTCTAACTCAATCAAAAACAATATTTCTTTCTGATAACAGTTAAAATTATTTAACAAATTTACCAAATTTATTATTAGTTTATTATTATATATAAATTAAACTTTTTACATTACACACATATCTAATTGATTATTATTAATTTGTTTAATTCTATATAAACAAAAACATTTACCCACTAGAAAATTTAAAAAATTATATAAATTCACTAAACACAAAATAAATAAAATTTTTAATCCCATACCTCTTCAACGTTATAACACTCTAATGAATTCTCATCAATCATTGAATTACTCAATTATTTATTACATATAAGAATCCTTGTGATATATATGTATATATATATGTATTATCCATACTCAAGAGAATTAGAGATATAGAAGAGTCTGATAGGCCATTATAATGAATATATCTATAATTATTTTTTACAATGGATCATGGATTTGATTTGATTAAATTAATAATTAAATCCATCCATTGATGATTAAATACCAATGTAATTATATTATTTCACTGTTTGGTTTGTAAAAATGTTTTATAGAAGTTATAAGTACAAAAATAGAGGTTTCAGGTCGTTTATTTAAATTTTAATCTAATTTTTCTAAAATAATTACATGTCTATATCATCCTCAGAATATTTTTACCAATAAAAATATGATTTCAAACTAAATATGTGTTTCAAATTATCTCAACATAATCCATAATCATTTACTAAATTAAATTTCAACCTATCTCATTTCTTACATTACATGCTTATATAAAAGAAAAAAATGATTCTAATTTGTTTTTTATAATGAATTCAAATTTACCGTGACATGATAAATTTTCATATAAACCAATTTAATCCACAATATCTAATTAAAAAAATTTAATTTCTTACTAAACCATCACATGTTACCCAATTCATGTGAAATAACTACTGCATCTATCATAGTCCCCTATAATTTAAAAATAATCATTCTCCTAGACAACTAAGCATTATGTGTTTACCATTGAACATGGAATGATTTTTTATTTCAGGTTTCATTTATCTATAAATTCAAATATTTAACCTTCCCTTTATTCTTAGACATACCAAAACTCACTAATTAAAATAAAAATAAACTCTATACCTATATACTAGATATCGATCAAGCAATTTTCACATAGAAATTCTAAAACATAATTTTTTTAAATAAATAAATAAATCACTCTATAAACCCACCATCATGTTATATACCTCTCAAATTCTTATCATCCATAAAAATAAAAATCTTATTACTTCAATTAATTTTTTTAATGAAATTTGAATTTAAATTCAAATTCAAAAATACTCTACATATAATTAAATAATTAAATAGATAAGATTAGATGAAAAAAATTGGTTTTGATACACCACAAATCTCCCTTCAACATCCTTCCCCAATGAAAACTATTTTATACCTATTCACCTTGTATTAAATTAAACTCTTATTTTAGAAATCAATATATTCATTTAAACATCCTAACCAATCCATTCCATGTATTACATTATATGGTTTCATGTTAAACAAGATTAGATCTCACATTAGGTGATCTCTTTTTATCACCAATTCAAACCCATGAATCAACTCATACAATTTAGATAAATAATTTAGATTATTATGTAAAATAAGAGTTTGAAAACAATCTATCAATGAGTAATGTTACTCTTTTTAACAAGTGAGGTAAAATAATGAAATATGGTGCACCAAAATAACTGTTTCATGTTTATTGGGAAAATAGTTTTAAGTGGGAATAATTATTTTTGAATTATAGGGTATGGATAAAGAAAAATAATCTAATTGACATTAATTCAGTAAAAAAATTATTGTTTATCATTATAAGTCAGCATTTTCATCAAACTTTTATGTCTCTCAAACATGGTTTGAATTGTAGATATTATAATTGTGGAAAGAAAAAATATGTAACTTGTATTGGAATATTATGATTAGATATGAGATGTTTTAATTTTCAAAATGAATAAGGATTATTGACATGGTTATACATCCAATTTTATAGAATATTTTTAAAAACATTCCATGATTTTTATAAAAAAGACATGTTGATTCATAGATATTATTAAATTTAATTTAGTAAATGGTTATGAATTAAGAGGATATAATATAAAACCAACTGATATTATTGAATTGGAATTTTACTTACAAATATATGACTTTATGGAGAAACACATGTTATTTTTTTTGAGAATTTGAATTAAAAGTATAAGAAACCACTAAAAACATCAATTATTATTCTTGTAACTTCTTTATGTCCTTGGGAAAATGAAAAGCATGAATTTGGAGAAAATTATAAGGAATATAAGCATACATTGATGGATTTTATTATGGGATTAACTAAATTGAAACATAGATTGATGGTTAATGTAAATATATATCTATTACTTGTGATGGATTGGTGAAATATATATACCTATATTTCTCTTTCAGATAGATATTTTGGATTAATGTATCATTCATATTCTTATCATGAGTATGACCCACTGGACTAGTGAAGATACACCCAATGGTGTGGGGGGGGGGGTGAATTAGTTGTTTTCAACATTTTAATAAATTCCAAATATACATAAAATATTTTCCTTGTATACTATTTGAACAATTAATATCAGTTTGTGTATGAATGGATTGTTTCCTAGTTTTTTTATATCTCAAAACCACATATAATTCAGTCTGTAAATAAGAGATCAAAAAGCAATATTTTTACATGGTTTTGACATAATATGGTAAACCTACTCATTTTCATGTTCATGTCTCATTAAGACAGAAATTCTCTGCTAATAATATTTCTATAAAATAAAATTGATTTTTTAGGGACTATCCTGAAACAATGAAAACCATATTAAAATGGTGCGTGATAATTATATTATAAAAGTGATAAAGTACCACCTATAGTAATTTATTATACTAACATCACACCATTTATCAATCACTTATTTATAAAAAACACAGGGTCTTAGAATAACTTAAAATATCCAACAACCATAAGCACTTTAGTAACTATAGAAATTTATCTTTCTTATTTTTTTTAAAATAATTATACCATTGAACACACTCAAAATAGGTTAATGGTATTATACTGCAATTCATAACAATATATGATTACATGTATCTCAATACATTCTCAACTCAATGTATTATTCTTTTACATTATTTCTCATTGGTTTGACTACATTATTCTAATAAATAAAAATATGAAATCTTCTTCTCCTTCTACTTATTCTTCTTCATTACAAATGATAATCATCTAAAATCTTTATATCATATTGTCCTATTATTCTTTAATAGAATAATTCTAAACATTTAGTTCACACTCAAATAAATATCACATGCATACACTCCTATGTACATCAGTGAAATAATATTTTATTCTTTTCACTCACTCAAAATTTCAACACGCTTAATATTTCCATATCTCTCTAACTAAGAGAATTATTTTTATCCTTTTATTTTTAGTAAACAAAACTAGAATACCAGGATGTATTTTTACTACTAAAAAATATTATTATAAATTTCCATCTTTGCATTCCCCATGATATTTTGTGTACCCATATTAAATTCAAATGGAATTCCAAAAAAAACCCTCAATTATTTCCTCACACGAGGTAGAATATATTTTTCTTTTATTCTTCAATAGGAGTTAATTTTTCTCCCTCAAAATTTATTCCACGTCTACCAAAAATTAACTTTTAAATATTTTTTTGTTAGTTTTATAAAATACATAGCATCAGTATGAGGAGTATTCAACATTTACTCTTCTAAGAATCAGTAAGAAACTTATACATATTTTAGTTTTGATTATACACACCCATAAACAAATCATATTTATCCTTATAGTTATCTATGGGTCCTCTATGTTGTGGTGGCTTAATTACCCCTTCACGCAGAAAGTATTTCCTCATCGAAGATTTCTCCTCCCCTCCTCCGACATGGCCTGGTGGTCTTGGCGTCCGTTACTGGATCGTGGCATGATGTCAGCTCATCTCGATAATAGCTCCAGTGGGGTCTATTTTCTGGATCTCAGATCAGTGATGCAATTCACGTCGTAGCCTAATGATGGTTTCTCACATCAACATCAGTGCAGGTCGGCAACAGTTTCAGGATCTCAATTCAGCATTGGTGCGGCTTGAAAACAGCTCTGGCATGCTCCTTTCCAGCATCCTCTATGTCGAATTCGATGTGGGTCGGAGGGGGGGGGGGATTTTCTGGTTCAGGTTTTTGATGGTGGTTTTGCAGATTTGGGGTTACACATTTCCTTTTGATGGATTTGATTTAGAGGTTCGGTTGATAGCAATGCAGCGTCGCGACACAATCTCAATATCCTGCTACAACTTTCTCTTATTTCCCATGTCTATCTTCGTACTCTAGTGAGAGGGCATCCACAATTAAAATCTAAGAAGATTCAAGCCCAGAGTGGTTTTTTTTCAGTATTGATCAGTCCCCCTCATTAGCGACTGTTCCTCACTGTGGTGTTGGACCATTCAGTCCTATGTGAAAATGGATCGATTTCATGCTATTTGGTTCATCTTCTGGTGGCTTATATGGTTATGGTGGAGGTGTGTGTGTGGAGTGTGGTGGGGTTCATCTAAGGTCTTCCCTTGATGGATATTTTTCTGTTGTTTTTGTTTGGTTTACAATCGATATGTGGTTTGAGGGATTCTTTATCTTGTTTTGGTAGGACTATTGTGCATGGTTGGATTGTAGATAGACTTGATCGCATGGAATATGCCCCAGAGGAGAATTCAGAGCCAGCAGTTCATCTTCACAAATCTTTTTGGATTTAGTTATTTGAGAGGGTATGACATTTTTCATGGGATTGGGAATGCGGTTTGGCACAATACACTCTCTTGCTGAACTGCCATGAAAAGATATAGGGCTTTTTCATGATCAAATTCTAGGGTGGGGCAGCTCCATGTTTTTTTTCTGGTTTTTTTTCAACCTTCAGGTCCTGTAATGTCGTATTTCCTTGAAGTCTATGTTCCCCCCTTATTCCCTTAAAAGGGGGATCATTATCTTTATAATAAAAAAATGAAGGTGTCGGTTCATTGGATAGAACAAATCATATTTAATATCTTCATATAATTATATATATATCGAAAATAAAATTTTGATATTTTATACATTAAAGATAATAACTTTCATAAAAAAATTTTATTAATTTTTAGGTTTAACCAAATCTGGATGTCCCTAATGTTTTGCTAAAAAAATTCCCAACTTTTAATATCAAATCTAATTAATTATTACTCAAATAGGATTAGTTTAAAAATCATTTTATGATAATTGTAATGTTGAAACTTAAAAATTTTCATCATCTAATTCCATCTTCATTTTTAATCACTAATATAGAATTTTAAAGATTTCCATTTGAAATAACTAAAATAATAACAGTAATATATTCCTCAATTATCTCATTCAATATTCCTCCAAATCATGATTTGATCGGGTATTTAAATAGAATCATGATATTGATAACTCTAGGGAAGAATACTTGCATCATGATATGTGGTTTTCATCAGAATAATTAAATTTACGATCCTTCGGACTTTAAAATGTCTCTCAACTATTTCTATAGCATTGATCTTATTTTCCAATATTTAAGTTCAGATATCGCATTTTTTAGCATTTAATAAGTTACCTATTTGAGTGTTTGTGATGGTTATAAAATTATAGAATATATTTATCATCATTAAAATTATTTTTCTCTTTCCTCAAACTTAAATTTATAATCACACATTTTCTATCTATTGACTTCTCTAAATTTTCAGTAATTACAATGTCATACCTTATAGAAGAGTTCATTTTATATTAATTTAAAGTCATAATAAGTCACCAATACCATTTCTTAAGACAATAAAATAAATTTTAAATACTGAAGTGTTACAGTTGACTCAATAAAGTCTAACCTAGGATAAATTCATATGTGACACCCTCAAAGCTAAACGCTGAAAATCAAAGTCATACGGTGCTCAAAATTCATATGCTTGCATTTAATTCATACAATGTGTATCAAATTTATATGATATTTATAGAGTCTTACTAAATACTTCTAAGGATTATGAAACTAGTGAAGTATTATAGAACCTCACAAAGTTGTACATATTGTAAGCTAAATTATTAGTTACAACATTAAGTTATAGGCTGATGATGTAATGTCTTATGATCCCAACCCATGGTCATATGCACTACAAGTAATTTTTAGAATTCATAAAATTTGAAATAGATTGACATAAATTATTCTCAAGTCCTCTGTATGCTCTTTAAACACTTTAAAAAAACTTTTTGAATTTATTAACCCTTTAAAAACCCTTAATCTCAATTCCTAGGAACTCTTGCACTATATTAATATTCATATTAGAGTAGTTCCATGTACTTACACTGCATGTATAATCCCGCTTCACTCCAAAAATTATAAAACTATTATCCAAGTACCGTATAACACTGAATATAATAATATTAAATCCATAGTAAGCACTGGATGTCTTATCCATTGTTTTATCTATTCTATCATAAATTCACACAACATTAAAAAAAATTTAAAAAAATATTTAACATGCCACATCCAACAATTAGTACATTAATGATTTAAAAACTATTTTATAATTTTTTTAACTTGAGTATGTGTAGTTATATTGGAGGTCCATATTTCAGTCATCAAATTTTTATGATGTTATTCTAAAACCTATCCAGGTATTTGTTTCAAATAGTATAACCATTTTCCTTTTCTAAAATACATGGGAAGTCCTCTTTAATTTTAGTTTGTGGTATCTCAATCTACCACCCATCATACAACCATTTTATGATTAAATTCATAATGGAAAAAATCAAATTGAAAAAAATATACCATTAAAAAAATTTAATCCCCTTTAAAATGTTTCTTCAATTCAAAATTTACTCTAACAGTCAACATTATTATTCTCCCACTAATTGATAATAAATGAAAAGGATGGAAAACATTCCCACTTAATGTAATTTTATTATATAATTGAATGATTTTTATTTTATTTTTATTTAAGTTATTAATTCATGGACTTTTCCTAACAAACACACAATCTACCCATTATTATCTATCCACTTACCATGTTCTTTATTAATTCATGAGATAACGGTGATACCACAATTCTTTATAGAGAATTACAATCAATCAAAACACTCAATGTCTATATGGGCTAACCCGATGCAGAAAATAAAAGTGGTTTCTTTAGGGAATCAATTTATCTATTTCATCATATAAATTTAATACCACTTTAGATATCTTTTTTAAAGTTTCTCATAACACTTATTTTTAAGAATTTTTATAAACCATTACTTTACTTGAACAAGCACATCATAACATTTCTAGTGAAAGGTAATTATTCCCCAATTTGGTCAGATAATCGCCCCTTAATAAAAATAATAAATATAAGTATAATTTTTTATGAAGGAATAAAAATAATGCCCCATCATTAGATTTTTAAAGGGGTTATTTTGATTTTAATATTCAATAGTAAAGTACTAATACCATGTAGTTTAATAATTTTTTGATAGCTCCTCCATAATGGATGATTTACAATATATATCTCCATCAATAAACATCATATTAGAATGGAAATATTGATATGGGAATGAAGCGAGTTATATTTAAATTTTAATTTGGGGTAGTTTGGTCATGAATTATTTCTTAAACTAAGAAGTTTCTTCTTGTAAACATCAATACTTTCATAACTATTCATACCACCTCCTGCCTTAATTCTTTAATTCTGGTTTTGTTGGGGATGGATATATTTTTTCTACTCAACATTCATATCATCCAGAATAGACTTATTAACATTAGAACATAGACTAATTTCATTATATTTCTATCAATACATCATTATATAATTTTCCAAATAATCTAGCCATATGATAAGACATTCATTTTTTAGATTCTAACACTTCTTCTAATGGGTAGAATATTTTCTATTAGAAAAAATTTTGCATTATAATTCATTGGTTCTTTTAATTTACTTTTAATTAATCTAGGAATAATATTTCTACATCTGAAAGCCACATTTCTTACCTTGTTTCACCTTCAACAAAACTCTTTAGTACCCATTGGAGTACCCTTTTCTGGGAACCCTTTGTGACACATCAAAAAGTATGTCAAACAATATGTAAATATTACTATCTATTTCAGAGATTTACTATCTATTATGTGTTTCAATATTTAGCCCATTTAACATGATGTTCACTGACTTTTTATAAGGGTTCATGTTGTGGCCTCTCTTAACTTAAGGGAAGAATTTATTTCCAGTTGGTGTGACATCTTTATCAACCTTCTTTTTGGGTGTAATCATAAAATCTATTCCTTATGGATAGATTCTTTATATTTAGTGAATCCTTCTTTTATTTAGAAGTTTTCATTTTACTTTTATCTTTACCCCTTACTTTAGGGATTTTATAATCTATATAGGATGATAAATTGTGCAAGAATTAAATATCCCTTTTCCCAAAATTTCTATAGCACCAACAATGACTCAAAAATCAGGTACTTTTTTCTTTTGGTTTAGTCTATAATTATTAATAGGTTTTTTATTTTTAGACAAATTCATTAAACATTTGGGATTGGTTTAGGGGGTTTCTCTTCTATTAGATGAATATATTAACCATTGATTAGGAAGTTAATTTACTGAAATTTTTTTCCTTCAATGTTATTATAGTTTTGGATTTAAAATGTGCACACACAATTGAAATAAATTTAACACAATCAGACCTTTCTTGAATCAGAGATACCTTCTTCACTAAGTTGGTTGTGGGTTTTTGCATGAGATAATTCCAATATTTACATTCCACCATTACGAGTCTTCCCTAAAGTAAGTCTATCTTACAGTGTTTTTGTGATAGGATTCATTTTCTCATATTGTTGGTATATTCTATGTTTGACCACTTATAAATTTTTAATTTGATATTTAGATCATGAAATTTATTGTTGGTGAAATTTTTATCATATTTATCTGATATCAACCATCCATATCATTCATTTTTTATCTTCCAAACATGATATTTATGTATCTTTAATATTTCATGTAATGTACTTTTCTGATCCATAGCTATCTTTTCTATGGAATCCAACTATGAATCTGTGAAATTCATAGATATATAGTGTTTATTTTTCAATGCATGTATCACTTCATTAAAAACAGTTAAAAACACTTATTTCTCAATATATATCCATTTTGATTCTTCATAAATCAAAGAAATTGTTTCATTGAAAAGTTTAGTATATTTCCCCTTAGTTTCAACCATCTTTTTGAGTGTGTTTCATCTAGTCACCTTTATCTTAATGCATCCTCCAAGAATCATCTTCCTCTTCTAGTAGTGAATTTTAATCACTAACTACCTCGATATATGAAAATCTGTAAGATGAAAATTCGACCACAAGTATCTTCATGTAATATTTAACTCCATAATAAAATTCACCAACTAAATCCCTAAAATCATCTTTAGTATAGATTTGAATAATTAAATCATTATAGAAATAAAAAAATAGATTTTACTACTAAAAAATTACTATTATGATTTAATTTAGGTAATGGTCAATCCTCAATAGCTTTTGAAAATTTTCTAATCATTTTTCCACTTTATTTTTCTTGTTTTCAAAACTCATTTCTATAACTTACAGATATACACTATCTAGAATAGAATATATTCCCTCCATATGAGGAAGTTATACAGAATATTCAAGAATACATTAAATTTAATATTGTAAATAAAAATTTAAGAAAATAACCAGAAGATCAAACTAGAGGGAACCTTTTCTTTAAGACTAATTATAAGTCCCGATGGACTCATGCAGTCACACCTAAAGAGGACGAGGCATGAATTAGGTATTTTTTTATTTTTAAAAAATTTAAAATATACACCTTTTGAATATAAACCCTTGTTATCTATTTGGATATGAATGGATTGTTTAATATTTTTCCAACATTCCATAACCCCATGTGAGGAAGAATACATAAAAATAGATCAACATGTGGTAGTTTTTCAAGATTTTATGTTATGATGGGAAAAATACTCCTTATTGTGTTTCACTCCTTTTAATACATATATTATCTATTAGAAATATTACTATAAAACTCGATTGGTTTTTCTATAGATTATATTGAAATAATGAACGTCATATTACATCGGTGTGGTATCATTATATTAAATAAGTGATCATGTACTTGCTCCAATAGGTTATTTATACTATTATATCACCATTTATCAAGAACTTATTCAAATTAATCATGGAGTCCATGAAGGAAATAGATTATTCAACAATTATATAAAATATGGAAACTATTGTAGCTTATATTTTATATCTTCTTCTAAATCATATTATTGAAAATAATCAACACAACCTTAAGGCCTTCTAAGGAAAATGTTAAATATATAAGACTACATAAATGTTATACCTTTTCAATATAAAGTAATTATTCTTTTCCATTATTTCTCCATTCTTCAACTATATTGTTCTGACCAACAGATATATGCCAACCTCTCCTCATTATACATATTATTCTTCAATACCAAAGATATGTTACAAAAGTAAAATATTTGATTTTCATAATTTTCTTCAAGAGATATAGTCTTTTTCCTCAATTCAAAAACTCTATAGTATTTAATTTATAAACACCTATGTAAAATAGTGAGATAATATTTTATATATTTCACACTCTTAAAATTTAAACACCCTCGATATTTAAAAAACTCTTCACCCAAAAGCATTAAATTTATCCATCCATTTTCTTTATAAAAAAATAGAATATCTAAAATTCCTTCATACTTACATCCAAAAAGGAATATTATAAATTAAACACTTTAGGTTCCCCATGATATTTTAGGAAACCATTTTTAACTCAAGGGGTATTCCAAAAATACCCTTATTGATTTTCTCTGATGAGGCTAAATATATATTTTATTTATTGTTTAACATTATTTACTTTATATTATTCAAAACTTATTCTATAGTATAAATAAATAAAAATTTTAAATAATTACCCCTTGTATATATAAAATAAATAGTAGGGAAATTTAGAGTATTTCAAATTTTAGATTGAGATAATTAGTAATAAACATATAAAAATTCATGTTAAAAATGTTCACACGAATCAAAAACTATAATTTTTTCTCATAAAATTATTCTCCATGAATCAAAAATACTTTTTGAAATTTTTTCCATTGAAAACCATCACTTACATTAAAACATTTCATTTTTCATTTCTAGATTTGACCAAATTTGGATGTTTCTATTTTTAGGATGAAATAAATTCCAGCCTTCTATCATAGTTTTATTGGTTTATATATAATTTTATAATGTTTAGAACATTTAAAATTAGAAATTTCATCATCTAATTCCATATTTATTTTTTGACATAGATATATAATTTCAAATATTCTCATTTGAAATTACCATAATAAGAATACTAATATCTTCATCAATTATTAATCCTTCCTAAAAATAATTCTTGAATCATGTATATAAATAACATCATGGTATTCATAACTCTAAGACATATTACCTTCAAAATAATATGTGATTTTTATAAGAATAATTAAATTATGGAACCTTTATACATTAAAATTTACCTCAACTATAGCTCATTCATTGATATTATTTACTAAGATTGAGGATCAACACCCATAATTTTCTTCATTTAATACCATTCCCATTTTAGTGTTTTCTAAAATTTAGAAAACTAAATAATGGATTTAGAATCCTCAAAATTCTTTTTTCATCTTAAAATTTAAATATGGAATCACATATTTTACATATTCAGGCATATATAATCTTTCACTAAGTAAAAATTTATACATTATAGAAGAGTTAATTTTATATAAATTTACCATCATATAAAGTCACCAAATACATTTCATTAGACTTTAGAAGACATAAAAAAATAATTCATACGATCAACTTAAAAAGTCTTATAGAAGAAAAAATCATAAATGAAACCCTCAAAGATTGATTCTAGAACACAAAGTCATATGGTATTAAAATGTTTTACGATCACTTTAAATTCATACACCAGTTATAAAATTAATACAATATGAGTAGATCCTTATAAGATTCTCTAATATCATATAATACCAAAGAATTATTTTAGAACCTCCCAAAGAGAAATTTATGGTTCACTAAAGTCCTGCATGAAAAATAATGTCATACACCGATGACTTAATGTCTTATGATCACAACCCAAAATCATACATGATGTATTGAATTTGTAAAAATTTACTTAATTAGATAATTTATCAATTTAATTCATCTCAACGACTCGTAAATATTTTAAAATCACTTCTGGAATTTATGAAACATTTTAAAACCCTTTTTCTATAAAGTTCCCCAGGTTGGATAAACCCCTGGGGGGGGGGGGGGGGTTGAATCAGTGTCTTCTATTTTATAAATTATCCTGATTACCAATTTAACCTCTTTAAATTTTTGAAGTTATTAATATAGTAAATACTATATCTAAATCTCACCTCGTGTGTAGTTTTAATTTATGAAATACATGGTACATATTATTTATATGGTTCAATATATGATCCCACACTTGTTATGCATTGGTTGGACCCCCAGACACAGATTATTTACTATTTGAATATGTTATCAAAACCACAGACAATCCCAGTTTGATCAAAATAGAGTCCCACTATGTTCTTATATGGGCAGATTCAATTGGAAGATATAAATATATTTAATAATGACGATACAACATAGATATTTATTTATCCTTTCCATGGTTTCTTCTACACCACTTGGGGATATAATCTTCTTCCACAATCTGATGGTTTAGTTGGTTTTGAAATGTTCCTCCCCGAGTGCTTCATTACTTCTATTATTTAGAATATTCTCTAGATCTAGTGTCATATGGATTATACTAGGCTTTTTATCCTTGATATAGATGTTGTATCAGCACTAAAAAATCTATCAAGAATTATTCTCAATGATAAGAAAACTATTTTTTCACATATATTAATATAGACACAAAAAATATCATGTATATAAATTCATATTAATTATCATATTAATGGTTTCCATAATTCGGGGAAATATAATAATCATTTATAGTAGGTACTTTCCTTATTTTATGTTGGTGATTTACTCCCAATTTTCTTCTTATTGTTCTTGAAATAATATCACGTTAAATTTCATAGACTAATTCCTTATATAAATACTCATTCAAATAACTGATATGATCATATCATTATATCCTTCTTTACATGTCTTACATTAATCAAATACAAGGCACAATATTTTCTCATTATTTTTGGTATTATTTCATGATTAATAAACATTGATAATTACTCACTAATTCTATGAGAATTAATATTTAAAATTTACTATAATTCCTTATTAGTTCCATGAGTATTATTTCTTTTTTAATACCTTTCATTAAATATCAATGGAATTTAGGTATTTTATAGTCTTATTTATATTCTAATTGAATAACCATGTTCTCATTATTTATTTACGCACTCAATCGTGCATCTAAAAAGAATCTCATGCATGGATCAAACCTGTAGAATGAATTAATTTTTATCCTACTTCTTTGTTTATCCTTAAATTCCCATAAACATTACGTGTTTATTATTTCATTCTGTGTTATTCACATACACATGATATGAATGAATAATTGATAAGAAAATATTAACAAGGCTTGAGAACCACGATTCAAAAAATCCAATGTGTATGAATTCCACTTGTCATATGCTCATCTCAACTAGTTCAAACACGACAAAAATATCTAGATAACGAGACATTATTATTTCACTAACCTTATAATGATTTAAGTGAAACTTCATGCTTGCCTTAGTTATTATGCATGCTCTATCTATTATACATGGCATGTCTTCTCATCCACCCCAAAGCATAACACAATATCTCTGATGCTATATTTTATAAAAAAAACTTATTCTTATAGAATATCTTGTTCACAATTGATCTTTAGATTTAGTAACTCATTCATATGGAAGCTTGACATATGTACATTATCATCATCTCAAACTCATGCAGTAGGTTCCCCATAACTCATGTATGCAATAAAACTAATCATGGTCGATCCAAAATAGGTGTGGTAAATCTATGACCTTTGTGCGGTCTCTTCGAGTGTTTACACACATTAAACTCACATGTGTGTTTGATCCAGAATGTCTATTTAACTTGTTCTAAGACATATCATTGATCTTCCTACACATGGTTGATCCAAAACAAGGTTTTGATAATCTAGGTGTTTGCATGTAGGTGGATTGTTTTGTGAACAATCAATTCTTATTCTTCACATGGTTGATCTGTGATAACACTTATAGTCAAATAATGTTATTGTGCCCAAATGGGTCACAAGATAGAATATGCACAATTCTAGATCGAAGGGAGGAGATCCTTCTAATTGGAATGTTTGTGTTATATTCCTATCATTTATGTTTGTTGAAGATTATCTTACAGTACACTCTCCCAACATCAGGTTCCACCATGGTTACCCTCTTCCATATAAAAAAATGCATCCCCTTTTCTTGTCAGTTATAAATAAAAGGGTCTATTCCTGACTTCTTCTAGCACCAAACAATGCTGAAACCCCCATACCACCGTTTCACCCATAAAGGTGGGTCCAATACTCTTATGTGACCCCTGTGGGTGCTATCCATACTCATACTCACATTTATACTACAATAGGCCTGGTTAACATGCCTCCAATGTGGTTGGCCTTGGTCCTATATGTGGTTTAGGTTGGTCTTTGGATGGAAAAGGATGATATTTTTTTTATAATTACATTTGAAATAATTACTCAGTAAAATCAATTTTCCATGAAAATTAATGTATTTATTCCATTCATGGGTCTTCTTCATAAAAATAATAAATTATTCTATATGATCTTCCTAAATTCCAAAAATAGTTCTTCAACTCGTATCATGAAATGATAGGGATATAACATGACCTTCTTTTATATTAAAATATTTCCAGAACACACAACTTTAAAATATCATCATAAAAATACATATTTTATTGACCTTCAAATTTTTAATTATTATATACAATGTGAACTCTCCTAGTGAAAATGGAATAAGCCATTAAGTATTAATAATAGTTCAATAATCATCAGATAAAAACTGAGAGGTTCTCAAGAATGAAATCCAATACAATTAAATGAATACATAAAAATACTCCAAGAAGTATCACCTCATTTATAATCACCAAACACATATTGACACATTGAAAATAAATTCCACACGTGGTCTCAACAATCTCCCCATTTTTTTCTATATCTCATTACATTTTTAATGTCAATATGTGTGCTCAAATATTTCTCCCCTTTATTGGTAATCAAAAGAAAAGTGTAATATTGGGGGTTATATCATCTATTTTCTAGTTTATAAGGAAATGAAGATTCTTTTCCCCTGTTTTTTACAAAAAGGATGATAACACATAGTTATCTTAGCAAATATCCTATATTTGTTCTACTCTTAGTCTAAATGATATATCCCTGTGTAGAAAATAAGTGTGATACAACAAAGGTTTTATATAAAATCCATAAACTATCATGAATGTGACATAATGCAAATAATTTTATAAATATCAAATAGGGACTATATAAAAATAGATTTTTTAAAATGAAACAAGTATCCTACACAAATCTCAGCAAACTATAAAAATATTTTATGTATAAGTCATGTATGTCCCCTTTTGTCTAATGTTTTGACAACTCACACGCCCCCTTAATAATTTAATTTAGTGAAATAATACCAAGTGGTTGTATGTGTTATTATCATACATATACATTTAGGTTATCAAGGATTTATAGAAATTATATATTTACTAGAAATAAATGATTTGTACCAATGTCATCAATTAGCTCCCGTTGAAGGGATGAAAAACTTTTCTTCAATTTCATCTAAGTCCATAGACTCCATGGGGTAAATCTCTTCATGTTGTCCAGAAAAGAAATCCTCGTATACCTCCTTCAATTATATAAATGTTAGATAAAAACATAGAAAAATGGTAGGAAATAAGGAGGGACATTTGGTTTTCTTAGAAATATCATTCATTCTAAGTGATTCATCTCTATATGGTCCATTTTTTCATCCAATCTTATCATGAGAAGTTTTCTTATAAATATTCTTTCTATTTTTTATCTTATCAATTTAAAAATATTATTTCTTACCTTTAACTTAATCTTTATATGGAATATCATTTTCCATTTTAGTTATTTGAATCTTTAGGTTTTTACTTTAGGATAACATCTCATCAACTCTGAACTAACTTTCTGAAGCAAATTTTTTCCCCTTTGGTCTTAGAAATATTTTCCACTTCTTCCTATTGTTCTTCCAATATTAATTAATTTGTATAAAAAACTAGGAACTCTTTCATAAAATTCTCAGTCATCTCGGAATCATAACATGAATCAATACAATATTTATATAGAAATCTTACCCTTTCATTGTATATGGACTATTTCCTTTGAACCTTTCTATATATACCTAAATCTTATAACCTTCTAAACTACATTAACAATAAACTTATTCAACAATAAGAATTTTGTTTATGTAGATATTTGTGGTGAATATATATATTCACATGTTGTTTTTTCTGTGGTAATCCTTTATATTTTCACTAAAACTATTCCTTATTTAATGAAATTTTTTTGTTAAATACATACTGAACTAAATGTAATGATACTTTTCGATGCTCCCCAAAACACAAGAAAAACCCTTGAAAATTTTCACTTTAATATTGGTTCCAGATATATCTATATTTGTGTTATTTTTTCACTATTGTAGATGGAACCTCACTTTTCATAGGGGTTGGGACCTCCTGGGAATAGTAATACTTTAATTAGATTTGTAAGATTGTGTCTCAGTTATCTTGGAACTAATATCCTTATATTTGGTATTTATAACTACTCTATTAGATAAAAGTGGTTTTTTGAAACTAATTATGTGTATATGTACCTTGTTTATGTGAATATTTTTCATATTAGTTTGAGAATATTATCAATTTACCACAGAAGACATAGTGAAATTTTCCATGTCCCTGTTCAACTCATGTTTGACCATGACACATATGTCTTGTATTTTAAACAAATCCTTTTATTTTTCATCCATATTTTCTTCAAGATATGTCACCATATTTTCAATATTATATGAATTCAATTTGTACTACTTAACCTCACAAATATAGGCATATTTCTTTTTTTACGTTGCTATTATTTTTTAGTACCCACCAATTTATTTTCTTTCTCAAGCTTATTTTTTTCAAAATGTATTGTATTTATCCCATATAGAATTATAATGTTTCTTTCAGATCCCACTCATGTTTTTTCATTCTCCACCATCAAAACTATGTGATGAATGAGACCCTTTCATTACAAGAGAAATGGACCCAAATTCATTATCCAAATAACAAATTGATGATTATTCTTTATCCTTATTTCTCATTACGTTTCTATTTTCCAACTAATTGTTTTTATCTTCTTCTATACCAACTCACATTTTTTAGGTATATCATCATATAATTACGATTTTCATTATTTGTCCTTGTATTGTTTTGGAAAAAGGACTAGAGAAACCAAAGTTGTAAAATTGTAGTGATTTATTACTATTTACCCTCTGCTTTCCCCTTATGAATCCTTTTTATATAAGAGAAACAATTTAATTAAAGACTCCGTCATCCTCATCACTATCAGAATCACCACATTTAACAGTATCTTATTATTTATCATTCCCTTTTTTTATTTCTTAAATGTACCATTAATATTTTTATTTCTTCAAGAAT
The DNA here is from genome assembly GCA_963277665.1 of Viscum album. Taxonomy (NCBI): domain Eukaryota; kingdom Viridiplantae; phylum Streptophyta; class Magnoliopsida; order Santalales; family Viscaceae; genus Viscum; species Viscum album. Next base: position 1,429,602,441 of record OY728140.1, on the reverse strand, counting down.
GATGTTTTTTTAATCATCTCATAAGAAATCATAATGTTTTGTCGTACATCAAGAGACAAATCCTCTATTTCTTATAAAGATGAAATTTTTGAATCTAAATGATCTAGAAATTCCTCATCATGTTTATAACAATGATGTAATCTTCAAGGTTCTCACCCAAAACCCCATATGTGTCTTACAATATCATTGACTTCTGTTAAAGTAGGCAAAAATAATATCATCATCAGAAATAATTATATCTTCAAATTAGATCCCCAAACTTATATGTTGACTTTTTTGACTTTTTAAATTTGTCCCAGGTTTACTTGAAAGTCTAGAGACCCATGACCTCTGCATTGACCATCTCACTAAGAGATGATGTTATAATAAATTTGAGCCTTTAAATCTAACTCCAAATTTATTTTATCTATTAGAGTCAAAGTATCTCCATTATCAAGTGGTTCAAACCCAAATATTACAATATCTCTCACTTTCAAGATGAGTGTTAGGAGATATGGTGACATCTTATTCCTCCGTCCATGATAGTTTTTCCCATTGAAAGTGGGAACACCATTTCTATTTATTGAGTTATGATTATCTATGTCTTAGAATTATTATTTCATAGTTATAGGTAACATTAACATTGAAACAACATAAAGTAACCTAGGACGGACGAAAAACTGAGATTAGGGGGAATCAATGGATTATTTTTTTAAATTATCATTCTTTCCTGTTCATCCTCTAAAACATGTTAAGGTTCTAGTTAATGTAAATATTATATATCAATATCACCTTAGGTTTAGTTTTAATATAATAAATACAATAACACATTATATATAAGGTTTGATATAAAAGAATACTTATTTTAATGTTGTTTAGACCCCCCAAATAACTATTCTTCACTATCAAACAAGTGATTATAGACATAAACAATACTAGTCTAATCAACATAGAGCCCCACTATGTTCCTCCACATCCAGAGTCAACTATAAAATTTAAAACTCTTCATGAATTAGAATCTATCATAGAATTATCTTTTTTTTATACTTGTCTTATTTTCCAAAAAATAAGAAAACAATATTTCTCCATGAGTTAATGGATCTATAGGTATACATATGTTATTCCCCAAGAGCTTTAACACATCTGGTCTAGAGACTCTTCTCCATATCTAGTGTGTTCTTCCTCAACTTCTTTCTCCTTGATAAAGAAATTGTATGAACAAAAAATATTCTAAAAAAATTATCATCAATTATATTTTTATTTTTATTTTTTAACCACATTTATATATATATAAAATATAATTTATATATGCACATTTATTATTCTAGTAAATTTTTTCCATAAATCAGGAAAATACCAATATCATTTGTTGTGGGTAATTTCCTCAATTTAATATCTTAATTAAATCCAAAATTATCTCCTATGTTATTCTTGAAATAATTTCATGTTAAATTTCACATAATAATTCCTCATATAAAGGATAATTCGAATAACTAATAGGATCATGTTTTCTTCTCCTTCTTCTCATTACTTATATTCATCAAAAACATAAACTCAATATTTTCCCCTTATTATATTTTTTATTTTTTCATGATTAATAAAACATAATAATTACTCATTTATTCCATGATAATTAGTTTTTAAAACATTATATAATTATTCATTAGTACCTTGGATAATATTTCTTATTTAGTACCCTATATTAAATGTTAAAGGAATTTATTAATTTTCCTTTCTTCTTCACACAGTTAATGGATAACCATATTTTCATTTTTTATTCATGCACTCAATCATGCATTAAATAAGAATCACATGCATAAATAAATATTGTATCAGGAATTAATTTTTATGTAGCTTATTTATTTACCTTTAAATTACCACAAGTATTAGGTGTTTGTTCTTTATTTACGTGTTATTCACATAACCATAGTATGCATTATTTTTTAATGAAACAAATATACAAAAGTCTTGAACTCCATGATCTATGAAAGTCAGTGTGCATGAGTATAACAATACATCCACTTATGTCAACTGGTTTGAACTTGAGACACATATTTTTATAATGATACAATCTTATTTCACTCATATTATAATCATAAAGTTAGATCGAAGCCTCTGTATTCTGGAGAATTGTTATAAGAAAATTTGATTCATATCTTTTTCATGGTAGATATATGATAACACTTAATATCAATATGAAATATTGCACATAAATAGTTTTCAAGGATGAAAACACACTCTTCATGATCAAATAGTGGAGATCCTTCTGATTGAGAGGATCGTGTAATATGTATATCATTGAAGGTGGGTGAATAGTAAATATCCATTATTTTTATTTTCCCACATTAGTTTCCTCTATGGATTCCATCTACTATATAAGAAAATTCACCCCATTTACCAGTAATTTATGAGTAACAAGGTCTTGTCCTAGTTTTTTCTAGCATGGATGTGTGTTGTCATCCCTCTATCATCATTACTCCATACACACTGTCACAACTATTACTATATGCTGCTTGTTGGTGCTATGTATTCCCCTCTATCATCTATCGACCAAAAATAATCTGGATGGGTTCTCTATTGCTTCAAATCTTCCATTTTCATTAGTCAAATTTTAATCATATTTAATAATAAATTTAACAATCTACATCCAGCATCTTCCACTTTAGAGATTTCTAAATATAAGTGAATAAAACAATTTAATTGATTACTTGTATTTTTACATTAGTAATTAATTTAAAATCATATAATGTTTAAGCTACTATCCTAAAGTCTTCCCATGATATTGTTCCAAATAGTAGAACTATTTTCCTTTACCCAAACACATTGAAATTTCTATTAAGCTTTTATGGGTGGATTCTAACTCCATCACCCATCACATAACCATTTTATGATTAAATTGAAAATAACAATAAATATTATTGATAAAAATACAACATTAATGAAAAGACACTTTATCATAAATACGAAACTAATTAATTCATTGTTGAAATTGAAATGTGTTCATTAGTGGAATTAGAATTTGAGAAGATAAGGAATTAAATAATATCTTTTATACATTTTTACTGAATTTTTATAGTTTTTTTAATATACTAGTGGGTAATTTGAGGTATCTTATAAAGTATTTTTAAAAGAGATATGTGCATAATAAGAAAATTGATTTCGTATGAAAAAATGAACCAATTGAAAATATTTAAAACATAGTAAATAAATATTGGTATTATTAAAATATAATAATGATGTTAATGATATGATAAGAATATATTATTTAATACAATGTAAATGAAATGGAATTGATTGTTATTGTGATTACTTATGAGGCTTTTTTACAAATCGTGATTCTTTTTTTTATTGTTTAATGCTACAAACCTTGATAACCATTGAATAATGAAATGATGTAAACTATGATGCAAAAAATGAGTTATATATTCATATATTGGTGGTATATTATATGAAAATTATTTTTTGACCATAGATAATTAAGGTAGATTTATCTTGGACTAGTAGATGTTAGAGTACAAAAGGAGGTGTAATGTTATTGTTATTGTTTTATCAAATGTGGTTATATGTTGTATTGGATGTTGTGATTTGATATAAATTATAATTTATATGATTTTTGATCTTTATAATATGACATTTTTAATGCTAAAAATCTCAAAGATGATGTAAATAATAGATGGTAGTGGTATTCAAAAATATTGATGTGATGTGGGGGAGTATTATTCCTAATATTGGTATAATGATTATTTTACACATATAATAAAATACAATTATTGTTTCTATTGTTGTATTGTCCTTTCATATAGTAAAGGGTGGTTTTTTTATTTATTGATACACCTTATTATATGTATGGATAATGAAATTTGGTGGTTTAAGTATAGTGGTTATGGTGATATATATATGATTATGTGGTTGTAATGATATGGATGGTGTGTTGGTTTAAATGAGGTGTATTCTTTATAGTATAGTTTTTTATCTTGATTTTTGTGAAAAATTTATTAAATTTATATATATCATTAATATAATATTTTTTATTCCTATTCACTAGACTCAAAAGAGGTTGGATTAGGAACCAACTCGGTATACTTTTATACTAACCTATTTTTTTTAAAAAATTTATATTTACAAGATTGTGTAAAGGGTAGAATCTAGTTATGTAAGATTTTGAATAATGTGTTATAGATAGCTGTAGAATTAGATTTGTGTTGACATTTCTCTTTCTATGTAAGAAGGTTTCTATTTTTTTGCATTTATATTCTCATGTATGCATTATTTTACTATCATTGTTGATGGTTACAATGGTTTATGAAGTTTCCTTATTTTATCATTTTTTATAGAAATATTTTCCTTTCATTGGTAGATAAAATGATGAAAATTGGGATTTTAATAATTAATCTTTCAAAATTGACCCCTTCTTGTGAAAATTTATATTCATTGAATATTATGTTAAAAATATTACTAACTGAAAATTGGATTTTCTATTATGCAAAGCAAAATTTTGAAAAAATTAGGAAAGAATTCAAGTTCAGAACATGCTATTAATCAACACCATAAGAAATAATCAATTTATTAAAATCATGTTTAGGACTATTATAAATGTTACCTCTTTTGAGACCCCATTGAAGAGAAATTTCCTTCATCTATGGGTTATCCACAATGATTTCTTCCAATATGTAGGCCTCCTTGTCGCACATTTTTATAAACTCTTCCACACCAATCATCCTTTCATTTAATACATGTGTCAAAATTAGATTTTTATTAATCCTAAATTTACACTATTATTCGTTGTGTTCAACTAAAATAATTCTCCTATCCATCCTATTGAACTCCTCTTAGGTAAAATTAATTTCAAATTCATACTCTATCTTTTCTTCCATGGAATGTGTGATGATATCCCATACATACCGTTTTCTTCATCCTCCTCATTAGATGCATTGATCTTACCATTAGAAACCACTTACTCGTAAATAAAATCAACCATTATAACACCACCCTATTTTTTTCCTTGTAAACACCAAAATCCATAATCTAATTTTCACTTATAGGAATTGAATTTCATTCTTATTCAGCTGAAACCAGTTCACTAGCCATCACTTTATTCTTTTTGAAGGATCTTATTTCCACTGGCTTAGGTAGCTAAGTGTAGTCATTAAAAACATTAGAAATCATTCCCTTTAATAGAATATGAATCCATGTATAACTTTTCCCTTCCAACACTTCTTCTCCATATGGATATGTAACCCTCTTTCAATCTCTCCAACAAAGCTTTACCCTAAAATGTGACTAGATATATCATCCGACAAATCCGTCAAATAAATGCTTTGATCATTCATGAGGATATTATATTGTACAATGGTTTGGATTAATTTTCATCTTGTGTCTTATCTTCTGTACAAAAAACATTGAACTCTATATTTTTAAAGATATTACTAACATGAATTTCTTGACTGGTCCTCTACTACTTCTCCTTACTTTTTGGATGCACCCATTCCTTGATGCATCCACTGGTTAAGAAAAAAAATTAATAATTATCAAATTCTTCATGAAGAAACTTCTTACCATTATTTCCACCCCTTTTTTCCACTACTTCCTCATTTAAATCCTTTTTAATGACACACAATTAACTCTCCATAGGCCCTGATGCATATATGGCCTCCAGGCCGCAATCCATTCTGAAATAAATGTCTACAACATTCAGATCAAAAGGTAAAATATGTTCCTTATTTTGGGTGGTGAAATACTTTTTTGTTACACCCAAAACTAGGTGATTGGTATCATGTCCAGGTAGAAATTATATCCACTCCATCTCACTGACATCATTTGTTCTAGTGCACACAACCCTTGAGTAACCACTTCAATCAATTGACACCCCAACGGGAACATTTTCATTCTGAGTTTCACCATAACTAGATACAAATTATTTATCCTTGATTCCCAATCCCATAAACATCTTATGATAATTATTTAAACTCCCACACCTTCATACTTCTAGAGAGTGACATATTTTCTTACACGAAGAACAAAAATCAAACAGTGAATAATAAAAATTAACTGATGGTAACTAAACTTTTATCCAAAAGTAACCCAAATAAAAATGGATAAAAATATAGAAACATCCAATTAAATGAAATTTAAAATATAATTGGGATGAAAAACCGATCTAGTTCTACTATCAAAGAAAATATAATCGAATACAAGAATACTTAACATTAAAATAATTGAGGGATTTTGAAATGGAAGTGGGAGACCTAGAAATCAAAGAAAATTTCCATGTTTAGTGAATCAAATATCATGTAGAAATTATAATTCCACCAAAAGAAGAAGAACTGAAACTTATTACTGATGCAGGGAGCACTAGACTAGGATATGAGAAAGTTATTTTATGATGAAAACCTGACCATAATGTTCTTGTTGATGAGAGGACACACTATTTCTCAATCCATTAAACCCCAAGATCTAAGAATAATCATGTCAAAAGAATCAACCAATAGAATATGTTGTTTTAATCAAGCTATCAACATCAGATTCAGATGAGATAGGGAATCAGTGAACTATGAGGAAAATATTGAATGTTACGGGAATCCATTGAACAACGCCCAAACTTTATATAAGGACCCAATATTAAACATTACATTATCTTGAGTTAAGTAAAAAATTCACATTGCGGATATATTAAGGTTTATATTTTTAGAGAATTAGTCTATAACTATTACATTACATATCAAAAATTACAAAGTAGACACTTCTACTCAGTTTCCATTTTTTCATAAAATAAAAACTCTTAAAAAAAGAAAAATGTATAGTTCCATGTTTTAGACAACATGATTTTTCCTTGATCCCATCCTTAACCCTATTCATCTTTAAGTCCTACAAAAAATATTTCAAAATTTGGGATTAGCATAAAAATATCAGGAAGGGTTATAAAATAAGGAATGAAAACATTATCCCATTAATAAATACAAAACAATGAAACAATACTTTTTAATCCAAACATACCTTATGAAATCATAAGATTTATGAATAACACAAAGAAATCATAAATCATAGAGATAACTTATGGAATACATAACATACTAACATTGTATCATTCACAACTACATAGGGAGTTATGTTTGGAATACCCATCACAATATATTCCTTAAATCTCACGCACCCTAGGTTTATCATGGAACCACCCGTATATGTAAAAAATTCCTAATATCCATAAAATATTCATAAAACATGAAACAAGAATAAAATAAATATAAAATTTCCACATGTCAATCACAATATCTACTTTCAAGATATTGACATAATAAATTCTTTATCAAACGCTTTTCAAAACCATTTAAAACATTTAATAAAGATATTTTTGAATCAAAGTGTCCCATACCACTTTGAATATTTTAAAATAAATTTTAATTTAAAAACTTTCACATATATATAAATAAATCCTAAAAACCATTATTAAAACATGGACATTAATGAGAAAGATTTAGAAGAATAAATCATTAAATCATTTAAAACGATATTTTAGTTAAACAGTTCCTAACCAAATGAGAGATGCTTAAATACAAATACTTGAGGAGTAACATTAATAAAATCTTGTAATATCATGAGAATAAATAGATTCATGATATAATATGTAAAAGGGAAGTATATACACCATATAAAAGCGAATTGGTGTATAAAAACCAATATGCTTCAGTAGAATGTAAATTGGCACAATGTCCCTTGCAAAGATCATATCTTTAGATTAAGGATAAATCTATGGCATAATTATGTGTGAAAAATAAAAATAAAAAAATATAAGAGGATATTAATTGTAAAAAAATCATAGTTAATTCACACATATCCATAGCATGACATAATCAAGAATGAGAAATTTAACCCAAAGAATAAAAAATTTGGGGTAGAAGTTCCCTTACATAATTTCGACAGCCTAATGGGGTCAAATTAAAATTCAGAAAATGAGTCGATGAAAAAGAAAATGGTCTATAATAACATGGGAATACAATTTATATCAATAAGGATATATAAGAACTTATCCCAACATAATAAAATTTATATTTAATAGACATTACATAAAAGATGTCTTTAACTAATAGAGGAGGGTGAAAGGTTTCCTTACCTATTTTCTAACTTATGAAACATACACCAAATAAAATAAGGATCATACAATGAATATTTAAATACACATAAATTAAAGTACATTACATAGATAATAAAATAATGGGGTGTATATACACCACACAAAATAAAATAGTGGGAAATATTGTAGGAATCTCGTAGGAATAAAAAGTGAGATGAAAACCCATTACCACATTGTAATCAATCGAGTCATATGACCAAAAGTTAATAACCACCATATGAATCATAAAATAAAATGAATATAAAGAGAATCAGGATAATATATATCAAATCTCAGTACACAGTACACCCCATGCAATAAATAAGAGGGAAAAATGTAAATCTCATGGAATTAAAAGTGAGATAAGAAACCCCTTACCTCCTGTCTGACTTGACTCATTAGATCCTTTTTCATACTGAATAATATACATAAGTTAATTTCTACTTACTTCAGAAACTTTTTCAAGTTTATTATTCCTTTTATATCACTTATTACCTTGATATAACAATTATTTAATTATTTGAGTTCATATCAGACATTTTGTTGATGTTCGGAACTTGAGTAAGAAATGAACATGTTATAATTACCAATTTCCCATGTGGTCAAAATTATATTATCTCCAGAATCGTATTCATGATTTAATTATCTTATATATCATATATATCCAGTATATATATGTATTTATAATAGTAAATAACATTTGGAGATAAGGAATGAAATGCACCGTTCATGGATACAATAATCCATACGTACGCATGAACGCTACCTTCATTATTTCATTTTTAAAAGGAATGGAAACTTAATGATACATTGCTATATTGTAATTACTTTATAATTTAATATGATATAAATTTTACATAATTTTATTACTGCCATATTTTATATGTTCCATGTATATCATGAACGAATCATATCACCTTAAAGGGGCGGTAGTCCGCACTTCTTCATATGAAATTATCATGTTTACACATTTTTGAAAGCATAATGGTATATTTGTAAATAAAAATTACAGAAGAATATTGAAAAAAATAAACATAATATATATATAATATATAAATATAGTTCCATCATAATGGCCACCATTATATGTGGTAGGATAAGATTGAACAATCATCATTCGTGAGGCAGTAGTTCGCCGTACATAGAAACAATATATTCTTTACCCATTAGAAGGAGGTGTGTGGAAGTGTAGTTTGAATAATTATCATAAAAAAAGCCTAGTATATTTAGTTTATTGTTTTTTTAAAAAAATAAAGTAATAAATAGAGTTTAGGGGGTTGGAGAAGTAAAATAAAAGAAAAGAACTTAAGAGAAGACGTTACCTTCAAATCGGGTAACTCCCTTTGGTTTTAACCAAAAGGCTTCCTTGAAGTGCCTTATGCTTAGGGTAAAGATTATATGAGGAAGTTATGGATTTATAAATATTAATTAGGTAGAGTATGGATGAGAAAAGGGGCTTTATAGGTGTGAGTAATGGGTTAGAGGTGATGGCTTTTTATAAGGGGGAGGAGGGGCTCTTTAAGAATGTTTGAAAACATTATTTTATTATAAACTGATATTTGGTTTAAAAAGGTCCAAATATCATTAAATTCAAATCCAAGATGACTCTAGATTGAAATAAAATCATCCAATTAGAATTGAATAGGTTTTCAATAGTTTTTTAAATGTTATAATCTCATTTCTTTAAATCAATTTTTAATAAGGTAATCACTACATCATCATTTGGACATAAATTATTTTATTTATATGATGTCTAAAAACTATAAATAAAAAACCATGATGTATTAAATCTTTTTATATTTCAAATGAATATTTATTTTTGATCATATAACTTATATAACCCCATTTAAAAATTGATTTACTAAATGAAATATATTTATGTAATTTTTATCTTTACTTTAAATTAATAAATATAAAGTGTCATTATCATTCCTATGTAGCTTCATGGGGTCCTTAAATCGACCCAAAGATTCCCATGGTCATAAATTTATCATAAAATAGGATTAGTAGAAGTGTTAGTGTAATTTAATATTATTATAATATTATTTCTTTACCCTTATTTACCAGATTTACCTTTTAAGCATGGTAAATAAATCATTTACTAAAGTAAATATTCAAAATGTTTCCAAATAAAAGTTACCTATTTAAACAATTCATACCTATTTATTATAAATATAGAATCCATTTATCCAAATTCAAAACACAGAATTAGCATAAATTAATTTAAAATTAATTCCCATTGTTAAAATAAAAAAACGTGCTTTTAGGAAATAAATACTATCAAAATATTGACACCTTTTTATGTCCAATTTCAAAGTGAAATTACATAAAATGGCCAAAATTGGATTAATTAGTAAAACTTTAATCTAATTAACCTTTAAAAAAATTTAAAAAGATAATCTAACCATATAAGTAAAATATATGAAAATGCAGTTTTGAATTTAAATGCCGTATTTTCAATTTTCATTAAAAAAAATGAACATTATCAGAAAATACCAAAATTTAATACAAAGTGATTTTTATGTCCCTATTATAAATATGAATATTATTTTATCAAATATGACATGTAAAAGTGAAAAAAACTAGATATTAAAAGGGTTCTCCATCAAAATACGTTAAATCGACCTTTTAATGAATATTAAAGTGTTTGTACATAAAATTGGATTCTTTCACATTTTATGCTTCTTGATTTTATTGCATAAATATAAAAACATTTAAATATGTATAATAATATTGTATTTAGTCCTGTTCATTCCTGCCAATACAATGGTTATGCATTAACTACAATTTAATTTAATAATATTATGATATTATTTTCTGATATAACTTAATGTTATGTGTAACAAAAGATTAAAAAGAAACCATTTTTTTCGTATCGTGTATGCCAAAGAACATGGAATCCCCTTTAAAGTAAAATTAATATTTTATTGAAAAATATTAATAAATAAAAAAATTCCATATTCTTTATTCACCTGGGATACTACATCCTTCCCCCATTTTAAAAATTACATCCTCAAAATTTTAAAATTAGGCTTGGAAATTTCATTAAAAGTCCCACATCAAAAAAAGAGTCAATAAAAATATCTCTTTAAAATAAAGAAGGAAAAGAAAAAAGGCCACCCAAGATAACCCATACTAGGATTCCATGAAAACATTGATATGGAAGAGAAAACTAACCATCATGTTCTGATAGAGAGTGATAGAAAACATGATTAGGATAAAGTTAACAATAAGAAAACCACAAACTTGTGATGGGTCAAACTGTCATTGATTTCCTAGTAGGAAAAGTAAACAGACAATGTTTTTGTTTTATATTTCATTTTATAAAGATGGAGAATTTTTTAATTATATTTACTAAGGACATAAAGAAATATACATACTTTTCAAGTAGAGTTTCATCCTTTTGTAAGTTTCTACCAAAAACTCTTATTTTCTCCAAAAGATGGGTATTCAAGATGACTTTGCCACACCTAAAGCGCTATAATATACTTCTATACAATCAGATAATGCACAAAAGATTAACTATATATTTCCCTTGTATTTATACATTAAAAAAACCAAAATAGTTAGTACAAGATCAGATAATCCCTAAAAAAGGATAATACTTTATAAAAATAAATACTTCTCTTAATCCCCAGAATTCGACAAACAATTCTCAAAGTTCAGAAAAAAACATCCAATAATCTAATGTCCCTAAAATTATTCAATGTAACCTGAACTAAAATTTTAACCCGAAACTCAGAAGGATTTAATCACATAGTCCTCCACTGTAAATATTAACATTTATATCCAAAAAACATCAACTACTCTTAAAGTCTCATACTGAAGTACAATTACCCAAATCACATATTTGTTGTGATAAGTTAATAATTTCCATAAATAACCCAAATAAAAATATGTCTATAATAAAAACATAGATTCTTCAAAAATAAAATTCCACAATTACTCCTCAATTGAAATCCCAAAGTATTCTATTTTCCTCAGGCATATAGTTTCCCCAAAAGAGAAAACACCTTCCAAAATAACCTTTATCAATTAATTCCCAAATCATTATCCAATACTAAGGATATCCATTTGATAAAACATAATTTCCCAATTCAACATATTCTTGATCAATAAAATCATTTAACAAAAAATAATAAGTCATACTAACCAAAGAAATCATGTATTCTAGTGGAAGGAGATAAATCTCAACCGCACTTTGGTTGGGGGTTCTATTCCTGCAGCTTTTTCAAATGCGACAGGTTGTCACACGGTCTGTGTGTTGTCCTTTTTCAAAAACTATAAAAATGTATAACATTCCCAAAAATGAGATAAACTCCTCAAAAATAACCATAGCATGATTTAACCTCAATGGTTGTCTTAGGCCTCTCATTTTCATCCCAACTCATTATAACCTCAATATATTAATTCATCAAGTCTTATATATATATTTAGAATTTTTTACCTCCATAAAAAACACTATTACCAGAGAAAGAACATCCTACCTTGGTCATAGTGTCCACCTAGTTTCATTGTCATCTTGTTCATGTAGATAGATGGTCCCTGAATTACACCAATGATTTAGAGATCCTTCAAAATAATCAACTTCCATTATCCAAATACACCACATACAACGTGGGTCAAGTGTTTGATCATAGAAAAATTTTTGGAAAATAATCATGTGTGACGTATAATTTCAAAACATTTGATAAAACTTTCTTTTTATAAAATAGTCAGACTGAGTTTGAGTTGAAACATTCAATCAATGGTACTTGTAAAATACTATAAGTATGTGCTAAAAGACTATAATTTAAATGTAAATATAAAAAGGTTGTGAAAGGGTCTCCTTCATCAACACCTTTTTTAAAATAATAATATGATTCAAAATCTTGTCATAAGGTAAATATTTGAAAATGACTTGATAATATTTACCTTTCTTGAAAATAAGTAAATATTGAGAAAATATGATTTTTTATATAAAACCCATGATACATGATGGTATCGAGGTATATCATAGGTGTTTGATATCTCAAAAAATTTCTTGCAAGTGAGTTGTATGTTAGAAAATGTTTTAGAGTTTTCTAGACATGGCTTTTCAATAACTATTGCAAGAAAGTCATCAGGAAGATATAGGAATTTCCTTTGAGATACTCCTTATTCCATTTGTAAAAAACATTCCTTGATTTGAAAAATTTACAAAATAAGGATTTAACTTAAAAAATATACATAGAGACTAACCATGCATCTAAAAAAACTCATAATCCCTATAGTTGTCTAAGCCGGCCTCTAATTCCAACTATAAGGACCCATCCTTAAACATTACATTATCTTGAGTTTAAGTCATGAAATCACATTGAGGATCATTTTAGGTTTATAATTTTAGAGAATTAGGCCATAACTATTATATTACATCTCAAAAATTAAAAATCAGACACTTCTACTCAGTTTCCATTTTTTTCATAAATTAAAAACTCTTAAAAAAAGATACATGTCTGGTTCCATGTTGTAGACAACATGAATTTTCCTTGATCATATCCTTGACACTATTGGTCTTTAAGTCTGGTGAAAAACATTTCAAAACATGGGATGAGAATAAAAAACTCATTAAGGGTTATAAAATACGAAATGAAAACATTATCCCATCAATAAATACAAATAAATGAAACCATACTTTTCAATAATAACATACCTTATGAAATCATAATATTTATGAATAACACACATAAATCATAAATCATAATGGTAACTTATGGAATACATAACATACTTACACTGTATCTTTCATAGGTATGTAGGGAGTTATGTTTAGAATACCCATAACTTTAGATTCCCTAAATCTCTTAGGAGAGACATTAACATTTACCTCCCTCATGTTACCCAATGCATTGGTGAGATATCTCGGGCTCAACCACCCTAGGTTTATCATAGAACCACCTGTATACGTAAAAAATTCCTAATAACCATAACATATTCATAACAAATAAAACAACCATAAAAGAAAGATAACATTTTCACATTGTAATCACAAAATATCATTTTAAGATATTGACATAATCAATGCTTTATCAAACCATTTTCAAAACCAATTAAAACATTTAATAAAGATATTTTGGAATCAAAGTGTCCCATAAAACATTGAATATTTTGAATGAAATTTTTATTTCAAAACATTTACAAACATATAAATATATCCTTTAAACCATTTTTAAAACATGGATATTAATGAGAAATATTTATAAGAATAAATCGTTAAAACATTTAAAATGATATTTTAGTTAAAGAGTTCCTAACTAAATAAGAGACGCTTGAATACAAATAATTTAGGAATAACATTAATAAAATCATATAATATCATGAGATTAAATATATTCATGATGTAATATGTAAATGGGAAGTATATACACCATATAAAAGTGATTTAGTGTATAAAAACAAATATGTTTCAATGGAATGTAAATTGAGACAAAGTCCCTTGGATCATATCCTTAGATTAAAGTCAAATCAATGAAATAATTATGTGTGAAAAATAATAATACACCCAATATAAGAGGATATTAAGTGTAAAATAATCAAAGTTAATTCACACATATTCATATCATGATATAATGAAGAAGTAGAAGTTTAACTTAAAGAATAGAAAATTGGGTGAATAAGTTCCCTTACAGAAATTCAACAGCCTAATGGGGTCAATTTAAAATTCAAAAAATGAATTGATTAAAGAGAAAATGGTCCATCATCACATGGACATAAAATTTACTGCAATAAAAATATATAAGAACATATCTGAACATAATAAAATGTAAATTTAAAAGACATAACATAAAAGATGTCTTTATCTAAAAGAGGAGGGTGAAAGTTTCCCTTACCAATTTGGTAACTTATGAAACATACACCACATGAAAGAAGGATCATACAATAAAAAATTAAATACCCATAAATTAAATTATATTACATAAATAAAACAATCATGGTCAGTACATACACCACATAAAAGGAAATAGTGTGAAATATAGCATGAATCTCATGACAATAAAAAGTGAGATGAAAACCCCTTACCACGTTGTAATCTATCGAGTCGTATGACAAAAAGTTAATAAAATCCAATTAAATCACATAATACTGTGAATATGAAGAGAATAATGATGATATATATCAATTTTCATTACAAAATACACCACATGAAATAAATAATTGGACACAATGGAAATCTCACGGAATTAAAAGTGAGATAGGAAACCCCATACATTGAGTCTGACTGGACTCATTTGTTCCTTGTTCTTACTGAATAATAATAATAAGATAATTTCTACTTGATTAAGAACATTTTTAATGTTTTTTATCCCTTTTATATCATTTATTACATGGCTATAATAATTATTTAATTATTTGAGTTCATATCGGACATTTTGTTGATGTATGAAACATGAGTCAAAAATGAAATTGTTATAATTAAAAATTATCCATGTTGTCAAAAGTATATTATCTCCAAAATAAAATTCATGATTTAAATATCTTATATATCGTATATGTACATTGTATATATGTTTTTATAATTTTAAATAATAGTTGGAGATAAGGAATGAAATGCACCATTCATGGAGATAGTAAGTTGTACGTACACATGAACATTATTTCCATTTTTATCCATTTTTTAAAGGAATGGAAAATGAATGATACATAGGTATATTTTAATTTAATTATAATTTCATATGATATATATGTTACATAATTTCATTAATTCCATCCTTTATATGTTCTATGTATGTTATGAACGAATCATATCACCTTGAGGGGGTAGTAGTCCATACTACCTTAAATGAAATTATCGTGTTAATACATATTGAAAAGAATAAAGGTATATTTGTAAATAAATTTTATAGAAGAATATAGAAAACATAGACATAAAATATATCATATAAAAATACATTTCATTCATAATTTCCACCATTAGAGGTGGTAGGAGAATATTGAACAATGATCATTTTGTGAGGCAGTAGTTCGCCATCCAGAGAAACAAAGTGTTCTTTACCTATTAGATGGAGGTGTGTGGAAGTTTATTTATAATCCGTATCATAAAAAACATATTATATTGAGGATACTATTGTTTTTATAAAATAAAGGAATAAATAGAGTTTATGGTGTTGGAGAAGTAAAATAAAATAAAAGAACGTAAGAGACGATGTAGTCTTTAAATCGGGTAACTCCATTTGGTTTGAACCAAAAGGCATCCTCGAAGTGACTTCTGCCTAAGGTAAGGATTCTAGGAATAAGGGAGAGATTTATTAAGATTAATTCAGTAATTTTTGGATGATCCAAGGGGCTGGAGAAGTGTGAGAGGTGATGGATTTTTATAATGGGGAGGAGAGCCCCTTTAGGAATGATTGAAAACATTATTTTATTATAAACTGATTTTTGGTTTAAAAAGGTCCAACACTCATTAAATTCGAAGTTAAGATGACTCTTATTCTAAATAAAATTATATAAGAATAATTTTACAATTTTTTAATGGTTTTTTAAATATAATAATCTCATTTATTTGAATCATTTATTAATAAGGTAATCACTGCATCATCATTGTGTCATAAATAATTTTATTTATTTGATGTCTAAATATTTTAAATAAAATAACATGATATAGAAAATATTTTTATATTTCAAATTAATATTTATACTCAAATATATAACTTATGTAAACCAAATTAAAAATTGATTTATAAAAAGATATATGTTTTGGTAAATTTTTATCTTTACTTTAAATTAATTAATATATAGTGTCATTATCCTCCATATGTGGCTTCATGGGGTTCCAAAATCAACCCAAGGATGCCCATTGTTTGACATGTATCATCCAAGAAGATTAGGACAAGTGTTAGGGTAATTTAATATTATTATAATATTCTTTTTTCCTTATTTACCAGATTTACCTTTTAACCATGGTAAATAAGATATTTACTAACGTAAATATTCATAATGTATAAAAATAAAAGTTACCTATTTACAAAATTTGGACCTCTTGATTTCTAATAGTGAATAAATTTATCCAAATTCAAAACATTGAAGTGGCAGAAATTAATTTAAAATTAATTCCTGTTGTTAAAACAAAAAAGGTGTTTTTATGAAATAATAACTATCAAAAGATTGAAACTTGTTTATGTCCAATTTCAAATTAAAATAACATCTAGTGAACAACATTGGATTCATTGAAAAAATATAATCTAATTAAAATTTAAAACAAAATGTAAAATTAATCTAACCACACAAATAAATTATATGTAAAGGCAGTTTTGAATTAAAATGTTGTATTTTTCACTATTAATTAAAAAAATGAACATTATCAAAAAAATAACAAAATTTCATCCAATGTAAATTTTGATGTCCCGATTATAAAGAAGAATATTATTTTTTTGAATAGGACATATAAAAGTGAACAAAACAAGATTTAAAAAGGGTTTTCTATCAAAATATGGTAAATTGATCATTTTAATAATATTTAGGTGTTTATGCTTAAAATGTGATTCATTAACATTTTACGCTTCAAAATATTATTGGATAAATGTAAAAATAAATAACAAACAAGTATAATCATATTTTAGTTATTCATGTTGAGTCCCACCAATACAATGATTATGCGTTAACTACCATTTAAAATAATAATATTATGATATTATTTTCCTATATAACATAACGTTGTGTGTAATGTAAGTTTTTAAAGAAACTCGTTGTTGCGTATCGGGTATGCCCTCGAACATGGAATCCCCTTTAAAGTAAAATTAAAATTTTATTCAAAAAAAATTAATAAATATAAAAATTACATGTTCTTTATTCACTTGGGATGTTACACATTAGGTTTAAGAGAGATCTAATGGAATGGAGGAAGAAGGTCTATGTTTGAAAAGGGGGAGAAAGAGTTTTATTAATATCCATCAATGGACTAAGAGGGTCCCCCTCCCCAAAACACTATCGGTGGGATTGGATGGATCAATTACCATCACTTTTGAGGTTATTAAGATGACATATCACTAAAAAATATGAATTCTTGGTATTTACTAATATATTTTTCTAGTTTTTTAAACTTTAAATACTTTATGAACAATCCCTTTTTAGATGTATTAATTTTTTTAATTGAAATATGAATTTAGAGTTTTTTGGTTGGTTGATTAATCTTAAAATCAACTGAATTCATTTTTTAATACATTAATTGAGAATTAAGAATTTGGTAGTGGGTAAATGTTATATATTTAAATTTATCTAAATTGAAATTAATTATAGGATAATTAGAACCAGTTTCATAATCTTTACTGAGGGTCTAGTAAATATTTTCAAAAGAGTAAATCTAGCTCAGGTATGATTCTTTTGGAAGAATTTTAATATATATAATTTAAGATTGATAATTTTTAATTCCATATTTTTTTATTTATCGTGGATGTTAAATTCATATTATATTAGTGTAACTCCCAAGAGAATACCTCATGTAAGAATAAAATTTTTATGGGGAATTACGTTGGAATTATTTTGCTCATTATTTGGTATGTATGAATAGTCCATTTTTCAAATGGATCTTATATGATTCAAAATGTATTCATGTGAGGAATTTTTGATGGAGGACATTTATAAGAATAAATATTCTACAATGTAAGAATACATAGAGAGGCCCATTGATTCAAAGAACAGTAACACATAATCAAATTTCCCCTTCAATGCCTTGTACAATATTAAATTCATGAATCATGATTTCATGTGAGAATATTTTTTAGGGGCCCTAGGTATATATGATTAAATATTTTTTCTCATAAGATGAAATTAAAATTGGATTTTATGTTTCCTAATGATTTGTTGCATTTCCTTCTTTGGAATGAAATCCATGTAAATTTATGTTCCAAGAAATTCATTCATATAACAATATGTACACCTCAAATGTAATAGTAAATTGAGAAACTATTAAGGTGTGTATGATTAACTATAGTTATGTATAGGATTAATCATCTATTTTATAAGAAATATAAGATTTGGTCAGAGTGAATATGAAAAATCCAGTTTAAAAAAATGATGTTTAGGGAAACATAATGTTACATGTGATGAATTGATAGTGAGAAGGTCACTTCAGATAGATTAGAAAATTAATCTAATATTTTTATAAAAACTCTATTAAAGCTAGAGTGAAGGCTGATCTAGTTTTTAAGGAATACATATCACCTAAAAAAAATTATGAGGATGAATTGAGTTTGAGGATAAGGCAATCAATAAGAGGTGATAAAATTTAGAAACAATTTAATTTCATGTCAAAGTGAAGACCATGTGTAGTCTGGTTTAATTTATTGTTTAAATTTATAGTGGTATAAACTTTATTTTTGGAAGACTATGTTTTCTAATTGAAGTTATTATGGAAATACAGATGGTTGAAAGATAAATTCTTGATTAAATGATTTATTGGTTTAATTTCTTTGATTAATAAAAAATATAGTGGTTCATATAGTGTCCTAGTCATAAAAAACATGGATATGACATCTTTTTAGATGAATATTCATGAAATTATAGAAGTACATGCATGAGGGACATAATAGATTAGTTCCTTTGGAAATTTAAAAACATAATCTTCTAACTTGATGAAATATCTTCAAAATAATCTATAAATATCTTACCCTTTATTACTCTTCAATAGAATAATTAACTTAAAACCTCTATTTGTAACATGGGGAAAGGAAACATAATAATCGATGATCTCAAATTATATTTAAGGATAAAAAATGATGATACACAGGCATGAAATAAGTAAAGGGTATGAGAACATGAGAATAACACTAGAAAATCATAGCCTACATATCGATGATACTAAACACGAATCATGGAATAAATATTGATAGTTCATAAGACATGAATCATAATGGAATCATAGACTACAATTCAAGATAGAACAACATTTTAATATGAAATAGAATTTATGGCATACACATAATCATATAAAATCATTCCCTAGAAGTCAAGGATCATTTCAAAACAACTTATTAAAGCACATCATGGTGGATACACCTATTATGCGGGACACACCATCCTCCCGATTCATAGTTCTTTCCTTGTAATGGAATGAATTTACCCCCAAACTATTTAATGTACAAATTCCATTAATATACCATGTTCACTCCTCGTTCAATCCCCATATTACTATACCAGGTTCACATCCCAT
Source organism: Viscum album (assembly GCA_963277665.1). NCBI lineage: Eukaryota > Viridiplantae > Streptophyta > Magnoliopsida > Santalales > Viscaceae > Viscum > Viscum album. The sequence goes on along the minus strand of OY728140.1, from coordinate 1,429,582,192 downwards.
TCCATCCATGTATATCTCATGAGATATATAAATCCTTACCCAATGTATTGAAGGGAGATAGAGGTCCCACCCATCACATAATAAAATCATACATTTGTGTTCCACAAGATCATAAACATTAATTATATAACAACCCATTAAATCAAATGGGTTCCCTATACATTTCATCATATCATAACCAATCGAAAATTGGGAGGTTTTATAATCATTTTATCATAGCGTAATCCATAAAAAGAAGTGGGTTTCATAATAAATTAATCATGCTATAACCCATATAAGAGAAATAGGTTTCATAAAAAGATTTTCATCTTAAACCTAAACCATCAAAAGAAATAATCTTAACAGTGTGCTTGGAGAATATCCCAAGTAAAATATAAACTATATCAAGTGATTTCATCTTTGATGAAGAAGGATTTTGAATGATCACTTTGAAAATTTCATAAAAAAAGCATATTTTTTAAAATAAATTTTTTAAAAAAATTTCAAAATAAGTTTCTTTGAAAAAAACATTGGATACTTATAATGAAATATTTGAAAACCCATTTAAAACATTTCTTGTGGAAAATATACTTTCATCTTTGAAAAACGATTTTTAAAATGTAAAACCTTTTGAAAAAATATTTCTTTGAAAGTAACCTTGGAAATTTATAAAGGATGATTTTAAAACCATTTAATGTACTTTTCAAACATAAAAGGCCTTTGAAATAATTTTCTTTTAAAATAAAATTTGAATCTTATAAAGGATTCATCGAAAAAATTTTGAAACACTTTCTAAATAATAAAACATTTTGAAAATTACTTTCTTTTTAAAATAAAAATAAAATAAAAATATTTAAAAAATATTTAAGAAAATAATATATTTTTTAAAATTTTATTTAAAACTTATAAAATAATACTCAATGAATGGAGATTTTATGATGGCAAAAAATTCCATACATGACGTATACATAAAATAAAATATTCCATTCATATTGTCGGTAGAGGTAAAAATATACTTGGTCAAAAAACTAAAAGAATATTACTCTATTTTTTTAACTAGTAAAACAAGGGTAAAACTGTCTTTTAAAAATCAAAGGATAATATTAGAAAATTTTAATAAAACATGGTTTTTGGAGAAAACTGATTTTTGACCGGAGAAAGAAAAAAACTTATATTTTGATAAAAATATTATATTGATTATCTTAAGTAACAATGGGTGGAAAATGGTACTATTACATGAAGATATCAGGAATAAATAGAGTATTACTAAATTTATGAGAATTATTTAGATATGGATCATAAAATTTCATTAATTCAATCATAATCATAAGCAATCGTGATTAACAATGACATTATAGAACTAAACTATTACCACTTGGGTAACATTGAATCAAAATCTCCATGAAATAATAATGTTACATTAATATTAGAATCACATGAAAATAATGATATGAAATATTTATATTATAATTTGGGGAAGTATTTACATATGGTAAAATAATATAGGTGTATAATATAACATGATTCACAATGAAGGAAAATTGAGACAAAATTCGCTTACCATTTTGGTAGGTTTTCAACTGTTAACCCCATGAATGATATATCTTAAAATGGATAAGAAAATAACAATAATTTTTATTATAATAATAATAAAACACATTCATGGTCAATATATACACCTTACATAAAAATGAGTTGGTGAATATAAAATGTGTCTCATAAAAGTAAAAAGTGGGACGAAAATCCTTTACCTTATGTCTTGACATCCATTATAATCACTTCATACACCTGTATAATAAATATATGTTTATTAAAAATATACCAAAAACCTGTATTCATATATATCATAACATATATGGTTTATTTATGACTTTTTGTTAACCATTTATTAATAATTCTATGTTAATGTTACGTTTTGAGTGATAACTGCTTTGTTTTTCATATATGTTTTGACTTATTATTTTTGGTACACATAAATTGAAAATGATTTAATAAATTTAGAAATATATAACAAGATATAAATATCATATATTTTCAGTACATATTTATTTATAAAACTCTATAAAATATAGAAATAATAAATGAAATACACTGTTCATGGAGACGGTACACCGTATGTATGCAAGAACACTGTTTCCATTTTCTTATCATATTGAAAGAAAGAAAAGATAATGATATTTATATATGTACATATTATAATTATATTAAAAGTATCATTTCATATATATCACACATATCTATTAAAACCATCCTTGTAAAATGTGAATGAATCACATTGCTTCGTGAGGTGGTAGTCTGACGTACACACGAATGATATTATTGTTGTGTTAAAAAATGTAAATCCAGAAAGTATCTGTTATATAATAATTAAAGAAGCACAAATACATAATAAATATCATATATATCACATATAAAAAATATATCCAACATTATGTTCAACCATAAAAGGTGGCAATGGAAAAAACGACATTGGTCAGTGAGGCAGTATTCCACTATACACAAAAAGGATTATTTTATAGCCCATTTGATGTAAGTGTGTGTGATTTTATGTTTTAAACTTAAAATAACGACATATAAGTATATTTAATATACTTATATTATTATATAATCATTATATAAAAATAATTGAAGGGGGTTGAGGAAGAAATAAAACAAAAATATTTGTTGATGAACATTACCTCTTATTCGGGTATCGTTTTTTGGTTTATACTAAAGAACATACATGGTTTGAATTAATAACAAATTATGGATTATATTATTAGTTTAGGTTAGTTTTTAAGTGATTTTTTGAGGTCTTTGTCAATCTAAATGTCTTTATTGGTTTTCAAAATAAGAGAGAGTGAGTGCCCTTTTATAGTTGAGGAGAAGGGGCACTCATGTAAATACTCAAAAGTATTTAATATTAGGAGGTATCATTAACTGATGTTCCTCAAAATTTGGATAATAATTGAGGGTAGTAATTATTTAGTTGAAAAAAATTTCCCCAAAATAAAAATAAATTAATTTTTATAATTTTATTCAAAAAATTTTTATGTTTCCGTATTTTTACCATTTCAGTTTTTATTAAGGTAACTAATTTTATAACAGAGGTAATTAATAAATTATGAATAAATTAATGGGATACATATTATTAAATTTTTACACATTCATTATAAAATATTATAACTAATTAATAAAATAAAAATACCATATGTGTTGGAAATTAGTTTTTACAAAAGCGCACGTAATGCGAAAAAACACTTCTTTAATCCTGACTGTGCTAATAATGTTTTTACTTTTTAGGGTTCAATATATTCATAATAAAATATAATTTTTTACTTCAATGTAATATATTATATATTTTTTAACATTAAAAAATCACTTAGAAGAATATTAATGTAATGTCTCAGATCTGAGTTCCACCCAAAGGTTCCCCGAACCCGGCTTGTCACATAACCTCAAGTGTATTTCTCCCTATTCCAGAGATTGATGACTAGTAGTGAGGGCCAAGGTGTTGTAATGGGGAAACTATTGCCTCATTGGAAGAGTATACATGGTGGAAAGGTAGTAGTAAACAATAGTAGAAGTAATAATACCAAACAACAGAAGTAAATTGTGGATGAATGATAGTAATCAGACAACTAGAGCATATATATAAATGATGCATGTCATACGTTTCTAGGAAATAATCCAAACAATTCACAATGCTATAAATACAATACAGAAACCAAATTATTGAAAATAAGGTAAACTCTAATAGCATCGCAACCCTCAACTTGGTCCAATGCTCTCTAAATCCAACAGTAATCATGTACCTGATGAAAAAGGGCGCTTGGCCTTATCTATACTTGCGATTATATAATATGTTTGGGTCCAAAACATGACCCAAATAGGGTGTGAGATTAATCCTAGTAGGTAACCATCAAATTATATGTGTCTAACTATCAGGGAAAATATATATCAGGTAACATGAATAAATAAAGCAATAAACTAGGAAGTACTCAAAAGTTAACAATCCTACAGTTTTCAATTAAACTAATTTACAGTTATTATTTTTCCTTTGAATCATTTAATCTCAGAATCTAACCAATGATCTCTTTCCCCATGGGTATTAGTAACAAAACATATGTATCATAAATCCATATAAATAATCACGTGATACTGAGTCCAAGATTATTCTTTTTCTTGGAAGACCCATCACAATCATTCGATAAATCATAAACAACCCTCTTGGAAAGATATCATGGTCTATCCCCTTTTGTTTAATATGGCACCAAGCATTTACAAATGACCACTTGGGAAGCTCACATGGTCAATACCTTTCCGTCAACATGGCATCAACAAATTATAAATGACCTCCTGGGTAGCAGTCATGGTCAATACCCCTAGGTCCAAAATTCATTTAATCAAATAATAATGATCACTTGGTCATCTCTCATGGTCTAACCAAAAAAATTATAGATTACCACTTGGGTATATCTCATAGTCTAACCACTTTGGGAACTTCTCACAGACTAATCCCCTTTGTTCAAAAATCAGAATGCATATCATAATCATTTCATATAATCAGAAACTCCATCCTGAATCGTCCTGGATCATCATAGATCTACAAAAAGGGGAAACAAATCCCATCCTTGAATAACTCATGAAATAAAATTAATCAGGAAGTGATGATCTAGGATATTCAAGAACTAACTGGTGGGATTCCAACGCACCTGATTGTGTCTCAATCAGAGCTTCGGCGAATAATTGGGAGGGGTTTTACGTTCATCGACCCTTTGATCATGGTCCTGTACAAACCACTACTTGAAGAAGGTGTTTCTGAATATGAGATGTGTCCCTGATCTAATTTATCAAATAAAAAAGTACATGGTGTGCTCATTAACTGTACACGTCATTTATTAGACTCAACCATCCCCAAATTAAGCGAGTCAGCCAGGCCATCACATGGCCATATACTCGGACATTACATGGCAAGTACACGACTGTACACTATAACTAAGTACACGACGTGTACTTAGAAAAACCTAATTATTTAATTTTCCTAAAAAACTATCCAAAATCATGATCCATAACTAAAATTATGATTCAGGAACTTAAAAACACCCCCTTAAAGTAATTCATCCTCGAATTTCCCTTCTAGGGATAGTGGAGAAGAAACTTAAAACAACGCTGACCACTGTGATCATATGTCAGCCTCCCTCTCAAAAGTCACATCCTATACTCTCCCATTCTTCCATAACACCCATACAAGAGGGAAATATCAGCCATGAAGAAAATTTGTGATATGATCCATAATCCGAATAGGGTGCTCCTCAAAGGATTCATCCACCTCCCACTCAACCTCTTTGGGTTGAAAAACATGAGATAGGTCTGAAAAGTAATGTTTTAGTTGAGAAACATGAAAGACTTCATGAATATTGCGGTACTTCTGAGGTAATTCCAACCAATTGGAAATCGACTCGACTCTCTCCAAAACCTCAAATGGCCCAACATATCCCAATGAAAGAATCCCATGTCTCATAATCCTCATATGTCCCAACCTCAGTGTGACACATAAGAAAACCTAATCTCCAACCTCAAACATTAGAAGTCATCTCTATCAATAAACATAATATTTTTGGTGAGATTGTGTAGTATCAATCCTCTTCTGAATCAAATCCACCAGCATAGTTGGCTCATAGACAAGATGTGATCCCATCACAGTTGCCTCTGCTAACTCTATCCAATATAAGGATGATCATAATGTCCTACCATACATATCCTCATAAGGTTAAATCTAAAACGTTTCCTAAAATCTGTTATTATAAGAAAACACAACTAGGGATATGTGTCTCTCCCAAGAGCCCCTGAAATCCAGAATTCATGCTCGAAACATGTCCTCTAAAACCTGAATCATATGCTCAGATTGACCATCTGTCTGAGGATGGTAAGTTGTACTCAAAAGTACCTGTAAACCCAATTCCCTCTATAGTCCCTTCCAAACATGAGAAGTAAACCGGATGTCCCTGTCTGAAATGATAGAGTGTTGAACACCATGTAAATGTACAATCTCTTAGATGTACAACATTCCAATCTCATTAACACTGTAGGTTTCCTTGATCAGAAATAAATGTGCAACCATTGTTAGTCTATCAACAACAACCCATATATCATAATTCCCTTGAGGAGACCTCAGTAAACCTATCATGAAAACCATCACGACATCATTCCACTTCCAATTGAGAATGGGTAACTGTTGAAGAAGCTCTATTAGTCATTGATGCTCTACCTTCACCTTTTGATAGTTGTAACATCTCATAAAAAACTAGATACATCCCTCTTCATGCCTAGCCAACAATACTAACGATGTTGATCTCGATACATTTTTGTGACACCAGGATCAATTACCCATACTAAGGCATGAAATCCACACAAAATATTCTCACATATGTCAGCTAACACCCATACATTCCCATGAAAATGCAATACCTCCTCCTCCCTATGGTCTACCTAAGATTAGGGTCCCCACCTGCCACACTCCCCCATAAGACTAGGCCTTCGATATATGATAGCTTCCCCATTCACACTCGATATAGTAGGGTAGATGTAATAACCATTGAATAATTAAACTTCTACCCCTATTTGTTGTGAACCTCCAAACACATCTTAGAGAATAGAGCCATAATCTTCCACTCACTACCAGCATCCTAAACATCCTAAATCGTAGTTCTCCTACTCAATGAATCAACCACTATGTTTCCTTTCCCATGTTTGTAGGCAAGATCAATGTCATAAAATTGAAGTTACTCAACCCACCTTCAGAATCTCAAATTTAGATCTCATTGATTAAACATATATTTGAGGGATTTGTGGTTTGTGTATACCAAAAAATTCTCTAGAAAAAAATAATGTCTCCAAAAAATGCAAGGCTTTCAGAACTGCAGCCAACTCGATATTGTGCACCAGATAGTTCCTCTCATGTATCCTCATCTACCGAGAATTGTACACAATGACACCTTCCACTTGAATAAGAACTACTCCTAGCCCGATACCTAATGCATCATAGTAAATGGTGTAACTCTCGACTGGATCTGGATAAATTAGTATCAGTGCTGAATTTAGTCTCCCTTTCATCTCAAGAAAGGCTGAATTGTAGGAATCTATCAATAATTACTTTGCACCATTCTTAGTCAAACCTGTTAGTGGTGCTGTTATGTGTGATAATTCCTGAGAAAAACGTCAATAGTAACTATCTATCCCTAGAGAACTCTATACCTCAAAGAAATTCTTTAGATGATTCTATTAAACTACCAATGTCACCTTCTCTAGGCTTACTGATACTCTTGTCTTTCAGATGACTTGACCCATGAAGTGAATCTGGCCCATCCAAAAGTGGCATTTTGAGATATTAGCATGTTAATTATGCTCTATTAGTGTACCAAATATGATATCAATATGGATGTCATGGTCATGTCGATTGTGAGAGTACACCAAGATATCACCCACAAAGACTACCACAAAAGAATCCAACTAAGGATGGAACAATAGGTTCATCAGTGTCATGAAATCTATCGGTGCATTTGTGATACCAAACAGCATAACCAATTACTCATATAGGCCATAACTGTCTCGAAAGGCTGTAAGAGGTATATCTAATTGTATAATGTGGAATTGATGATAAACAGATCTCAAGTCAATATTCTATAACACTCAGGCACCTTGAAGCTGATCAAAGAGATCATCAATCCTTGTAAATGGATATAAGTTCTTGACCATCAAATGGTTTTTAAATCGATAATCCACACAATTTATGTGGGTACCATCTTTCTTAGTTTCAACACAAGAAAGAACTCCCCAAACTAACTTATACCAGTCATCCTAATACCCAATGGAGTGTCTAGCATCATAACATCATCATAAGTAAAGATACATAGGCCAGACCTCTCCAAAATGGAGACCAATATGAAACCATGGGAATCCCCTATATCTAAAAAAGATGAAGATAAAACTGAGGTAACTAGAATCGTACCACTAACTGTAGAGGGTTCAGGATACTACTCATGTTGAGTCTGTTCCTTCATAACAGTTTCCTTTGTACCGCGACCCTGTGACCCTACCAAGGTACCCTGAGCTAATCCACCATGTTGTTGCTGAAAACTAGTCGTCTCACTACCATGGCCATGACCACCTTCTCGATCTGAACAACCAAATGAAATATAGTTCCATGAATAATGATAAACTGGTTTTCTTGCTATAGAATGTAGAGAAATAATAGATCCCCTATCGCCAGCTTCTGGTGAGATAATCCAGAAAAATTAATGATGATGACCCATCTTGCTACAAGATTGACAGTCAATTGGGTCTCTCGAGAACCATGGTCTCATATACCCACTCCTTCCGCACAGGTAACACACTACTGGGAGACCTGAAGAAACAACCCTATGAAACTTCCTTCTATCAGTAAAAGGGGTACTATCCTTGGATGCTTACCGCCCCGGCTCACCACTCCAAACTCCATCAGATTGTGCTCAGTAATCAGAACCTAGTTTACTATAAGAGTCACTATATTCAATCTAAAAACATTCACCTGTGATATGATGTCGTACCTGAGACCATCATCAAATCACCTAGTCAGTGATAAATCGTCACATCCTAAAATGGTTGTGAAGTGCTAAAGATATATTAAGTGAGAAGAATAATCTATCTCTAAAATATCACTCAGTTCCAAATGCATAAACTCCAAGGGTTGGTCTCCCCTCAATGTCTCGGGGTAGAAGTAATAATTGAAGGTCCTCTGAAACTCTTATAAATCCATTTTCCGATGAATTCTTTCTTGTGAGATAACATCCCACCGTCTCTTGGTAGAATCATGTACCATTTATGTCATGAGCTTCACCATCCTCTTAGGAGGTGTCTCTAGATCCTCAAAGATAGAAATCATAGATTCCAACCATGACTTTGTAGTATGTGGTCCTCCATCCCCTGAAAAAGTGGGAGGATGTTTCTGTTGGAAGACCCACATAAACTCTACCATAGTTGGGGTAGGATTTGGTACTCCCAAAAAAGTCTAAATAAATCTCATAAAGCCTTAATGGAACTATGCATCATCACCTATGCAAAGTATAATATCTAGTGACAAGATAGGCATGCCGGGAGGATCTTCTAGTAGTCACTGGTCTACCTTTTCTAGTATTTAATCATTTCCCTCCACTTGGAGTACAACCAGAGGTCGTCTTGGTGGAATGACTCTACAAGTTCAAGTGCACACCTATGTTTAATATTATCATGGTATTCAACTTAGAATTGAAATAACAGAATAGTATAAATAAATAATTAACTTTTTACAGAATAGGGTTACACGGTGTGTAGAACCACTACAGGACGTGTTCCATTTAAGCCTTGACAAGGGCGTGTAATTCTACCAACCTAGTTCTATAACACCCCATATACACAGTGTGTTCATCTTGAGACATGGTAGGTAGTTTAATATTTCCTCATTCCCAAGTATATATACATGACTAGAACTACACGGTTCTACTAGTGTAACACTACAAAACATACACACTCTAGACCCGACGTGTACCACTAATGTTCTCTCCACCTGTGTTGTTTGTCACATAGCCAAATACATGTTTGATTACTACATGGTGTGTATAAGATAGAAACTGTGTGTATGACCCATGTTTCATCCACCGATTTCATTAGTTACACAGCTAGATACATGGTCTTTTAAAACATGTCATATACTCTAAGTACGCGGTGTGTTTTCCCAAACATTATCAAACCCATGTCTCTGATCACACAGTCAGTCACACTATCAAAAACTAAAAGTTGTGTATATATGGTACATGACATGTACTTAAGAAAATACAATTCTTTCAAAACAGAAGGGCACAAGACACGTGTTCATAACATCACATGTTGTGTTGTCTGGGTTTATGGATAGTAATCCTCTAAAACTTCTTTGGAACCCATACAAACATAAAATATTTTCCAAGTCATTCCATGTTCTGATCTAGGAGACCATATACTCCCTGTGAATCAATGATTGGAATCCTAAATCATAACATATTCTAACATAATTCAATTAATGTTCAAACACAATCCACCAAATTCTGATCAAAGAGGGCCCATAACACTTGAGGGACTAATGCTTCACATTTTTTCAAATGAAACATTACATATATCAATACCCTATTAAGATAGTGGGTATTTATATAATCTAATCCATCAAAACAAAATGCATATATAACATGAAATCTATTACAACAACAAGAAATTAGTAATGCACCCTAAATGTCATGAAAAAAAATGTCTGACATGTGATCTCTACCAGGTGCCTATATGATGTTTGTGATGGAATAAAATCGTATCATCCAGTTGAAATAAAAATAGAACCACAATGATATCAATAATTATATCAAAAATCAAGGGAATCACCTAGTGGTGAAATCAAATCAACTATAACAATTGCAAAACAAAAAAAATCAATATTTGAGGTAACATGGATTTTCCCTGTACACGAGTTAGCTACTCTCTCACACAGTGAATTACCAAATGTAATTTCCTTCCTATCCCAGTATATTAGCACCAAATAGTATGTAAATTTAGAAAAGATACACCTTTTATACAACTTTGTAACATCCCAGATCTAGGTGCCGCCCAAAGGTGCCCCGAACCCAGTTGATCCTATAACCTCAAGTGTATTTCCCAAAATGCCAGAGGCTTCCGACTAGTAGAGAGGGCCAAGGTGTGGTAATAAGGAAACTATTCCCCCATTTTTAGATTATACACAGTATAAAGAAAGTAGTAAAAAATATTAGAAGCATTAATATCAAACAACAGAATTAAAAAATTGGAAGACTGATAGTAATAAAACAACTAGAGCATATATATAAATGATGCATGTTATATGTGTCTAGAAAATCATCCAAACATGTTACAATGCGGTAAATACAATACAGTAACCAAATTATATAAAAGAATGAAAACAAAAACAACATCACAAGCCTCATATTCGTCCATTTCTCTCTAGGTCCAATAGTAATCAAGTACCTAATGAAGAAGTGATCTTGCCCTTATCTATATCTACAATCATATAATCTATTTGGGTCCAAAACATGACCCAAATAGGGTTTGAGATGAATATCAGTAGGAAACCACCAAAATATCTATGCCTAATTGTCAGTTAATAGATACAGCTGGTAACATGCCGAAATGAAGCAATAAACTAGGAAGTGCTCAAAAGTAAACAATCCTACTATTTTCAATTACTTTCATTTATAGTAACTATTCATCCTCTGAATCATGAAATCATAAAATCTAACCTATTCTCTATATCCCCTAGTGCAATAGTAATAAAACATATATATCAGAAGAGCATCTAAACAATCAAGTAAGACTAAGTCCAAGCTTCTTCTTTGGCATGGCAGACTCTTCATAATCATTCGATCAATCAAAAACAACCCTATGGGAAATCCCTCACAGTCTAACCCCTTTGTTTTAACATGGAAACAAACATTTAAAAATAATCACCTGGGTATCTCTCGTGGTCTATACCCTTGTGTCAATGTGGAATCAATAAATTATAAAAGACCACCTTGGTAGCTCTCACTGCTAATACCATTTGGTCCAACATTCATTTAATCAAATAATAATGGTCCCCTAGGTAGATATCATGGTCTAACCCAAAAAAGTATAGATTACCACATGAGAATCTCTCGTTGTCTAACCCCTTTGGGAAGCTCTCATAGTCCAGTCCCCTTTGGTCAAAAGTGACAATTCATACACATGCATTATATATAATCAGCAACTTCAACCTAACAAAACAAGGCACAAAACATGGAAAACCTACTAGAATCCTAGACCAAATGGCCATAAACAATAAAATGAGGGAACATATCCATGAGGTGTCCTACAAACAAGGTATCCAACCATACACATAAGCAACAAACCCTTTTCAATAAAAAACCATAATAGGTATTATACAGGGTTAAATCCCAAATCAAGAAATACCTAAAACATGGGTATGTGGCGCTTTTAGAATATATAATCTAAGAAGAACAATTAATGGAAAAAACACCTACATTGTTATCTCGCGATCGACATCCTTGAACGTCAGCCCATGAATTGGCCTAGATCGGCATAGATTTAAAAAAGGTGAAAAACACCCAACCTTTAATAACTCACGAGAGAAGAAGAATCGGGAAGAAAGCCTCTAATAGATTTGAGAACTCATTAGTGGTAATCCAATACACAAGAAAGTGTCTCAATCGGAGCTCAGACGAAGAATTGGGAAGGGTTCAATGTTTTTTGGCCCTTCTATCATGCTCCCGTATGAACCACTGCCAGAAGAAGGTGTCTATAATAATGAGACGTGACCCCAATTCGATTTATAAAATAAAAATAAAAGTACATGGAATGTTCATTAATAGTACACACTGTGTATTATCCCCAACTCGCCTAAACATAAGTGGGTCAGCCAGGTCATCACATGACCTTGCACTCAGCCATTACACAACTAGTACACGACTATACACGGTAACCGGGTACACGACATTTACTCAGAAGTACAAGACATGTACTTTGAAAAAACAACATTTGTTACCTTTCCTAAAAAACAACCCAAAATCAATATCTATACCTTAAATGAAGATTTGGGTTCTTACAATTATATTTTTATTAATTTTAATTCATTTAATAAAAAATCATTTATTATAAAATAACTTTAATGTCAATTATGATATTATTTATATAGTTTGATTTAAAAAATATCAAAAATAATTAATGTAATTAGAATATGTTAAGTTCAAACCTATGTAAAATGATATATTCATAAAAAAAATCAATATAAGATAATATTTAATTCAAGTTACTTCACTTTTAATACTATTGGGATCATTTAATTCCACTAAATATTAACTAAATAATTTATGTGTTTGAGTTTTATAAGCAATTATTATAATTACTTAATATATAAATAATTAAAATCAATTATCATGATAAAAATATAATTTAAATTTCAAAATTATATACATAAATGAAAATATATTATATTTTCCCCTATCCTAAACCTTTATAGATATAATAAGTAAGAAAATAATCGTTTTCTATTTTTCTTTATTTAACTTATTATATGAGTTAATTTCATGAAATAATATCCCAATAACACATAAAAGTATAGGATAAGGTCTAACTAGTAGAAATATTTCAACCAATTAGTGTTTTACATGTTGGTATGTCATTTTACACAGTATATTTTATGTTTAACCACTAAGTAAACTTGTTTTTATCTTAATAGATATAATTAACTTTAACTGTTTTCCATAATAACATTGATCAAAAATTAATTTGTAATTATTATAAATAAAAAATTATTATTATTACAAATATAGAATCCTTTTTTAAAATTAAATATATATAAGGGTTAAAAATTAATATAAAATTAATCCCATAGATGTGATGAGAAAGTTGGTTTTTAAAGTGGAAATGTTCAAATGATTTAAATGTTTTTATATAAAAATTCATTTTGAAAATAATTAAAATGAAATAAATATAATTAGGGGATGAATTATTAAACAAATTAAACTTTAAAAATAGTTTAAAATATAATTTAACCATATAAAGTGTTTAAATGAAAAGTCAGTTTTCAATTAAAATTCAACGTGTTTCACTGTTCATCAAAAAAATGAAACTTCTGAGAAAATACCAAAAATCCACCCTAAGATAATATTTATATTCCTAATTCAAAATTGAAGTTTATTTTTTCTAATAAAATTTATAAAAGTGTAAAAATTGAGTTTTAAAAGATGTGAACCAGTTAATGGAGGAAAAATGCATTTATAAAAAATACAACATTTTATGTATAAGATTGGATTTTGTATTCTCATATGCGTATAAAACATTTTGGATTAATTTTAATAAAATAATGTATATATAATATATAAATATCAATAATATAATCTAGTAATTTTAATTAATATAATTTATAAAAATAAAACACCTTCGGTGCATAAAAATAGTTTCTTCATAAAAATATTTCCTTTCTATTCAATTGGATTTATTATTCATTTCTAATTAATTGAAAAAAAATGAATTAAACAATATATTTTCATAATTTGTTAATCATATTCCTAATATCGAATTTAATTATTTGGATATAATTTTTATTTTAAATAATAATGTTATTTGTACTTGGTAAAACTCAGCCTTGTGTGTAACACAATATAAAATGAGTGTTTCCTATAATTCTATCTAAACTACGTTTTATGTGTAGCACATGATTAACTTGGTGTTTGTGTATAAATAAAACATCACATGGTATATCATGCAACAAAATCCATTTAGGAAATTTAATTTATTTGAATAATAATATTTCATAAAAACTAGGGGTGTTACATTATACCCCCTTAAAATGAATTTCACCCTTGAAATTAGTATGGGGTATCAAAGGTTTAATACATGAATATTCATTTCATATAATCCCATATTATAAAAATTAATACCAAAAAGTCCATTAAAAAGTTAAAGTTGAAAACATAATGGTTACATAATTTAACTCAAAACCAGGTGTCCACATAGGATAACATAGGTGGAAAGTAAATATGTGGATGTGGAAGAAAAATGTTAATAATTATAATGAGTGATAGAGATAACTGATCATAAATAATTGGGTGATCCAAAAAAAGTTTAAAATAACACAACTACGAACATGTGATTCTTTAAGGAACCATTTAATCCATCATAAATGAAGATACTTGGATAAAACTATTATTTCAAGATCCATTTCCTCAAGGAGATACACTTACTTGATTTAATTCCCTTTTATATGCACAATATCACCCTTTGGTTATGCTTTGATCAATTTACACATCATATATTATTCTAAGAAATGAAGGAGAACTTCTTATCCCTAAGTAAATAACGAACCATATGATCCATAGGTATAACAGTAAGTCATTACAGTTATTTATAGTTATCAACATAAAATAATGGTTAACCCAGGTTATCCAATATGTATAAATCTTCATATGGGGAAATTAAACATTAATATCTAAAAAATCATTTGAAATTATACATATTTCATAAATTTTTACCCATTTAACCCTTATTAAACAAAATAATTAAAAAATTTATTAATATTGTCACTAAATTTCTCAGAATCATCTTAGCATTGAACTCCCATATATTATAATGTCTCTCTTGGTTATCACATACCAAACATGAGAATAACTTAATCATAAATTCTATTGAAATATCTTCATAACCTTAATAACTATAAATCCATATTGATAATATGTATTCTCTCTCTTTCCAAGGATTATTGGATATATTCTTTAATTCCATAAATTACATAAACTCCATCCACGATAGAATAATCCACTTTTCAATATATCATTAATCTATTTACATGGTAAGCAGTACTATCCAATTTACATTATTCTTATCCCACATCACTTTATAAAGACTAAAACCCATTTTCTCAACTTCAAGAGCATATTAAGGGATACCTTCCCTCAATCATTTGTCTTCCATAAAATATATGCATTCCATTAAATAACATTTTTAGGTCATCAGTATCATTCGACATACTCTTTTAGATTGTTATCAAGAAAACTTATTCTGAAAAATACTTATATATTTCATGATGCTTAATTATTGAATCAAAATTCATAAACAATTAAATTATTACATCTCATCCTTATGAAATTAACTAGACTTCCTTGTATTCTTTCTTAATACCTAATTCCTTTAATATATCATCTTAAGTCTCTTCATCATCCACAATATAACCTTTACTCATACCACATTGATGAATCTCTTGATGAGCTTTCCACTTGGGACATAAATTTTCATACTATTAGTACATTTTATATCTAAAGAACTTAATTGTTGACGATATATTTAGGAGACCATTATTCTTATAAATTCCATTAACTAAACATTTCTTTTTCTCTTTGTAGTTACAATAATTCTATCCTTATTGTATATAGATATAACATTTTTTCATCCCGTTGAGAAATTCCTTAGAGTGATTCTTCTCACATTATTTAAATAAATGAAAAGAAATCATCCACGCTACATAGTCTCCACTGCCTACAGTCTTAGTGAACTATTTCCTTCCCTTCATTGTTAAGGGTGATATGTAGTTAAGGCATACAATATCAATCATGTTATATGAAAACTGATTAGGCATAATATAAACCTCATTTTCTCTAGTTATCATCCAAATTAGATGATCATCAGTAAATTTTTGTTCACTTTCAATGTTCACCCAAAATCCTTCTAGTTCTCTCCATTGACTAAAACAAGAAATCGTATCATGAGAAATGATAACCATAGTGGAAAATCATATAATCATGAGAAAATATTTATATGATGTCAAAATCATAACACCTACTTTTCAATCTATGAATCCTTTGGATTATCCTATTTTATTAATAATCGTCTTCCATTTAAATCCATTAAAATTTTTCATAATGATTTTTTGAATTTAAATAGCATATCCCTCTAGAGTGTCAAACCAGGGGTGCAATAAGGCTAGTTGTATTGCACCAGTTCCAGATTTATTCTCCCTAAATATTGTATTTTTTTTGGTTTTTACCAATTGATATACTCGTTATAGAGCCACATCCACCTATAGTATCTTGAAATGGATTTAATTTATTAGTAACCACTCAGTATATCCATTTCCAAAATTCCACAGTATTTTTCTATACTTTAACCCACCCTAAGACTTATCCTTTGAGATATCACTGGGCATATCATTATAAATATACATAGGGATATCACTAATGTTTTCTCATAAAAATTTCCAAAGGATTAATAAAGCTTTCCTTTGATACTGACTAGACAGACCCAATATTAAAACACATGGATTCTACATATTATTAGATAAATATTCAAGACATTAAAAAAGTAAACTCCAAAGGACTATAATAGTTTAGTGTAATTAAAATCATGGAAACATAATCTTCTAACTTGATGAAAGATCTTCAACATATTCTATAAATATCCATGTAATTATTAATCATCACAAGAATACCAGACTTAAAAAACATTTCTTCATTACCTGGGGAATGAGAAAAAATGGTGAACTCAAATTCACAGCAATGATAAAAAGGAAGATATGTAAGTATGACATGAGAATAAGAGTATGATAACATGACCACAAAATTGGTAAATAATAACATGCATATCAAATATCATAAACATGAATCATGGAAAATATATTGGCAGTTCATAAGGCATGAATCAAAGATAATTCATAGAACAAGATTCATGAGATTATAACATTGGAATAAGTCATAGATTTTTTTGCATACCCATATGAATATAAAATCATTCCCTATAATTCAATTATATTTTACAAAACATTATTAGAGAACTTCATGGGGATAGACCTATTGTACGGGGCACACCACTATCACCTATCATATCCCCATCCTTATAGTGGAATGGGTTCACTACCCAAACCATCTTTATGAAAAAATTTCATTACTATAATGAGTTTACTCCTTATTATATCCCACCCTTACCATACTATGATCACTCCATGTTCCACCCACGTCTATCTCATTGTGAATATAAATATTTACCCAATAAATTAGTGGGATATGTAGGTATCACCCATCACATAATTAAATATTAGTTATGTGTTCCACACGATCTTAAACATTTATCATATCATAAACCCTGAAATGCAATCAGTATTATAAAAGTTTCATCATATCTTAACCTTTGTAAAAGAGGATGGTTTCAAAATTATTTCATCATAGAATAACCAATAAATGGAAGTGGGATTCATAAACATTTTATCATGGTATAACTTATGGAAGAGAAATGGGTTTCATAAACAAATTATAATAAGAAACCTAAACCATTAAAGTAAATAATAGTAATGGTATCCTTGGATCCTATCCCTAGTAAATCATAAACTATATAAAAGTACATAATCATATAGAGATAAGCATTTTGAAAAATAACTTCTTGAATTTATTAATGTAAAATAGAATTTCTATGAAAATAAGATTAATAAACCATTTTCAAAATCATTTTCATTGAAAATAAAATTTGAAACATATAATAAATATTTGAAAATTAATTTAAAAAATTTATGGATGAAAATAAAATTTTCCCATTAAAAAACATTTTAAAACATAAAACCTTTTGAGAACCATTTTCTTTCAAAATAACTTTGAAAACCTAAAACATTTTCTTTGAAAATCATCAATAATAATTTTTAAAATAAAATACCTCTATGATCATTTTCATTGAAAAATTATAATTTAAAAATTATTATAAAGATCCTTGATCGGAAAAGAACATGGATAATACTTTTAGAACCATATTTTTAAAAGATAAATAATGGGTAAAAAGGTATTTTTAAAATCACAGGATAATATTAGAATATTTTTGAAACATTTTTAAAAAACCTATTTTTTGGGAGAAAACATGTTTTTGACTGAAGAGGGAAATACTGTTGAATTTTCTTAAAAATATTATATTAATTATATTGACTACCAATTATTGAAAAAAATGATATAGTTATATGAATATATCGTGATTAACTATATGAGAAGTAACTTCATGAGTATTCCTGAGAGATGGATCATAATATTTCATCAATGGAAGATTGATCATAAAAAATATCCATAAATGATGAGATTGTGGCATGAATTAGATTAATAATATATCATTTAAAAGGGGTATTATATACAACTCATAAAAGAATATATGTTAATAATATAACATGTGTCACAATGAAGGTAAATTGAGACCAAATTCTCATACCGATTTAGTAATTTCTGAACCGTATACCACCTGAAAGAGAGATCCTAAAAGGGATATGTAACTATCAATATATTTTAGTAAAACAATCCCAAAATATATTCATGGGATTTATATAAACCACATATAATAAATTATATGTGAATATAAAATTTTTCTCATAAAAGTAAATACTACGACAGAAATCACATTCATTAAGTCTTGACTTTCGTTGTACACATTCAATCCCACTATATAATATATATAAGTTTTTTATAAGTATACCACATAAAAATATTAATATATATATATATCACATCATATATAAATTTATTATTACATCATATTACCAGTTCATTAGAAATTCCATGTTAATGTTACGTTTCAGGTAATAACGGTTTGGTTTTTCGTATATGTTTTGACTTATTGTATTTTTGGTACTATTACACTGATCATGATTAACTGATATAAATAATTTAAACCATGATATAAATATAATATATATTAAGTATATATGTTTTTATTATAATCTATTAAATAAATAAATAGGTAGTGAAATGCACCATTCATGGAGAGGGTGGGTTTCACATAAATGATGTTTAAATTTTCCTATCGTATTGATAGAAAGAAAATTAAATGATATATATATATATATATGTACATATAATCTTTAAAGTATCATTATTATGTCATATATATCACATATTTGTATTAAATACTTCCTTAAAAAATTCCATGTAAAACCTGAATGAATCACATCGCTTCGCGAGACGATAGTTCGTCGTAAACACAAATGATGTTATCATATTCTTACAATATAGTAATCATGACTTTATGTATTATATAATAATACCATATGAATAAATAAATCATAAATATCATATATATCATACATAAATATCATTTACATCATTATTACAAACCTTAAATGTTCGTAATGGAACAACAAATGACATCGGTTTTCAAGTAGGTAGTACGTCGTACACACAAATGATCATTTCATGGACCATTTTATCAAATTGTGTATGAATATAGTTAAAAAACTTAAAATAACAAAATATATTATATTTAAGATACTTTAGTTATTATATAATATTGATATAAAAAGAATTTAATGGGTTTGAGGGAGAAATAAACCAAAAACTGTCGTTGATGAACATTTCATCGAATTCGGGTATATATTTTTTGTTTTCACAAAATGACTTTCTTGTTTGGATTTTTGATAAAATTAAGGCTTATATAATTATTATAGGAAATTTTATAAGTTATTTTGGTATATTTTCATCAATAAAAATCGCATCATATTTGTGAATAATGGGGAAGAGTGTGTTCCCTTTTCAAGTTGAGGAGGAGTGAGATTTTTGTAAATATTCAAAAGTATTACTATTTAGAGGTCTCTCTTACCTCATATGATAGTAGAATTAAAGATATTGAAGAATGTGAAATACTTCAAAGAAGGAATAATGACATTTCTAAATGATGAGTCTCTAAGGATAAAAGGTTTTGGATCAGCCATCATTGTAAAAGAAAAGATGAAATTCAAGAAAACACTATATGTTGATGGGTTGAAACATAACCTACTTAGTGTGTCAAAACTCTATGATGAGGGAAACAAAGTTATCTTCATAAAAGATGGATTTTTTTGTGAAAAGTGAAAATGATGGAAATATAGTTACAAGGGGCTAACATAAAAGAGATAAACTATTCCAAGTTGTTGAAGTGCAGACCTCTTGTTACATGGGTGTAGTGGATGAAAATAAGTTATGGTATAAAAGGCTGGGAAATATGTGTCATATAAAGATGTGAATGTTATCAATTAAATATAGTGTCTGAGATATTCCTTATGTATCAAGAAGAAGAGATTGGTGATGCACTATTTGTGAAAAAGGGAATATTAGAAAATATTTTCATAAGAGAGTTGAAATTCGTTCAAAACAACCCTTGGAACTTATACATTCTAATATATGTGGACTAATGAGAAATAAATAAATAGATGGAGATAAGTACATCATTACTTTCATTGATGCCTTTACTCGCATTACATGTGTTATGTACATGAGACATAAGTCAGATGCTCTGAAAATGTTTAAGAGTTTTAGGAGGAAGGCAGAAAAGGAATGTGAGCATTTAGTGAAGAAGTTGAGAACTGATAATGGTGGTGAGTATAAGAATAAATATTTTGAATGTTATCTTGAAAAGCATGGAATTAGGAATGAGTTCAGTTCACCATACACACCTCAATAAAATGGGGTTGCTGAAATAAAGAATCGAAGTTTGGTGGAAATGGGGAGAACTATGTTACTTGAGCAAAGTCTTTCTCATTATTATTGGAGGAAAACCATGAGCACTGCTGTGTATATTCAGAACCAATGTTTCTTTAGACTAAACTCAGATATTACTCCCTATGAAATGTTCAATGGATAAAATCCAAGTCTGAAACACATAAGAGTTTTTGGGAGTCCATGCATTATAAAAAAGAAAGGTGGAAACCTTGGAAAGTTTGAGCAAAGAGGAGATGATTGAATTTTTCTTGGCTATGCTCCAGAAGGAAGAGGATATAGATGTCTTAACAAAGAAACATGAAGAATCATTGATTATTCAGATGTAAAATTTGATGAAAATTTTGAGAAAGAAAAGAAATCATATGTTGATGTGGAAGTTGAGTAGGATATAGAATATTTTGTTAACAATTATGATAATGTTGCAGACTGTGTTAATCCTACTCAAGAAGACAAATCCGACTCAGAAATCTAATGTGATGAATATAGAGTTAAAATAAATCATCCTAGGTTAATGAATCAAGTGGAGTCTCAGAACATTATTGGAGATAAAAATCATAGGGTTTAAACAAGAAGAACAATAGATTCTATATCACATATATATAACTTTATTTAAAAGTTGAACCGAATAATGTAAATGAATAATTTGAGAATCCATAATGGGTTAATGAAATGAATGAAGAGCTTGATCAGATAGAGAAGATTGATACTTGGGAACTTTTACCCAAGCCGGACAATAATAACAACATTGGTACAAAGTGGGTTTTTCGGAACAAGGTAAATGAAGAAGTTAAAGTAATAAGAAACAAAGCAAGATTGGTTTGTAAAGGGTATTCAAAAATTGAAGGCATTGATTTTGATGAAACCATTGCTTCAGTGGAATGATGAGAAACAATCATAATCTTTCTTTCTATTGCTGCACAACGAGGTTACAAAATCTTTCAAATGGATATAAAATCCACATTTTTTAATGGTGACCTTGACGAGGAAGTCTACATTGATAAACCTTGTGGATTTGTTATTGTAAAGGATGAAATTTATGTGTTCAGGTTCAAGAAGGCTTTGTATGGTATAAAACAGGCTCTGAGAGCATGGTATTCGAAATTAGATACTCGCTTAAAGAAGACGAACTTTAAGAAAGAGAGAGTTGACAAAAATATCTACATCAAGGAATTTTAAGTGTTTTCACTGATCGTTATTGTTTATGTCGATGATATTATAGTTTCTGGAAATGATGAAATATCATGTGAAAATTTTTCTGAGGAGATGAAGAAGTTATTTCAGATTTCCATACTAGGAGAAATAAAGTGCTTTCTTGGGCTACAAATTTCACAGAAGAAGAATCACATTTTTTTGTCTCAAGAAAATTATACTAAAGAACTTCTGAAGAAGTTTGGCATGGAAAATTCAAAACCAGTTTCCACACTAATTTTAGTGGAAACCTAGTTGTCTAAAGACGGAGAACGCAAGTAAGTTGATCAGAAAGAGTTTCGAAAGCTGGTTGGATGGTTTTTGTATCTGACAGCCTCAAGACCCAACATTGTCTATGCTATCAATTTATGTGCAAGATTTCAGAGTTCTCCTAAATAATCACATATGATTTTTGGAAAAATAATTCTCAGATATATCTAAGGCACAAAAAATTTTGGAATCATGTATGATAGCTCAGGAAATATTGATCTATTCAGGTATTCTGATGCTAATTGGGAAAGAAATGTTGATGATCGAAGATCCACATCTGGTGGTGTTTTCTTTTTGGGTAAAAGTTGTGTTAGTTGGCATACCAAGAAACAGAATTCAGTAACTATTAGCACAGTTCAAGCTGAATATGTTGTTTCTACTCAAGCTGCAACTCAACTAATGTGGATGAAGACTCAGCTGGAAGACCTACTTGTTGATGTAAATCCACCATTAGTCTTGGGTTGTGGTAATAAGAGTACAATAAATATTACAAGAAAATCGGTATAACATTATCGTTTAAAAAACATTGACATAAAGTACCAATTCATCAAAGAGAAAGTGGAGAAGAATGAATTAAGGATAGAGTATGTTCCTATATCTAACCAAGTTTCTGATATATTCACCAATCCTTTACCGAATGAACCATTTGCAAAATTGAGGTTGAATATGGGTGTCCAACCTCCTTCTCATCAAGGTTATGGTACATGTTTCTATCCCCACTCTCATATTGCCTTTGGATAGTGTTGTCAAGGGGGAGAATTGTTTCATAAATCTACCCTTATAGATGAATGCATAAAGGGGGAGTTTTGGGTAAGATATGAATCCATAATTCATGTGAACTATTCTAAATATTTATTGGATTGGTTGTAGAAAACAATTTTGTTTTTCCAGGAATGTTGAAGAAGTGATGAATGCTGAAGTAAAACATTGAAAGATATTCTGAAGAAGGCTGAGGAGATATGATCATTCGATTTCATAGTCACTACTTTTGGACAGCATGGTTTTGGCTGTTAATAATTCTTGTTTCCTACAATGAGTTAGCTCACTTAGGAATAGAATTGTTGATAATTAATCCATTTCTAAAGGTTACAAAGTATAATGATTTATGAATCTTGGTTGACAAAAAAATCCAAAGGGGGAGATTGTTGGGACCAAGTTGGATGGATAAGGAATTAAGAAAAGTTTTCTATTACAAATTTTTGTCTTTTGTTGTCAAAGAAGCTAAATCAATTCACTTTGTAAAGGACTTGTAAACTATGAAGATGCTTTTCTGATTTGTATTTCACAAATATCATAAGTTTTTAGAACTTGTGATGCAAGCATTATGAAGAGTAGAGAGAGTAAAAAAGGTATTTTTAAAAAGGAATGAAAGTGGCGCGCAAGTCTTAGTGCACAAGTATTGGTGCACAAGTATTTTCACGCAAGTGTAAGTGGTGTGCAAGTCATATTTCAACTTCATCATATCAAAATATGACAAAAGGAAAGAAAGTGTCGCGCAAGCGCTGGAGCAACGCGGAAGTGCTGGAGCAACGTGCAAGTGATGTAGTGGTGCACAAGTGTATGTGGTGCGTAAGTCACCAAAATGAATTTAAATAGAAGACTAGCCTCCTCGTTTTTTAATGCTCAATACTTAAAGAGAAAATTGGAGCTCTGATCGCACAAGTAGTGGAGGGTGCTCTGATCGTTTAAGTAGCAGAGGGCGGAACGTAAGCTAAAGTGGCGCGCAAGTTGAAGGTTATTTATCAGGTGCGCAAGTAGGGTGTCGCACAAGTTTTTCCGTGAAAGTTTATCCACGCAAGTTTTGTCCCACAAGTTTTTCCGTGCTAGTTTTTCCGTGCAAGTTTTTCCACGCAAGTTTTGTCTCACAATTTTTTTCGCACAAGTAGGGAGGCACACAAGCAGGGAGTGGCGCACAAGCTATTTGTACCAAGAGGTTCTTACCAGCTTCTAGGTTGGAAATTGAAGAATTTTTTTGAAAGATTTGATTTTTGATAGTTTATTAAGAAGCACAGAATCATTACATTATCCTATTTTTTCTAATAGGTAGCACACACACTATTGGATTGTTTTCAAAGTGCTACACGAGTGTAAAGGTATATCCTACTCATTGTATTCCACATCAAAGGATTGTAATCTAGTGGACTTTGTAGTACTAGATTGTTTCTGTACCATACCAAGGACGTAGCCACTCTTGTTGAGTAGTGAACCTTGTAAATATTTTTTCTTGTGGTTGTGTGTGTTCAATAGGGAAGAAACTTGTTAACAGGAGGAGAAGGTTGTTTCAAAAAGTAGGAAACATAAAAAGAAAAAGATATCTCTGATTCACCCCTCCCCTTCTCAGTGATACTTGGATCTTGACTGTAAAATTCACTTTTATTTTTTAAATAATCTAATGAAGTTCATTTTAATTAATTTTATGCTTTAATTTGGTATAGAGGTATTTTAATGTGTGAAAGGCATTTGTTTGAAAAACTAATTTTGCCCTTAATTTATTTTTATCTTAATAAATTAAATTAAGAACTATTAGTTAATTATTTTGAATAAATTTATATATCATATATTAATTTCAATTTTTTAATATTAATTTAATATTTTTCTAATCATGAAATAAGTATAAACCACGTTTTATGCCTAAAAATGTCTTTTTATAAAAATCATTTTTTATAAAATTTTTTGTGATTCATTTTAAAATTAGTTTCATCCACTTGTAGGTAATCAATATACAAAAATTTATTAAATATTTACAATCATGATGTTCAAATTTGGAAAATATGTCCCCTTTATTTTAGTCAATGTGAATAGTAACTATGGTAAAATTTATCACCTTGGTAAAGGGTAAATCAGGTTAATCTAGTTTAAAACTAAGTGACAAAGTCATAAATTTTCAACATAATTATTATTTTATTATATTAATTCAACCCTTATGATATTAATCTTGAACTATGATTTTTAATAGAAAATTTTATATAAAAATTTCTTATATAATATTTAATTGAATGAAAGTTACAAAATATCACTCTCTTAGTTTTTAATATTTATTATGTGTTGAGATAATTAAAGAATCAAGAAGTGAATGAATATTTATGGTAATTTTATGCATAATGAAATTATATTTCTGATGGTAATTTATTTAAAAATTTTAGGGATTATAAATTGACATTAAATCCTTGTGTAACACGAGTATAATATTTATTGAATTAACTGAGAAATAAAATAAGTGATATAATAAAATTAAAATTGATATAATATATATTATTTAATGTGTTCCAACAATTTTATTTATATATATGACATATTAGGGATATTTCAAATCATTATATTTGAATTAAACCATTTTATTTTTTGTATTTAACATCAAATTAAATGAATAATGTGAAAAAGATAGGAATGATATTTTAAAGAAAATTAGTTTTTATTAAATGATTTAAAATACATAAAATTATTATATTTAAGGATATTATTGGTATATTGTTTTAAAAATAATATATGATCCACTCATGGTTCTTTTTCATTTTATAGTATCATTATTGACCCATAAATGGTATACACTTTTATAATTATAGTAATTGTCAAAAGGGTTAGCGGGGGGGTGTAAACTAAATGGAAATGGGGAAATTACTTAAAATATGTTAAAATTTGATTGAATGAGATTATTTCAATAGATTATCGTCTTAGATTTGAATCATATATATTTGGATCCATTTGTACTACAAAATTAATTCACATTAATTTAATATTTTATAAAATTCCAAAAGTTCCCCTCTCATCAATTATTGAATGTAGCCCATCATTTGTCTTCTTTACACCACATTGAGTCTCATAGATCAGAAATACCATAAAAAACTTTTAAACTTATTTATACTTACTAAAGAGGTTTTGTTATTCCCATAATATAAACCATACAATCCTTAAGAGGATATCTAAAGGAGTTCTTTCAAAGGAGTAGTAATCGCCTTAACTAATCAAATTCTTTTTAATTATTCTTTTTCCTCTTATAAATACATTATATTATTCATAAAATAATATGTTAATTTTATGAAATAAGATTAAATGTGATTATAATTATTAAACCCCCTTTATTCGAGCTCTTTTCATCAAATGGGAAGTAAAATTATCACTCATTTGTGCCTATGACTTATCATCTCCACGTAGCGATACAAATAATTTCCCATTACCATATTTTATGGATATTTATTTTGATGGATTTAATTTTTATATATTATTATTATAAAATAATTATTCTTTTTTAATTATAATATCATATCCACTTTATTACATTCCAAACCATTGGAAAATGGTAACGTTGTTAGTGCTTACGTATGGACCACCACAACCACGAAGGGATGTGATTTTTTTCATTAATCTTTTACTTAAGTGAGAAAAAAGATATATTTAATGAATATATATGATATATATGTTATAAAAAGTATTTTCTAAAGGGTATTTATTATATATCTTTATTTCTTCCATCCATTAAAAAATGGAAACAACATTTATGCGTACATATTCTCTACCATCTCTCTAAATAATTCAATTCATTTTTCTATATCTTAATTTTATTGATGAGTATAAATATTT
This sequence comes from Viscum album, assembly GCA_963277665.1. Classification (NCBI taxonomy): domain Eukaryota; kingdom Viridiplantae; phylum Streptophyta; class Magnoliopsida; order Santalales; family Viscaceae; genus Viscum; species Viscum album. Next base: position 1,429,555,166 of record OY728140.1, on the reverse strand, counting down.
ATATAATTAATTTATAAGACACATATTTCTTTATTAACATTTTTAGATGTTGTATACTTCGTCAAATTATAAGGACCAAAACTACCAAACCAAAACATTCATTAAAAATGAAGTAGTTATCATCTAAAATAGGGATCTTAATAATGAAATGGTAATGGAATATTGGTAAATGTTATAATTAAATATTATATGGTGTTATATATATGATTATGGTTCCGGAATAAATTCATAATGTATCTATATATATTTTATAGTATGTTGCAATGTGTACAAATGATGTCAGACCTAAGGTAATGTATTTTCATCTCATTTTTATTAATGTGAGGCACATACTATATTTACCAATTTTTATATTTTTTGGTATATATATTTACCAATAATAACATTAATTATTCTTACCATGAAAATTATTTGGATTTAAATATCCATTTTATGTTATCTATTTCATACAGTTTACAATTTAATATATACTAAAGTGGTAAAGGATTTATTATTCAGTCCTATCTTAATTGGGATTATTTATTATAGAATTTACATTAGGGAAAATTATTTTAACATATATGATTAATCCATATTATTTTAAATATAATGTTTTTTATTTACGGATAATAAATTTTTTCATTTCATTTACCTCACTTTAAATACTCATGACACTAAATGAACATTTTTATGAAAAATTGACTATGTTTTACAATTTTTTCATGAAAAGTTTTCTTCAATATCCATGTTTTTATAAAATATTTTCAAGAATATTATTACTATTCGACTATGTTTGTTTAAACCCATTTTTAACCAAGACTAAAATTTTAAAAATAATATAAAAAATAATCTTCATTTTCATTTTTTGAATGAGGTTCTTTTTGACTTTTTAACAAAAATTTGAAAGGAATGATTTATTTTAACTTATATAACATGAATAGAATTTCCCACCATCATAACCACTCAGTATTTTTCTAATTCCATTACTAGTTTGAATTGTTATTTTCAAATAAAAATTTTCCCATAATAATTTGGAAATATTTTTTTTTTAAAAGAAGTTTTTAAAATTGAAAGGTTATTTTCCTCATGAAAGATTTTATTGATATTTTAATTTAATTTTCATATATGATGACATACTTTATTGTTAATTATTAATTACAGTGGATATGAAATAATGATATCATTCTTATGATTTCTCTAAATACTTTATTTTTATGTTGAGGAAATGATTATGAAACAAATTTATTTTCCATGGGTTATAATGAATGTATGAAATGTTTATAAAACCCATTTTCCTCTTACGGGTTGTAATGTGATGATATGATGGCTATGTAATAGTCATGTGTGACACATATTTATAGTTTTTATAATTTAATGGTGGTTGTGTTATATCCAAGGATAGTGAATATCATATATCTATAGATGGTGGTTACATTAATACTAAGAGGGTGGGCCATGAATTATACAGGCCACGAATGCATTGGGTAATGATTGATATCTCCTGAGATAAAAAGGACTAAAATGGGGATCCAAACTAGTTGAGTAAGGTACTTTGTCCATTATAACAATATTGGAAGTTAAGGTTGACTATTATGTTTTTTTGAGAAAAATCATTCCACTATGCTTGTATTGGAAATGAGCCCTAACTACTATGGAAATGACTTTCTATGCTTATTTGTATGACAAAATTACAATTTTTATGCCAAAATTATGATATCATGGATAATGTTATTTGATTCCTTTATTATTCATGAAATATGAACTTCCATGATTTATTTAATTTCTTGATATTATGATCTAAAATATGCAGGGTATTATTTTCAAATGTTAAGCTCATGTTAGAATACCCTTATGGTCCTGTTATGATTATGTGATCATTGATACCCCACTTGTTTAACCTTATTTAGAATTTTAACTCACCCTTTTCTTATATTAATTTCCCAATGATATGAAGAAAGATATTAAGTATGACATGTCTAAGAATGGTGATAGTTATGAATAACTTAGTGAGAGATAATGTAGATATTTTATGAACTGTTTATTTTCGTAGAATGGATGATTATAGACAAATTCCATTTACACCTTATCATAACATCAAAAATATTTCTCAAAAAAATTAAAATTTTGAGAGGTAAAATATCGTTGATATCATTGATTTATCATGAGTAAAACTGATTAATTTTAGTATCAATATCTTATATACAATTTGGTGCATACCTCTCCAATCAGGGGAATTTTTCTTTATATGTGAAAATTGAATATTCCTCATTCTTACTCAATTCAAAGAAGTGATTTTATATCATAATTTGAAAAAAAAGGCAAATATTTCTCATGTAAAATATTATTGAACATGTCCCATTACATGGAGTCAATATCATCTATTTCTCTAGTATTCCGAATCATTGACCACCATTGATCGGTTTCACCTACAAAATGGCTAAATAGAAAGTGTTTCCATTTGATTATTTGAACAAAACATGACTCTAAAAATATCTTATTTATATTTAATCCATCCCTCAATTAACATTATGTCTGAAGATCCATTAAATAATAGAGGGTGTGGTATCATAAAATTCTCCATTATCAATATGTTTCATTATGTAAATTATTTTAACTCTCTATAATAGATTCCTCCAACATCTTTATCCTACATAAATTGATCCATAATTGAAAAAATACTCACTTATAATTCTTTCTATGTCAAGTTGTTGATTTGAAAGTATATTACCCTCTTGTTGAATTCCTACATCAGTTTTCCAATTTCATTTGAAAAAAAGGTCTCACCAAACATAGTTTAGATGATGAAACATTGGATATTCAGATGATATATCATAAAACTCATAAATTATAATCTCTTAAATCTACATTATTACATTATCTTAATCTCTAAAATTATCTAAATATTTTCTGTGATACCAACTATAATGACCTGACATTAAAAAATACGTAAAATTAATCTTTATAAAAAATCAATTTTTGTGAATTCCTAAAGATATTTTAGGTTTATGGTTGTAGATAATTAGTTAATCACCCTTAAATAATAATATATTATATTAAAAAAGTGTTCACATATACTTAGTATCAATTTTTTGAACTATATAACAATTTCAAGATATAACAAGTTTTATTTTCATGAAATATCATTAAGATTTTCACACTAACCTCATATTTGCACCTAATTATCTTTAAAAATATGTTAAAAACATTTTTAAAATATGGGATGAGAAAAAATACCAGTAAGAGACACATAAAAATAAATAATGAAAGAAAACTATTAGTCCATTAATACACATTTTAAAAATTATCATTTTCTATAATAAATTTTTATGTCAAAATAAAAATTTTGTTACCGAAGAAATTAGATACACTTCTCAAATACTTTTATAAAACATTGCATAAGAAATATTAATTTAAAAAATAAAGATAATAATTATTTATTTGGAATCAATAAAAACTCATGAATAATTTTTCCCAAAAATACACATTTTACCCATATAAGTATCATAAACATCTCTTTTAAATTTACGCTCACCAGATTATATTGTGAAATACTATGATTTATGTAAAACCCAATAGAAATTATTAATAAATCATTTAGTTCACATGGGAGACCATTTTTACAACACTCTTATAATAAATATTAAAATTTAATAACATATAAGGTGATTCCTAATATTCTCTTAGGATAAACTTATAATCGATTAACTATATAACATTACCCTATGAATTTGAGATCTATATCGAGGTCACCCATAATCATGAGATTTATAAGGATCACCCATCATCATAAATAATTCCCAAGAACCATAACTTAATAATAATAACTGAAATAGTCATTTATATCCTCAAACTCATAAATATCTTCTCTTCACCCATAAGAAAAACTTTTTGATATAAGAAAAATCTATTCTATTTAAAAACCTTTTTGAAAGTTACTATAATAATGGGAAAGAGGTTTCTATTATGAAGAAAATATCAAATCTTTAAAATTAATCCAAATATCACATAGTATTTCTAGTGGAGGAAAAAATATTTACTTTGTTTAACCTAAAATTGAAAATAAATTTTCCTTTTTATCAAAATGTTCTGTATAAAATACATAAAAAATATTTATTTTGGAAAAACATGAAACAATGTTAATAGATACATAAAATGTACTTTATAAGTAATTTATTTCCATATAAATAAATCCATAAAATATTTTTAATAAAATTGACATAGAAGAAAATTATTTAGAAAATAAATATTTAAAACATTTTAAATGAGTTTTTTAAAGTAAAGTGTCCCTTAACTTGAGACCTACTTGTCAAAGAAATTATATAACCCTTGTATTTTATAATTTTATAAATTCTATAATTTCTTAATATCATTTTATTTGTTTAATAAATTTTCATTTAATCCATTTATATAATTTATTTTAATGTAATAATTAATTAATTAATATTTTGAGTCTACATGATGTGTTTTGAGGCAGTTTAGTTCCTAATTTAAAAATGACTTGGGTATGATAATTTTTGTCTAAGTTGTAATTATTACATCATATCTAGAATATAAATTATGATATAATTATAATTTTATAAATTAATGGTAATTTAAAATCCAACTACAAAATATAGTTATGATAAATGAATTATGTTCAATCATATAGATTGTAATCCATAGGTACACATGAGTAATGTTTCAATTTTTCAATGAAAAAGAAAGTCGGAAAGTATTACTTAATCTTTATAGAATTATGACTATATGATAAATATAATATTACCACATTAAATTCACATATATATACCAACCATGTGATGCGATGATGAAAAACAAATCACATCACTTCATATAGGGGTAATCCACACGTACGAATGAACGATGTCATTATTTTTCAATGGATTGAAAGGTAAGGAAATAAAATATATATATTCTTTATAGAATTATTTTTAGTTCATGAATATAATATAAATATATTAAATCAATCACTATAACAAAAAACGAGAGGTGATGATGGAAAATGAATTATATCAATTCCCAAGGCGGTAGTCCACTCTACACATGAATAATGGTTTTATTTTTGATTTTATGGAAGATGATATGTATATAGTCATAACATTAAAATAACAAGTCTCATTATATTAAAGATAAAGATTTATTATTTAATCATTGTTGGATAATATTTTAATTCCTTGTAATAAGAAATAAAAAAGAAAACTCTTCAATAAGAACTATACCTATCTTCAGACATCCTCTTTATGTTTATACCTAAAGCCTTCATAGGTTGGTTTACTATTCATTATGAATAAAACATAATCTATCATTATTAAGTAATATTAAAAATTATGATTATATATATTTAATCCTTTTTATAAAATTCAATTCATAACATTATAAAATTTTAATTTAAAGATAAACATGTAAAACACAATGAAAATTGACTTAAAAAACGAATTTTATTGTATAAAAATGTTTACCTTCCAAATTAAAGTATATTTTTTTTCCAATTAAATTTATAGTAACATTTTTAATAAAAATTTTATAATTATGTTTTAAAACTAATGAAAAAATTAATGCGACTTTGTAAATACTTTAAAAGAAAAGATAATTTTCATTAAAAACTGAATTTATCACTATTCATTAAAAAATAAAACATTTCAGAATATTTTATATAAATAATATTAATATATTTTTACATTCTAAAATTTAAAAATTATTTTTATTTTCAAAATTAAAAATTCTAAAATTTTCAAATGAAGTATTTAAATAAAACCATATAAATTTTATAAAAAAATTTATTAAGAATAAAACTATTTTATTTTTTATTGGAAAATTACTTAATATTATTATAGTGAATATAAGTCTTTAAAATATTATTAATATATATTAAAAAGGACTTAAATGTATTTTATATAACCATTAATTTTGTTTTTACGCCAATTTTGGGTCATAGAAATTTTTTAGAAAATATGGAATACGGTTACTAAAGGACTTAGTGTCATATTGATTGGGACATCACATAGTTAGAGGTATTGGATTGTGATGTAGAATTTTAACAGTGTTTTCAATGACATATTAAGGCTATGTATGGATATAAACAATGGTATGAGATAAATTTAAAAGGTTTTAGATATAACTTGGTGCTAATAAAGGGTAATTGTTATGGTTCTCAAAACCGAGAAAAATGTATTTTATCGAAAGATAAGGTTGATAGTATTGAAAAGTAATTTTTATGTGACTGAGATTGTATTTAGAATATTATTATACATGTATAGGAGTATAATGAGGTGTGATTCATTACGTGGGTTTGGGTCTTGAGTTACTATCACACTGGTGATGAGCTGATGGGCTTGTGAGGCATGTTTTAATGTATAGTTTTGTGTATTCTTGATGTTGTATCTATATTTTTGGCGTTAAATTAAGTGGGAAGGTGTTCGAAAAACCTACCTAGTGTGAAAAGGGTTTGTTCAATTATTTATTGTGATATCCACAACAAAATAGGGGTGTATTCAAGGTGATGTTTTACAAGATTGGATATTTTTCTCACCAAGAGTAAGAAGGTTTGGAACTGTGACAATCAAGGAAAAACCCATCTGAAGAGGGGTTAGATTTTGAAATAATTTTAGAATGAACCACTTAAGTGGACATGTTATATCATTTGGGCTGTTTTTGTTGAAAAATCACAATGAAAATGTTTTAGATATGAGAATACTAGATTCATTCATAAAGAAATGGTTCCTGAAGGTCTTTATATCGTGATTATCATTTTTCATTGAAATTTAGAGTTAATAGAGAGTTGATTTTTTTAAACTATATTTTTATTAATTTTAGATAAAAATAATATTTCTTAAATTTTTCATAAAATAGTGTTGTATGAACTTTATACCAAACTAGAGCTTCACAAATATTATTAAAAAATATAGTTTTATGAATTAGAGTTTTATGAATGTGAAGAAGTTTAATTTATGTGAAATATTTAAACCAAGAATATTTTTCAAAAAATAGGTAACTAATATAATCATTTAAGAGTGATAAGAAGACTTATGGGATATATAGTTGCTTTATTTTTGTGTTATACTTTTGTAAATATACTTCTTATGTGAAGTAATTTTCACAACCAATAGTTTTACACAAAAAAATGATTTTATAAAAATATTGGTTATGATAATATATATTTATGAAAAAATTAGTTATGTGAACATGTATTTATGTGAATAAAAATTTATTATAATGTGAATTTTTGTGAATATAATTCCACTAAATGTGAATTTTCATAAAAAAATTTATGCAAAACATAACTATGATCAAACTTGGGTTATGAGAACTTTAAGTAAATTTCCTATAATTTCTATATTAAAGTTGATGTAATTACTTTAATGAAAAAAAATATTTCTTTCACACCAGTTATGTTTTCACAAAATTTAATGTAGTTTATCAAAAGAATCATTTAAATGGATAGTGAGTATACTTCTATTGGGATATTAGTGAGTTCTCAAATCATGAGTGGTTGTAAACCAAGGGCAGTGAGTTTGCTGAAAAATTTGTAAACAATTAGTTTACATAGTGATATAGTACATCATCACATTATACTTGTATCCTCCTTCAATTATCCCTATGTGGTTGAAAAAATTAAAAATCACTGGTTTCTCTCTTTTACATTTTCTATTGCCAGATATGTTTTGTGAGGGAGAGATGTGTTGTTATTAATAGTTTAATATAATGGCTGGAAATAGAAATTTGAAGAAATAGGGTTTAACATTGATTGAGGACAACAAGTAGTATCATATCCAAAGGTCTGTGTTTGTGTAATTATTATATATATGGAAATAATGGAAGTAAAAAATTAGAAATGGATTCTGATATTTGATGGAAATAATTTTCAACTATATAATAATCATATGAAACACTACTTATGATCATTAGGTATATATTTTTCCAAAATATTTATTATTGAGATGTCAAATTGTATAGATAGTGGATCCTTATCACAGATAGATCAGAAAGAGTTAGATGTTGATAATAAGGGGATCAATGAATTAGGGGGATCTAACCAACATAATCATTATGAATATCATGTCACATAAATCCTAAAATTTCTTTTAGTAAAATTTTATTAATATCTATAACGGTGCATAAAATATCATGAGAAAATAACTTTCATGTTCTATGTAACATGTAAGTGTACTTGAGGATACACCCGAATGAATATGTTGATGAATTATTTTATATGGTAAATGTAATTTAAAAGATATGAATGGACTAAGAGAATAATTTTATTATGTAAAAAGTGTCATGAGAATATTGGGAATATTACTACATTTGTTTAATCTGTAAAAATTGATTCATAAAGATAAATATCAAAAAATTATAACGTGGTAAATTCCCTATATTAATTCGATTTTAAATGAGACGAGCAATGATGAAAATGAGGCTATTGAAAAAGTTATGTCTAAGAATACGGAGTTCAAGGATTTAGAGGCTCTTATAATAGATAATTATTAGAAATAGATTTTTTATGAAGTTATATCATTCCTTTCCATGAATCAGAAAATAGGAAAAGGAAATTTCAAATGGAAACTTCCACTTTCATATTTTCAATGTTGAAACGTTCTGAACCTCATAGAAAAATATACCAAGGATTTTCAAGTTGATGATGAGGATGATAATATTCCTCCATGAAAATATTTAAATATTATTTTTGTTAAGTGGATTAATAATCACAACTTCTTTAAGAAGAACATCCTACTTTAATGTGAGTATAATATCTCAAATGAAATAAATGTAGATAAAATTTTTTACTGAAAAAATATCAAATTATTCATTCTTGTGGTTGATGTGGAAAATCTAAAAACTAAAGAATATAATGATGATGATGAATTTTAACTAAAAAGTAAAGTTGATCTTAAACTAGAGTTAGAGGTTACACTTGATGAGATAGATGTTTGGAGAGACCAAAATAAAGAAACAAAATGGAGTGGTATTTCATAATAACTCTACATATAGAAGAAGGAAGAAGAGAAGTTTGTGTTAAGGGAAAAAACAAAAAACTCATATATGAATATCCAGAATGATCAACGAAGTTTACTGAGTACAATATCATGATAGATGAGTATACCTTGATCATGGGTAGTTTTAATAATATAGTAAAAGATTGAATCAAATATATTGAGTATCTTGAGGGTGTATTCATCGATCTTCGATAAAAATTAAGGGAATAAGAGGGATTTTTGGATCCTCGTATGAAATTGTGAAATAAAATCAAATGGTACACCTAAAATTTGACTATAATCATTAGAGTTCCAAAAAATTAGTTATAATAATTTATATAAAATCTTAGGCACATCATAATGAAAATGTTGTTACAAAGATTGATCATATTTAAATGGAAGTGTTAGTCAATTATAAGACACAAGGTTCCAATCCAATGTTGAATTTTGATTTTGGTATTAATTATAAATAAAATACTCAGATAACCAAATAGAAAAATAGGGATATAGAAAATACACACTACAGTATACTATAAATCAGCTGATATTTTTGTGAATTGATGGTACTATCTAAAAATTTATTTTCCATAGAGAAGAGATATTATAATACAATAGATAAATAAAGGAATAAAAAAATAGTTCATCATTATAGATATTATTTTGATGTATAATACTTATAGTGTGGTGCATATGGGTATATTTATAGGTATTGGTCATTGAAAATGTGTAGGAATATTCCTTTGGAGACTCTATGTGGCAGCACACAACAATTCCTTGAGTTATCAAGTAGGATAAATTTTTTTCCCATTTTATATATAAATTTTGTCTGTTATATTCACAGGTTGATCAAATGTATCAATCATCCCCAATTGTAAATTCAAAAGAATGGATAAAAATAGAAATACCTGAGAAGGATGTGTTTGTAAATATTTCCCTAAAATTGATAAATTAATTTAGAGTGCCGATCCTTGATTGATGATGCACTTTGTATATGATTGGAAATTAAGATCTGGTCATAGGAATCAATTATAACTACTAAATAATTATTAGGTTCAGTAACGATGAAGTCGTAAGGATAATTAGATCTAAGAACGAATGAATTAGAGGCAATGAACTGAGTAATGTAGATGTCTTGGTTGTTGAAGTTCGTGGTCAGAGAATTCTATGTGTAAGTTATATATGCGTCATAGGGAATGAATTTTTTTTATCAAGAAAACCTATATCATTAATTTAGAGGAGATTTTAGTTCTAATTCAATGGAATTTCAAGAAGGGAAAACTCTACCATGTTAATTGAGAATAATATATGTGATTTCTATCAAATAATGAATAAAATATATTGTGGTATAAAAATCTTGGATTACTGATCCAATAATCCATGGAAGATCTTTTGATGAACGATAAATCTCAACATATCCCTAGACTATCACAGGATTATAAACACACTTGTGATGTTTTTTGAAAAGGGAATATTATTTAAAATACATGCAATATAAAAAACTAAATTTCAATTAGGATTCGTGAATTCATACCCTTTATCATGTGTGAACTGATATCACAAAGATCCATTTATGGGAATAATTACTATTTAATATTAATTTATTTTTACAATTGTATGCAATGGTTTATGGTCATCACCCAAAATTATGAGATGTTCATTTCCATTACTCAATATTAGAGGAAGTAAGAAAAGATTCTTGGGAAAAAATTCAGAAATTATATATTTATAATGTCATGAAATTTACCAATATTTAAGTGGAGTATTATCTTGGTAATAATGGTATAAAGCATTAAGATCAATGGTGTGGAAGAATAAAAAAAATGGTGTATTTTACCTGACGAATGTGATCATAACAAATACGCACAAAATGATTCTTATTGCGAAATACATACCAAATAAGTATTTATTGGAAGTAATACAATCATTAGTCTATATTACTAATAGATATTTGTTGTGTGGGGGGGGGGATAAAAAGACTCCATATTATATTTTTCTTGGGAAGAATCCAATGTTGAAAAACATTTAAATTTTCTATAGTTAGCGGTACATTTTCAGTAAGGAGAAACAAAAGTATTTTGGGACTTAAAGAGATAAAGTGGTTTTCCTTGGATACTCATTCAAATCATGGTATATAAGGGTTTTAAAAAATGTAAATATGTATAAAATGAAATATTTCACTATAGTTTAGAATGATAATAATCTTTATGAAAGTAATACAAATATTTTGGAGGACACGGTTGGGGATTTTAGTAGATCTACGGTATAATAAGTGTTTAATGATGATTCCAAAGAAGCATTTGATAATGATAAAAATAATTTTAGATGCGTTACTAAATAATAGATAAAAAATAAGGTTTAAATGTGATGATAATAATAAAAATAATGAATAAATATATTTAGAGTATATGAGGAAAATAAATTATATATAACAAACATGACTATATTCTCATGTTGAACAAAATAGATTTTAAATGGTTATTAAAAATGAGAATTGAGATCAAGAAATAAATGAAAAATTTTAAAAAAAAATTAAAATAATCAGGTATGAGATATTATTTTGAGTATGGAATATATGAATTTCATTAGAACCAAATTTTTTCCTTGAAAAACAATATGAATATTGTAAGGTGTTTTTAAACAAGGCATGTGTTTTTTAAAATATATACTCTCATGTTAAAGGTATAAATTTAGATGAAACCTAATCTCCCATGTATAGGCTAGAAACATTTTATTATTCTTGGTCATAATGGCGAGAAGGCAGATCATGGAACTCTAGATAGACATCAAATCAAAATTTCTAAATAGATTATTTGAAAAAGATAAGTATATCAAATATAAATATGGTTTTCTTTTTCATGATGATGATTGAAGAGTTCATTTTATTCGTTATCTTTTAATTGATTTAAGGAAGTCATGGAAAATTAATCTATTAATAAAAATATGAAAAAGAAATTATAAAAAAATTGATGGAGGATCACAAGGTAATTAAAATAATCATTGGAACCTGAATTAATTTTTCAAGTTATGGTGATGACATAATGTTAAATGCAATAGAATATAGACTGGTCATAGGTATAAATATTTAATTAATAGTAATAAGACCCAATAATTCTTTTCCTACATCATATGTAATAAGGTACTTGAGTAATCTTAGGGAAATCCACTTACCCATGGTGAAGATAATTTTATAGTGTATCCAAGGAATGATGGATTTCGTTTCCCTTTTCAATATAACATCAAATGAAGAGATATTAGTATATATATATATAGAGTGGTATGGTTTAGTGTATGATATAAAATCAATATATAGACATTCATTTTATCATAAAGGATTTTTGACTTCCAATATTAGAAATAAATAAGATTAAATTTCACTAAGCACTATATAAATTTGAATATATATATATATATAAGCTATTAAAGAATGCATAAAATTATTATGGATAATGTAGAAGATTGAAGATGTAGGATTTAAAGTGAAATATATTATCTAAATCAACTCTCATAAATAAAAATATATTTACAATAAAAAAATCCCATACATCATTCAAGGATGAAGCACATTGAAGTCAGTAATCACTTTTTAAAGAATAAGTTTAATATTGGTTAGTGAAATTATAATATGTGGCTACTAAGTATCAGGTCATACATATCATTTTAAATTAATTAACCAAGGAGTAATTTTAGTGACATTTTTTGGATTTTAGAGTCTAATCGACCCCCACACTGTGATAGTATAGATGTTGAATCCACACTCCCCAAGGTAGGTATGGATTTCCATACATGTTGATTATATTTTAATGTAAATCCATATTTGGACCATTATAATTTTATAGAATTAGATGTTTAGAGCTTAATATGTTCAAAGTTTTAGATTTACATTCATTGGAAATTTTATCAATACCATATGGTTGAGCTCGGTGTGTAAGAAGAAAATATTCTTAACTTTTGCAGGAGTTGGGTCATCGAACGTCATTACCTCAAATGATAACAAGGGTGGTCCAAAATATTCATGACCCTTCTAGAATAAATTCTATGGAAATAAATATCTTGAAGTGTTTACTAGGGAAAGTGGTAGAGGTAAAAAATAGGTGATAAATAGTGATATTCCATTTGGTGGGTCCTCTATGATTACGTAAATGTAGTTTAACCTAGTCAACTAGATAAGTTTCTTATAAAAGGATGTGGGGATCGATACTGATCGAGTGTGGGTATCCTATCATATAATAGTGCATCATAGTTTTATAGAGTGTTAATTATTCTAAAATGAAAGATTATTAAGGGTGATTTTTAATTGATTATAATATATTTAATTAGGGTAATATAAATAAGTTATAGTGGTTCCTCTCATGAACTTTGTAAAAAATTCATAATCATATTAAGTTATCACGTGCTCATTTATTTCTATATATACATCAGTTATGTATAATATTAATTTCTATATTTCTATTGAATATGTGTTTTATGGAGAGGTGTGTGTGAGGTTGAATTTATATAGTGGGTAGGTTGAAGTGACTGACAATTTTAGATACATTTTTCGATGGAGAGTAGGAGTTCTGTTGTTTTTTGTTTCTACTATAGTAAAATGTGACTGATATTTTGGTGGATTTGGTAACCATTAATTCATTGGTCTATTATAAGTACAAGTGATCAATTTTATGGGTGACCATTTCTTCCCCAAAAGTTTTATCATAGGTATTTGGTTCTAATAAAATGGTTAAAACACCAGTATAAATAGTATTAATGACATCATATTAAGGGAATATCTGAATAAAATAATTTGGAACATATTTTAGGTTTAGGAGAAATATTATTAAAGAATATCTGATATAGAAGGACATAGAAGTCTCATCGTTCATGGTAAATCCAGTGCTAATGGACAAATAGGAATGGGAACACCTATAGAGGAAAGTGTTGGACCTGGTAAGATTGTGTATGGTGAGAAATATTTCTTTTATCATTTGAGAGATAAAGATAACATTAGAAATTCTAATGAAATTATATGAAATCTATGAAAAATCAACATCCATTAACAATGACATCATGTTGCAATTTTTTTGGTCCTAAGGATTAAAAAATTAAGACTAATGCCATATCATGTTAATCAATTCAACATGATTTGTAGAAAGATCTAATTGGTAAATGTGGATTTATTTGATTATATATTGGAATTTTTTTTATTCACATTAGAAGAGCTAGGATATAATGGTTTTTGTAGATAGTAACTCCATAAAAAAATATGATATCGTGTTCTATGATATTAGGAATCTTATACTCAATGAATAACTTTGTAAAAGGGATGTTCGGGCACTTTTGGGTAGTTCTCTTAATACTAATGGAACTGGTAGGTCACCCCATCAAAGGAAGGATTATCATAATAATCCAACAGAAGAAAAATTATGTGAGAGGATTCATGGTAAGTCATCTATCCTTGGTGTAACATTTTATAAGTTTAAGAATAAAAAGAATAAAAAATGGACTAAAAGATTCAAAATGATTAAACTGTAAAGGCATACACATCTAGTCCTTAAAATTCCATCAATGTAACTAAAATTCATAATGGATTGTTGTTAATAATGAACACACTGATAAAATATTCGGTAACTAAATCTGTAGTGTCCTTTCATTCAATAGGATATCCAAGTTTCATTAAAAACTATTTATCTTGGAAGTTTGAGACGGTCTGTCTTGTAGAGGGTGAAGCCTTCGATGTTGTTTTAAATGGATATTTGAATATCCAATTGCATAATTGAGGATCTAAAAAGTATTGGAAGATCAAAACATATTTAGACATAAGAGGAATATTATTTCTATTGGGAAATTATATAGTGTATTTTATAGAAATAACTTTTTAAATACTGAATTGAAGGTTACCCAGGGATCCATGGTAATGGAAGGAGGTGAAAAGTATGGGACCCCTTACTTGACTAAAATTCCAATGGGAGTGTCATTATTGGAAGTTCAACTTTTGATGATCAAAAAATATGACATTGCATCTTCGGTCACCTCATTGAAAAGACCATCAATGTTTAGAAGTTCAATTTTATAATTAATCTTGATTACATGGAAATTGGAAAGTGTGAAAGTTGTGAACTATAAAAATATAGTAGAGTTTCATTTAACATAGATGGTTTGAAGCCCAAGGATATAAAGTCAGAGCTTATATGATCAAATGTTTGGGGACCATACCATATTAAATCCCACAGTTCTTTCATATACATTCTGAATTTCATTGATGATAGAATAATGAAACTAGGGATTTATTTTTTATTCATAAATATAGTCCATTTCCATTGTTTATTTAGTGAATGGTTTTGGAAGAAAGGGAATGATTCTAGAAGTTTATGTGCATCAGAATGGAAAATCATGTTGTGTACACCAGATGTAACTTCTATAATTTCTAAATGAAGGATGAAATATGGAATTATAATATGGTTTCCCTAACTCCATAAAAAAAATATATTCATAGAAACAGTAAATCATAAATTTAAAGAGAAATCCATAAATATGAGGACTCAATCATGAATACGTGAAGTAATATGGGTAGAGTCACTCAATACAATGACTTATCTCAGTAATAGAAGTCCAATATCAATAGTTGGAAAGAAAATTTTATAGGATACATGGTCTACAAAATTAATACAAATATATCATCCTAATGTTTTTATAAGTTTATCATATATACATTTAAATGATAAGGGTAATGAAAAACATGAACCAAAACCCAATTTTCTCCCTTGGTTATGGATATGAAAATTTTGGATATCCTTTATTGGATGGTGAATTAATAAAGGTCATTATATGAAGGTATTCTCTATTTGATGATAAGTTTATATGGAAGGACTGAAAATTAGTGGATTAGCAACTTGAAGTAGAATAAACTGTATAAGTACAGGTTGATCATAGTAATGATAATTTGTAAAAACCATAATACTGGGATTTAGGCACTGAAGAAATCATATGTCAAGATTTTATGGAATAAAAAGTAAAAAAACATCAAAATTAGTATAAGCTCAAGAGGAGGAATATAAATTTCAGTCCCTTTAAGGATATATATTCAATGTTCATGTACCAGCATAAAGAGAAGATCGAAGAAATTTAGTATAGAAATTTTTTTTAAGGAGATCAACTATAATCAAGATATCGGTGTAGAGGGTTTGGAAAGATCTGGAATTTATAATCTTAATGGATATAGGATAATATAAAAATATGTAGGATGAATCTTCACTTAGTGGAAATATGATGATAGATTCATTCATTAATGAGTAAATAGATTCATTGAATTACAAAAAAACACGAAAAATAGAAATACTACCGAAGAGTAAAAATGTACATGAAAATGAGTGGGTATACCATATCAAGGAATAGTCTGATGTTAAAAAAATATAAAAAGTCTGGTTTGTAGTGAATTGGTTTTAGTGTTATTAATGATTTGATTTCATAGAAAAATTTTCACTAGTAGTTATAAATTCTACAATCAAAATAGTGCTAAATAAGGCTGTATTGTGAGATTAATATCTTGAGAAAATGAATGTTAAGAAACATTTCTTGTAAATTTATTTAGAGAACAATTTTTATATGAAACATCCTATAATTTAGGTATCAAAATTTGTTTTATAAATTGACTAAAATTATATAAAGATAAAATAATTAAACCTGAAATTAGAATAAAAAATATCACGAGTATATGAATGAACGGGGACTCAATAGGTACAATTCAGATCATTGTTGGTACCAAAAAAATGGAAATATGTGACATTAATTATTTTATTATTTTTTATAAATGATATTTTGATGGTTGGATAATTTTATAAAACTATTTTAAAATTGAAGGATATATTTTCAAGAAGTTTCAGGATGAAATTTCTCAAGAAACAAATAAAGATATAGGGAATGAGGATAAAAGGAGATAGGTGGACCGAGTCTTTCATTCTATATCATAAATTTTATATCTTGAAAATAATTTAAAGGTTTGTTATTAATGAATGTAAAACATTTTCAACCACATTTATTGGACACTTCAAACTGTATAAGGCACAAGCACCATCAGAAAATAATGAGAGTTAGTACACAGAGAATATAACTTATGCTTCGGTTTTCAGTTGTAAAATTTAATAAATTATTTAACTCAATTGGATATTGTAATCATGGTGGTAGTCGTAAGAATATTTATTTATGAACCTAGAAAAAAACTAGGATTTTTTTATGTGGGTATATTTATACATGAAAGGATCAGAAGATCATGTTCCTTACTTTATGGAGGAAGATTCATAATAAGGTATTAGTGATGTTTAATTTTCTTAGGACTCAGATATTTAGAAGTTCACAAAAGGGTTTCTATTTACTTATAGAAGAAAATAATTAGTTGGAAGCCTAAACCATAGAAAATTGTTTCAATATATACAATGGATGTGAAGTATGTAGAAATAGTGGAATCAGGGAAGGAGGTGTTTTAGTTGAAGAAGTTACTAATGTAATTAGGAATGATTCCAGAAGGAGGTATTATTTTCTATGTTATACAATGTGAGATCCCCTTGAATAAAAATTAGGTGTTCTATAGAAGGAAAAATCACAGTGAATTGAACTACCACTTCATCATAAATATTATGGAGGAAAATGTATTAGTTATCCAGAAGATTATTGGTAGCCCAAATGCATTATACATGTTCATGAAAATATTATATTAATAAAGTTCATGGTAGAATCATTTTATATTGTGTATTGGGTAAATGGAATAAGGATATGGGAGGAACACTATTACTATAGAGTTAGATTTTTTAGGAAGGTTATCGATGATTAACCCAAAATAAGTATTCAAATGAAGGATTATTTGGATGTGAAAACTTGTTCTAACAATCATAAATTCAAATCATTGAATGTTAATTTCATCAAAATATAAAATAATTTCTTGTTCATTGAATCATAATTTCTTATTATTGGATTTACAATCACTATAAATTAAATTAGTGGAATAATGATGGGCACGATGTATAGGAATCAAAAATTATTTTTGTTCATTAGTAATTGTCTTTTTTGGAGCCAAATTTCATGCCACTTGAGGTGTAATTGTTTTTGGTTCTTCCAGAGTCAATTTAGACTCAAAACATTCATAAAAAAACCATCATAACTATCCCAAAGGTTCTAATTAGTGAAGCCCTCTGTAGGGTTGTCCAACCACTATGATTACGATCATTCGTAAGAGAACCCTTATTGAGTCTGAAGGATCCTGACACCTTCATGATGTCACATTCGATCAGTGTCTTGTTCCAATGGCTGCCTCAATGATCCCCCACATAACTCAATGAAGCCCTGTATATCTATGATGTCATGTGTTCTTTGTGACCCGTTCTGCGATCGTCCCTTTGATATACCCTCTATGAGTCCGAATGAGTCTGATGCAGCCCCTTTAGGTTTTTGAAATCACCTACTCTTCTTGGTGTGCAATTCTTCTTTGTGGCAAGTTTGGAAACCCTAATAGACCTACATCACCTATAAATATAATGCTCCCCTTCTTTCAAACAATTATTACTCAGCACTTTCGCCTCCCAAACTTCCAATTTGTAAAGACCTTTATGTATTCGGAAAATTTATCACCCAAGGTACTTGCCCTTTGTGAGCCATGGATCCTTGTGCTATAGATGGGACCCACCTTTTTTAGGGATTCCCATTGCGATGTCCTATTCCATTCAAAAAGAAGGGATCCCCTTTAGGGTTCTTTAGGATTTTTTAAGCGTTAAGCCATCATGAAGTACTCTCTAAATAAAGAGTCCTTTGCTAAAACAAATCTATACTCCCTTGAAAACCTCCTATCATGAAGCATTAGTCATTCAAAAAGACTATTTCCTTCATGAAGGTCATCCTATTCATGAATCACCAATGTTTCTCTAAGTCAATTCTCTTCATGAAGCACCAAAGATTCACGATGGCCACCATCTCTGCAAATCACCAATGCTTCACAAAGCCCCTCTTTTTAGGGTATCCGTCTTTTCAAACCCATCTCCCAAGTGGCCCTCCAAGCTTGTACTATGTCATTCCAAGGTCCCCAAATTTTTGCTTCATATTGTGTTTCCCTTCCTCATGCTTCTTTGAAGAGGTACACTAACAACTATTACTTCTTCCCAAAGCTACCCTAACATGGACCCCTCAATGGATCACCCCACAACCAAGTTAACACATTCAATTTATAGTGCCGTATATATGCCAAGGGATAAAGCATGCTAGTTATGTAATTCATAGGGATGAGGAGTGAATCCTCATCATCCGAGGTACAGGATGTTAAACTCCCAAGCAACCAAATCCTCAAAACATGCCATTAAACTGTGACCACTACATGAGGGACATATTCGAGAGGACCTAGAAGGGGATAGGGACTAGTGACCTCTTTCTCCTCTTCTACCTCCAAGCTTTGACACCATGCACACCTTGGGTAGCCTCTCTGTAATCCCAGACCTAACTTGATAGGGTGCTCCTTGTATTATGGCCATAACCCCCTCATACTTTTGGACAACGTCCTTTGTCTTCTCTCTTGGAGTAAGTCCCAATGTTATTTCATGGTCTTCTAACCATGAATAATCCTCACTCCAACCCTCACAGTTCCACCTTTCATGATGTGATCATCAGGTATTTGTTTCCTCTTGTTTCTCTCATCGAGCATAACTCGCTTGAGATTAAAGTAAGCATCATCCGGGACATATTCTTTGGTACTCCTTAGTGTGTAAGCCCCATACTCCTCTTGACTGAACTATTTGGACTTTGATTCTTGTTCTTTTTCAATAATGGTGCATAAGAATCCTCTTTGAGGCTCAATCCCATCAAATACCATCCCTGACCACTTCATGTTTGTTCACCCTCATCCCACATGATGTTAAAATGTATTCCCCTTTCATCCCACATGACCATAAATTATACAGTTTCTAACTATGTGTGTTATATAGGGTAAGTATGAAGCCTCCCTGAGGGTCAACCCCAAGCACCAGTGAAATTTAGTTTTCACTTTGAGGGACCCACCTCCTCGGTCTTCCCCTTTGTTTTGTCAGACCAGTTCTCGGGCAGCTACCCATGAATAAGCCCCACAGTTAACCCATAATCTTCCAATGAAGAGTGGACCTCTTATGATGGGATACTAACAACGTGTAAGGCCCATCATGTATTTGTGTTTCTATCATTTTTGTATTACCTAATTATGTGACACATTCATGAAATATGTGGACTTTGATTCCATTACATGGAAATATGTTAGAAACCTCCCTAAGGTTCAAGACCAACACCATTATCTCTACATCGTTCCATCCCATTCATTCTACCCTTCAAAAATTCTTCAATATCTATACTGATTCTACCGAGGCTACCACAACCTGGGGAAATCATGACATCCATTTGGTCGGCTAATAATATGTAAGCCCCATTCCCCTCATCCCTATTTGTAACACCCAGGCTTCTAACAACATATAAGCCACAACATGTCTCTGGGTTGTTCTCCTTTGTCCACACACTGATCCAAAACCTCAACCATTTCAAATTAAGTGGGTTTTGAACACTTCTTTCTAAATAAGGTGCATAGGAATCCACTTTGAGGTTAAATCCAAGCCAATTGTAAACCATTGTGGACCCTTTGTTTTGACCCAACCTCTTCTTTGATCCACCATTTTTGTTGTCCAAATCTAATTTCACAGTTTGAAACCTTACCATTCATGGAACATTCCATACTAAGTCATTCTTAATTGAGCTCTTTGATCGATCCATATGATAAACTTTCAAGGTTCTTCCTCTTAGGAATGTACCCATTTGATCCACTCACCTCAGTGTTCTGATAAGTTGGATCCATCTCTGTTAGACATTAAACTCGTGGAATACCCCATGTTAAACATGGTAAGTTGAGGAAAACCTCAAAGATATTCCTTAGGCATATAATTCCCCACATTTGACGGGTGATTCCTCAGGCTTCCACACCCTCAATAAGCCCTCTAATAAGGGAAAATCTAGGTGTACCAGTGTTTTAGGGTCCAAATATTTCAGCGATGCTCAACATGACTACTCTATTGACCGAAGGATGATTCCTTGTCATGACCCCTTGGAATGTCCTAACAGAATCATTGTAATTAGATGAATTCCATAGTGATATCGCATCAATAAGAGTTTTTCAAACAACATATTAATATTTAAGAGAGACCTGAACTACGCATCAAATTCTGTAGAGGAATCCAGAAAAGAAGAAACTAACATCCCATAATCCCATTTCGATCAAGGACTAAACATATCAGAAGAAGTGATGAATGAAACATACCTTTGGAAAGAGGTAAATAAGGGAACCAACCAGTGTTTCCTCATAGAAGAATGTGTGCCCCAGTGAAAGTATCAAAAACAGAAATGGTGAACCCGACATGAATCTCTTCTCCTCAATATGGGGATTAGTAGCGTTCGAGGAATCAAATGATGAGCATGACACCAGATAAAACATTCTAGTGCCAGGTCCTACCAAAAAAATAGAGGGCCTGGCGTGAAACTCACCATGATTAAGGATAGTTAATCATTGGGAATCCCGGTTTGTGATGTTGTTAGCGGGGATCTTTCGATCTAGCCAGGGAAGACTAAATGGTTATAGGGAACTGGGAATCGCTTCCCAAGTATTTTTAACAATGGATGAATCTTCATGATTTTTTGGACCAAAGATATAAATTCAGAAAACCAATCACCTCCCACCCACAGATATAGGGGCAGGGAAAATACAAATACAACAATCCGGTATGGCCTCACCTTTTTTTCGATGACCCTCACAACCATAGCTACTGGGTTCCAGCACCTTATATAACCCTCTGAATTTGATCAACGGAGGTTGATCGATACACTTGTTCAATGATACACATGGGAGGGGATCATCCCAATGATAGATATGGTATGTCAAGATTATGAGGCTTCTATGGCCCACCAACCTTGATGCCCCCAAGGGCCATATAGGGATCCTCTTCTCCCCGCTTTGACCTTCAATCTTTTTTGGAGCCTCTCCCTGGAACTCTCTTTGGACTCACTCCATTATGCAGATGATGTAAGGGGTGTTTGAGTCCTCCCATCTACGACTCCATCCATGGGGCCACCAAAAAGGGATCCCACCATTCCATGAAAATTCCACCATCCATTCCTACAGACTGAAGAATAGGCGGTCCACACACCCCCATACCTGTTCTATTCTTTAATGACATGACGTCAACGTTAGGCGCATGTTCCAGAAGATGCTCTCTATGGGGAGTAATTTTCTTTGGATTTAGTGTCCTGATCCACCAATTATGTGTGTTACCAGCTCTTTGTTACTATAGAGAAGGGGAACCACTATGAGCTGATTGGGATTGAGATCATATCTTCCCCCTAGGTAGGTTGGGTTGACTTTTTTGGTCGCCGGTGCAAGTCGAAGCTTTCGCGGGCTGAAATATAGAAAAGAAATTCCATACGGAGGCCCTCTCCGTACCACTGCCAACTAGAGTGGAGGTCCTCCCCACTCCCATGTTTAGTATGGAGTTCATACCCATACTAATATCATTATTCCGGGAGGATGTCCTCCAAATCTTGTTGACCCTCAACACGAAGGTCCTCCCTGTGCCCATGGTTCTAGGTATAACGGTTCTCCCCATATTTCAGGATATCACTGTGAAGGTCCTCCTAATATAATCACCAACACAAGCGGAGGCCCTCCCCACTATAGAGTTCCCAACAATAGAGGTCCTTCCCATGTTCCATTCGACATCTTTCCGAGTGCTCTTCGCACGCTGGATCATCAAAGAGGTGGTCCTCCCCATGTCAATGATCTACCCTACCTTGAAGAACCATCCTGTGGAAGGAGGTTAGGTTAGTTTTGCCAGAGGAAGAACCCTGAGAAAAATCAAATTACAATAAAGATTGTCCACTTTTTAGGCTCTGAAGCAGAGTGTAACTCGATGATAGAACCCTAACCCCGATCTTCTATACCAGGGCATGGAATATGAACTAGGCTGGTCATCCTTTTCCTCCTTGAAAGAGAGATGCCCCGGATCCCTGAATCCCTCTATAGATACATACATGAGGAGGAATATTTGGCTCCTTTCTAGGGTCTTGTTGTGAAATCATCCTAGTCATCACCACAATCATTCTCTACCTCAAAAAGAGATCACAATGAATTGTTATGGGGACTAGTCTATGATAAGAACCATCCAAATCCACCACCAATGTCTACCCCTATATGTAGGAAGTTGTCGTCATCACCCCTTCCTATATGGATGTGGTGATACAACAAGTACATTCCTCGAAAGACATCCCAAGATGAAATGGTTATTTAGCTCACACACTGTACTCTCTACCGACCAGTCTATTGCTGAAATGGTCTATGTTAGTGCCAATACTAGTCCCTCAACAAACCCCAGTTGATGAATGGGGAATCAAAGGACTGGTTCCCATGTAGGAGCTGAGATGTTTGTGGGACATTCTCGTAGGGGACCATTTCCATGAGATGTTCTGGCTGATTTAAACTACAATCTTCAATATTTCGGAGTCCCTCGCCAATTATGAGGTTATGTGATTCCAACAAACCGTAGGGACAATCAATTTCCATCTCCATCATCAAAGGTTATCTTACCCAAAAATCTGGGAACATTTTGACGACATTGGACAATAGTTCCTCCTAGTTGAGTTGACCGCACTTCCTGTTTCACAACACCCCATGTCGCCTGTTTATCATCAGAAACTCCATAAATGTTACGTTAAGATATTTACCATGCTCTGTAGAGTTATTAAAAAGGCCTTACAACATGTCTAGATTCGTGGTTGGGGGATGTATGATGATCCGCATTTCATTCCAATCTTGCGCCAACCTGGTTCACCTGAGGATATCGAGGATATTCCTCCAGGTGTCGTCACAGTAAACAAGGTAATTACTAAGATATACCCAAAAGGGGTCATCATTATGAGTACTGGATAAAATTAACTGCTCTTTGGGGTCGCACAACACCAGACCGACCCTGCAGTTATCCGCACTCGACAACCAAAAACATTTCTTGGACTTAATTCACCTTCCAAGTCATTACGTCTTAGTGAGGACCACAACAAGGGTAAATATGAAACTAGGACAATTAATCCCACTGATCCATCTAGTTTAGTGAATAAGATGTAAAATGATCCAAAAAAATCCACAATGCATCAGAATCTCACTGAATTGAAAAAAAATTGTTTATAAACTCTTTGATGAAAGTGTGGAAGGGCGGTGGCTCGATTACGGTAATCCTCAAATGGGGTAGAAGAGATAGGAACAGATCCTCCCAATGAGATGACTTATGGTGATCTCGACAAACCTATCCATATAGATTAGGTAGAGGCTGATGTTTATGAAAAGAAAGCAAGGTATGCATCACCGAACCCACCTGAGTTATGCGACAACCTTCCTCAGGACCTAGTGGAGGTTCTACCATCCACTCCATAGGTTTTTTCTCTAGCCTCTCAGGTCATTACACCAGCTTCTCCACAAACCACTAGTCCCACATACCACATTTAAGAACCTTCCAATGAATTGGTGGTCAGAGACCCTCATTAAGAATGGAATACTCATCAAGAGGATCCGATAGCAGTTCTTATTTCTCACCTCAAGGCTCTTGAAACTCAACAAGTGGAAATACCACTTGATGGTATGTTGTATCCATCATGGGTGGATGATATTCCAGCACCCCCAAGTTTTGAAAATCCTAATTTCTCCCATTTTAATGGGACAAGTGACCCACTGCAACATCTGAACCACTTTATTTCAATGTGTAGACCCATACAGGGAACACCAATATAGTAAGAGGCCTCTAATCTCTAGTGTTTTGTATGGACACTTTAAGGGATCACATTCATCTGGTATATCTAGTTACCAATTGGGTCCATAGATAGTTGGGAGGATCTCTATAGGTATTTTCTATATCAGTTTAGTTCCACCACCTGAAAGACTACTATTTCCGACCTCTTCAAATGTAACCGAAGGCCAGATGAGAAAGTCAGAGAATTTTTCACCAAGTGGAAGGGCCTCACATATTCACTTGATATGATGCTAACTCAGGAACAACTGATAATGATGTATGTAGTTAATGTGAAGACTAAAATGCTCCCTTTTTCTATAAATCCTAAATTCCTAGGTGGATATCATGATTTGTCTAATAAAAACTTGGCGTCTGGAAGAAGCCTTGCAGCAGGCCATGAAAGCACATATGTTGACTCATGCAGCTTCTATAAGAAGAGTATCTAAGGATGACACTAGTGTTGTTTCATAGATAGAGGCCCCTAGACATCTAGAACTATTACCAGTAGAGTAATTTCTATAGCCTCTCTGAGGTCCACCGTCTCAGGCCCAGCCTCTGGCTCAAAATCGACTAACTCATAACCGGCAGGCGCTACCACGTAATGCACCACTTCCACCAAGATGAGATAACCAAGTTCCACCACCTTGTACGGATATGTCCCTGCCATCAAGTCCCTGAACTAAGATCCCCTTTCCATATCATAGAAACCAGACCTACCATTTCAATGAGGCCTATGTCCCTAGCTACATCTCATGTGCCTTGGATCACACAATCCTACAGTTAAATGAATCCAGGAGGCCTTAAGAGATGGATCTCACTAATTTCCCTAATTATTACCCCAATCACTGGTTCCATGGACACACTCTGAGGAAATGTATGGTGTTCAAAGAATGGATCCCAGAACAGTTTGACAATAATGTTGTCATATTCGATTTGGCCCTGTCATAGGTGGAATTTGTGTTTTCAAAGCTTTATAGAGATATCAAGGGTGAATAGCAGAAGGTCTCTGATCGCAGGTCTCAAAATGTATGATGACCAGATAGAACACATGGTAGTGGATCAGAACCATGGTAATATCTATGCCTATTTGAATCAACCCAAGCCTTCCAAAGTCATTGTGCTACCTTCATCAATTGCTTTCGCATTGATGTATCAGCCTTCATCCTCTAAGGAGAGCAAGCATCGACGACGCAAGAGGAAGCAAATCCCCCTGCCAGTAAAAAATCCTTCCAGTACTCTAGGAAATTTCATTCCCTCATAGATGGATATTAACCCCAAAATCTTCCCAGGAATTTTACAATATTAAAGAGATGATCATGGGTATCCCATAGTGAATACTGTTGAGCTGGTGGACCCCTACGTGGTTCTCGACAATGAGGAGAATTATGTGGACCCTCTTGATGTCCCTAGTCAGTGTCAGTGGTGGAAGAACCATGGATATTTGAACCGTCAGAGTGTTTCTACCAACACATCTGATCAAGCCATGCACATAACTTAGACTAGAAAATAGGCTCACTATAAGACTCAAAATGCATAGAGCTCTCACCCTCTTTCATCAGATTCTCATCATCCACCATTTTTGATACTCGACCAAGGATATTTGTTGTGACCATATACAACTATGTCTAGACCATTGTGACGACCCATCCTCAGGGCTCGTGCCGTGACTACCCCAAGCCCGCCTTCCATAGGCCATGGGCTGGAAACTAGCACCAAGACATAAATCCCAGTAAAAAGGGAAGGAATTTCCTTTGTAAAGTAAGA
This sequence comes from Viscum album, assembly GCA_963277665.1. NCBI lineage: Eukaryota > Viridiplantae > Streptophyta > Magnoliopsida > Santalales > Viscaceae > Viscum > Viscum album. The sequence continues at coordinate 1,429,528,666 of OY728140.1, read as the reverse complement.
AAACACCATAGAGAAATCAAGCAGTAGAAGTAAACACTATGTAAAAGCTGATAAAAAGTAATTGCGGAAAAGTAAGTGGTCCAGAATACAAACCCAAACTGAAAGTAAAGTACAACTGGAAGTGGAAAACATCAACTAAAAGTAAAGTAGAAACGTCGAGCTGTCCACTGGAATTACCAAATGAAGGGTGAGTACAGATAGCCTCCACAGCTCCTCGGGTCCAGTCGTCCGCTCCGAGAACGTCTCGCCCAGTGGTCCACCTCTAGGTACCGTCCTGCTCCGCAAGCCTCATCCATGATCAGCACTATCCATCGTCTGCAACCAACACAACGTAGTGCGAGAATAGCCCGTGCAGGGGTGAGTATAAGATACTCAGTAGGGACCCCGAGACCCCTGAAGGTCTCTCAGAATCCACAAAGGATAATCCACAAGGAAAGATACAATCACGAAGTAACATTTGACACTTCTTAGGTATATGCCCATACATATAACTAAGACATCAATTCCAGCTCGCTCCAACCTCTGAGCCCAAGTACAACCAAGTCCACACAGGAATGAAAAACGTAAATCCACACAGGATAGCACAACACAATCCACATAGGAAAGCAAAACGTAATTCCAAACAGGATAGCACAACACAATCCACATAGGAAAGAAAAACAGGATTCAGCTCACACAGGTACAGTTCTTTGTAAGATGATAGAGATGATCAGATATTTCCACTGATTCATCTAAGCCATCAGACCCACACATGATCGATAGGTACTAACAACCGCAATGACCCACAAAGGATCTGACCCACAAAGGATCGACAGATAACTAACCCACACAATGACCCACAAAGGATCTGACCCACAAAGGATTAATAGGTAACTAACCCCCGCAAAGACCCACACAGGATAGGACCCACACAAGATCTGTAGGCGATAGCCCACACAGGACTGGTGAGCGCTGACCCACACAGGATCGGACCCACATAGGATCTGTAGCACTTATCCACGTAGGATCACTAAGTGCTGTAGTCGTCGCCGTCGAATCCACTGAGGATCTCTGTACAGTCGTCGTCGAAGTCGCAGTCGCAGCCAGCTCTTGGTTTCCCACACACAAAATGCTCATTCGGGAGGGTCCGCTCCACGAGCCGAGAGGCTGATACATCAACTGAAACATAGTCCAGAGATTTTGTATCCAAATGTTCCATATCGTTAACAAGAACTCAACGCCACAGACGGCGCGTCAAATGAACGCCCGGTTTGAGAGTTATTGGCCTTTTCGTCCTAGGGGCCCGGTTGGTTTTTAAGTCAAAAAAAACCTAATAGTACTCCACCTGCGTCCAATCCTCATGTGGAGTAAGCAAAATGATCCGTCTCACTTAGAGAAATCCATCAAAGTCGACGGTACGTCAATCAGACGTCCGAAGCTTATGTTATGAGCATTTCCGCTCCGAGGGCCCGGTTGGTTTCGTGTACAAACCATCCCGCCCAAACAAAAAGTATTCCGAAACCTTGAGTACAATATACCGAAACGACCGTCTCGATCCAAGGATCGCATTGCAGCTGACGGTGCATCGATCGAAGGATCGTAGCTCAAGTTATGGGCAACATACCGAAACTGGTTCGGTAATAAGGGGTTCGGGCCCGGCTGGCGCAGCCCGGCCCGGCCTGGCTGTCCGATCTGGCGGGCTGGCCAGGGAAGCTTCCCGGCGCGCGGCGCACTGGCGTGCTGGACAGGGACTCGGCTGAACGACCGAGCCGGTATGGGGCGGGGGGCGCTGCCCCCACGTGATGGAAACTGCATCCCCTTTATGGGGCCGCTCATCTGGCCGGTCGGGGGTTTGAAACCACAGACTTTTCCTGGTCTGGCTGGACCACTCCGGTCGGCCGGCTTCTGTCGCCGCAGGACCGGCAAGCCGGTCCCCCCTGTTTTGACACCGGTGGCCCGAAACCGGCCTCCTGTTCCCCTGCTCCACCGCGGCCCGGAACCGGCCGCAGCCTTCGTCCGTCTGGCACAGTGCGATGGCACTGCACCCCTCCACCGCGGCCCCGCTCCGGCCGCGGTGCTTCTTAGGTCCTCTGACATGGCGTGATGGTGCCACGTCCTTTGTTCATCTTCTACGGAGCGGTGCGACAGTGCCACGGAATTGTTGCTTCCCACGATGCGGTTCAGCGGTGTCGCGTTTCTCCGCTCTCCCTTTTAAAATTTCCGCGCAGTTCTCCGGCGCCGTGTTGCCTTGTTCACCGCACAAAAATCTAAAACCAAAAAGGGGAGGAGTGTTAGCCATTTCCGTGCGGTCCGGCCTCCTACCGTTAATGTGATAACTGGCGGTTCAATTGATAGGGGATAAACGACGGAAGAAAAACACAAAATAGAAACGCATAAAACCCCTACCTCAACGCTGTCGTTGAACGACTGTTCGTCGCGAAATTAACCGTTGCGGAAGAAGAGGTTTGTCGCGGAAGAAGAGGATCGTCGCGGAAGAAGAGGTTCGCAGTTGGCATTGGGTGATCTCCGAGGAAGGCGTCTCTCGCCGTCGGAGGTTGGCGTTCTTCGTTGGCGGTAGAGCGTTCTTCGCGTTCTTCGTTGGCGGTAGAGTGTTCTTCGCGTTCTTCGTCGAATAAAAAAGACTCTTCTCTTTGTTCTCCCAATGGTTTAACACAACACAAACCCCCAACAATAATAAAATAAGTCCTCTTCTTATTTTATTATCAACTTAAGAATTTGAAAATCAAAAGATAAGAAACAAACAATTAATTCGAAGAATTAATTGTAACTATTTAACTGTCCAATTTAATGGGGCGTTTCTTAACCAGAAAAACGTATGGTTTGACTTTCATTAAAAGGGGGGTTGTGGGTGCGTTACTTAGGAGGGAAGAAATGATGGGGCTCGTGTAGGCCCCACCTCAAAAATATCCTACCAAGTGGGTAGGATATTTTGGGTTCCACCCTATCCGCTTAACTTGGCTTAAGTGACTTTAAGTGAAATAAAATAAAGTTGTCGCACCACTTTATTTTATTTCTTAACTTAACCCCAAAAATTAAAAAACCACACCTGAGAAAACGAAACTCCGGAAAAGGCGTTTATAAGAAAATAACGGCGCTGTGATTCCATCGGTTCCCTCAGAATTCGATTCCGAGCACCTGTTCAAAAGTTAGAAAACCCTGCTCGTTCGTTCACTGAACGTACCCGAGCTAAACTTTGGCAAATGATTCCGGGCACACCGGACCTTAGAAGCAGGTGCCGTCAGAAACTGTGTCCTTGTAAAATTCAAAGAAAATTTAAGAAAAAAAATTTCCTTGAATTTTACGGGTCTTTACATAACTCCCACCTCAGGTATTTACGTCCCCGTAAAGATACATCATATACTAGGGAAACAAAAGTTGGTACTGAGCATGCATCTGAGCCTCCTGCTCCCAAGTGCTCTCCTGGAGGTTCCTGTGCTACCATCTGATGCGCACTATAGGGATCGACCATCCACGTAGGACCCGGTCCTGTCGATCCTAGATCTCCACCGGGACCTCCGCAAAGGTCACCCCATCATTAACGTCTAGCTCCCCATGGTCAATGATATGCGTCGGGTCGTGCACGTATCTCCTTAGCTGAGATACGTGGAAGCCATCGTGCACCCGGTGCAACTGATGTGGTAGAGCCAGGCGATAAGCCACCTCGCCAATCCTACTGAGGACCTGGAATGGTCCGATGAAGCATGGAGACAACTTTTCCCCTCGGCCAAATCTCTGTAATCCACGTCGAGGTGAGACACGCAAGAAGACATGGTCACCATCCTCTAACTCTAGTGGCCTCCGCCTTCTATCAGCATAAGACTTCTGCTGGCTATGAGCTGTCCTCATCCGCTCCTGGATGACCTATACCTTCTCTGTCGTGGCCTAGACCATCTCCAGTCCCACAAGTGCTAACTGCCTAGGGTCTTTCCAGCACAAAGGAGATCATCAAGGTCGTTCGTACAACGCCTCGTATGGTGCCGTCCCGATGGTGGAGTGTTAGCTGTTGTTGTACGCGAACTCCACCAAGGGTAGGTGGTCCTCCCAGCTATGACCAAAGTCCAGGACACATGCGCGGAGCATGTCCTCGAGAGTCGGAATGGTCCTCTCCGGCTGACCATCTGTCTGAGGGTGAAAGGCGGTGCTTAGACGTAGCTGCGTCCCGAACGCCTCCTGCAACCCCTTCCAAAGCAGGGAAGTGAAGCGAGCATCTCGATCGGAGACGATAGATGATGGTACACCGTGAAGTCATAAAATCTCCTGAACGTAGAGACGTCCCAGGCTCCACTGAGCCCTGCCCCTTGATGGGTAAGAAGTGAGCCGACTTGGTGAGTCGGTCGACAATCACCCAAATGGAGTCATGACCTCTGGAAGTGCGTGGAATTCTAGTCACAAAGTCCATAGATATCTTGTCCCACTTCCACTCCGGGACCTCCATCGGCTGTACCAAGCCTGCTGGTACCTGATGCTCTGCCTTCACCTGCTTGAAGGTGAGGCATCGAGAAACAAAATCTACCACAACCTTCTTCATGCTCAGCCACCAGTGCTGTTATCTGAGATCCTGGTACATCTTCGCCACTCCAGGATGTACCACCAAAGGAGAAGTGTGAAACTCTATCAGAACCTCCTCTCATAAAGCAACTGGTACTAAGGTACGTCCTCTGAAAAAGAACGCCGTGCTCTGCTCCAATGGAGAAACCATCAGGTGCCTGTCCTGAGGATATCTGCGCACACCGCGTCTCACAGTCATCATCCCCACGTTGTGCCTCTCTGACCCACTGTAGTAGTGGAGGGGTGACTGTGAGATACTGAAGGAAGGCTTCTACATCTCTATCCACGAAGGATATCAGCAAAGTGTCTAACTGCTCTGTCACCTCCTCAAGTAGCTGAATTCCCGTCCTCCTACTGAGAGCATCAGCTACCACGTTCCCCTTCCCAGGAGAATAGACTATCTCAAAGTCATAGTCTTGGAGGAACTCGAGCCATCGCCGCTGTTTCAGGTTCAGGTCCATCTGAGAGAAGATGTACCTGAGACTCTGATGGTCAGAAAAGACTGTAAAGCGCTCACCCATTAGGTAGTGCCGCCATGTCTTCAGAGTGAAGACAACTGCTGCTAACTCCAGGTCATGGGTAGCATAGTTCTTCTCATGCGGCCTCAACTGACGTGATCCATAGGCGATCACAACCCGCTCCTGCATCAGGACACATCCGAGTCCGGTCGCTGATGCATCGTAGTAGACTACGTACCCTACTCCCTCTTTCGAAAGCCTCACGATAGGGGCGCTGGTCAATCTCTGTCTCAACTCCTAGAAGATCTGCTAAAAATTGTCTTACCACACAAAGGATTTCCCTTTCTTTGTCAAAGATGAGAGTGGTTCCGCAACTCTTGAGAAGTCTGGAACAAATCTCCGGTAGTATCCAGCTAGTCCCAAGAAACTCCGCACCTCTGCCACGCTCCTAGGTGGCTCCCAAGCTAGCACTGCCTCGATCTTCGCAGGATCCACTGAAACTCCCGCCTCAGAGATGACGTGTCCCAATAAGTGGACCGCGCGTTTCCAGAACTGACACTTCGAGAGTTTTACATAAATCTGGTGTTGTCGGAGTGTGTCTAGTATAACCCGCAAGTGGTAGGCGTGCTCCTCCTTAGTCGTCGAGTATATCAAAATGTCGTCGATGAAGACCACGACATATCGATCGAGGTATGGATGAAAGATCCTATTCATGAGGCCCATGAACTCTTCTGGAGCATTGGTTATGCCGAAAGGCATAAGAAAGAACTCATAGTGGCCATACCGACATCTGAAGGCTGTCTTCTGCACGTCCTCATCCCGAACTCTGAGCTGATGACAGCCTTACCTGAGTTCTATCTTTAAGAACCACCATGCTCCCTTGAGGTGATCGAAGAGGTCATTAATCCTCGGTAGTGTATACCTTTTCCTCATTGTCACCTAGTTCCGGTGACGATAGTTGACACAAATTCGCAAGCTTCCGTCCGCCTTCTTGGCGAAAAATATCGGGGAAGCCCAGGGTGAAACACTGGGTTGGATGAATCCCTTGCCCTGCAAGTCCTCCAACTGTACCCGTAGCTCTCCAAGCTCGGCGGGAGCCATCCGATATGCTGGGGTGGATATTGGGGTTGTCCAAAGTCTACCTCTCTGTGAGGAGATAGTCCTGGAACATCATCGGGGAAAACGTCTGCATACTGATCCACCACTATAGGAAAACTAGGACTCCGCACATCAATAGCTCCTAGGATGAGGCTATCCAACTAATGAGTGATGGGTTGTCCTCTCCTCTGCGAGAGTCCATCCTGGGCTGAAAATCCAACCTTCTCGCCGGTGAAGGTGAACCTGATCCCGTCGGTGCGCACACATCGCACCTTGCGCCTAATACAGTCGATCTGAGAATGGACTGTATATAACCAATCCATACCCAAGATGACGTCATAAGGCCTCGACGCCACTATAAGAATATCCCAGCCGAAGTTCTCGCCTCCTAGAGTAAGCTCACACTGCTGGAACCAGTGCGTAATTGTCGAGTATTCTCTCGTAGGAGTCTCTAGCCGTAAGGATCGAGCCAACGGCTCTGTCAGAATCTCCGAGCTCCGAACAAGGGCAGCGGATATGAAAGAGTGACTCGCTCTTGTGTCTATAGGAACTACATCAATGGTGGAATAGGCACAGATAGTACCTCGAATCATCTCGGGCGCGCCGTGGTCGTAGGCCTCCGCTGCCTGGAGATGTGCCTATCTCTGCCCTCCAGCTCCCTGTGGTCGGGGGTGGACCTCCTGGTGGTGGTGGCGGTAGAGCCTCAAAGCGTCTCCCACCACCTGCTGCTCGGCCAGCTCCTCTACTTCGTCCGCCTGCTCCCTGCGGACCACCACGGTCGACCCTCTGCCTCTGCCTGGGTGGCCCCTCAACCGTCTGCTGCTCCTCGGAACAGTGGGTCGGGCAGTCACAAGCCATGTGGCCCTGCCCGCTGCATGTGTAGCACTGCCTTCCTCTCGAAAGACTGGTTCCGCGTTGTGTTCCCCGCACTGCTGAGAAAGTTTCTTGAGGTTGTCTACCTGAGGGTCTGGTCTTCCTGGACCCATGAGTCATCTGTCGACTGCTTGCTGCAGAAGACTCTGATACGTGTCGCCCCGTGGTAGGTCTCGCTGCTGATGAAGGCTCGGCAAGGAAGCTCTTGATCAAAAGGGCTCGCTCCAGCACTCCCGCCTGAGTCGGAATGCTGAGAGAGATCAGCGATGCCCTGATCTCATGCCTCAATCTCTGCTCAAAGGTCTGGGCCCGGAAGAATGGTTCTCGTACCATGTCTGTCGAGTAGCGCGAGAGATCAGTAAATCTCGCCGAGTACTGGGCGACCGTCAAGCTCCCCTACTGCAGTTGTAGAAGCTCCTAGATACGCACCGCACGGAGGGTGGCTGGGACGAACTCCGAGCGGAAGAGGATCTCAAAGTCCATCCAGAGGAGAGATGCCTCATCGTGCACCTGGAGCATCAAGCTCCACCATCTTCCTGCTGCCGCGTGCAGTAGGCTTGCTGCGAGGATAACCATGAGGTTTGCTGGTGTCCTCACTAACCTGAAAACTCATACCACTGCCTCCAGCCAATCCTCGTCTGCCTGGGGGTCCGTCTCCCCATGGAACCTGGGTAGTCGCTGGTGTTGAAACTCATGCAGTGCACTAAGGCGACATGCATCATCAGCGGCTGAGGATGGAAGTATCGGTGGCTCGGCGGGTAGAGGTACCGCCGGTGCCTCAGCTGTTAAAGGGCCCTGTTTCGAGGCCTCGTCGCTCGGTGGGCTGTCGTCACGCACAACTCTCGTAACCCTAGCTGGCTGCCATCGTGGGGCCATCCGGAAAAGGAAACCGGTGCGCCACAGTCAGAACAATATACCTGGTGAGCTAACACAAAGTAATCACAAAGAAAACATGAAACACAAATGCAATCAGTGTTTTCGTGCATTAAGTCGGAAATCAGAAGTCAGGGTCCTGGTGTACGGATACGTCGGCCGCCACACCAACATTGGACTCCCTAGACTGATAACCACACTCAATACTCTTAAATCTATTACTTCATATATAAAATATCAGATTCATGAGTTCTATGGTAGAACCAAACTCCTCTGATACCAATTTGTCACGACCCATCCTCGGGGCCCGTGTCGTGACTACCCCAAGCCCGCCTTCCATAGGCCAGGGGCAGGCGACTAGCACCAAGACATAAATCCTGGTAAAAAGGGAAGGCATTGCCTTTGTAAAGTAAACAAACACCATAGAGCAAGCAAGCATTAGAAGTAAACACTAAGTAAAAGCTGATACAAAGTAAGTGTGGAAAAGTAAGTGGGCCAGAATACAAACCCAAACTGAATGTAAAGTACAAATGGAAGGGGAAAACAACAACTGAAAGTAAAGCCGTAATGTCGATCTATCCATTGGAATTCCCACCTGAAGGGTGAGTACAGATAGCCTCCACAGCTCCTCGGGTCCAGCCGTCTGCTCCGAGAACGTCCCGCCCAGTGGTCCACCTCCAGGTACCGTCCTGCTCTGCAAGCCTCAACCATGATCAGCATTGTCCGTCGTCTGCAACCAACACAATGTAGTGCATGCATAGCCCGTGCAGGGGTGAGTATAAGCTACTCAGTAGGGACCCCGAGACCCCTGAAGGTCTCTCAGAATCCACAAAGGATAATCCACAATGAAAGATACAATCACGAAGTAACATTCGACACTACTTAGGTATATGCCGATTCATATACCTAAGTTATCAATTACAGCTCGCTCCAACCTCCGATCCCAAGTACAACCCAGTCCACACAGGATAGAAAAACGTAAATCCATACAGTATAGCACAACACAATCCACATAGGAAAGCAAAATGTAAATCCACAACAGATAGCACAACAAAATCCACATAGGAAAGCAAAACAGGATTCACCTCACACATGTATACTTCTTTGTAAGACGATAGAGATGATCAGATATTGCCACTAATTCATCAAAGCTATCGGACCCACACAGGATCGATAGGTACTAACCCCCGAAATGACCCACAAAGGATCTGCCCCACAAAGGATCGATAGGTAACTAACCCCTGCAATGACCCACAAAGGATCTTTCCCACAAAGGATCGATAGGTAACTAACCCCCTCAAAGACCCACATAGGATCGGACCCACACAGGATCTGTAGGCGATGGCCCACACAGGACAGCTAAGCGCTGACCCACACAGGATCGGACCCACACAGGATCTGTAGCATTGATCCACGTAGGATCGCTGAGTGTTGTAGTCATCGCCGTCGAATCCACTGAGGATCTCTATACAGTCGTCGTCGTAGTCGCAGTCGCAGCCAGCTCTAGGGTTCCCGCACACAGTAAGCTCGTTTGGGACGGTCCGCTCCACGTGCCGAGAGGCTGATACATCAACTGAAACATAGTCCAGATTTGATGTATACAAAAGTTCTGTATCATCAACAGGAACTCAACGCCACAGACGACACGTCAAACGGACGCCCGATCTGAGAGTTATTGGCTTTTTCGTCCCAGGGTCCCGGTTGGTTTTTAAGTCATCACAAACCTGAATGTACGCCACCTACATCCAAACCTCGGTCGAAGTAAGCCAAAAGATCTGTCTCACTTAGAGGAATCCATCAAAGTCAACGGCACTTCAATCGGATGTCCGGAGCTTAAGTTATGGGCGTTTCCGCTCCGAGGGCCTGATTGGTTTCGTGTACGAACCAACCCAGCCAAACCCAAAGTATTCTGAAACCTTGAGTGTGATATACCGAAACGACCGTCTTCATCCAAGGATCGCATCGCAACTGATGGTGCGTCGATCGGAGGCTCGTAGCTCAGGTTATGGGCAACAGACCGAAAATGGTTCGGTAATAAGGGGTTCGGCCCCGGGCCGACCCGGCCTGATACCCCCAGGGTCGGCCCGAATCGGGTCGACCCGAACCGGGTCCGGGTCTGGCCCGCTTGGGCGCGGCCAGGCCCAGCCTGGTTGTCCGGTCTGGCGGACCGGCCAGGGCAGCCGCCCTGCGCACGGCGCGTTGGCCAGGGACTCGACCGAACGACCGAGCCGTTACGGGGCAGGGGGCGTTGCCCCCATGTGATGGAAACCGCGGCCCCTTAATGGGGCCTCTCATCTGGCCGGCCGGGGGTTTGTAACCACCTGCTTTTCCTGGTCCGTCCAGCCTGCTCCGGCCATCCGGCTTCTGCCGCCGCGGGGCCGGCAAGCCTGTCCCCCCTGCTCCGACGCCGGCATCCCAAAACCGGCCGCCGGTTCCCCTGCTCCGCCACGGCCTGGAACCGGACGCGGCCTTCGTCCGTCCGGCACGGCGCGGCAGCGCCGCGCCCCTCCGCCATGGCCCCGCTCCTTCCGCGGTGCTTCTGAGGTTCTCCGATGTGGCGCGATGGTTCCGCGTCCTTTGTTCATATTCTACGGCGCGACGTGACAGCGCCATAGATTTGTTGCTTCCCACGGCACGGTGCAGCGGCGCCGCATTTCTCCGCTCTCCCTTTTACAATTTCCGCATGGTGCTTCGGCACCGCGTTGCCTTGTTCGCCACACAAAAATCCACAACCAAAAGGGGAGGAGTGTCGGCTGTGTTCGTACGGTCCGACCTCCTCCCGTTAATGCGATAACTAGTGGTTCAATTGAAAGGGGGGAAATGATGGAAGAAAAACACAAAATAGAAACGCATAAAACCCCTACCTCAACGCTGTCTTCGAACGAGCGTTCATCGCGGAAGAAGAGGATTGTCGCAGAAGAAGAGGATCGCCGCGGAAGAAGTGGTTCGCCATTGATGTTGGGTGATCTCGGAGGAAGGCGTCTCTCACCATCGGAGGATGGCGTTCTTCGTTGGGGGTAGAGTGTTCTTCGCATTCATCATTGGTGGTAGAGCGTTCTTCTCTTTCTTCGTTGAAGAACGAAGAATCCTCTCTTTGTTCTCCCAAATGTTTAACACAACACAAACCCCCAACAATAATAAAATAAGTCATCTTCTTATTTTTTAATCAACATAAGAATGTGAAAATCAAAAGATAAGAAACGAACAATTAATTCGAAGAAATAATTCTAACGATTTAACCGCCTAATTTAATGGGGCATTTCTTAACCAGAAAAATGTAAGGTTTGACTTCATTAAAAGGGGGGTTGTGGGTGCGTTACTTAGGAGGGAAGAAATGGTGGGGCTCGTGCGGGCCCCACCTCACATATATCCTACCAAGTGGGTAGGATATTTTGTGTTCCACCCTATCCGCTTAACTTGGCTTAAGTGGATTTAAGTGAAATAAAATAAAGTTGTTGCACCACTTTATTTTATTTCCTAACTTAACCCCAAAAATTAAAAAACCACACCCGAGAAAACGCAACTCTGGAAAAGGCATTTCTATGAAAATACCGGCGTTGCGATTCCATCGGTTCCCTCAGAATTCGATTCCGAGCACCAGTTAAAAAGTTAGAAAACCCCACTCATTCATTCACTGAACGTACCCGAGCTAAACTTCGGCAAATGATTCCGGCCACACCGGGCCTCGGAATCAGGTGCCGTCAAAAACTACTTCCTTGAAAAATTCCAAATCAAATTTAAGAAAAAAAATTTCCTTGAATTTTATGGGTCTTTACAACCATAGTCATTTATCCATCCATTGGTTGTTATTTTGTGCGGTTCAACTAGTGAGCAGCGGGACATTCCAAGCACCTTTAATAATCTTCCGATTTGACCAACAACACCCTTCAAGCCTCCTATCACTGAGCAACCTCTTGTTTGAAGAAGTGTACACCTCACTTGGAAATATGATATACTTAAGAACTTTTCCATCATTCCAACTAGTCTCTCAATCCTTAAGGCTCTATGCCTATTCAATGACATGAATGAAGCCCTCATAGAGGCTTTAAGAATCCCCCTCATCATTGAAACAGAGGTAGCATTCGTAAAATCCATCCATGTTGAAGAAGTAAAGAATGTAGAATGTTAAGCAATCATTTCATTCCTTGGAGGTGGTGAACGTTCTCTTATACAGGGGTATATCCACCCACTATATATCACATGTCTATTAAATGGTGTGGAAGTCCACCATTATCTTTTCAACACGGGTTCTGGAATCAATCTCATCCCTACCCGGATGTTCCTCATGCTGGGGAAGTCTGAAGTAGATCTCGATCCCTCTGACATGAAGATTCAAGGTTATGATAGGACATAGTAGACACCTACTGGAAAAATACACATGAATACCCAATTTGATGGTCTAATTTCAGCACAGAGTTCATGGTTGTCTGTTAGGACACCACCTACAATGCACTGATAGGTAGACCCTAGAACCATCAATATGTGATAGTCCATTCCTCATATCACCAATTCCTTATGTAAATTTTTAATGTTAGAATTGGCGTACTCCAAGGCAATGTGTCTCCCTTTTCCTCTTATGAATCCCGATACCTATATGCTGACTACTATAGGAGAAATGACAAGGAGATTCAGGATAACGAGGTTAATCATACTATCATTATGGTCGACTCATGGGTAGACCAAGATGATGGATACATTTTCCCAAATCGCCGATTAGAGGCCATGACCCCAGACACGTGAAAATACTTCGTCATAGAAGGGATAAAGGGAATGTGTTTTCCGAAGTGAAAAGAGAATAGGAAGATAATGTTGTGCTCCTATATAAACCCAGACTGAGTGATCCCAGATCCCCTTACCCCTGTGAGGCATCCCGATGTTCACCCCATGGTAATGACAATACGTCATACATGCTTATTTTTCCAGGACGAGATAAACAAGCTTAAGATGACGCACCACTAATGATTTGATATTATCATGTTTGGACCATTGGGTTGAAGTCCTAATGGAATCAGATCAATGGCTTTCATCACAATGGTTTCAGTAGGGTTGGGGTCCCCAAATAAGTATTCCACCACCGCTCAGGCCAGCACCAGCATTCTTTCCCGATCAGCCTACTCAGAATTATTTCCCTCTAGAAATGATCATACCACTGTAGATGATGAATATGATTTGGATGATGCTCATCCGGTGTTTGAGGAAGCTATCTCCACCATCGTTTACGAGTTGATACAAGTAAACCTTGGTACCGAGACAAAAAAGAGATCGAAACAGATCAGTACGGCGATGCCTATGGAATATAAAGAACAGTATGTGAATTTATTGAAACAAAATCAAGATTTATTCTCTTGGATCAACGGTGAGATGCTGACCCTAGATCCTCAGGTCACTGTCCACCACCTTGGTCTCCCGACGAACCATCACTGGTTCAAAAAATCCTCCAAAAAGTTACACCCTTCTCATGGTGCCAGGGTCAAGGATTAAGTTGATAAGATCATTAAAGACAACATCTTCATTAAATTCCAGTGCTCATAATGGCTAGCCAACACCGTTTCTATCCGAAAGAAAAATAAGATAGATTAGAGTCTGGATGGACTTCTAGGATCTCAATCATCATTGTCTGAAGGATGATTTCCCTTTCTAGCAGTAAATATATTGTTCAATGCTACTGCTAGATTCCAAGATATCTCATTCATGGATGGGTATTCTAGATATAATAAAATCTAAATGGATCCTGAGGAAAATGATTCTACAACCTTTAGAGCACCACAAGGGAATTTCTGTTACCTAGTAATGCCTTTCGGTCTTAATAATTCTAGTGCCACCTATCAGCGTCCCATGCACTGCATATTCAAGCCAATCCTTGGGAAATTTGTGGAATGCTACTTTTATGATATGGTGTTAAAATCTTTCGAGTGTTAGGACCATCTTAGAGATATGGATAAAGTGTTTAAATTCCTTCATTCCTTCCATATGAAGATGAACCCCTTGAAGGTTTCCTTCAGGGTTGCCTCTAGAAAGTTTCTCAGCTTTGTCGTCAGATATATTGGCATCATGATTGTTACAAAGAAGTTCAAGGCCATCAGTCAGATGTCTCCTTTGAGAAAATTTTGGGATCTTTAAAGCTTTCATGGCCACTTAGCCTAGATACTCTGACTCATCACAAATCTGGTTGGAAAGTGTAATCTTGTTTCCCAACTCATGAATAAAGGGCCAGCTAATAGTCGGTTGAAAAGTACTGAGTCACCTTCAATGAGATTAATCAATACATGCTACCAACTTTGGTTATGATGCCACCTATTTCCAAAAAGTCATTGGTCCTCTATGTGACCGAATTGGAATGAATTGTTGGTTCCTTTCTTTCCCACTAGAAAAATAATGGAATAGAGAATAATTTATATTACCTCAGACGTATGCTCCTCGATATAGATAATATATATTCTTCTATCGAGAATAGAATCCTTGAACTGGGATTGATATTCTAGATATTGTAACATTACTTACATCACCATGAGATACAACTAGTGTCCGATGTAGATCTTCTAATGTACATTCTGAACCACCCTATGTCGATAGGCTGTACAACATGGTGGGAGGTGATCCTTCAAAATTTTGACATCAGTTTTGTCACCCATAATGATATCATGGGATATACACTAGAAGAATTCATTACCGCCCATCTGACCCCCAAGGAGTATTTTCTGGATCATGATTTCCAAGATGAGGAACTCATCTCAGTGGATCAAGACATGCCATGTTGGAAAATTCCCTTCGATGGTGATTCGACAATCCCTACTGACAGAAGACTCAATGATTCAAGACTTAATATAGTGGTCTTGGGTACCATATTCACCATGCCCACATATGATTCCATTACAAATTCATTCCTATTATCATAAGGATGAACCAAAAATGAGGCTGAGTATTAAGCCGTCATCACTAGTATTGAACTGTCCATTGAGATTTTGGTTCCCCACATTCATATGAAAGGGGAATCTGAACTGGTCATCAAGTAGATAAATAGTGATTATGTCATTATGAAGCCAGAGCTAGTACCCCATCTAGAGCACACTCACCGATTGATGGATTAGTTTCCTTCTTGGCTAGATGTTACTCATGATCCTTGGTCATTGAACGACCAGGATGATGCCTTGGACAACCTTGCATCTCTTGTAGTGCCTCACCAGGACCACCTCATTATCCATGTGGCACACCAAAGATTCAATGCTCTCATTAATCTAGATGATTATGATATTCCACAGATAAGCCATCTTATCACAGGGGCATCTACATCAGGATCTTCAAGTCCTTCTACAATAGTAGAACATACTCCTAATTTGAAGACTCTCATTTTCAAGTACATCCAACATGGTAATCTCTCGGAGGAATAATCTGAACACGAGCGAGTCTTTTGGGGCACAGTATAGTTCATCCTCTAGAGTGTTACCATTCTTGATAGGATACTCTACAGATGTGGTTTTGATGGGATTATCCTCTGTTTCATTTAATGAGACGATATTTCCCTGGTTATGTTGGAATCTCATGCGGGTTTCTATGGAGCTCTTAATGTTGGTCCAAAAATCTCTCATCAAATGTGAAGGATGGGATAATTTGTGTCCCACCATGGTCAATGACTATATCAAGTTCACAAAATTGATCCATGTGTGCCAGATCTATGCCAATTTTTTTATGGGCTGCCAAATCCTCTCCATACTACCATGTACTCTGGGCCCTTTGCACTCTGCGGACTTGATGTTGTGGGACCATATCCACTAGAAATAACTCACCAGTGATGGTTCATCCAGACCACTACAGATTTCTTTTCCAAGTGGGTAGTGGAAATTCCTCTCAAGGAAGTTAATTTGTATTTCATTATAGAAATTTTTATATCCAATATCATCCACTTATTTAGAGTCCCTCATGTCGTCTTCAATGATAATGACACTAGCTTTTGGGAAGCTAGGCTAATGAAAGTGTATGTCAAGTACAATATCAATTCTAATCATACCTATTTCTCTCTTCAACAAGAAAATGGGTAGATCGAGGAATTCATGAAAACCCTCTCTAACACCTTGCATAATATGGTTGGTTAGAATAAGAAGAGTTGGACAGAAAATCTCCCCAACTCTCTCTGGGCTCATGGATAATGAATCGTAATTCCACCCAGGTGACTCCATATTCTCTGGTGTATGGAACAGAGGAAGTATTTTCCATTGAGATTCAGTTAACACAACTTTTCATAGCCGTCTACAATCATCATACATTAAATAGAGTAGCTGAATTCCATCTGGCTGAACTAGAATCCCTTAATGAGAATAAGGTTCGTGCCTTGCACAATCTGGAGAGGCATCAGAACAAGGTAGTCAAATATTTCAATATTTTTTTTTATTTTTTTCTTTCTTTCATGGTGACATGGTACATTCCAGGAGAAATCCAATGATACCTATTAATAAGTCACCAAAGTTAGAGCCCAAATGGGAGGGATCTTACATCATTCACAATGTTTAACCCAATAGTGCAAACTTCTTGGTCACCATGTATGGTGAGATTATCACTCCTCCCACCAATACCAAATTCCTCAAGCATTACTTTGTATGATTATCCCCATGATCATCTAACATAATGATAAACAAAAAATTCTCGAAGACCTACAACCTTAAACTAAGATCCATTTCATCCCGCATGATGGTAAACTGCAAAGCGATAAACATACTTCAATGTTCGAGATCTATGACCTTAAACTAAGATCCATCAACCTTTTCGATAGACATTAAATTACTTGCGAACCACCACCCTTCACACGTCCATTAATTTCAGTCTTCATCATCTTTCACACCTGAACGAACCCCCTAGTGCCCAGCATCATGGAACCTTAGCTCACCTACTGTTCTGGGGCAACATCCCAGAGGATCTTGAACTATAATTTGATAAAAGGCCTGCGTTTCGAAAAAGTTCAATGGTCTAAGAATAATTTTTTGTTCCCATTCCATGTCACACAATATGGATTCTTTGTTGAAAACATTTTCAGCACTTAGCCTCTATTTTTATCACCATCTCTATAGTGTCCCAAATTTTATGTGGGGTGATTCACCTTTTTCCACCCTTCGGTCCCATGCACACAACATTAAACTAAGAATCTACGGTCCGAGCTCTATGAATATAATCTAAGATCTTTTTCAACCTTGTCTCATGACATTAAATTACACAAAATTTATAGAACTACGTATGGATCGATTCTTGTAGTTGTGTGATATATAGTGACACCCAAACCTTTCATCCATAGCCTAGCCTCTATTCCCTAGACCTTTCCAGCCTCTCGACCCAAGTAATCTCTAGAGATTCTATGGTGTGGTATGAAATCTTTGTCCTTATTCATGTAAGGCTATTTTTTCCACACCGCATACATCCCATTGAGACACTATCTCTTCTATATCTTTTGTGCATGGCCATAAACTAGACAAAACTCTAGAAATACGTGTGTATTGATTCATACCCTCATAGGATATATACGAATGACCATACATTTTGTCTTCTGGTCTAGGCCAACAATTATTTCCATCTCACTAGTTTCCCCTTTGGTTTTAGTTCTCTTCATGGGCTGTATGTGATGAGGTATGAACTCTTCTTCCCCTATTCACGTTAGGCTATTTTTCTGCACAGCACACATCCCCTTGAAACACCCTCCCTTATACGTTCTTACTACATGAAGTTAAATTACAAGGAACAATATAGATACATATGGCTTGATTCATTCCCTCGCATTATATGTAGTAATTTCATGAAATTTTATCTTCAGGTGAAACCCAGAAAATCATTCCATCTCCTTGGATTCCCCCTTTGGGTTTAGTTCTCTTCTATGGGTTAATTTGATGAGGTGCAAACTCTATGGTTCCTATTCGCATTGGGTTCACAACAGACACACCTTGTGCCTCCCTTAGGATCATCTCCCATCCCTATTATTCTTTAATGTACAATGTTAAGTTGAATGACATTTCTATAACTATGTGTGTCTTGATTCCCATACTTATGAGGTTCGTAGGAATTACCATACATTTTGTTTTTGGGTCCATCGCAGGATCCTAAAATTATCTATTTTATTAGAACCCTTAGCCTTTATTCGTATGGGATTATATGGTATGGAATTAGTACTTATTGTGTCCCATTCATTTAGGTTTTATATCACTCGTTCCATGTACAATCAATTTGAATTTATATTTCATTTTTTTCTTACCACATGATGTTAAAATGAATAGAATTTCTAAAAATATGTTTGTATTCATTCCCATTCTTATGGGATACATAGAAATACCTAGAGATCTTGTCTTTGGGTCTAACACTAGGTTCCTTAACCTCTTTGACCCTTTTAGCCTTGTCCCATGGTCCACGTTATAAAACTTTAAACTAAGATCCCATCCATTATACATGAAATTAAATTGTTCTTTTCTTGATTTAAATAAATTAAATTAAAAATCATTCATGGTCAATTATGCATGAACATGAAAGGTAATAACCCTTTCGTCAGGCATGAAGTTAAATTGCATGGAACATTGCCAAAATCCAATTTATCTGGCCCCTTGGCTCGAATATCCTCTTGGGAGTGTGGGGTGTGGTATAGAGATTACTTGTCCTTATTCATGTAGGAATATTTTTTTCCATGCCATAATCATTCTCTTTTTGAGATATTCCTTTCATCAACGTCCTTACCACATGACGTTAAAATGAACGACATTCCAAAACTATGTTTGGTTTGATTCCTTCCCTCATATGATATACCAGAATTCCCAATCATGTTGTCATTGGATATATCATTAGGTTTTTATATTCCTTCTCTTGGACCCTTGGCTTGGGTTCTCTCCTAGGATCTTGAATAATGAGGTATGGAATCTTCTATCCCTATTCATGTCAGATTATTCATCCATTCCATAAGAATTTCTCTCCTGAGAAAAATCTATCCCTAGAGTCTTTACCACATGAAATTATACTTTATGAAATTTTGGGAACTATGTATTTCTTAATTCCTAGCCTCATAGGATACGTGGGGATGCCCATTAAATTTTCCTTGGGTCCAGACTTGAGTTCCCTTACCCATTTTTACCTCTTTTATCCTCTCGACTTCCTAAGTTTTCTTTCCTTAACTGGTCCCCTCGACATCTTATGTGCCTCATCAGTGTGCTTAGATGCACTATTGGTTAGGACCAAGAGTATTGGATCCTTCATGAACATGAATTATTTCCATATTCATTCTTTATGTGTCCCTTTAATTGGGTATCCATAATTTCCCACATCTAAAAGGACACATGGGTGGTACAGATGCTCAGCCTTATGGATCACCTATAATTATGGGCCAAATCCAAGAGGATATCAAATGATATTTGAGATAGGTACCATGTTGTGAATATAAATACTAGTCAACCTTCACTTGTTTGTTCCTATCATAGGTCACACGATATGGATATTGTGATTTGAATATGGTCAACAATTATTCCCCATCGTTACCCCAACACCATTACACCCTAAATATTGGTTTCTTGATTCACATACCTTTCCATTTCATCATGCCCAGACTGAAATTTGACACCCTTAGTGTTATCCCTCTATGAACCTTTGCGTGATGAGAGGACGAACCATTGTCCTGGGGTCATATTTGACTCTATACCTTCATCCCCAACAGTGTACTTCCATGCGTCGTAAAGATCTTCTCCACCCATGTTTCCCATGTCGAGCATAGATCATGTGGGCTTAGGGATTTGGGGTATGTTTTTTCCTCCATGGAAGAGTCACACATAATTTTAGTCTGAACTCTTGGTCCTTAAACTAGAAGATCAGATCCCCTAGTCTAGGCAACAGGACATTAAACTATGTGTGTTCACCTAGAAACATGTGATGTGGTGTGGAAATCTTTGTC
Source organism: Viscum album (assembly GCA_963277665.1). Lineage (NCBI taxonomy): Eukaryota > Viridiplantae > Streptophyta > Magnoliopsida > Santalales > Viscaceae > Viscum > Viscum album. The sequence goes on along the minus strand of OY728140.1, from coordinate 1,429,508,914 downwards.
CTCATTCACGTCATGTTTCTTTATGGCACTGCGTCACATATTTTCTCTATGATAATCTTACATTTATTTCCCGATCTCTATGACCATAATGTAATATCTCTTAAATCCTTATCATGTGATGTTAATCTATACCTTTTACATCCCGGATTTGTGATGATAATTTCCTGGACATATAATGTCTTTGTTCGAGAAGATGTTTCCCATTTGGCATTAGACCCTAGCTATGCCACATTCAGAACTATTTGTGGCTTTATTCTCACCCTAGTAAGGTCTTTAGTGATTCCCAAGCACTTTACCATCCGGACCAGCCATAGATACATGAATATTTCCCCCAATTTTTTTGGGTCTGAGTTTTCTTCTTTATAAGTACATCTTTTGGTGTGGACTTCTTTTGTCCTAAATCTCCTCAGATTTATGTACTACACAACATATCTCTCTTTTGGTGTGCCCATGTCCTTAAACGTATGACCTTAAACTATACTGAATTTCAGGATCAAATGATGTTAAAAAATTCTGTACATCATCCTCACCGAATGATGTTAAACTATGGATCCATCATCCTCTTTTTCATGACATAAAACTACAAGTCATTATTTATCCTCTCTATAGAGGTCTTGGTTGGAATAGGTTTTATCTTTATTGAGATCGGTATTCCCACCCAATGTACTTTCATCATAGTGGCATAGTTTTAAGAGTGTTGTACTTTATCCAAACAACCCATCATTCCGTAACCACTCATTGTGTTCCCTCTATTTCAAATCCTCATTATATTTCACGTTTTATGGAACCCTTTCAAAGTTATGATGCTCGACCATAAGGTTTTCCTATAGTCATGGGAAAATTTTCCTGAGTATACCAGATGACACTTCATGTTTGGCCTTGTGTTTTCGAATTCGATCTGTGGTCGACCCTCATTCATTTGTTCCCATTTCAGGCTAGTGCGATGCAGATGTTGTGTTTCTAATTTGGTCAACATTTATCCTCCATCATAATACCACCATCATTGTGTTTTGAATTTTAGGTATCATGATTCAACCCTCCCATTTCCCTTAGTTTGGATGGATTCCAATTCCCCTATGGCTATCCCACTCATGCATTAGAGCATGTTGGAAATAGATATTTCGATGTTCTGAGAACTCTGTTCGCTAACTATGACCCCCTTCCTTCTTCCAAGAAACCAGGAGCAGTCATTCTGACCATGGATGTTTGGTGACTGAATGATGATCTCATATTCAAGGTGAATAATTACATGGTTATCCCTTGTTTCTCACAACGGGCACGACCCATGAGAGCTTTGGGATTGATTTCTAGATATTTTGAAGATACTATTGGGATTCGGTAATCAATGTAGATAATGAGACTCATGAACACAACCAAAATAAGTAAACAAGCATGAAATTATGCTTGTGAGTTTGTACAAGTTACATACCCCATGGATTATCCCCTCTAATGGAAGGGTTGACCCCTTCAATGGAACGTCTAACATCCACTACTCTTTAGTTTGTGGATTAAAAGAGTTGTTTCCATCAGATATGGTCCCTCTATTCTTTTTCAACCATGGGGTGTAGTTCATTAGCCCTTCTCAATGCATAATTCTTATAAGATTCGATTTTGGACATTTCATAGGATGCTTTATTTAGCTATCTTCGGCTTCTTCCAGCTGAGTGCGTAATTGGAATGTGAGATCTACTTTGCTAATAATGAAGAAGGACAACTCATCTTACCACATTTATAAGAACTGGATCTCCTATTTATCATCTTGGATCTTCTAGTTGATTATTTCTTTCTTCCTCTGCAATCCAAAAATGATTCCATGCTCTTCCTCCTGCACCTCCTCAATAAGGTAATATCAAATGGGCACCTGGGGGCATTGGGCATCCACTCCACCAATTCATAGTTCATAAATACTGAGACTAATTCTTGCTATCTTGATTATCTACTCTGACTTCTTGGTGTTATCAATAAATCATTTTATTAGCTTCCATGACCGGTGGCAGACAACCTATCTATCCCCTTCACCAGAATCGGCCTCATCCCACTTGTCTAGACCAGCCGACTTGTATTCAATAAATTCCTCCAAGAGCTCAGTAGAAGGATCTTATTTAGTTTGGTCTTCATTTAATTATTCTAATTCAATGATGTACACCCATCCAACTATAGACTATGTCATTCTAGTGGTATTTCTCATTGCCATTGGTCTCCAATAAAAAACTATGTCATAGTAAGCTCAGGAACTCAGTTCTTAATAGAATAGCGTCACTCTTTGGAGAGGTGTGTCGATTCCTCTTAAAACTTGCAGTAGCATCATGTGTGCCATTTGGGGAACTATTTAGATGCATGTGATATTATCTAGTTTAATTAGGTATACAACAGATGCATCCTCAAAGGTATGGAACATAGGTTTTTCAGCCACATGATCCCACTTCGGATCGGTCATTTCCAAGATGCTAGGGTGTGGTCCTCCATAAATGTCATGGACTCTGAAAGATCCAAAGAGTCCACCCTCGCTTCCACAACACTATTTGACCAAGAAACTATCATCTCAATAGTTCTAGTTTCAAGTGTTTGATCCTCCACACATTCCCTCGTTCCCTCATCCCCATCAGTATGAGAATTTGGTTCAATATTCTCTTGAAAATATAGGTTTCATTTTGGAGAACAAAATAATATAAGAGGGTAAATGACATAATGAAGTTGATTGAAAGCTTACTTCAAGGTTTACTGTAGAATTTCTCAGAGAATTCCCCTCCAAGGCCTCTATTTTTCCTTATTCTAGAGAGACCCTATTTAAAATTTCTTCCTTGTCTCCCATCCAGAGGTCTTCCTCACCAACCTCATCCACCCAAGAATTGTTTGAGTCATCAGGCAGGGGAAAGAAATATTCCAATTGAGCTGCTGACTCCATTGGAGGGATGAACTTGTTCAACAACACCCTTACCCATTCTGTCAATGGTTTTGGAGTACATATATAGTGCACCAATATCTGAAGTTCCCATAAAATATTTCTTCACTCAGTCATGGACGTATTAAAACCATCCATCTCAAGACTGAGTTCCCCGATCTCCATTTCATGCTTGTTTAAGTTAACCTAGAGGTCGTCAATGATGAGGTAACACTTACAAAATTCCCTATATTTCTATTCCTCTTGATAGAGAACATCATAAATAATCACCACTTGGCGCACCTACATCCCTAGGGCCTGAGGAGACTGCCCACAGAATCCCCTTGATGATTCCCCTCTCTCTTGGGTTCCTCTATTTGTGATAGATGGGCTTCTCCTTGGTTCTACCCTTTCTAAACCTTTTATTGAAATAGGTTTATGGATTAATTCCCATAATGTTATTGAATTTTCACCCTATCGTACATTGTAATCACCTTCATGATGTCCCCCCATTCCCACTCTCTGACGTCGGGGCATTCGGACTGCTACCTAGCAAGCCCTGATGGTAGGTTGCTTCAGCGCCTCTCTTGGGTAGCCAGCTTCCCAAATCAATGTGTATCTATGAAAAAATACAAATGCATAAGTGTTATATGAAAACTCATTCCACATTTTCCCATACTCATATGTGAACATCATCCACAACTCCCTCATTACACATGGATTATTGTTATGGCGCACCCCTAGATACACCTTTGGGGGAAGTCACTGCATGCATCTAAATTTTCTCATGAACTAGGGTGGAGTGTATGACTCACATATGAATTCATAATCTACCTAATCAACTAGAACACTACCTCTAAAGGATAGAAAGTGTGATCATTTATCTATAGAGTCCATGAAATCGGCAATATATGCTCTAGTGGATAGAGGAAATGAGTGGAATATGAATTGTTCTGCCTTCCCCGGCTTACCCAACACGACAGATGTGTCTAGTCTAATGGGGGTTCTCCCTATGATAATCGAAATGATTGGTCAAAAGTGTAACCCATATGGAGTGATGGGATTGAGATATTCGTATCCCCCCATATGTGCTACAATCAATCTCTATAGGAAATGAAACAACCCACATACCCATATCGGCCTCTTTATATCACTAATGTGCAGAAGTAGATGATATAACCTTTCCGACACTGGTATTCCAACGATCACACATTCTCCACCATCCAATGACACCACCATAATGAATGTACTTAGTCATACTCCCATGTGAGCATCTATGATCAGTAGCACCCAACCGTAGATCAATGTCGAGATAAATGCAACCGGACAAACTATTGGACACTCCCCAGTTTTAAAACTTTAACCCCTTAGATTTCATTTTCTATCCTCTAGGATCCTCCAGTTTGAACCATATTTTCCCTACAGACCTCCACTCGAGAATGTGGGGGGCCTTGTTGTTACTTTCCCATTATCTAGTGGGATGTTCAGAAAGTTTCCAAAACATTGGTTGATGTATACATCTCAGGTGTTCTACTTGTCATCATTTGTCTCAGGTAATAAATCTAGAAGTACCTTTTATAGAGGTGTAATATGTCCCCCCCCCCCCAAATTTTCATGGTAGGAAGGAATTCATCATTAAATACTCTTGTGATTAGGATTCCATCAATTTGATGAAGGTCCCAATGGCTAATACCAACCTCCCCATGGTGCAGATGGAATGTGTTGGTATTTGGTGACCATCGGCTTAGATGTTCCAGTATGAATTCCTTTGGTTGGGAAACACTAAATTGAGAGGCTCATGTTTCTTCATATAGGCCTATCCACCTCAGCAATATATTGAAATCTTTACAATATGTGCACACTCATTAGGGTCATTCCCACTCATCGGTAATGTTTTCACCTTGGAATAAATCTCAGCTTCTGATCAATCCCTAATCATTATTTCCAATCCCCGCCTTAATAATGGTCTCATACAAAGGTGGATAAATCCCTGCCTCTGGCTCCTTTCTATCAATGTAGTAGGCATGGCTGTAAAGGACATATGTTGTGACAGGAGTCTAATCCATTCCAGCATGGCCATCCATAACTCTATACCATTGATATTGTTATGGGAATCTCTAAAACTAGTCTGCTGGTTCTTTTTTCCCTCTAAAATGAAGATGTCAACCTAGAAGCTGAATTTGAATAGTGGAAATCACATGTACAACTGATATTCTCCTTTAACACCATCATCAAATATTGGTTATCAAATGTGCTCTGGATTTATTCCCCTATTTGAATATTTTTCCCTATAGAATCCCTTTGAGCAACATCAACACGGACCTCTCGAGGAATCTCTTGAGTAGCCATTGCCTAAGTGTTAGAAAAAAACTCAGGTTAGGCTGCAAAGACCATCGCGGAAACCCTTTACGAAGGCTATTTTCAATGAGACAGACCTCTGCAAAGCACTCTTGATCCCAGCCTACAACATAAAGGAAATAATAGATCATGATTCACTGATTTGCTAAAGTATTCACAAAGCACTATATCAAAGAACCTAGTTCAAATATTCACAATCACATAGGGGATTTTTTTGTGAAGAGAGAGAAATGGAATAGTACTTTGTGGATATCCAAGTATAAACAAAAGACCCTTGTTCACCTATTTATAAGAATGGTAGGCCCATTCTTCATGGTGACTGTCACCCGCGCTTCGCCGCATCTTTCACGGTTCCCTTCTACTAGTACTATTTCATCATGCTGTTGCGTGCTGCCCCAACATGATGCCATCCATAATGAGGATTCTTGATGATGCTTTACAACCATGCTTTGAGATCTGGCTCTTTGATCAACCTTCATGTTCTACCATTTTGCAGTCCTTTTAGTTTCTCGGCTACATACCCTCAGAATCCAACCCTCTTTTTCTTCATCTCCCATTCTAAGGGGGGTGGGGGCGCATTTTTTTGGCACTTAAATTTGTGCCACATGAGGTGAAATTTTTTTTGGCTAGTTTATAGTAAAATTAGACTCAAAATTTCCCTAAAACTCTCTTAAAACTATCCAGAACGTCCTACTTCACAAATCCCTATGTATGGTTATCCCGCCTTTATGATCGTGAGCTTCCATGAAAGACCCTCTGTGAGTCCGACAGATCACGATGCCTTTGTGGTGTCACATTCGATCCACGTCCCGCTCTAATGGACACCTCAGCAATCCCCTATTCAACTCAACAGAGACCTACCTCTCCCTAGCATCATGTGTTCTCTACGGCCTGCTCCACCATCATCCATTTGATAAACCCTATGCAAGTCCAAATGAGTCTGATGCCACTCCTTTAGCTCCGCATCATCACCTCCTCTTCTAGGTGCCTAGATCTCCTTCACAGTAAGCTCTGAAACCATCTCCTACATGAATTTACTATAAATAGAAGGATCCCCCTTCATTGAAACCATTGTTACTCCGTATTTTTGACTTCTAAACTTTCATTTCGTAAATACATTCGTGAAGTTGAAAAATGGATCACCAAAGGTACTTTCCCTCTACGAGTCGTGCCTCCTTGGGATCTCTGTGGCCTCAGACTTTGGTGGGGATTCTCTTTGTGAAGGCCTACAACCTTCGAAAAAGAGGGATCCCCTTCAGGGTGCTAAATATTTCACGAAGCATTAAGCCTCCATTGAAAACCTCCCTTAATGAAGTATCGTTCCTTCACAAAGATTCTTTCCTTCATAAAGTCTAGCCTCTTCGTGAATCACCAAAGCATCGTGATGGACATCCTCTTCATGAAGTAACAATGCTTCATGAAGTCCAACCTCTTCATGAAGCACTGATGCTTCTCAAATACCCTATTTTCAATGTCTCATACTTTGCAAACCCATCTCTTTTGCGGCCCTCTCAGATTGTATGATTTGATTTCACATTCCCCCAAGTGGTGCTTAATGTTTCGTTTACCGTATTTGTGCTTCTTCGCATAGGTACGCTAACATATATTTCTTATTCTCATATCTATAGTTACTTGGACCCCTAAATGGATCAATCCACAACCCCTTTAACCCATGGTAGTGCTGGTGCCTTCCATACCCCGAGGGTTAAAACACTCCAGTTATGTAAGTCATTGGGCTGAGGAGTGAATTATCATCATCCAAGCTATAGGATGTTAAACTTCCAAGAACCTACTTCCTTGACACATGACATTAAACTATAACCACTACATGAGGGACATATTTGAGAGGACCAAGTAGGGGATGGGCACCAACACTGTATCGCTCCTCCTCTCCCTCAGATCTTTATCACCTTGTGCACCTCAGGAAACCTTTGCGTAATCACCAACCCAACTTGATAGGGTGATCCTTGTATAATGGACACATCTTGATCATATATCTGGACACTCCCCTCGGGCTCCCTCCTATAGTAAGACCTAATATCTTTTTGATGGGCCACTAACCATGTGTAATCCCCGCTTCATCCCTCACAAATGAACCTTTCACAATGTGATCGTCTGGCCTTTTGTTGCATCTTTTTTCTCATACTGAGCTGAATTATGTGGGGTTAGACTATGTATCGACCATGAAATCTATTTTGGGATTCCATAGAGTGTAAGAATCATGCCCCTCTTGACCGAACAATGTGGACTTTGATCCTTTCCCATTTTTCAGGCAAGGTACATAGGAAGCCTCTTTGAGGTTCAATCACATCAACAACCATCCTAGACCACTTCGCGCCAGTTCAGCCTCATCCCACATGATGTTAAACTATATTCACCTTTCATACCACATGACGTTAAACAAAATAAATTTGAAATATGCCGGTTTTGATCCCTATCTCCTAGATAAGGTAAGTAAGAAGCCTCCATGAGGTTCAACCCCATACACTGATAATCTTTGGTGTCCCCTTTTAGGGACCCACATTGTTAGTCCACCCCTTTGTGGTGTCAGACCAGTTCCTATGAATCTAACTATTGGAAATCCACACAATTAAACCATGATTTTAGAACCAAAAGCGTCCCCATTATGATGGGTTTCTAACCACACACAATCCCCAATATGTCTTTGGGTTCCCTTCCTTTGTGTATGCCCCAATTCTGTTCCCCATTCCAGAACTACGCGGACTGTGATTTTCTTTCATGGGAATACCTAGGAAACCTCCCAGAAGTTCAATCCTATCACCTATATCTCAGCATTGCTTCCATCCCATTCATTCTACACTTCGATAATTCATCCATATACATCCTAATTTTACCCAGGCCACCACGTCCTAGTGAAATCACGACAACCATTCTGGCAGCTGACAATGTTTAAGCCCCATTCACATCATCTACCTTTGTATCACTCAGGTTTCTAACCACATGTAAGACCCATCATGTCTCTAGGTTGTTGTCCTTTGTGTACACCCTAATCCTATGTCTCTCCCATTTTCAACTATGTGGGTTTTGATCCCTACATTCTAAATAGGGGAAATAGGAAGCCCCTTTTAGGTTCAATTCAATCCAATACTATTACTTGGTGTCCCCTTTGTGTGTGACCATCCTCCTCTTTGATCCACCCTTTGTGATGTCCAAATTAGATTTCATGGTGTGAAATATTCCCCTTCGTGAGACACTCCATACTGGGTTCATCCTAATTGGATGTTCAAATCAATCCATCTGATAAAATTTCTATGTGCTCTCTCATTGGGATTTACCCATCTGATCTACCCCCCTTAGTGTTCTAATTAGTCTGATCTATCTCCACTAGAAGTTAAACTCACAGGATACCCCTTGTTAAGTGTGGGAAGCTGGGGAAATCCTCAAATATATGAATTTGGAATATAATTAACCACCTACGACATGGTATGCATCAGGATTCCATGCCCTCGAGAAGCCCTCTAATAAGAAAAAATCTAGGTGTAATAGTGTTTAAGTGTCCAAACACACAAAAATGCTTAACGTAACTACTCTCCTGACCAAAGGTTTCTGCCCTAACTTTACCCCTTGAAATTTCCTGAAATAATCATTGTAATTAATCGATGTCCACAATGATATGGAACCATGAAGAGTTTCATGATGAACTTATTAATCATTAAGGGACACCTGGACTAGGTGAAACATTCCATAGAGGAATCCACTAATGGAGAAACTAAAATCCCATCATTCCATTTCGACCAAGGATCAATCATATCTAAAGATGTGATGAATTCTTCCCACCTTTGGAAATTGGGAATGAGGGGAAACAATTAGCACGTCCTCATCGACAGATGCACGCCCCAATGAAAGTGTCAGAAATAGTCTTAACTAAATCTCTTTATTCCAATGACATAAAGGGTGGTCTATAGTGTTGGTGAACATTTTATAATGATTTATATAAAAAAAATAATGTACAGATTTGTTTTAGGGAAATTAGTTGAGGTCAAAAAAGTTATTGGTGATCAATAGTGATATTCCATTTGGATGATCCTCTATGGATTTGGGAAAGTGGTTTAACCAGGTCAACCAGCTATGATTCCTATAAAAAGAAGTAAGTATTGATCTGTAATGAGAGACGAATATAAACCTAACATATAATTGCCCATATTTGTTTTATAGAGTCTTAATTAATTATAATGACATGTCAATGATGGTGTTAGCTAGTTCATTTTAATATTTATACTTATGGTAACATAAATAAGTCACACTCTTTCCTCCCATTAATAATGGAAAAAAGGTTGAAGAATATTAAATTGTATTATGTTTATTTACTTATTTATGTACTTAAGTTTTATTTATTACCATACTATTTATTTACATTCCATACATGTTATATGTTGATGTTTGGGAAATGTTGACTTTTTATAATGGGTATGGTGCATTGACTTCCAAATTCTGGTGCACTTAGTCAAATAGGGAGTGGAGTTCTTGATGTTTGTGTTTCCATTTTTTGATCTTCATGTGAACTTTTGGTGGATCTATTGATCATCTTTATGGTGGTCTATCAGTAGTACATGTAATTGGTTTTTTTGGTGATCATTTTTTCCTTAATAGATAATTGTACTATTACCATTACATATCATAAAGTGAGTTTCTTTAGGTTCATTAAAAAATAGAAGAGGCATTGGTAGAAAAGTGGGATACATTTCTTATACCAAGCCGATGAAGGAGTGAGAACTCTTCAATTTTCAAAATTCATGATAAAAGTTTCATGGTGAGAAGCATAGTTGTGGATGGTTTTTTAAATTTTTAGTGGAGACTAAGAGTTGAACGAAGTAATTCACAAATAATATTTGAATGTTACATTTATTACTCATATTGAAGTATAATCATGTGGTATTATATTATATATTTAGCGAGTCATTGATCATTTTTTAGAGATTTAGAGAGTGAATGTGGTTTGAAGCATAAATGGAAGAACATTTTTTAGTAAGATGGTTATGAATTATGAGTTTTTTTAAAAAAACCCAAAAGGGAATATTATTATAAAAAATACCTCATGATGAATCTGGTTTTTTTGGGCTATTTTTGTTGACAAATAATGTTAAAAAGTCTCCAAATATGTGAATAATTGATGCATTCAAGAAGATAATATTTCTAGAGCTGTTTGGAGTGTGCTTTTTTGTTTTTTATAAAAATTTGAAGATAATGGATAGTTATATAGTTCTGTGTGAAAAATAGGGGTGTGCAAGATTTAGTATAATCCTATTTTTTGTAAAATTTAATAAAAATAGTTTATTCACAAAGTTTTTTTGTAAACAAGAGTTGTGAAAAATTTAGAGTGAACTTATTTGTGGGAACGTGAGTTACCTGAATATGAAGAAGATTAATTAATGTGAATCATGTAAACTAGGGAGTGTTTCCTATAAATAATAAACTAATTTACAAAAATGATAAAGAAAAAAAGACTTAGAGATGAGTTAAGTGCTCTATTTTCACATAAAACTCTGAAAAATAGACATCTTATGTGAAGGAATTAATGTAACCTTTAGTTTCACATATAAAGAATTTTATATGAAAATAGGTAATGAAAATGTGAATTTACCTAAACAATAGTCACATGAAATTAAATCTACATAAAAAAAATCTATGTGGATGAGATTTATCATAAATATAAGTTGATTGAACTATTATTTTAATAGGTAATTGCATGTTCCCTATACTGATCTGAAAATAGGATTTATGCGATCCTTAATAAAATTTCCCATAATTTATGTGGTAATGTGGAATTCAACACTTTGATAAAATAATAGCTTCATAAAACACCAATTATGGTGTAAACATAATTGGCGAAGATCATCTGCAGAATCCTATGAGGGTAAAATCAGTAAGAATGAGGTGAGGAAGTTGTGATTTATTAAATCATGAGTGGTTTTCAACTAGTGGGGATATGAATTCCATTCCAAACAATATAAACAATTATAATTATTATTGATTCTTATACATTGAAACATCATCATTTTATGATTCTTGGACTAGCCTAATGTGGGTAAAAAGGTAAAAAAACACATGTGTCACTCATTTTCATTATTTATCAGTTCATATCTATTAATAGGGAGAGTGTAATTTCTAATAAAAGAGAAATAATAGCATTAAAAAGGTTTTTTTGAGGAAATATACATGCCCTAATTCACCCCCACCTCCCTTGGATTTTATCTTGATTGCTGTTAAAAACTACTATGGGACATCATTGATGAGAATTATGGTTTTAGATCTAATTTCAAACCACTCTGGTGAGATTCTAGATTGGGTTTCATATGTATAACCACTCCTTAAAGGGGTTGGTTTGGGTACTTGTTGTGCGACTTCCCTTTAGAGGGGATGTTTTGGGTACTTTATGGGTAACCTCCCGAAGAGGGGATGGTTTAAGGACTAACATGTGGTCACCCCTAAGTAGGAGGGGACGGTTCAGGACTTGATTTTCACCCTACCACACACATTGGGTTATTGGAAGAGATTTGAAGAGATTTCATACCTTGAGTATTTGGGTAGTGGAAAAGATACATGTTATATAGAATGAGGTGAATTATCCCTTGAAATTAGCTGATCCAGGTAGGGTTGGGTGTCATGGTGGCCTAGATATCACACAATAACTAAATTAATATACTTGGCTATTTTGTTTCTATATTTATTATCCTCATACATACACGTGTATACGATTAAATATATTAAAAATCATGGTGAGACCATACTAAGTTATTTTTCTCACACCTTTTATAGGAAAATTAATGTGAATTATAAACTTATATTTGTTTTACAGGTCACATAACATGATTTGTAGTGGATCAAGATAGAGAAGTTGGGCAAGGTGTTGGTGACTAGGATGACATGACGATTAGGGATGGTAGTAGAGGATCCTTGCATATTTTTTCGTTCATTTATTTTGTATATATTATCAAATTTATGGGTGTTTAGTGGTATATATGATTTCATGGATTCATTTCAAATGTTATAGCATAATTGTGTTATTAATTATGTGTACTAAAACATTTTATTATGATTTATTTTTTGGTTATTTTTATTGTTATTATTGGTTATGATATCGAGGTAATATTATCCTCTATGTATAGTTTATTCTCTTGATTTTAGTCAATAGCGTTTTGTGTATAGGGAGGTACATGTGAGGTCACATGGTACACTGACCAGGATATTGTAGAATGATTTTAGCTGCTATTTTACAATAAATTAGAAATGAAAATTTCAATAGTAAAGTTTAATAGTGGTGACTTTGAGGAAAAGTTAAAAATATTCATTAATTTCTCTAGTATAAATAAAAATTGGAACATCCTTCCAAAGAAATACTTCTAAAATAGAGTATCTAATAGTAGTGAGTAGTGGACATAAAGATTCTGATATATTTATACATGTTTGAAAAAACTAAATGTGGTCATGTGGTAGTGATTATTAGTGGTTAAATTTTAATATTCAATTTCATCATTTACTTATTACTAAGACTTTCATATTGGTGTTTTTGTTCTCAAATAATTATGGTAGTATAATCATTGAATAATGAATTCAATTTATTCTAATTAAAATAATTTTTCTTTAATAGATTAATAAGTGTGAGTTTATAATTATGTTGATGATTTTTTGCGACTAAATAATTCAAATCTAATCATGTGTTGTTGTTTAAACATTATTATCAAGGTTTTTCAATAAGAGAATAATTTATTTGATTGAATTTTTTCTATAAATTGCTATATGGTTGAATCATTTTCTATGTATATATTCACACACAATCTATGGTCTAAGTACAATAACTCAATATAGGATTAGGTGAACATTATTTGGTAATATATAGTTCATTGAATAATTTAAAACAATACAATTTCTTATTGATGTTAGAGGATATGAAATCCATGGTCGAAACTAGTTTATATCCATTGTCCATCACATGTTTTCAAACATTCATTTGTTTCTCTTTCAGTTAAATTCCAAAAAAAATAATATTCTAATTGAAATTCAGTAATATTATTTTTGAAAAAATACTAATAAAGTGAAAATAACATAGATTATGTGAGACTATATTGGGACTAATATCACTGCATTCTTAAGTGATAAAAATTTGAAGAAATATTTCAAAAAAAATCCATTTCATAAATTGGAAACATTATTGGGGAGTTTTCTAAACTCTTTATATATTTAAAAACATATTTTTATTCATTATACTATAAATATATCAGTTTTATTATTTTTCTGGTAAATATGTTATTCTATATGGTCATAAATTCAAATTTTTTCATTGCTAAAACTACCAAATATCTATTTTCACTACATATTACAAATAATTTCATGTCCGACATTCAATTATAGACATAGTGCCTCTTTATCCAAAAAATAAATGAATATTTCAATCAAGAACTAAGGCATTGTGTAGAAAAGAAGAAAATATTCTTTTTTTAATCCATTAGTATATGAAAAATAGATGATGGTGCTAAAAACACTTCTTTTACTGGTCAAAACAATAATTCAACAAAATAAAGTATGTTTCAATAAATCATTAAAAACATAAAAGGCCAAATATTTCTTAAATACCTTTCCCCATCTGATGAGGAACACCAATAAAATTAATTTAAATACCTTGTTGAACCTACTATTTTAAAATTAATTTTTTTTAATACATAATATTACTAAATTATATGTAATTACTAAGGGAATATCGAAAAAATACTATCAAGAATATTTCAAAACTTTTTCAAAAACAAAATAATGGAAAATAGAGGTTTAATAAAATTGTGATATTTACTATTCTCTTTAAATTTAGTAGAAATGTAATGGTTATATTATAGACACTATACTCTTATATGTAATTTAAATTAACTCAAGAAGATGTTCCTTGAGAGGTTCTTCCCTTAAACTAGTTTAAATACCAGATTAAAGGATATTTTTTGGATTAGGTAGGCCTAATGTGTGACTTTAAAGTAATATTTGGAGATTCATGAAACAAAGTTTTAGCTCCCCCCAAACTAATTAGGGTAATATTTTGAGTATTGTTAAATCGAATTAGTTCTTACTAATTGAATCATGATATATACTGATGTTGGAGGGGATTTTGGGGGCAAAACCTTATTTTTTTTCTCAGAACTAAAGGTACCAAGGTATGAAGTGGAAGCCGATATGACGATGTTTTAAAAATGTTCATCATAAATCAACTTAAGTACATCATCTTTGGAAATTTTTATCCATATTCAATAGATGAGTATCTCACGTAAATAAATTTAATCATGTAAAATAAATCAATGAAGTACATTGATCAATATGATGGTGCATTTAATAATTTCTCATCATCGGTGATTATTTCTCAATGGAATAAAAGTCGGACCCCTCTATATTGTACACACATGTTTAAAAAGTAGGTATGAATATTGATAAGAAATATCTGGGTTCTAGCCTAATGATACAATGAATCCTTGAAATCCTTAATGATCACCACTACATCAATACTTGGATCTCTAAGTAATTACTCAGACCAGTTTTCTCTGATTGATAGAGTATTTCTCTTAGAAGAGGGCTATAAGGGAGAGACTCTCCAAATAGTGTTGTGAATAGTAACACAATGAGAGAACTCTCCCACTTATATAGTGAGGTAAAAAATACCCATAAATGGCTCTTCAACTCTTGGATAAATATTACCCACTAAATAATTTATAAAAGACATCTTATGACCAACTAATCATGTCAAAAATGTCATTTATAATTTTATCACTTAATTAAAATGTAATAAATATATTTCATAATAAAAGATATCCATTATCCCGACCCTTCATTCTCAAAAATATGAAATGATCCTTGAAGATTAAAATAATATTCATTGGTCAAATATTATCCCATGTATTCACTTAATATCTTGTGAATAATTTTAATAAATAAATTCAATACCAATTTTTATTAACTAAAATATTATGAATTTATTTATTTCATAGTGGTTAAATATTCGTAGACATAACTCGGACCCCAAGGTAGGGCCAACCATGTCATATAATCTTATTCAATAGAACATGCAAGAAATTTAAATATAATTATTGTGTGAACCTCTAAGACTTTATCTCAATAGTAGTTAATATTATTAATAGACCATGATTAGATTCTAGAAACCCATTGAGGCCCCTAAAGAGGTAAGGTATAGTTATAGTAATGAAAAACTTCTACAAATACATGTCATGTAACATAATGTCCCTGTCTCACGATATCTCAGAAAAAGGATTCACACTTTGTTTAATCATATGTTTTTTGTATATTATTAATAAACCATACTGTATGGACTTTCATACTTTTACCAGGACCATTGATTTAGTAAATTTACTATTATCTTAATTTGCTAGGCCTAAGATATCACTTTAGTTCAGAAGAAACAAATTATATCTTTATTATTCAATCAATTTCATACCACCAATATTGTACCCAACACAATCTACCTTGATACGAAATAAATTCTATTGTTTTCATGTTACATAAAAGTATATAACCAAATGGTAGACATTAATAATAACTTAAATTTATGATACTAATACACATGTTCATGGATATAAACAACCAATGACATGTGAAACATATGGTGTTCCAATTGGAGTGTCAATCATAATGATCTAATCTACTCGAGATCACTAATTGTGAAATTCATGAGAAGAATTATCAATGCTTATGATCCCCCAACACCTGATAGTCAGACACCTTCTATGTCCTATCAACATGATGTTTCTAGACCATCAGAAATATTTTTATGAATAATATCATAGCATCTTGGGATTCTAATTATATACTAGGAACCACTATAACCTTTTAACATGAAAAAAAATCTATGTACATTATCAAGTAAATTATGAACATAGAAATATAAATACAACTATAGTTATTATATATCATGCATAACTCATTGTCTACATAGTATAGTAATCAAAAAGTACAATTCAAGTTGGGTTTTGGGAACCCTCTATTATGACACTCTCACTTATATTAGAGACAACTTTCTAACTATCCATTATCGATATCACATGATAATATCATGGTTCTTTGGCGTTATGGATTTAGTAATTAGTCCTTCCAGGTCTCTTCTAAATAGCTATTATATTTTCTACAACTTCACTTCCTTGAGTAAGACCCCCCAAGAGCTTATATCCCAAAATATATTTCCCTTTTTTACTATCATAACATGATATATTATGAGTATTGGGATTCTAATAATTTATATTATGATAAAAATTGACTTAATATGTGTGATTCCATGAAATGGAACAAATTGTCTCATATTTTACACGGTATATTCAGTTGTATAAAAATATATAAAGCACTTGAAATTTGTAAAAATGGATAACACTAGCTCAAATGAGATTCTATTTCTACTTACATTATCCTAACTATTAAATTAGATCATCTTGAGACAAATGAAGACTTATTTATTCCACATTAAACTAGGTTTTCTTCCTCTCCATGTGTAAGAATCATATATTTTATAGTCTCTCATGTTCAATTGGATAATTCATATAGCTTCCTTTATAGTTCTACTAGACACAAATAATATGTTCTTACCATAATTTTTATATTATAAATATCATATCTATTACATATCATGTCATATGTGATTTTTTCATTTAAAATAACATAGAAATATATTTATCAAATTGATCACTTCCTTTGCCCCATACATATATTCTTAGGTATATTTATTCCATGAAAAGTTTGTATAAAGTTTCTCTCATATTTTTCCAACTTTTATTTTTCAATACCTTTTCAGCATATTTACTTTGACTTTGTTTAAGAAACCCATTACATCTATCTCAATAGATCTTATTCTCCATAACTTTGGTTTCTACTTTAAGTCAATATTTGGAGTGTTACTTTCATTCTAGTATCAATAATCTAGAAGACTACATAATTATTTTCCTTTTGTGATTAAAATATTTTACTTGGAAATAGTTTCACTTCCATATACCTCATGCAGGAACATGAAAATATTCATTCAAAACTAATATTTGATGATCTTGTTGCTTACTTAAATCCAAAACTATATTTTAGTAACTTTCACACCTTATTATAATTTTATGGTGTCAAGAAACCATTATAGTTGTATTTTATAATAATATTACATGAAAAAGTGGTTTTTAATTCTAATTAACAATATAATGATTATAGGAAGTATCTATGAAAATTATAATTATAATGGATTTAGGCATAGAAACATGTTATAACCAATTGACCATTATCGGTACCCTATATGTACCACACATGTAACATTTCTCATGAATACCACTATAGTATCAATATTTGAATCATTAAAAATACTATGAACATAATCCTAGGTAAATAGAATCCATTTATGAATTTTAATTTGAATTTTCAATATTATCTTGTTTCCATTTAATGGTTACTTGTATGATTCATTTTTCTCAACGAATAATGTTTCACCGGACAAAGTGATATAAAAAAACAAATATGTTTTCAACCTTCCTACATAGTTTGAATCTCTCGAACATTTCTTTTAAACCATCTCTTTTGGAACTTGTTCTTGTGACAACTATATGTGAATCTTCAACATTGTTTAAACCCAAGTAAATCTTTCTCCAAATATCTCAATCAGATAAGTACAAAATTTTTTAAGAAAAAGAGTCTATTACTTGTAAATAACTTATATTATCATAGGTATTTCTCAAATATCCTTGTACAACATTTTGATAATTACTTTAGATGCACATTGTGTTTTTCCTGATTTAGGTTTTTTATAAAATTAATTATCCATTTGCATATAAACACATGTTATTATGACAAGATGGACTTATTTCATATTATAACTAATATTATATCCAATTTTCATTATATATGGTATATTAATATCGAATAATTCCTCTATTTGAGAATTATATCTCAAGGAATAATAGAAGTATCTATAAATGATTTTAATACTAACATTTATTCTAGTTTTAATTACATCATTCCTTTGATGTGTATAATGAAATATGAATTTAGGAATTACACCATGCTATATTTTAATGAACAATGCTTTTATATATGATTCATCATCAATCATATTTAATGAAATCATAGTTTATATGTGTATAAATAAATATACATTTAAGAATTACTCTATATGAAATTATAATGGTCGATGAATACCTATTCCAGATATTATTTGAAACAAAGGCCCAAAGTTACTCATATATTTTAACTATGAAAATTCTATACTTCACTCCTATATTCCGTAAATCATTTAAAAGAATCTTATTAATTATATGAATTCTCCTCTAGATTAACCATAAAATAATACTCATGGATTTTGGTTCTTGAAAAACAAATTTTATTTATTTTAATTTATTTAAGTGAACTTGTGGAATTATTTCCATTATTCTATAAAATTAAATATTATAATTTTTTTAATTTATCTTCATTAGTGATTAGACATTACTGATTTAATCATTATAGGGCTTTGACTATTTTATTGAACTCATGTTTTCCTCACTAATATATTTAGGATACATGGTCACTAGAGTATTATAGTTGGAAGGATTCATGAAAACTATACTCATAGTCCAAGATATGGCTATGCCACTACTCATAGATTTTTATTGTAGGCATTTGGCTGAAAAAAAACATTAACTTCTGGCTCCTTGAACAAGTGAATGAAGTCCCCCAACTTCTAGAAATTGTAAACATGATTGAATATGCTATTTTCCTCTAAATATGAAACAATATATATATATAGATAATTATCTTCTAACATATTTATTTAATTCAACTCACAGATCTCATAAGAAATCTGTAGTAATAGGAGGCACCCACAACTATAGATGACGGGCTCCTCACACACCCAGTTTTGTTCAAATTAAAATGATTAAAGGCCTCAAGAAATAATATTTTATTGAGGGTTCTTATTAGTTATCGATGAATGAATTAATTTCCTCAATGATATGAACATATTATGTGATCAAAGTCAAACATGGATCTACTTTAAATTGAAAAAATTCATCATGTATTAATTTGGATTAATCTATGAATTAATTTTTTGGTATTTTATGTGTTTGGGTGAGATTGTATAATCCAAAAAATAATGAAAGATTTATAAATTAAAAAAATAATAATGATCCAGAGAATTTTATATTATTTGATCCATTTATGTTCAATGGATCAATTGTGACCATAGGGGTATAATACTTGAGGAGGGTCTAACTCGTTTACATCTTGCACCCCCTATCCAATGGATCATTGTCTTATATATAATACCACATAGTCTTGGCATAGTATGCATCTTATAACATCATCATCATAATACATAAATAATCACATGCATGTGATGGATTCTCAGGAATTCATAAAACATATGAAATACAACACTCATGGAGACACATACCCTTAAACATTTTATGTGAGGAAATTTAACATGAAAACTATCAAAAATTAAATAATTTTTACATACATAACATGAAATGTCAATAATTATTTAAATAGATAATTTCCAAATATACATCATTCATTTTATACTCAAGATCAATCATAAGGTATTAAACATTTAATATAGAATTTATTTTACAATAAATTTAACATGAGGGAAATTTAAATGAACTAAAATATTTCTAACTCAATTTAATTCATAAAATAATAATTTTGGGGTCCCTGAGAATTTTTAAAAATATTAAAAAACATTATTATTATTTTTCTTTTTTTTTAAATTTTCCATTCCTTAGGAATATCTGAAACCCCTAAAAGGGGATGTGGGCCTATTTTGAGACCGGAATAGGGTGGGAGAGTGAGGCAGGGTCCACCCAGGCCTGGACTAGGTTGGAAAGAAGAAGTTCACCCATGTGAATGCACAGTAGAGAGTGGTAGAGGGAAGATGCTGGAGGTAGTCCATTTTAGAGGGGACGTCACAGTGGATGGGTGGTCAATGGTGGAGGGTAGAGTTATGCAATGGGGTGGAGTGACAGGGATGATAGTAGTCTAATGGACAAGAAGTGGGATGCATGGGCAGAAGGTGGCTACACAAGAGATAGTGTGATGGGGACAACATGTGTGAGGCTAAGAGTGGCATGATGTAGTGGTTGTGGGTGGTGGATATTTCTTAAATATGGCGAGATCTAGCAAGAATATGGGGGTGATGGCACTTCCACCACATGAAAAACATGTTTTTTACCCAATAGATATGTCAACCCACCCCTATATGTATTTTATATTTTTTCTTTGGTGTGAATATTTTCCACCTTCCAATACATAAATTTTTTCATTTTAACTTATTTTCCAATATTTTCAAAGACATTAAATTTTAGCGTTTTTGAAAAAATTTAAAAATCAATATTTTTTTGGAATAATCCCAAGATGAAAGGGAAAAACCCTTAAAAGAGAGAACTATTCTGTCCATTTAAACTATAGGTGGATTTCAGGGAACACTAAAAAACCACTTTTTTGAATGCCTTCATATAAAATTGACACACACACATATATATATTTTCATCATTTTAAAACCAAAAAATTATTTCGATCTGATTTAAAATTTCATATGGATTTAACTTGACTGTAAAAGATTGGATCGATGTGAATACTTTAATGTTTGATGTTTAAAAATTAACTATTCAAAATTTAATGAAATTTTAATTTTCATTGGGCTTAATACTTCATGAGATCCCTCTTATAAAAATTGAAGGTACTGAGCTGCATAATATAAGAATATAGGATAGGGTTTTAAAAAATTTCACCTTTGATCAATGTAACTGCATCATCTATGGTGAGTTACATCTTGGTATAATTGTCTATGATCATTCATGATTAATTTAAAGAATTATAAATAAATTGAAAAAAATACCTCGATTGATTTGAAGGCGCATTTGACAACCATTCAACAACAGTAATCATTTCGCAAAAGAACCAAATATGTATTTCTATAGATTATCTACATTCTCATAAAAAGTTTTTGGGAATCTTTATCATCAATATATAAGTGATAGCATAGAGATATGACTAATCTTATGACATCATGATGATGGTTGTTGTATTGATCCTTAGATTTGTGAAGGAGAACATGAATTTTTTGCTCGAATTGAAATTTTCTCTCCAAAGAAAGGGGGAGATATGGGATAAAGGATCTCAAAATCATGTTGCGGATAGTTCCCAAAATGAGAGCTTCATCCCACTTAAATAGTGAGGTACAAAATACCTTTTAATGGCTCCTGAGACCTGAGATATGCATCACCCACTAAATAAGCTATAAACAACATGTTATGACCAACTAAACATTTCATAAATTTCATTTATATTTATATGGATTAATATTAATATATTAAATATATGGCCTTATAAAATTGATCCATTAACTATACTTTTTGTTCTGATAAATATTAAGAAATCCTGGAAAATTAAAATAATATTCATTTGTGAAATATATTCCCATGTATTCACTAAATAAATTTCGAAATATTTTAATAATTAAATTCAGTAAAAATTATTCTAAACATGAATAAAATGAATTTATTTATTTCATGGATATCATATATTATCAAACATCACTCAGACCATGTGTTTAGCCTCACTATGTATGATACTCTTATTCATTAGAATACACAAGAATTTTGAATACACGTAGTGTGTGACCTTCTAGGTCCTTATCTCGATAGTAGCGAACATTGTTCACAAACCATGAGTACAGTCGAGTGACCCATGAAGGTCCGTAAAGATATAAGGTATAAAAATAATAACAAAAATCTTCTATGAACACTAGATTTATAATATAATCTATTTTCCTTTTTTGTATCTTGTAATATAGGATGAAAAATTTATACCATTATCGTTTCATTATTTATTATTAATTGACCTTTCTGGAAAGACTTACATTCTTCTACCACAACCATGGATTTGGTAAATGCACTACCATCCTCACAAACTAGGCCTGTGATATGACTTTCTTTATAAAGTGACATTTATTATTATTATTATTCAATCAATTTCTTATAACCAATGAGACACCTAATGCAAGAAACCACTCTATTTCATTAATTACCTAGTCTTCCACTTGTATAAAAGTAAATAATTAAATTTTACACATCAATAATAACAATAATTCATGAGTCTAATACACATGTTCATAGATAAAAGAAACCAACGAAACATAAAACATGTGGTGTTCCTGTTGGTGGGTCAATCTTCGTGATCTTATTTACTCGATATCACCAAGTGAGAACTTCATGAGAATAAGTATCAATTATTTTGAGGCCCTAACAACTCGTAGTCACACATCATATACATCTAGTCATCATGATTATTCTAGACCATATAAAAAAATTTTATGATTAATCTCATAGTATCTGAAGGTTCCTATTATAGTCTATGAACTACTATAACCTTTTTATATGAAAAATAATATACGGAAATTACATTGTAAATAGTAGATGAAAAAAATATTTACACTATTATGGTATGTGTGCATCATTAATTACTCTTAATATAAATGATATAGTTTTTGTAAAGTAATGTTCAACTTCATTTTAGGAAACCATATTTACCAAAATAACCTCATTTCTAATATGGATCAAAATTCCACATAATTTTGATGTAGGGGCATGATTCATATGAAACTTTTCGAATATGTTCATATTTTTATTTCTGAAACAACATGATTTTAAGTAAATTGTGTTATCTTATCACCATGGTGTGGTCAATGATGTTATTCAACACATCATAGGTTCAAACTAGATCCGTAACAAGGTTTTAATTAGAAGATTACTATGGAACTATTACCTAACCTAAACATTTTAGTCATAAGTGCCCTCAAATGAATAAATTCCTAGAATATTATAATCTTATGTTTATAGGGATATTGTTCCAAAAAATAAACAATAAATTCGATTTCAAATAAATTAAATTGTAAATAGGGATAAAAAAACCAACACTATGATTTTTTAAGAAAAAACAAACAAAAATAGGTTTTCCAGGTACAATATTTCTACTAAAACCTTATATATTTCTAAGATAAATTCAATTATCAACCTGGTTGTAATTTTCAACCAACTCAAAATACACAAAAATATAAATCAAACATACATGAACTTTTCAAATAATAATAATAAATGGAAAAAATCCTTTTGAAAACTATATTATCTGAAATTTTTCAAATGGATAGTAAAATTAGAGTCCTTAATAAAAAACGTAGTGGAGTTTTACCATTAGAAACTAAGATAAATATAAGAGGAGAATAAATTTTTAGTGAGTTGAAACTCTGAATTTTTACAAAAATAAAAATATGTCGAGTTGAAGTTTATAAAGAAGAATCAGCTGTGGAGTTCTCTACTACTTGGGTTTCTAATTCATATCTTTTCTAAGAGAGGTCGTCACTTATTTAGCCTAAATTACACAAAACCTATTATTAGGAATATAAAACTATCATAATTGGATTAATAATATGAGAGAACCCACATAGACATAATAAGATATATGTGATATTATAGAGGTAAATAAGCCCAAGAAATACATAAACCACGATTTTTTTATTCTTAAGGAAACCCCTAGTGAATAAAAAAACCAATATTGATTTAGAAATGGTAATATTAGAAACATTTAGTGAATTTCAATTTAATATTCCTATTTAGTACATAGTGAAATAGATTTGTAGGTTTTATTTTTTTAATGGAAATGTGTACCCAAAAGAGTTCATTGAAAAGAATATTTTAGTTATAAGGAGAAATATCTCATCCATTATTCAATATACTCTCCTTGTCAAGTGAAAAATACTAGAACATTCACCATTCCATGCATTACAACATAGTTTGAGTTAATATATTGTGTTAGATCTAGGAGATTTTAGAAATATTTTCTTCATGTTATTTACTATACATTAGAAGTTATAGAACCTAAATATATTATAATTTTTATCTAACTAGAAAAATAAACATGGTAGACATTATTGAGTTATTAAATATGAGCTGGTAAGAGTGAACTACACTGTATTCTCTATTTATTTTTTTAGATATGAAGGGTGATATATTTAAAACACATTCCGTATTGATATTGCATAATTTTTTTAAAAATAGTAAAAGAAATTATAAATGTTCAAATAATCATACTTTTCGTAGAATATGGAAAAAATGATTCGTTTTGATATATTTGAGTCTATGAAATATCTTGTGGAGGATCATTCATCTCTCCAAGTTAATATTATTGATTATTTATTAGATGATTTATTTCAATAATTCAAAATTAGTGACCAACATAATTTGTTTCATAAAATGATCCATTTCATACTAATGAACAAAATTTTAATAATTTTGATATTATTTATTGTGATTCATATTTTATTGCCAATAATTCTCTTTGTGATACATCCATGAATAATAATTTATCTACAATTTTATTTTAAATTTTTGAGAAATTTGCTTTTCAAATATATAATATCTATTTTTTAAAGTTTTTATTAAATTTTCATGTAAATAAATTAATGAATACACGAAAACTATTTAAAATTATTCTTATAGACTATAAATTAAGTTTTTGGATAAATTTAGTATATTATTTGAATATGAAACTTTTTTATTGCATGATAAACACATATAAACTACTAGTATCAATGGAAATTATGATTATTTTTGGATTATTTTTGGATTAGATTTAGACCCCATTTTGCTAATAAATCCCACTTTACCATGGGTGTAAATCCCCCATTACATAGATCTGAAACCTTCTCCTGAAATCTTGAAATATTCATTTTTATAGAAGAATGAAAATATTCTTATCATCATTGGTAATGATATTTTCATAGGAAAACACTTTCAGAAGTGATATGAGAGAATACAAAATCTATTGGATGGACTCTATCTGACGTTATTGGAATTATTTATTCATTCATGGATGTTGGATGCCTCGTACACAAATTTTCCACGACATATTTTTCAGCGGTTGCGATCAACCTTCAGTGGACCCTGGTTGTGAGATTTGGCGCCGAAAAACCTCTACTCTCTGTTTTCCAGGACTGCGTCAAATGATGGGGCCTCGTCTTTCCGGCCACCACGTTGATCCTCAATCAGAAGGTGTTCTGCAACGTCATGGCTTCTCAGGTAGATTTTGTGAGAGCATGGAGCAGGAGTCCCCGTTGGGTGGGGCGTTGGTGTTTCTCTCTCTCTTGTTGGACGATGGATGCTCACTCTGGGAGGGATAGTCCCGTTGTGGTTTTCTAGATCTCCCTCCATGGGATTCCACTTCCTCTCATGGCATACTCCTTCTTGAAGGTGATAGGGGACTCGCTAGGAACGTTCATGTGCGCAGATGACCAGACGATTAACTTAGTGGAGACATTTGTTCCGCGGATATGCAAGGAGATAGTTATTTCCTCTCCGATCCCGGAATTTGTTGTGCTTTGGATTGAGGGATTGAATGATCGTCGTCAAGGCTTGTTTTTACCTACTTATCCCCATTTCGTCTCATTCTGTCACCGTACTGGTCACTGGGTGCAGGTTTTCCGCAAGGTGCATGGATGGGCTCCTCCTCTGAGGCCTTTGGGGTGATCTTCGACGACCTCCTTTGTCGATCGGGGGAGAAAAGTGGCTATTTCTACTTAGGACTCAAAGGCTTCCTCTTACAACCAGTGCTTTGTTGGGAATGCATCAATCTGCATGGATTTGGTTTTGATAAACTGCGATGTGGGAGGGAACTTTCATTTTCAAACCAATGGAGTGGGTCCAACTCCTGAAAGGACAATTCCCAGCAGTCCTATCTGGATTTATTCGAAGGCTCTATGGGTCACCTCCCAGGTCAGAATTTCAATGATTGTTCAAATAGATTACAAATCTGATGTAGAAATTGTTTCTTTGTTACCCCCACCTAGTGAGGACCTCTCTCTTCCTTCACCCTCGCTGAAAATAGTGGAATATTTTCCCCTACGTCAATCCCTGATGACTCCATCGCCCCCTATTCTCTCGCCTCTAACATCTCCAGGTCTCAGTTTAGTGGATGCGAAGAATTATATTTCTCTAGTAGCTACTATCAGGAATTGGACTAAATGAGGGCGCACTCCATAGGTCATCTACAAGAAAATGCAGAGTGGAATTCACACTCATTCTCAATCCAGGTATAGTGCTTCAATCTCTCCTAACTTGTCTCCTCTCACAAAGGGAACGTTTTTTAGGGCCAAAAGCAGACTCCCTCGGTTTGATGTCTGGAGTTCTCATATTTAATGAAAGAGAACTAGGAGCGCAGGTGAAGACTTATTTCATCGTCAATGAACTAGTTAATCATTCAATTTCCTTGGTGGCTATTCTTGAACCAAAACAAGCTACATGAAGACTGGAGATTTTTTCATAGACGCTCCATGTAAGGGGATGCATTCATGGGAATCCTCCTAACTCCCATATCTAGCTATTCTAGAAGGACCATGTCTCGGTCGATCTGTTGAGCTTGTCGGATCAGTTCCTTTCCACAAAGGTATCAGTATGCACTTGTGATTTCTTTTTCACTTTCGTATATGCTAAAATAAATTTTTAGGAGAGGGAGAGCCTATGACATGACATATAAGATCTCATCGACGATAGTACCCCTTGGATAGTTAGAGTTTATTTTAATACTATATAATCTTCATAAGAAAAACTGGGGAGGTGATTTCCCAAGAAGTGCTAGTTAATCCATTTTTTCCTTCCAGGCCCAAATAGGTCTAATAAATGTGGGGTTTGAGGGTGATCGCTTCAACTGGAGTAACAAAAAAAGGGGTGTAAGGCACACCTGGTGTCGTCTTGATCACTGTTTGACGAATGAGGCTGTTGTCTCACTCTTTCCAGAAGCAAACGTATCCCACCTAGCACATAGATTATCTGATCACTCACCAATACAGCATGACCTCAGCTTTACTACTACAAGAGTCAAGAATGTTCCATTTTCTAGGATGTGGTGGATGAGGAGGGAATCAATGAAGTGTTCAGGGAAGCTTGGATTTGTTCATTCCCTAGGAACCCATGGATTTCTCTTCATAATAAGATAAGGTGACTCAAAAAATGCTTCAAAAAAGGAGGAAGTCTACTCCCACCCATGATCCAGACCTACTTGAGATTAGTAATGAGGTCGATTGCATGGAGGTTATCCTGGAGCAAGAATGGGAAGATAACATTTTTGAAGAACTCAGGACCAAAAAGGGTACCCTTGCTGGCATTTTTTTAGGTAGGAGAGGACTGCAAGAGAGGGTTCTTGTGTAAGATGGCTTCATGTGGTGTACTGGAATACTGGATACTTCCATGCATGCATTAATGAGAGGTGGTGGTTACACATGCCAAATATTCTTAGGGAGGATTTTTCATATTCCAACGACCAGGACGAGGTTGGAAAAATGGAAAATTCAACTATCATAGATTTACTTACAGTTCCTAATCCAAATATGGTAGGAGGTTATCCAGGTGAGGAAACTTACCACTTCAAGGACATGCCGAGAAGAGTTACATAGGTGATTGATGAGCACTTGATAAGGTATCCAAAAGAGGAGGAAGTGTGTGAGGCGATATAGACTCTAAATCCAGAAAGTGCACCAGGGAGAGATGACATTCTGCGTTCATTTTACAGGGCGACATGGGATATGGTCAAAGGGGATTTAGTGAGAGCTGTGAGGTATTTCTTCCAGGGAGGCCACCTTCCACACATAGTATGTGCAACCCAGGTGGTCCTGATACCGAGAGTGGGTAACCCCCATTATATTGAGAAGTACATGCCAATAAGGATGTGAAACATGCCTTATAATATTCTAGATAGAATACTCAATAAAAGGTTAGAGTCCCACTTAGATACATGGATGGATGTGGAGAAGTATGGCTTTATAAAAGGGAGATCAATTCAGGGTGTGATTGGAGTCGTGCAAGAAATAATCAATGGGATTGACAATAAGATCTTTGGGAATAATCTAGAAATTAAATTAGACATGATCAAGTCCTATGATAGGATGGAATGTAGTTTTATATTAAATTTTTTGGGCTATATGGGTTTCTCAAAATGGTCTCATGACCTGTTTTTCCATTGCTTCATCTCGACATGGATCTCCACCTCATTTCGGGGCAAACAGTTTAGCGTTTTCAAGGCCTTCTGAGCGTTTCGACAAGGGGACCCTCTTTCTCCCACTTTATTCATCCTATCTCAAAATGTGATTAGTAATTATATAAAGAAGGGTCTGCAGACAGTAAAATTTCATCCTTACAGGGATAAGCATGTTATTGAGGGAATATATCATCTTATGTTCACGGACGACACTATCTGGTTCATTAATGACAGTAGAAGATCTGTGGATGGAATGAATGGGCTTCTTGTGTAATATTATAAATGGAGTTGGTAGGTGATTAATAAAAAGAAAATCATATCTTATACTTATAGTGTACTCTCGGACAATAGGGTGAGGGTCCTAGATGATACCTTAATTATGAGGAGGGGATACTTTCCCATGGAGTACCTTGGAGTTCTGGTGAGTCCTTACTCACTTCATGTTCATCACTTTGAAAAGATTTTGGGCAAGGTTACAAGTCACATCTTCAACTAAAAAAATAGGCTTCATTCTTTTCGAGGTTGCATTACCCTTGTTAATAGCATCCTGGTTTCTATCCCCATGAATATCCTATCTACTTTGAATGCCCCCAAATGTGTGGTCTCTAACATGGAGAGGATCATGGTATCCTTTATATGGGATGGTCAGCTGGAAGGAAAACATCACTGGGTGGCGGGGATGTGACTTTCAATGCCTATAGTAGATGGAGGGATCATTATGTGGAGTTTCTCCTCGACTATGCCATGGATGCATGGTAAACATCTATGGAAGGCTGTGGAAGGCCACTCGCCCTAGAGAAAGCTTATGCAAGATAAATATTGCAAGGATGTGGCGGAGAAAAGGTCTCGGTTGTCGAGGATATGGAAGCTTATTCACCCTTATATAGAGGTCATGTATCCTCACACCAATTGGTTGATTGGGAGATGTGATGTGAAATTATGGCATCAGGATTGGGGGAGGGACATTGTAGTTTCCATGTTTCCCAACACCAGATATGTAATTTAGTGATGCGTGCGGCCACCCAGGCTTCATTCAGGACATTATTTATGATAATAAATGTGTTGTATTCGACGAGGTTGTCCTTAGTGACGTACCAGAGAGAATTATTTTAACAGACTCCCCCTCAGGTGAGTTCTCAATCAAGGCGTATGAAAATGTAAGAAGGGACCCAATCCCGGGTGACTAGTAGGGGGATACGATGTGGTGTAGGGGATATCTCCCAAATTCAACATTCTTTTGTGTCATGTTAGGAACAATGTGATTCCCAATGATGATAATATCTATCATATGGGGGTGTCCATGGCCTCCAGATGCTGGTGTTGTAAAAATCGAAAGCCGGAAATGGTGAAGCACCTTTTATTTGACAGCAAATGGGCCCGATAGACATGGCATGCATATGGATTTTTATCTGGGGGGAATGAACAATATGGGATTAAGGAGGACTTCTTCAACCATTGGTTTAATGGCACTGGTGATCATGTTCCAGAATGAAAGGGTCGGGCGATCATCCTTGTTGCGGGTTGTTGGATCATTTTGAAAGCAAGGAATGACGCTCGAAACAGAAACATATGTGGTACCAACACCACTATTTCATTCAAGATGAAGTGCACATTGATGGATTTGTCTCGCGTGTGTGGTGAGTTCCACGATACTCCGTTAGTAAGGGATATCAACCAAGGTAAGCATAACTAGATAGGGAGGAGGGGTCAGAGGAATTGGGTATGCTGGCATTCCCAAAGAATTGGGTTAAAAATCAACACGGGAGGCTCCCTCTTATGGGGGACATGAGGGGTGGACGTGTCATTCAGGACTAGAGTGGATATGTAGTGGCTTCTTTCCCAAGCTTTTAAGGAAGAGGTTATGTTATTCAGGATGAGGTAAAGGCAATGGTAATGGGGCTGGAGTTAAGAGAGAAAATAAATTTAAATTCGAAGGCAGTGGAAATAGACTCCTTAATTCTCTATAAATCACTCACTAAAAGTGGTAGTTTCCCTTGGAATGAAGAATATTAAGTTCGTAAGTGGAAATTTCTATTAGGAGTCAATATGGAGATCACCCACACTTGCCGAGAGGGGAACATGGTTGCGGATTTCTTGGCGTCTCAAGTATCTCCAACTCAAAACTTATCGTTCTTCCTTAACATAGGTTCATTTTTGGTAGGCAGAAATAATTTTGTTACTAATGATGTGTTGTGGATCTACTACATTATACCTCCATGATTTCATTTAGTTTGTTGTTTTTTATATGTTTCCAAAATCCATAAAAATGTTAGTATTCATTCATTCATAAAATATGCATATAAATTATAGGAAGATCATTATAATGGACTGTAAATTCCACTCTTATCTTCTATTCATTGATAAAATCCATTAAATACTTTATGTATAGTCCTAATATTTCTTTTTAGATGGGTTTTATGGTATTTTTAGATCTAAATAGCACCTAAGGATTAGTAAAAGACTATATTTACTTTTAATTTTTGTACTTATTTATATATTACAATGCCCTTTTATTTTATATTGCTCTAGGAACCATCCAATGGTTTATGATGAAAATTTTTTCTATGATTCTAAATAACTATTAAGAGGTTATTATTAATGTTTTTACTATATTGGGATCATTATTTAAGAGTTACTTTTATATTATAATTGTTTTCTTTAAAAATTTCATTGATAAATACAATTTTCTCAATTTGTAGATGTTTAATTTTATCGTTTAGAAGGAGATTGTACAAGAAAATCTAGATTATGGTGATCCAATCCAACTTGATATGTTCATGTTGGATATTTTTTATTTCCTTATCCATATATAGTGAAATCTGTGATAACTTTTCATGAAAATGATTGATTTTATAGGAGGCCCATTTGATAATTTAGTAATATTTTCCTTATTTTATATATATGTCTCCAAAAATAGTTTTGATATGCATTTGAGGATAATTATAATAAAATTATAGAGATAAGAATCCAAATATTATGAATACAATTCTTATTTCCTCATAAATTATTCTTCTATATAGATGAAATATTCCCTTTTGGATTGATGAATGATGCGTCTGATTTTTCTATAGGGGCTATTTTGATCCAAAGAGTTTAAAGGAGGTATCTTTACATAATTGATGCATCTATAACTATAGATTATACATGATAAGATTTTATAATCACTTAAAACGTGATATTTGATTTGTTTCCTTAGACAAGTTTTCGTTTTCTTTTTTGAGATACAAAGTAATATTGTTCACTGACCATTCGATGATCAAGTATTTAATGAGGAAACGTGAGTTATATCTAGGGTTTCTGGTATGAATTTTATTATTTTAGGAATTTTATGTTGAAATAAATTATATAAAGGATAAAAATAGTGGTTATCAATTTTAGTAGGATACCCATTATTTTTTTTTGAAAATACTAAAATATTTCTATATATTAGGGAAACTTATTTGATGAGGAATTTCACATTTTAATGATTTTAAGACATGGTTTATTGACTTTTTTATCTACATCATAGAAAATTAAATACACTACTAATTTTTGGAAGTAATATGTTTCTAATTAAATGAGTAAGGTTATAATTTAAAAATGGGACAATCCTTGTTTGTTTTATTTGGGAAGTGATTAAATCATTTATAGATGCATTTCAGACTCTAAAATGTATTCAGTACTGAAATTCTGACACACCATTGTTTTTTCTCCTCCTTAGACCACAAATAATTTCTATAAATTTTTATGATCTAGGTTTATTTTTTTTTCAATCTTTATCATGGATTTATTTGAGTTTTGAAGAACCTGTAATCCCTATATGTTTTAAGAAAATATTATAAAAAATGAAATTCTACTATAGAACCTCATTTTTTTATGTGTTTGATTTTTTGTTTATGGATTTCATTGGCCGATTTTCTAATTATTTAGTATAATTTTAAATCTTACAAGATATAGATTGGGTTTTTAAATGGGTAGATTCAATTCCAACATATATGGAAGGTTCTAAGGTAGTTTTCTAATTTATTATAACCAAACTACTTTATAGGTTTGGGATACAAAAATTTGTTATAACTAAATTGGTTACATGCTATTTTAATATAACCTTAGAGTATATATTGGTAATATATAGATATTATCACAAGGTTTTTGAACCTTATAATGTTCAAACAAATGGCATGGATGATGTTTAAAGTAGATAAATGGAACATATTCTTGAGAAAATAGTCCTCCCAAATAGGCATGACTAGTGTTTTATATTATATGATACTATTGGGACCTATAGAGTAGATTACTATACTCAATTTATCATGAAACCTTTTAAAATAATGTATAGGATATCCTTCCATATACCTGATATGTTATAACATAATACTTATTAGGGTGTTAAAATCAATAACATGAAATTTTATGAATCATGGGTAAAGTGGAAATTATGTTTATAGGAGCTAGAGGTAATCAAGAATGGTGGTTATGAAAACTATAGAAATTACAAAGAGAAACAAAAATCTATCCTTGATGATTAGATTATAAACAAATATTTAAAATAAGTAGACAAAGTACTATTGCTTGATTCAATAATAAATATATTCCAAGTTAATTTTTTCCAAAAGCCCTGAAAATTTTATTATCACTCATGTGTTTACTTTCAGTTAAATAAATATATAAGATCAAGAAAGATAAACATTATATATAGTTTATAGTCATATATTTTTAATATTTATAGAAATTTTACAAGTGACATCATGGGAGGATATTTTTCATCAAGTTTTTGATTACAAATAATGCAAGGATGCATCCTTACTTAATTATTTGTGATGTCACTTTAATTTATTTAATTTCATTAGGAATACAAAACTTCTATAAAATAAATACATTTTACAAAATAAGTGTTATTAAGGGACATATTGTGTTGGGTTGTTAATTTTTGTTTTTTTATTTTTTATAGGTTTTTGTTTGTTTTTCATATCATTTAGAGAGGTGATGATTTTTTCGTGAAAAATTTGAGCTTATAGTACATTTTTAGTATTGGAAACTTGATAGACCCCTTTTATCTACTGTGATAGTGGTATATCAATGATATATGGTGGTATGAAATATTTTGTTTTATCTTTCTTATCACCCTTTTTCGTAAAGATATCTCATAGAATTGAATATTCTTTTTTAATTGATTTATCGAATATAACCACCCAAATTAACATATATAGGGTGAGAGTGGGTAAATTTATCTATAATAAGATGAATTTTATTTATATATAAATCAATTTTTATTTAAATAATTTAAAAAAATTATTCATTGAGAAATAGTTTTCATGCTCATTTTAGAGGATATTTCCCCCGAAATTGTAGAAGGCTTTTCTTTATTTGACTCGTAAATCAATTCATATTCTCCTTGGTATTATTTTTATGAAAAATTCATTTTCACTCTCTTAAAAAACCATTCATGGATAATATTTTGTTTTATATTTTACATTTATAGATGAATTTTGTATCCATGATTTGGATTTAAATGTTAAATTCTATTTTGAAGAAAATATGAAAATTCACTCATAATCCATGGTTGAGTTTTGTGAGTATGTGGTTTTTATAGTTGATATTTCCTTATTATAATAATATACAAGTTATTTATTAAAAAAACTCACCTATTTCATTTTTATGTTTTTATTTAACTAATTATATCAATCCACTAATTATTCTTAATTATGGAGATTTTTGTTTCACCCATGGAGAAAAATAGTGCCTTTAAAAATAATTCTATATATAATTAAGACGGTTTAATTTAATTCATAAATTTAATTTTTGATTATAAATATAAAATTGGAAACTATTTTTTTTCCAAAAAAAATCATTTTGAGGGTGTAATAATGTTTTTGAAAATAATGATTTTAATAAGGGAAAAACATTTTTATCTCCATAAAATAATGCTTGATTTTTAATTAGGTTAAAATTTTTCATTATTAATATAATAATATATGATCATTTTAATGAGAATTATAAAATTTAATGTTGGGGAATTTTATATTTCATTTTATAACCATGTTCTCCCCATATATTATTATCTTTGTATGAATAATTGTGATAAATTGAGAATTTAATGAAGAATTCTTAATAATATACTGATTTGTGTGAAAATTTGTATTTACTGAATATCTTTATAAAAATATCTATTTTTTGGATTAATTGACAAATTATTCCTAATTATAAATTCTAAATATTTTTTGAAAAAATACATTTAGAATGTGTTGATGGTTTTTAATTAAAATATTGTTTTAGAGTGATATGGTTGATGTTTTTTTCAAGTTGTATGGATTTATTTTTTAAATTATTAATTGATAATGAATAAATTAATTGTTCTGAAATGATCCATATTTTCAATGATGTAAATTTAAATTGATTTTAGGAGAATAAAATGTAGTTTTATAAAATTAATTGATGATTCTCTCAAAAAAATTCAAAGAATAAATCTATATTGTGTAAGATATGTTTTGAATCAGATAATGTTATGTGAGAATAGATTGAATATTTTTAAGGTTTAATGAATTTTCATGGTCGTCAAAGTGATACATTTTTTACAAACTAGTAACTCTAATGAGAAACCCTCATTTAAGAATAAATTCCACTATGTGAACATGCATGAGAATAACTATAATACAATGATTATATATAATAATAAACAATTATTCAAGTGGATCATGTATGAATATAATTTTTGCGACATTATATATTTTGGATGGAGGGGTATATATGAAAAAATAATCTTATATAAGAAAGTATAAAGAGGTTTATGTAACAAATAATACTTTTTAAATGATATTTTCTTCCTTAATAATTGTGTGTTATATATTATATAATATTTTACACAAAAAAATATAGTTAAATTGGAAAAAATATTATATCATTACTAAATATCATTACATTAGTTAGTTATGAATCAAATTAAATGTCCTAACATTAAAATTGAAAAAAATATAATATAAAAATTAAAATAAGAAAATAAGGATTGCCCCAATCTACTAGAACCATCACCCATATAAAATATCATATAGATAAAAAATTATTAAACCAATCAATATCTTTTGAAAATTAAAATATAACCCTAAGTGTAATTTTAGCGAATTTTGAGTGTAATAAAAAAGTTGTATTTATAGGGTATAAAGGTAAATGTGACCACTGGGATTCAATCATTATATGACTCTTGTTCAATATAACCATTTTTCAATTTTACCATTAGAAATTATAACATTGGGTGATAATTACATCCTTATATTTAGTGACTATAAGTATTAATAAAGAAGGATAATTTATACAGAAAGGATAATCGATGGACTCAAATAAGAGAGTTGTCCCATTTGAATCCCATTTTTCTGAACCTGGGAGGAAGGTAGGGTCACTAGGGTTCACCATTGAACAATCCCATGTAGAGATTTAACAATTGAATCTTTAATATAATATTCTACAAGAGGAGTTCAAGTTAGTGGAGATTACCCCTCATTGAATGATAGCTGAACCACCCCATGAAACTACCATCATCACACACCTTACCCTTATAGAGTATGTGAGTGTAATTAATGGTTACATATCCAAACCTTAATTACTTAAAGTATAAGGACACAACCTTAAACATTATATAATATTGAATTAAATGAATAATTCTCATTGAGGATCTCTTCAGGTTTAGAGTTGTTGAGAATTAGGACATAACTATTACATCTCAAAAGATTACAAAGTAGGCACTTCTACACAGTTTCCATTTCTTTCATTAAATAAAAACTCTTGAAAAAAACAGTAATGTCTAGTTATATGTTTTAGACAACATGACTTTTCCTTGATCCCATCCTTGACACTATTCATCTTTAATTCCTGTGAAAACATTTCAAAACTTGGGATGAGAATAAAAATCTCAGTAAGGGTTATAAAACAAAGAAAGAATTTTTTTTTCATAAATACAAACAAAACATGAACTCTTTTACTTACCTCATGAAATAATATGATTTTATGAATAACATATAAAAATCATATATTATAAAGGTAACTTGTGGCATCCATATCATACATACATTATAGTTATCACCACTACATAGGGAGTTAATTTGGAATACCCATCACAGTATATTCCCTAAATATCTTAGGAGAAACATTTATGTTTACCTCCGTCACGTTACCCAATTCATTGGATAACTATCTCGGGCTCACCTGCCCTAGGTTTCTCATGGAACCACTCGTATACATAAATAATTCCCAAGAACCATAACATGATCATAACACAGAACATAAACATAAAGGAAAGATAACATTTCTACATTTCAATAAAAAAATATCATTTCAAGATATTGAAATAATAAATCCATTATCAAAATCATTTTCAATACCAAAATAAGTAAAAAGAGTATATGGTATTTATTTTTCCTTTTAAAAACGTTACCGCTTGTTAAGGAAGCCAACGATCAAATAATACTCGCGGCAGCAGAAAGGTCGTTGTCACCGCTTACGTTAATAAAAACATTCCTTTTTGTAATTTAGTAAAACACTTCTTATAAAAATATTCCCTTTTAATGAAATGAAAAGTCAAAGGGGTTTATACACCATATAAAATAAAGTCATGTATAAAACTAAATATGACTCAATGAAAGGAGATTGAGACGAAGTCTGTTACCTCATGCTGGACTTGACTCGATCATTCTTTAATCTCTTGAATAATAAACTAAAGTTAATTTATACTTTATTAAGAACCGTTTTCAAGTTTATAATTCCTTATATATCTCTTATTACCATGTTATAAACATTATGTAATCACAAGTTTTCTGTGTGATCAATAGTCTATTATATCCCAAATTACATTCATTATTTATATATAATATATATCATATATATATAGTATATATATATACTTATAACAGTACATATCATTTGGAGGTAAGAAATGAAATGCATCGTTCATGGAGACGGTAAGCCGTACGTACATAGGCACGGTACTTTCATTCATATTTCTTATTTTAATGGAATTAAAACATAATGATACATAGGTATATTATAATTCCAGTATAATTTCATATATAATATCATATGTAATATCATTAAATCCATCCTTTATACATCCCACATTTGGCATTAACGAGTCATATCACTTTGATGGGGCGGTAGTCCGCACTTCCTCTAATGAGATTATCGTGTTTACCCATAATGGAAACCGTAAATACATGATATAAATGGAAATTACAGAAGAATAAAGAAAACATATACATAATATATATCATATATAAATATAGTTCCATCATAATGGCCACTATGAGAGGCGGTAGGAGATAATCGAACAATCATCGTTTAATGAGGTGTTAGTTTTCCATCCACAGAAACATTATTTTCTTCATCAATTAGATAGAGGTGTGTGTAATTGTAGTTCGAATCCTTCTCATAAAAACATCCTAGTATATTTAGGATACTGGTGTTGTCACAAAATAAAGGAAAAAAAGAGTTTAGGGGTTGGAGAAGTAAAATTAAAGAAAACAATTTAAGAGAAATCATTACCTTTAATTTGGGTAACTTCCTCTGGTTTGAGCTAAAAGGAATTTTGAAGCGCCTTATGCCTAAGTTAAGGATTCTAGGGGGAGTATAGGAATGTAGGGGGCTTAATTAGGTTGATGTTGGATGATCCAAATGGCTGGAGAGGTGTGAGTAATTTCTTAGAAGTGGTCTCCTTTTATAAGGGGGAGGTGGGGCTCTTTAGGAAAGTGTGAATTTGTTTTTATTATATAATGATATCAGTTTTCTAAAGGTCCAAAAATCATTATAGTCGAAGATAAGATGACTCATTGTTGAACTAAAATAATCCAATAGGAATTGGACTGGTTTTGGATAATCTTTTAATTATTGTAATCTTATTTATTTAAATCATTTATTAATGAGGTAAATATTGCATTACTATTGTTTCATAAATAATTTTATTTATTTGATGTCTAAAAATTATAGAAAAATACCATGTAGTAATAAATCATTTTATATTTTCAATTAATATTCATAGTAAAAAATATTACTTATATGAAACCATATAAAAATTAATCTACTAAAATACTTGTTTATGTCATTTTTGGATTTACTTTAAATTAATTAATCTATAGTTTCATTATCATTCATTAGTGGCTCCATGGGGTCCCAAAATCTAGCCAAGGATGAATGTGGTTGGTCATAACTCATACAATAAGGTTTGGAGAAGTATTAAGGTAATTTTTAATTATTATGATATTCTTTTTACCTTAAATTACCCTATTTACCTTAAACCGCGGTAAATAAAAGTCTAAAGTTACTATTCACCATGAATTATTTTCATCTTATTGAACCAAATTTTACTTTCTAATAACAACCATGTATGTCGGATTTTTGGAATTCTATTCATAGAAGTGGTAAAACTTCATTTAAAGGAAAAGGTCATTTTTTTAACTACTACTTAGTGGTTTCACTATTCATCAAAAATTGAAGTTTTTCAGAAAAATACCAAATATTCAGCCTACGATATATTTGATATTCCGAATTAAAAAATGCTGTTTTTTTTCTAAATTAAAAACATAAAAGTTTCATTAATTAATTTTACAATTAATTCCCTTTGTTAAAACAAATAGCCTGTTTTTAAGAAACAATAATTATCAAAAGATTGACGCTTGTTTATGTCCAATTTCAAAGTGAAATTAATTCCAATAAATAAAATTGGATTAAATGGTAAAAATATATTCTAATTACAATTTAAAACCAATTAAAAAGATAATCTAACCATATAAATAAATTACATTAAAAGGCACTTTTGAAATAAATACAATCTTTACACTATTCATTAAAAAAATAATCTTTATCGGAAAAATCCAAAAAAATCTCTCAAAGTAAATTTTGATGTCCCCATTATAAAGAAGGATTTTATTTGGTTAATTAGAATGTATTAAAGTGACAAAAAATATATTTAAAGATGGTACGCCATGAAAAGGCTGTAAATCGACCTTTTAATGTAAATTATGCTTAAAATTAGATTCATTCACATTTTAAGCCTCTAACTTTTTATTGGATAAATGTAAATAAATTTAAAAATCATGTATAATCATATTGTAGTTTGTTTTGTTCATTCCTTCCAATACAATGGCTTGGATTTTACTACCATTTAAAATAATAATATTATATTATTAGTGTTCAACGTATGATTTCAATGAAACTCGTTGTTGCGTATCTGGTACGCTATAGAACATAGCAAACCCTTTAAAGTAAAATTAATATTTCATTCACAAATATTAATAAATATGAAAATATCTTATTCTTCATTTACCTAGGATGTTAAATCTTTCCCCCCTTTTGGAAATTGTTTCCTTGCAATTTTTATTCACCTATCAAAATAAGTGGGGGTATTTATCCCTCATAGCATTTTCAGATTCCCATGTTGCATCTTCAACCATATGGTCTTACCATAAACCTATACCTATTGAATTACCATATTCTGCAACACTTTCTCTCTACGGTCTAGAATCTGAACTGGTTGTTCTTCATAAGAGATATTCTCTTCCAACTAGACTACCTCTAGGCTCAAAACATGCGATGGATCTGGCATATACTTTCTCAACATCAAAAAATGAAAAAAATTGTATACCTGGGACAAACTTGGGGTAAAGCCACTCTTTACGCAACTGATCCAACATTCTCAAGAATTTCATAAGGTTCCAATGAACCTCATACTCAACTTTACCTTCTTACCAAAACACATCACACTTTTACACGGAGAAACTTTGAGAAAGACATGATCACCTAACTCAAAAGAAAGATCCTTCCTCCAGTTATCTACATAAATTTTCTGTTTTCTGTGAGCTATTATCATGTGCTTCTGAATGAACTGAACTTTCTCTTCCATCTCTTCTACCAATTCTGGTCCCATCAGCTTCCATTCACCTACTTAATCCTAAAAATCTGGAGTCTAACAATTCATTCTATATAATGCCTCTAATGGATCCATCTGTATACTGGAATTAAAAATGTTATTATATGAAAATTACACCAAAAAAAGATGTTGGTCCCAACTTCCCTGATAATCTAGTGAACAAGAACGTAGCGTATCCTCCAAGGTCTGAATTGTTAATTTTGACTTCCCATCTAATTGAGGATGAAAAGCTGTACTAGAATTTAATTCAGTACCCAATGACTTCTGAAGGCCTTTCCAAAAGATAGAAGTAAACCTAAGATCATGATCAGATAAAATGGAGTGGGGGACACCATTCAACCTGACTATCTCTTTAACATACAACCAAGAAAGTTGATCTAGAGACAAAGCATCTCAAATATGAAGGAAATGAGCAGATTTAGTCAATAGAACAACAATAACCCAGATTGCATTATCACCTAGATATTTCTTTGGTAATCCCACAACAAAGTCCATGGATATATTTTCCCATTTCCTCTCTGGAACTGGTAGAGGCTGAAGCATCCCTTTCGGTAACTACCGCTCCGCTTTAACCTACTGACAAGTCAAACAATTCACAGTAAAATCAGAAAATATCTCTTTTCATTCAGTCCCACCAGTAATACTCCCGAATATCTCTTTACATCTTAGTACTTCCAGGATGAACTGAAAATGGAGAACTATGAGCTTCACATATCAACTCATTCATCAATTGTGAATCACAAGGCACACATAATCTCTTTCTAAATCTGAAAACAAAATAATTATCAATGTTAAATTCAGGAAACTTACCCTTATGAACCATAACTACCTTTTTCTGCAACTCACTATCTTCTTTCTGTGCTTGATTTATTCTGTCAGATAGAGATGATTTCACTGATGCCTAAAACAAAACAAAACAATTCCCTGCACCAACAACTTCTATGACAAAGTTTATCAAATCAAAAACCAAAGGATCTTGTTCCAAACGTAGCATGGATAATGAGACATTACTTTTTTGACTCAAAGGCTCAACCACTTTATTTTATTTTCCCGGATGGTAATGGATCGTGCAATCATAATCCTTGATTAATTCTATCCATATCCTCTGTCTCATGTTAAATTATTTTCATGTGAATATATACTTTAAACATTTTTGGTCAGTATATATTTCACATTTTACTCCATACAAATGATGCCTCCAAATTTTTAAAGCAAAAAACAACATAAGCTAATTCCAAATCATGTATAAGGTAATTTAACTCATGAGGTTTCAACTGACGTGAAACATAAGCAATTACCTGATCATTCTGCATTATGACACAACCCAGTCCTTTCAACGAAGCATCATTGTAGATAAAAAACTCACCATTTATGGATGGCAGTGCCAAAACTAGAGCATTCACCAATCTCATTTTCAATTCCTAAAAACAATCATCACATTCCTTTTTCCAGATGAACTTAACACCTTTTTGAGTTAACTTAGTCATTAGAATAGATAAAAGTGAAAAATGTTCAACAGAACTCCGTTAATAACCTACCAAACCAAGAAAACTAAAAATATTGGTTATATTTGTGAGTGTTTTCCATTCATTGCCAACTTTTGTTTTAGCAGGATCAACAGTTATGCCATTTTTTGAAAAAATGTGACCATGGAAAGAAATTTGTTATAACCAAAACTGAAACTTGATGAATTTCCCAAATAGTTTATTTTCTTTTTAGGTTTGCAAGATAACCCTTAAATGAATTTCGTGTTCCTCCTTACTTTTTCAATAAAAAACATCATCAATGAACACAACCACAATCTTATCCCAGAACTCATGGAAAATTCTATTCATAAGATCTATGAATACAGAATATGCATTGGTTAAACAAAAAGGCATA
The DNA here is from genome assembly GCA_963277665.1 of Viscum album. Taxonomy (NCBI): domain Eukaryota; kingdom Viridiplantae; phylum Streptophyta; class Magnoliopsida; order Santalales; family Viscaceae; genus Viscum; species Viscum album. Next base: position 1,429,466,882 of record OY728140.1, on the reverse strand, counting down.
ACTACAAATTCATAATGGCCATATTTATTATGAAACACAGTCTTAGGAATGTATGCTTATTTTACTTTCAACTAATGGTACCCCGACCTGAAATCAATCTTTGAAAAAAACTGAGCTCCCTAGATCTTATCAAACATATCATCGATATGAGGCAAAGGATACTAATTCTGAACAGTGATGTTATTTAATGCTCTATAATCAATGAAAAGTATCATTGAACCATATTTCTTTTTAACAAACAATATTGGAGCACCCCATGGTGATGTTCTAGGTCGAATGAAACCTTTATCTAATACCTTTTGCAATTGCTTCTTTAACACTAAATGTTAAATTTGATCTATTCGATAAGAGGGTTTTGAAATTGTCTTAGCATTTGGATCTTAGTAAACAGTAAATTCAACTTCCTGATCAGGTATAATACCAGGAAACTCATCAGAAAAAACATCAAGGCACTCATTTACCACTGACACATCATTAATAAGAACAGTTCCTTTGTTTTTAACAATATGTGCAAGTCAACATTCATTTCCATCTTTTACTAGTTTCTCAGCTTCCTGATATGTTATCAAAATCAAGGGTTCATTTTTTTAAATCATTATGAAAATAAACCTCTTTAGCTCTGCTATCAATCTTATCTTCATAAACATAAAGCCAATCCATACCCAAAATAACATCAAACTCTACTAGAGTCAAAACAATAAGGTTTTCATGTAGATTATTTCCGCCAACAAGGACATGAATTTTCTTATGTTTTCTTTTTGTCTCAACATTTCCTCCAGGTGTTTTTACCATAAGTTATGTATTCATATCTTGAGATGGAATTCCCAATTTATAGGAAATCTTATCAAAAATGAAAGAGTGTGTAGACCTTGAATCAAACAACACATTGGAATAATCTGAACAAACAAACAGTGTACCTGATACAACTTCATTTGATGGTCCAACATCTACTGAAGTAGTTTCAAAGGATTTCACCACCCCTTTCTGCTTGTATTCTGGTTGATTTCCTTCAGTTGAGTTCTTTGTTAGACACTCATTTTAATAATGACCCATTTCATTGAACTTAAAACATTTTACTGACTGTAAATAAGATTTTTTCATACCGTTACCCTGATCTTTTTCAGAGCAATTACGAGTGTAATGTCCCATTTTACCACATCAGTAGCACTTGACAGAATTCCAAAGACATTCCCCAACATGTTTTTTACCACAATTTTCACAAACCATAAACTTATGTTTCTTACCATCATACTTTTTTGAAGAGTTTTTCCATTTCACCTACCACCTCGACCTCTTATTCTGTTATTTTTAAAGGAATACCTGATCATCGGCAAACTCAATTTCCACCTTCTCCGCACAACGAACAAGTTTTTCATAACTTTTGAACTCATGAGAAGCTAAATCCCTTTGATAATTTTACTTTAATCATGAATAAAAATGGTTGATTTTACTATCAAGATCTCGTATGAAATTTGGAGTATACCTTGCTAGTCGAGTAAACTTTTCTTTATAAGCAGCCACTGAGTCATCCTCCTACCTCAATTCCAGGAATTGGTTTTCCATCCTATGACAAACCACCTTAGGAAAATATTTCTCAAGAAACATTCCTTTGAACTCATCCCAATCAAGAACGTCAATATCCTCACTATCCCTGATATTTTTCACCATTGAACACCACTGATCAGATTCACCTTCCAAATAATAAATAGCGAGACTAACCTTTTGATGTTCTGAACAACCCGTGGAATCACAAATATTTTCTAGTGCCTTAATACAACCTTTTGCTAGCACTGGATCAGATGATCCTATGAATGATGGGGGATGTTGCCTCATGAAATTCTCCACTACTGACATGTTCCTCTGCGGTTAAACAAGATGATCTCGTGCATGGATACCACAACCATTTATAGCTTGAGTCAACTATTCCATCACTACAACAAACTGTTTAGTTCTGATTCCTACCATCTTAGGTTGCTGATTTGGAAGGTTGTCTTCCTCCTAATGTCGTCCCTATATAGCTGCCCTGTTTCCTCTGTGGAAAACCATTCTAAACACAGGTATATATTAGGAAAAGCAACATGGTAATCCATAAAAGCTATATGATTTCTATATTAACATAAATTACTTTATGGATATTAATTTAACAATAACCTAACTCCTAAAGTTATCTAAACCGACCTATGATACCAACTATAAGGGCCCGACCTTAAACAATACATAATATTGAATTAAATGAATAATTCACATTGAGGATCCTTTCCGGTTTAAGGTTGTTGATAATTAGGACATAACTATTACATACAAAAGATTACAAAGTAGAAACTTCTACACAGTTTCCATTTTTTTCAAAAAATAAAAACTCTTGGAAAAAAGCATCATGTCTAGTTCCATGTTTTCGATAACATGACTTTTCCTTGATCTCATCCTTAACCCAATTCATCTTTATGTCCTGTGAAAACATTTCAAAACATGGGATGATCATAAAAAAGCTCAGTAAGGGTTATAAAACAAAGAAAAAAATTTTGTTAATAAATACATATAAAACATGAACTCTTTTACTTACGTCATGAAATCATATGATTTTATGAATAACACAGAGAAATCATAAATCTTAAAGGTAACTTGTGGCATCCATATCAAACTTACATTGTAGTTATCACTGCTACATACGATGTTACTTTGGAATACCCATCATAGTATATTCCCTAAATCTCTTAGGAGAAATATTCATGTTTACCTCCGTCACGTTATCCAATGCATTGGAGAGATATCTTGAGCTCACCTGCCCTAGGTTTATCACGGAACCACCTGTATACATAAATAATTCCCTAGAACCATAACATGATCATAACACATAACATAAGTATAAAGGAAATATAACATTTCTACATTGTAATAACAAAATATCATTTCAAGATATTGAAATAATAATTCCATTCTAAAAATAATTTTCAATACCAAAATTCGTAAAAATATTATATGGTATTTATTTTTCCTTTTAAAAACATTACGGCTTGTTAAGGAAGCCAAAGATCAAATATTCCTTACGGTGGTGGAAAGGCCGTTTTCATCGCTTACGTTAAAAAAACATTCCATTTTTTCATTTAGAAAAATGCTTCATATAAAAAGATTCACTTTGAATGAAATTAAAAGTCAAAGGGGTTTATACACCATATAAAATAAAGTTGTGTGTAAAACTAAATATGCCTCCATGAATGGAGATTGAGACAAAGTCCCTTACCTCGTGTCCGACTTGACTCGATCGTTATTTAATCTCCTGAATAATAAACTAAAGTTAATTTCTACTTGCTTAAGAACCCTTTTCAATTTTATAATTCATTTTTTATCATTTTTTACCATGTTATAAACATTATGTAATCATTTAAGTTAATAACGTTCATTTTGTCGATATTTGGTACTTGAGTAAAAAATGAACACCTTATATTTACAAGTTGTCCATGTGATAAATAGTTTATTATATCTAAAATGAAATTCATTATTTAGATATCATATAAATCATATATATCCATTATATATATATATATACTTATAACAGTACATATCATTTGGTAGTATGAAATTAAATGCACCATTCATGGAGATGGTAAGCCGTACATACGCATGAACACTACTTTCATTTCTATTTCATATTTTAATGGAATTAAAAAATAATGATAATAGGTATATTATAATTTAATTATAATTTACTATATAATATCATATATAGTATCATTAACTCCATCATTTATAAGTCCCACATAAAACATTAACGAGTCTTATCACTTGGATGGGGTGGTAGTTCATACTTACTCTAATGAGATTATCGTGTTTACCCATAATGGAATCCATAAGGACATTATATAAATAAAAATTAAAGAATCATAAAGAAAACATAAACATAATATATACCATATATAAATATAGTTCCATAATAATGACCACCATGAGATGTGGAAGGATATAATCGAACAATTATCATTTTGTGAGGCGTTAGTTTTCCATCCACAGAAACATTATGTTCTTCATCCATTAGATGGAGGTGTGTGTAAGGGTAGTTAGAATACTTCCCATAAAAACATCCTCATATATTTAGGATATTGATGTCATTAAAAAAGAAATGAAAAAATATTTTAGGGGTTTGAGAATTAAAATAAAAGAAAACAATTTAAGAGAAATCGTTACCTTTAATTTGTGTAACTTCCTTTGGTTTGAACCAAAGGACTTATTAGAGTGCCTTCTGCCTAATGTAAGGATTCTCGGGGGGGGGGGGGGGGAGGGATGTAGGGACTTTAACTGGGTAGAGATTGGATGAGTCAAATTGCTTTAGAGGTGTGACGAATTGATTAGAAGTGGTCCTATTTTATAAGGGGGAGGAAGGTATCTTTTGGAAAGCGTGAAAATATTATTTTATTATATAATTCTATTCGGTTACTAAATGTCCAAAAATAATTATAGTCGAAGATAGGATCACTCATGGTCTAAATAAAATCACCCAATAAGAATTTTATAGGTTTTGGATAATAATTTAATTATTATAATCTTATTTATTTAAAACATTTATTAATGAGGTAAATACGGCATCATTATTGTGTCATAAATAATTTAATTTATATGATGTCTAAAAATTATAAAAAAATACCAAGAATTAGGAAATATTTATATATTTCAAATTAATATTCATGGTCTAAAAGATTACTTAGATAACACCATATAAAAATTAATTTACTAAAATACTTTTGTTTGTGTCAATTTTTGCTTTGCTTTAAATTAATTAATCTAAAGTGTCATTATCATTCATAAGTGGCTCTATGGGGTCCTCAAATCGACCCAAGGATTCCCATGGTCGGCCATTAATCATCCAATAAGTTTTGACAAGTTTTATGGTAATTTTTAATTATTATAATATTCTTTTTATCCAGAATTACCCTATTTACCTTTAACTATGGTAAATAAAAGTCAAAAGTTACTATTCACCAAAAATTATTTTCATCATTATTGAACAAAATTTTATGTAATAATAACAACCATTTATGTTGTATTTTTTAAATTCAATTCACTTAAGTGATAAAATTTCATTTAAATAAAAAAGTCAGTTTTCTTAACTACTACTGAGTGGTTTCACTATTCATCAAAAATTAAAGTTTTTTAGAAAAATACCAAAAATTCAGCCTAAGATATATTTGATATTCCAAATTCAAAAATGATGTTTAATTTTCCATATTAAAATCATAAATGTGTCATTAATTAATTTTAAAATTAATTCCTGTTGTTAAAACAAATAACGTGTTTTTAAGAAACAATAATTATCAAAAGATTGACACTTGTTTATGTTCAATTTCAAAGTGAAATTAATTACAATGAACAAAATTAGATTAAATTGTAAAAATATATTCTAATTAAACTTTAAAACCAATTAAAAAGATAATCTAACCATATAAATAAATTAGATTAAAAGGCACTTTTGAAATAAATTACAATATTTTCACTATTCATTAAAAATGAACTTTATTGGAAAAATCCCAAAAAATCACCCAAATTAAATTTTGTTGTCCCCATTCTAAAGAAGGATTTTATTTTCTCAATTATAATGTATTAATGTGACCGAAAATATATTTAAAGAGGGTTCACTATTAAAAGGTGGTAAATCGGCCTTTTAATGTAAATTATGCTTAAAATTAGATTCATTCACATTTTAAGCCTCTAAGTTTTTATTGAATTAATGTAAATACATTTAACAATCATGTATAATCATATTGTAGTTTTTTTTCTTCATTCCTTCCAATAAAACGGCTAGGATTTAACTACCATTTAAGATAATAATATTATATTATTAGTGGGAAATGTAAGATTTCAAAGAAACACGTTGTTGTGTATCAGGTACGCTATCGAACATAGAATACCTTTAAAGTAAAATTAATATTTAATTCACAAATATTAATAAATATGAAAATCTCTTATTCATCATTTACCTGGGATGTTACATAAAGTGTAAGGAATTTTTTGTAAATAAAATTCCTATTTAATCATTTCCTTTTTAATATAGTTTTTTCATAAAACAATATACATTTAATTGATATGAATTTGATAAATTGATTTTTAGACACAAATAAAGCATTAATATACTATTTTTTAGAAGATATACATTGTTATAATAATCCAATGTTTTTTGAATATTTTTTTTAATGAAATAGTATTTTCAGAAACTATTATTTAAATATAAATGAAAAAATAATTTAGTAATTTACTAGGAAATTTTTATAAGTGTCAAAAATTTGTCTGTGCCTTAAAAACTAATATTTTTTAATAAATAAGGTTCATTATATATAAAATTTACAATTTTGGTATTTATATAATTATTATGATAAAATAAACATTATATTTAAATTAATCATGTAATAATTAGGTTATGTAGAATTTATATTAATTTTATAATACTCTCATCTGGGAGCATAGTAACAATGGGATCCTCAGTAGCAGAGCTACGTACAAGCATTTTTGTGCTGGACAATCCCCAACACCCATGTGGCTTCTTGCCTTCAAGACCTGCTTCATCCCACCCACTAATTTTCTGCTCTTATGGAAAATTTGGAGGAAAAGACCACCAATTCAATCCACTCTTCAAAGGATTGGAATTCATCTTGCCTCGGCATGCCCTTTATGTTATGGTGCTTTGGAATCCCTTGAGCATATTTTCCTCTCTTGTCCCCTCATTTGAAGGTTATGGAACTACATCCAGGACATGACTGGGTGTTCTTTTAAATTTCTTCTCGATGGACATGCTGCTTTGTTCTGTTGTTGATGCTCAATGCAGTAAACAGGTGAGGAATCTGACCATGGGTGTTGTTGCAGCCTCTATAGGCCTCACATGGATGGCCTATAATGACTATCTCTTTAATGATATCACTCCCACTCTATACCATAGTGTCAAAGATATTCACAGGGCGGTCTGCACAGCTTCCAGGATTCAAACTGGTTGCATGAAAAATGAGTAAAATGACTTTAATGTTTTGAGGAATTTTGGTGTTAGTGGAAGAACCAAAAAACCCTTAATGCTGAAGTCTATTAGATGGATTCCACCCATTCCCACCAGGCTGAAAGTTAATATTGATGGAGCGGCTGTAGGGACACCTGGACCTTCAGGCTGCGGTGGTGTCTTTCGCACCTATCGAGGCTTTTTCAAAGACTATTTTTATCATTTCATTGGGCCGGGATCTGCTATTGAAGATTAATTATGGCCTATTATCAAAGAAATCAGATATGCTATTCATTTTGGTTGGTGTTTTATATGGATATAATCTGATTCTATGGTGGCAGTGGATTTAATCAAACGGAGATCTATGAATATCCCATGGGATATGCTACCTTATTGGGTTGAATGTATTCACCTCCTTTATGATATTATCTTTGATGTGACTCATGTTTATAGGGTGGCCAATCAAGTGGCTGATGCTCTATCAATGTTGGCTGTGGAAGAGTCACGTTATGAATGGTCCTTTTTGGCTCCTGAATGTTGTAGCCACTTTGTTGAGGCTGATGCTTGTGGCACGATGTTTACCAGACTTTTTAAATATCCTTTCTTATGTTTTGTTACTTGCCATTATTTTTTAATAAAATTTGGTATGGGTGGATATTTGATTCATCCCTGGGAATTTTAACTATATTAATTTTCTAAAATACTTATTTTTTAGTGTATAGTAAAAGATACATTTTTTGGTTTTTAGAATGTGTTATGACATAATAATTATATAATAATAATTTGTTAATTTATTGACCACAATCCATGAAGGAGAATATGTTATTTTATTAATATTATTTATTTTAATATATTTTAATATATTTTAATCAATTTAAAAGCTATCGGTGAATTTCCAATGTCTAAAATGGAAAATTTTATTTTTTTATAAAACGTATCTTTGTAGAATCATTTAATTTACTTGAAAATAGAATTATTAAAATAATGGTTTTCAGTTCTATTTGATTAAAATATCATAAAATGTGACACAAATTTCAGGAACCATGAGAAAAAATAAAGGTTAAGCTAATGGTTTTTCATTTTTGACAACAGAGTTTTCCAATAACTTTAATAAGAAATTATTACATAATTCACCCATTTTTGATATAAATAACCACCCATTTCACCATGATCCTTCACTCCCAATCAACCCTCCATAAATTTCTGGTGATTTTTCCTCCCAAAAAGTCCCCTCAAAGGTGTCTATAAGTCACCAATATTCCATCCTCATGTTTTAGGAACAACTCTTCAAGGTAAGGGAAATACACACATCTCTTTTCCAACCATGTTACCATTTTCGTTGGTATGTCTTATAATTTCCAAAAAATGTTATTTTATCAACTCTATATTACCCCATTAATGTATTTATAGTATTTTATCAATTTGGAACCTTCATTATCCCTCATTTTACCCATTTCTAAAACAATATTTTATACCCATCATACTGCCAAATTTACTTTTCAAATTTCTCTCTTTTAAATGGGAAACCATCTTTTCCATTTTCTTTTAATACCTGAACTACAAATATTTTCAATGGTTATTAAAAAAGATGTTAACAATATTTTTTATTTGGTTATTTAAATATATGAAACCCACATTTCCATTCATGGGTTAAAAATGATGCAACGATCTCGTCTATAAGAACTTTTGTAGGCCATGATTTTGATAAAAAATTGTTCATTATTCTCCATGGGTTATTAAGGAAATGATTTATTCTAATATATTTGGATCACATTAAATTAACACATATAAATTTTGAACCTTTATATCACTCCAATACATTGGGTAAGGAAATTAATCTATAGATATGACATTTTTTATGATACCTTGGTGAATGAAATTGGTAATTTAATTTCAAGACACCTTTGTAATAAACCATGGTGATATTATTAAGAATGTATCATTCAATTGGTGTAGCCACATTTCAATTTTATGATTAATGTTCTTATTACTATATTACTCATTTTCATGCATTATTTTTATGACTCATGTACTTATTGATATGTCTTCAGATCACATGCTACATGTCTTTCTCGATAATTCCTTTACTAGCTTTATAATAACCACATTCATTTGATTTATATCCCTAGGATATGATATGAAGTAATAGAATCTTAGAGTGAACCCATAAAGATGTATTTCATCTAGTTTTTTAATAATGTTTTATGTTTTCTTGTATTATATACCATATTTACAAGAGGCTAAACATTAAAAGACTCTTTGTTTGTACCTTGTAATGAAAAGTTATGTAATAAAAAGGTCGGGTACCATAGTTGGTTTCAAAGGATGTATTAGTTATTTGGGGAAATTATGTTTTCAAGTATTTATTATGAACTCTAGGTAAAATCCTAAATATAGGAAAATATCATGGTATTTTAATTTTTATTATGTAAGAGGTTTCCATGAACATACATCACTGTCTGCATGCTATGAGTAGATGTGGATCTCGAATAGATGTACCTAGGAGTAACACCTGAAAAACCTGTATTGATCTAGAATTGATCAAGAACGGATGCCCAAAAATATTCCTTGTTTCAAATATGGTTTGACACTCTGAGGGATATATCTTGTTAATCACATGGTTTTTATAAACCATTATGAACGATATATAGAAAATGTGATTATTATTAAAAGATATTAATAGAATATTTAAGCATGATTCTTTAACACTTAGAATCCATTTATAATTATATGATTCATAAAATTAAAAAATTTCTCACTATGTTATTCTTATTTTATAAAAATGGAAGGATATATTAGGAACCACGTAAATGATGAGTGTAAAAGATGATGCACTGATGGGATTATGATGGAATCTATAATAGAAAACATTGGGAGGATAATAAATCAACTGCTTAATGTTATAAAAATTAACATGAATCAATTCAATATATCGTATTCACCTATAGTGGAACCAATTTTCATTGAGTCCCTTATGCTTTAATGAACACCTTATTTTACTAGATATACTAACCCATTGATAGCTGAACAATGAATTAGATCTATAGAAAATATCTTTTTTTGCACTCTGTTGTTTAGAGTAAGAGAAATTCACCATGTTAGTTTACTGATTAGCAGGATAAGGTGATCAATGGTGGACACTGATAAAAAAAGAAATTCCCAAAATGGATATAGATTCTATGGAGAGGGAAAAATTTAGGGGAATTTGTTTTAGTAAATATATTCCCTATTTAGTGCGAACAAAAACAGCGATGAAATTCCTATACCTAAAACATAAATAAAATGAATCAGTGGGTAGATATGAGATTAACATTATACGGCTTCCTCGATACACCTATAGCTTTGTAATGGATCCTAATTGAATGGATTATATATTCCTTAGTGGAATGTGACCACAAATGTAAAGGAATCTAGAATATTGAGACTATACAAGCTTGGTGGGGATACTGTAGAGTGCTATGATGGCTGAATTAGAGACCGAAGAGATGCAATGGTCACATAGGTCAAAAGAAAACAAGAGAGAAATAGATCCCAACATAGGAAGGAACATTGATCACTCAAGATGAAGAATGGAAGTGCAACTCCCAACATGTAGAAAATGTAGAAAGAAGAATTTGTAGAACTTCTTTCTTGGGAGTCGAATGTTTCACAAGTATGAAAAAGAAGGACATATAATTCAGAACTGTCATGGTGAGGTGGATCCTCAACTTCTCAACACTAAATAAAAAGGGAAGATAGTGTAGGGCCCCCCAAAATTGTTATGCTTCATGTGTGGATATATGGGTAACTTTTACAATCAATGTAAAAATCAGAAGATAATGGATGGAAACCGCCATTAGCCTCATCATAGGACAAGGGAACATGGTCGAGCATTTTCTATTATAGTGGATGAATTATATAGACCAACTGTTATGGTGGAAGGTACTCTCATTGTGATCTAAAAGCTATAAAGATTATTATTTTATTCTAGTTTTATGAATTCCTTTATTTCATCCATGTTCTAAAATAATATAGAATCATTCATTGAACAACTATAAGTAAAGATCTCAATCAAAACTACTAGAGGGATTATCCTATAATCAAAAGTTTATAAAAACTATAGTATTAAATTTTGTGATCAGAATATAATAAAAAATATTGTAGTAATTCCCATAGTGGAATTCGTTAGAATACATGGGATGGAATGGATATTAATGTATAATGATAAGATCAACTTTAGACGTATAAAAATTTCAGTATTATTGAATAGAAATGTACAATTATTTTTAAAGGAAAGACATCATGGCCCGATCGTTGTCTAGAAGCACCTCCCATAGCCTTCTTTTTAGAGATGATTGGTGGAGAGGGAGAAATAAATAATAATATAAAGATAGATAATGTCCCCATCATTTTAGAATACATTGATGTATTTACTTTAGAGTTACTCGGACCTCCCCTATAAATAAATGTATATTTATCCATTGAAATCATACATGGATCCAATATGATATCAAAGACCCCATATAGAATTGAAAATATAGAGTTAGGGGAATTAATGAAACAACCTCAAGATCCCTTATTGAATGGATTTTTACAACCAAGTGAGTTTCGTTGGAGAGCACCAATTATTTTGGTGAAAAATAAGGATGGATCAATTTAGTTATGGTTTTATTATAGATAACATGAAAGGATCAATGTGAAGAAAAAGTACCCTCCCCCAAGGATTGATGATTTATTTGATCAGCTTCATGGGGATCAATTAATCCCTAAGATTGACCTCCGATATGGGTATTTTCAATTGAGGGCAATGATAGAAGATATTCAAAATACTTCATTCTAAAAAAGATATCCGATTTTTAGAATGTTTTCTATTCCCTTCGTATTGACAAATTCTCCATATATATTTATGTATTTGGTGAATATAATCATTAAGGACTGCATTGATATATTCTTGGTAGTTGTTACTGATGATATTTTGATATAATCCAAAATTCATGAGGATCATTAGGATCATTTAGGGGTTATATTGGGAACTATTAGAAAAGAGAAGCTATTTTGAAAATTCAGAAAATGTGATTTCATGTGACAACAAGTGTCATTATTGGGAACATATTTACCAATGATGGAATATCGATTGAAACTACAATGAAAAATGATATAGAAGAGTTCCCTCGTCCTAAAATAGTAATATAGATTTGCAGTTTCCATGTTTTAATGAGATATTATTGGAGGTTTGTGAAAAAAATCATTACTTTTTAATCCACTAACCAAGTCTGTAGAGACCCGAAGCTTAACGTACATGGAAATTACATTACTTTTGCGGAATACGTAGTACATAGAAAAAACACACACACAAGGACCGTAATAGTTTAGTGTCTTTAGAAACTTGGAATATAATCTTCTAATCGTGGTGAAAGATCTTCAACATCTCCCATAAAGATCTTCCTTTTTTTACCTAAAACCTTTCTTTATGTCCTGGGGAAAAGAAAACATAAAAGGGTGGGCTCAAATGCTCAGTAAGGATAAACAAAAGAAATATCAATCACGTCATATTCATAAGAACATATCTTTTGGAAATCATAACCTGCAAAAGAGATCAAAATTTCATAACATGGGATAAATCATAGTAGTGAAATTTAATCCCAATAATCATAACTTAAAACATGAAACATTGTGGCATACATACATAATCATAGAGAATCATATCTTATTAGTCCAGACTCATTTCCAAGATTATCTTAGTCGACGAAGTCCATTTCTGAACCGAGTCACCCTCGTTTCAATCCTGTTTCATTGAACCGGTATACCCTACCGTTCCAGCCATGTCTATCTCATGAGATATAAAATCTTTACCCAATTAATTGGAGGAAGATATAGGTCCCACCCATCTCATAATGATACCATTCTTATGTGTGCGACAAAATCAAAAATCATACATCATTGTATAACCCATGTAGTAAAAATGGGAATCTTAAACATCGTGACATCATAAAACAACTCATATAAGATAAAGGAATTCATAAAAATAATTCCATCACAACATAGTCAAATCAATGTAATAATAGGGATAGAAACAGTACCCTTTATTATCTTAGATGGAAAATAATTTTGATAAAACACTTGAACTTTATTCTTGAAGAAAATATCCTTTTTACTTAAAAAACACTTTCCTTTCTTTAACATGTAAAAAAATTTTAAACTAAAAGAAGTTGATTAAAAATATACTTGAAAACTTGTAAGGGAAGCTTCTTGGAAATAATGTTTTAAAAATCCATTCATGCCGTATAAGTTAAGAGAAAACATTCTTCTCGTGCTTTTGTCGGAAAAGTCAAAAAGTACCTCGTATGAAAAACGAAAAAATATTCCTTTCATATCTTTTACAAAAAACTCATAGAAGGGTAAAATTGGATATAAACTATTTTATAAGGATATAAATATTACATATTGAGGAAACATGGATGTGGATGATAAAATATACCCTATTAAATTCCAAAGTATAAACAATCTCGGATAAAAATGAGATTGTGATATTTCCATTACCTTATGTCTGATATGCTTTGTACGTATCCGAACCTCCTGTATAAAGATTTAAATAATGTAATTAACTTATTACAGAATCGTATTCATTGTTATGATATCATATATGGTTCACTTATGACTTTATATTACCCGTTCTTTTGTAAATTCCATGTTAAAGAAGCGTTTTGGGAAAAATCGTTTCATTTATCATAGGTGGTTGGACTTGTTGTTCTTGACATTATTATTACTTATATCATGATTTACTTCCTGAATATAAAAAATGACATATATATCATATATATTAAGTATATATATATATATATAATAGATAGATAAATGAAATGAAACACACCGTTCATGGAGACGGTAGTCCGTACGTACGCATGAACGCTGTTTTCCTTTCCTTATTTTCTTGAATGGAAGTAAGTAGATGAAATATATATATACATAAATCCAGTAGATTTAACATGTCATATATTTCATTATTATTCATTATATAAACTTTATAATCATTCTGGAATGGTTAACATGGATAATGAATCTCATCGCGTCGTGGAGACGGTAGTCCGTACGTACGCACGAGCGATGATATCGTTCCCAAGGTCGTGGAATTGTGTTGAAGTGTATGTATACAATTTCAGTTTCAATATCAATTTATAATAATCATATATAGTTACTCATTACACCATTATACCCATCCAATTAAGGTGGTGGCGGAAAATAGATTACACCACGGCGTGGAGACGGTATTCCGTACGTACGCACGCACGGTGATTTACTTTTTCCGTAGGATAGATAGAATGTTAATTAAAGTTGTTTCATATTTATAATAACATATCAGTATATAAGAAATACTGATGTTATTACTTTATCATTAAGCAACTAAATAAGAAGAATTTGAAGAATAAATAAATTGAAAAAGATCGGTAATGGATATTACCTCTTTTGACGCGCCTTCACTTAACCTCCACTTAAAGAACTAAGGATGGTCTTTGAAGAAGACCAGAACCTCTAGGATGATACTAGGGAAGTGTAGAAGATATTTTTTTCAGGGTTTGTCCGAGATTTAATTCTCAAATTGGTGCGAGGAGGAGAGGGAGGAGGTGCCATTTTATAAGGGAGGAGAGGGGCACCTTAGGAAAATCTCAAAATATTATTTTATATTAAGGTCAAATTCGGTTTATAATGGTTATAAAGGGTCTTATTTCTAAGATAAAGTGGGTATGGGTAGAAATAATCTCATCCAATAGGATTTAGACAAGTTTAGGTTATTATTTTACCCTTATCAATTAGATTTAACTCTAAGATAAATAATTTAACTTTTACCGTGTCTTTTTGTTTTCTTACACTATATGGTTAATAAACTTAACATAACAAGCCAAAAGAACCTAAAGTTGTTTATTATTAATATATATATCCTTATCTAAGTCATTTGGCCGAACCATAGATTTTTAGGAATTAAATAACAATTAATAATATAATATTGTTTTTAAAAAACTAATTTATGTCAATTTTGACACTATTTGGTACATGATTTTTATGAAATTCATAACAGAATGACACGTTCGAACCAAGTTACTTATATCAACAATAACATGTCATATTAACCTATAAAATTAATTTATGTCATAAAAAGTCTCAAATTAAATTTATTTTGGCATTTATAACATCAATTATGTCAATATTTCATTAATAAGACAATTAATGCATCATCTTTGTGTCATAATAAATGATAATTATTTAATCCCTAAATTTTTTAAATAAATTCCTATGATGTAGATAATTGTATTAGATTTCTGGAGACTATTCATTTTTGAAGTTTCATGATGTTTATCACTAAATTAAAATTATTATACTTATAAGATTTAAGAAAGTGACATGTTGTCACATTCTTTGGTTTTAATAATAATTAAATTAGTTTCATGGCTAAAAGTCCATAAAATGAATCTAATCCTACCCTTAGGTAATATGGGTCTAATTTTAGCCATCCAATAGGATTTTTTCAAGTGTTATAGTAATTTTATAATCTTATATTTACCCTTAATTACCCGATTTACCTTTAACTATAGTAAATAAAATTTACCGTAGTTACTATTCACAATGCCCAAAAATAAAATGTAGCTTATTAACATAATATGGACCCACTAATTCCAAATATAGAATCCATTTTTACAAATTCAATACACAAAAGATGCAGAAATTAAATTAAAATTAATCTCATTGTCGAAAGAAAACAGGTTTTTCTTGAAAACATTGTAAAAGATTGAATTGATTTAACCTACGAATTCAAGGTAAAATAAATGCTAATGACATACATTATATTAAATGGTAAAAATATATTCTATTTATACTTTAAAACCATTCAATATTATAATTTAACCACATAAGATATTACGATGAAAAAAGTTGTTTTTAATTAAAATATAGCCTGTTTTTACTATTCATTAAAATATGAAAGTTATCGAAAAAATATCAAAACTTTATCTAATGTAAATTTTAATATCCTGATTCAAAATAAGAAATTTATATTGTCAAATTGAACTTATAAACATGTCAAAAACTAGATTTAATGTGGTTGCGCCATCAAAATGCGGCAAAAATGCATTTTTTTAAAAATAGTTATTTTACCCGAAAAAATTATTTTGTTCATATACCATGTTCTAGAAAATGTTCAAGATGAATAATAATGTTATAAAATTAAAAATTTAGTTAATACTATTCATAACGGCTAGTTCATAATAATAATATATCATTGTTTAATAAAACCCGGTATTGCGTACAACACACGCTATCGAGGAAGGTCGCGATTGCGTGTAATGCAAACCAAGTCAGGGTTGCGTGTTGTGAAAGAATCCTTTTTTGTTTCATATAACAGAATCCAACCATATTTCATTTATACATTGAATATATATATATATATACTCAATGTTGCGTAGAATAACTATTATCAAAATTGTGTGTAACACGATCCAAGAATAGTGTTGCGTATACTGCAAGCTAATACGGTGTTGCATATAGAGCAAGGTAATCTTGGTGTAGCATACAACACAAGACATTAATGAAATTAAAAGAATATTTTTCATAAAATCTCGGGGTGTTACATTCTACACCCCTTAAAATGAATTTCGCCCTCGAAATTCGTCGGGGTTATAAATGGTTTACTACTCAAAAGTTTGTTTAATAGAAACCCACATTGTAAAAAGGAATACCAAAACATGGCTTTAAAAACTAAAGTATGAAATGTAACGGTTACCCAAATTAACTCATCACTGGGTTTCCACGTAGGAGAACATAGGTGAAAATATGGATATGGAAGAAAAATATAACCATCAAGTTACGATGGAGAGTTGTAGAGAACATGGCTATGAAAAAGCCATCGATCACAAAGCTATTGATTTGTGATGATCTAAGGTACCATCTGATTAATCGGATATAAGGGAACTAGGACAACATTTTTGGTTTTCAAGATCATTTCCCCAAAGTTTTTGAATTAAAATAAATACTTGCATGATTTTGGTACAATCTCAATGTTGTTCGTGAATTGAACAATTTCCACATCATCCCTTAAAGAAATGAATTTGAATTTGTTATTCGTGATATGTTAGAAGATCATGTGATAGAATGATGGGTCATTCCATCTCTTTCAAAAAAAGGTTAGAAAAAGTTATAAGTCCATCTTATGGTTAGATTAATCGTATATGGTTCCAAAAATGAACTTATACTTCATATATCATACCGCTTAATAAAATAAAACTAGTTTATACTAACCAGGGACTTCCTGTAGGCCATTGGTAGGCGATAAAGGCCAGTCACACTTCAGTTGTGGGTTCGATTCCCACAGCCTTGTCCGACGTGATGGGATGTCGCCCGTCCTGCAGGTTGTCCTTTTTCTAAAACTACATTACTATATCATCCCATCAATAATATCGAAAAAAGGTTCTATCCTTAAAAAATACTAACTTATGTCCAACATAATCCATTCCAATCTTTAGGCTTATCCAAAATACATCGGTCCAAGCTCATAGTATAGAGAAAATGACCACGTGAATACCATCATTTATCCCTCATATATCTTGTTCTTCACATTCCAGTCATGTGAATACCGTAATCATGAAATCTCTTGAAAAATTAATACCCATTGAATCTTAGTAAAAACATGAGTGCTGTCAAAAGTTAACGCATTCCACATACCAAAAACCCAAAATTCTATATACTCAAACCATGATATAACTATTTCATTATATCAGTCATGAGCTCATGAATACTATCAAAAATTTAAATTTCTCCTTATCCCTTCATTATGCACATATCATCTACATTCCAAAAATATCTGAATAACCTTTCATGGATACTGGTACCATTAATCATACACTTTCAAAACTCAAGGAAATACAAAAGTGTAACAATCCTTATATGTCTCTTTATTCCATAGTACCATGAGATTACTTATACAACATTACACATGATAAACATGTAATCATTCCACTACATTCTTAAACCATTGACCGAGCTTCAACAATTCTTTCATCTCACATATCATTTGTAGTCTCTTCATCATCATCAACATAAATACTACCCATACAAGCATACTGATTCTCTTCATGAGACTTTCCCTTAGGGCATTGGTTTTCATAATGCCCGTACATTCCACATTTAAAACATTTAACAATTGTTGATGTCGTAGCAATACCATTATCCTCATCCCTGGTGTTAACTGAACCTTTTCCTTTGCACTTACTGGCTATGTGTCCTTCTTTTCCACACCCAAAGCATCTTCCAGTTCCTTTGAAACATTCTCCTTGATGCCTCTTCCCACATGATTTACATAGGGGAAATTGAACTTTCTTTCCTCTATGATCATCATGAAACTCCATCTTTCTCTTATTAGCCGAGTCAGGAAACTTAACAAATTTTACTTTATTGATCATATTATGAGATTGTTTATTCGGTATAATAATGATTTTTGGACTTCCAAATCCCATTTCATTTGGTTGCTCATGAAGAATATTATTCCATTGTCCATCATATCCTCCATTGTCGTGAATCATCTTGTTTCCAGCCATTTCCTATAACCCAAATAGAATAGTGTGAGAGGCAAAAATCATAATAAAGGGGGAGTAACATCAATATCTAACATCTTTGGTTTAATCTAACATCGTTACCATAGTTCTAGGACTATATCCTATACGTATACTTATCCTTAGGGACATCCCTAGACATACCTTAGAAATATATATAGGGATCTCACTACCGTTTTCGCATCCTAGTTTTCAAAGGTTGACTAAACTTTTCCTCTGATACCAACTGTAGAGACCCGAAGCTTAACGTACATGGACATTACATTACTTTTGCGGAATACATAGTGCATAACAAAAACACACACACAAGGACCGTAATAGTTTAGTGTCTTTAGAAACTTGGAATATAATCTTCTAATCGTGGTGAAAGATCTTCAACATCTCCTATAAAGATCTTCCCTTTTTTTACCTAAAACCTATCTTTATATCCTGGGGAAAAGAAAACATAAAAGGGTGAGCTCAAATGCTCAGTAAGGGTAAAGAAATGAACTATCAATCACGTCATATTCATAAGAACATATCTTTTGGAAATCTTAACCTGCAAAAGAGATCAAAATTTCATAACATGGGATAAATCATAGTAGTGAAATGTAATCCCAATAATCATAACATACAACATGAAACTTTGTGGAATACACAAATAATCATAGAGAATCATATCTTATTAGTCCAGACTCATTGCCAAGACTATCTTAGTAGACGAAGTCCATTTCTGAACCGAGTCACCCTCGTTTCAGTCCTGTTTCACTGAACCGGTATAACCTACCGTTCCAGCCATGTCTATCTCATGAGATATAAAATCTTTACCCAATGCATTGGAGGGAGATATAGGTCCCAACCATCTCATAATGATACTATTCTTATGTGTGCCACAAAATCATAAATCATACATCATTGTATAACCCATATAGTAAAAATGGGAATCTTAAACATCGTGACATCATAAAACAACTCATATAAGATAAAGGAATTCATAAAAATAATTCCATCACAACATAATCAAATCAATGTAATAATAGGGATAGAAACAGTACCCTTTATTATCTTATATGGAAAATAATTTTGATAAAACACTTGAACTCTATTCTTGAGGAAAATATCCTTTCTACTTCAAAAACACTTTCCTTTCTTTAACATGTTATAAAATTTTAAACTAAAAGAAGTTGATTAAAAATAAACTTGAAAACTTTTAAGGGAAGATTCTTGGAAATAATGTTTTAAAAATCCGTTCATGTCGTATAAGTTAAATGAAAACATTCTTCTCGTACTTTTGTCGGAAAAGTCAAAAAGTACCTCGTACGAAAAACGACAAAAGATTCCTTTCATATCTTTTACAAAAAACTCATCGAAGGGTAAAATTGTATATAAACTATTGTATAAGGATATAAATATTACATATTGTAAAAACATGGATGTGGATGATAAAATACACCCTATTAAATTCCAAAGTATAAACAATCTCGGATAAAAATGAGATTGTGATATTTCCATTACCTTATGTCCGATACGCTTTGTACATATCCGAACCTCCAGTATAATGATTTAAATAATGTCATTAAATTATTAAATAATCATATTCATTGTTATGATATCATATATGGTTCACTTATGACTTTATATTACCCGTTATTTTGTAAATTCCATGTTAAAGAAACATTTTGGGAAAAATCGTTTCATTTATCGTAGGTGTTTGGACTTGTTGTTCTTGACATTATTATTACTTATATCATGATTTACATACTTCCTGAATATAAAACATGATTTATATATCATATATACTCATTATATATATATATATATATAATATATTGATAAATGAAATGAAACACACCATTCATGGAGACGGTAGTCCGTACGTACGCATGAACGCTGTTTTCCTTTCCTTATTGTCTTGAATGGAAGTAAGTAGATGAAATATATATATACATAAATCCAGTAGATTTACCATGTCATATATTTCATTATTATTCATTATATAAACTTTATAATCATTCTGGAATGGTTAACATGGATAATGAATCTCATCGCGTCGTGGAGACGGTAGTCCGTACGTACGCACGAGCGATGATATCGTTCCCAAGGTCGTGGAATTGTGTTGAAGTGTATGTATACAATTTCAGTTTCAATATCAATTTATAATAATCATATATAGTTACTCATTACACCATTATACCCATCCAATTAAGGTGGTGGCGGAAAATAGATTACACCACGGCGTGGAGACGGTATTCCGTACGTACGCACGCACGGTGATTTACTTTTTCCGTAGGATAGATAGAATGTTAATTAAAGTTGTTTCATATTTATAATAACATATCAGTATATAAGAAATACTGATGTTATTACTTTATCATGAAGCAACTAAATAAGAAGAATTTGAAGAATAAATAAATTGAAAAAGATCGGTAATGGATATTACCTCTTTTGACGCGCCTTCACTTAACCTCCACTTAAAGAACTAAGGATGGTCTTTGAAGAAGACCAGAACCTCTAGGATGATACTAGGGAAGTGTAGAAGATATTTTTTTCAGGGTTTGTCCGAGATTTAATTCTCAAATTGGTGCGAGGAGGAGAGGGAGGAGGTGCCATTTTATAAGGGAGGAGAGGGGCACCTTAGGAAAATCTCAAAATATTATTTTATATTAAGGTCAAATTCGGTTTATAATGGTTCTAAAGGGTCTTATTTCTAAGATAAAGTGGGGATGGGTAGAAATAATCTCACCCAATAGGATTTAGACAAGTTTAGGTTATTATTTTACCCTTATCAATTAGATTTAACTCTAAGATAAATAATTTAACTTTTACCGTGTCTTTTTGTTTTCTTACACTATATGGTTAATAAACTTAACATAACAAGCCAAAAGAACCTAAAGTTGTTTATTATTAATATATATATCCTTATCTAAGTCATTTGGCCGAACCATAGATTTTTAGGAATTAAATAACAATTAATAATATAATATTGTTTTTAAAAAACTAATTTATGTCAATTTTGACACTATTTGGTACATGATTTTTATGAAATTCATAACAGAATGACACGTTCGAACCAAGTTACTTATATCAACAATAACATGTCATATTAACCTATAAAATTAATTTATGTCATAAAAAGTCTCAAATTAAATTTATTTTGGCATTTATAACATCAATTATGTCAATATTTCATTAATAAGACAATTAATGCATCATCTTTGTGTCATAATAAATGATAATTATTTAATCCCTAAATTTTTTAAATAAATTCCTATGATGTAGATAATTGTATTAGCTTTCTGGAGACTATTCATTTTCGAAGTTTCATGATGTTTATCACTAAATTAAAATTATTATACTTATAAGATTTAAGAAAGTGACATGTTGTCACATTCTTTGGTTTTAATAATAATTAAATTAGTTTCATGGCTAAAAGTCCATAAAATGAATCTAATCCTACCCTTAGGTAATATGGGTCTAATTTTAGCCATCCAATAGGATTTTTTCAAGTGTTATAGTAATTTTATAATCTTATATTTACCCTTAATTACCCGATTTACCTTTAACTATAGTAAATAAAATTTACCGTAGTTACTATTCACAATGCCCAAAAATAAAATGTAGCTTATTAACATAATATGGACCCACTAATTCCAAATATAGAATCCATTTTTACAAATTCAATACACAAAAGATGCAGAAATTAAATTAAAATTAATCTCATTGTCGAAAGAAAACAGGTTTTTCTTGAAAACATTGTAAAAGATTGAATTGATTTAACCTACGAATTCAAGGTAAAATAAATGCTAATGACATACATTATATTAAATGGTAAAAATATATTCTATTTATACTTTAAAACCATTCAATATTATAATTTAACCACATAAGATATTACGATGAAAAAAGTTGTTTTTAATTAAAATATAGCCTGTTTTTACTATTCATTAAAATATGAAAGTTATCGAAAAAATATCAAAACTTTATCTAATGTAAATTTTAATATCCTGATTCAAAATAAGAAATTTATATTGTCAAATTGAACTTATAAACATGTCAAAAACTATATTTAATGTGGTTGCGCCATCAAAATGCGGCAAAAATGCATTTTTTTAAAAATAGTTATTTTACCCGAAAAAATTATTTTGTTCATATACCATGTTCTAGAAAATGTTCAAGATGAATAATAATGTTATAAAATTAAAAATTTAGTTAATACTATTCATAACGGCTAGTTCATAATAATAATATATCATTGTTTAATAAAACCCGGTATTGCGTACAACACACGCTATCGAGGAAGGTCGCGATTGCGTGTAATGCAAACCAAGTCAGGGTTGCGTGTTGTGAAAGAATCCTTTGTTGTTTCATATAACAGAATCCAACCATATTTCATTTATACATTGAATATATATATATATATACTCAATGTTGCGTAGAATAACTATTATCAAAATTGTGTGTAACACGATCCAAGAATAGTGTTGCGTATACTGCAAGCTAATACGGTGTTGCATATAGAGCAAGGTAATCTTGGTGTAGCATACAACACAAGACATTAATGAAATTAAAAGAATATTTTTCATAAAATCTCGGGGTGTTACATTCTACACCCCTTAAAATGAATTTCGCCCTCGAAATTCGTCGGGGTTATAAATGGTTTACTACTCAAAAGTTTGTTTAATAGAAACCCACATTGTAAAAAGGAATACCAAAACATGGCTTTAAAAACTAAAGTATGAAATGTAACGGTTACCCAAATTAACTCATCACTGGGTTTCCACGTAGGAGAACATAGGTGAAAATATGGATATGGAAGAAAAATATAACCATCAAGTTACGATGGAGAGTGGTAGAGAACATGGCTATGAAAAAGCCATCGATCACAAAGCTATTGATTTGTGATGATCTAAGGTACCATCTGATTAATCGGATATAAGGGAACTAGGACAACATTTTTGGTTTTCAAGATCATTTCCCCAAAGTTTTTGAATTAAAATAAATACTTGCATGATTTTGGTACAATCTCAATGTTGTTCGTGAATTGAACAATTTCCACATCATCCCTTAAAGAAATGAATTTGAATTTGTTATTCGTGATATGTTAGAAGATCATGTGATAGAATGATGGGTCATTCCATCTCTTTCAAAAAAAGGTTAGAAAAAGTTATAAGTCCATCTTATGGTTAGATTAATCGTATATGGTTCCAAAAATGAACTTATACTTCATATATCATACCGCTTAATAAAATAAAACTAGTTTATACTAACCAGGGACTTCCTGTAGGCCATTGGTAGGCGATAAAGGCCAGTCACACTTCAGTTGTGGGTTCGATTCCCACAGCCTTGTCCGACGTGATGGGATGTCGCCCGTCCTGCAGGTTGTCCTTTTTCTAAAACTACATTACTATATCATCCCATCAATAATATCGAAAAAAGGTTCTATCCTTAAAAAATACTAACTTATGTCCAACATAATCCATTCCAATCTTTAGGCTTATCCAAAATACTTCGGTCCAAGCTCATAGTATAGAGAAAATGACCACGTGAATACCATCATTTATCCCTCATATATCTTGTTCGTCACATTCCAGTCATGTGAATACCGTAATCATGCAATCTCTTGAAAAATTAATACCCATTGAATCTTAGTAAAAACATGAGTGCTGTCAAAAGTTAACGCATTCCACATACCAAAAACCCAAAATTCTATATACTCAAACCATGATATAACTATTTCATTATATCAGTCATGAGCTCATGAATACTATCAAAAATTTAAATTTCTCCTTATCCCTTCATTATGCACATATCATCTACATTCCAAAAATATCTGAATAACCTTTCATGGATACTGGTACCATTAATCATACACTTTCAAAACTCAAGGAAATACAAAAGTGTAACAATCCTTATATGTCTCTTTATTCCATAGTACCATGAGATTACTTATACAACATTACACATGATAAACATGTAATCATTCCACTACATTCTTAAACCATTGACCGAGCTTCAACAATTCTTTCATCTCACATATCATTTGTAGTCTCTTCATCATCATCAACATAAATACTACCCATACAAGCATACTGATTCTCTTCATGAGACTTTCCCTTAGGGCATTGGTTTTCATAATGCCCGTACATTCCACATTTAAAACATTTAACAATTGTTGATGTCGTAGCAATACCATTATCCTCATCCCTGGTGTTAACTGAACCTTTTCCTTTGCACTTACTGGCTATGTGTCCTTCTTTTCCACACCCAAAGCATCTTCCAGTTCCTTTGAAACATTCTCCTTGATGCCTCTTCCCACATGGTTTACATAGGGGAAATTGAACTTTCTTTCCTCTATGATCATCATGAAACTCCATCTTTCTCTTATTAGCCGAGTCAGGAAACTTAACAAATTTTACTTTATTGATCATATTATGAGATTGTTTATTCGGTATAATAATGATTTTTGGACTTCCAAATCCCATTTCATTTGGTTGCTCATGAAGAATATTATTCCATTGTCCATCATATCCTCCATTGTCGTGAATCATCTTGTTTCCAGCCATTTCCTATAACCCAAATAGAATAGTGTGAGAGGCAAAAATCATAATAAAGGGGGAGTAACATCAATATCTAACATCTTTGGTTTAATCTAACATCGTTACCATAGTTCTAGGACTATATCCTATACGTATACTTATCCTTAGGGACATCCCTAGACATACCTTAGAAATATATATAGGGATCTCACTACCGTTTTCGCATCCTAGTTTCCAAAGGTTGACTAAACTTTTCCTCTGATACCAACTGTAGAGACCCGAAGCTTAACGTACATGGACATTACATTACTTTTGCAGAATACATAGTGCATAACAAAAACACACACACAAGGACCGTAATAGTTTAGTGTCTTTAGAAACTTGGAATATAATCTTCTAATCGTGGTGAAAGATCTTCAACATCTCCTATAAAGATCTTCCCTTTTTTTACCTAAAACCTATCTTTATATCCTGGGGAAAAGAAAACATAAAAGGGTGAGCTCAAATGCTCAGTAAGGGTAAAGAAATGAAATATCAATCACGTCATATTCATAAGAACATATCTTTTGGAAATCTTAACCTGCAAAAGAGATCAAAATTTCATAACATGGGATAAATCATAGTAGTGAAATGTAATCCCAATAATCATAACATACAACATGAAACTTTGTGGAATACACAAATAATCATAGAGAATCATATCTTATTAGTCCAGACTCATTGCCAAGACTATCTTAGTAGACGAAGTCCATTTCTGAACCGAGTCACCCTCGTTTCAGTCCTGTTTCACTGAACCGGTATAACCTACCATTCCAGCCATGTCTATCTCATGAGATATAAAATCTTTACCCAATGCATTGGAGGGAGATATAGGTCCCAACCATCTCATAATGATACTATTCTTATGTGTGCCACAAAATCATAAATCATACATCATTGTATAACCCATATAGTAAAAATGGGAATCTTAAACATCGTGACATCATAAAACAACTCATATAAGATAAAGGAATTCATAAAAATAATTCCATCACAACATAATCAAATCAATGTAATAATAGGGATAGAAACAGTACCCTTTATTATCTTATATGGAAAATAATTTTGATAAAACACTTGAACTCTATTCTTGAGGAAAATATCCTTTCTACTTCAAAAACACTTTCCTTTCTTTAACATGTTATAAAATTTTAAACTAAAAGAAGTTGATTAAAAATAAACTTGAAAACTTTTAAGGGAAGATTCTTGGAAATAATGTTTTAAAAATCCGTTCATGTCGTATAAGTTAAATGAAAACATTCTTCTCGTACTTTTGTCGGAAAAGTCAAAAAGTACCTTGTACGAAAAACGACAAAAGATTCCTTTCATATCTTTTACAAAAAACTCATCGAAGGGTAAAATTGTATATAAACTATTGTATAAGGATATAAATATTACATATTGTAAAAACATGGATGTGGATGATAAAATACACCCTATTAAATTCCAAAGTATAAACAATCTCGGATAAAAATGAGATTGTGATATTTCCATTACCTTATGTCCGATACGCTTTGTACATATCCGAACCTCCAGTATAATGATTTAAATAATGTCATTAAATTATTAAATAATCATATTCATTGTTATGATATCATATATGGTTCACTTATGACTTTATATTACCCGTTATTTTGTAAATTCCATGTTAAAGAAACATTTTGGGAAAAATCGTTTAATTTATCGTAGGTGTATGGACTTGTTGTTCTTGACATTATTATTACTTATATCATGATTTACATACTTCCTGAATATAAAACATGATTTATATATCATATATACTCATTATATATATATATATATAATATATTGATAAATGAAATGAAACACACCATTCATGGAGACGGTAGTCCGTACGTACGCATGAACGCTGTTTTCCTTTCCTTATTGTCTTGAATGGAAGTAAGTAGATGAAATATATATATACATAAATCCAGTAGATTTACCATGTCATATATTTCATTATTATTCATTATATATACTTTATAATCATTCTGGAATGGTTAACATGGATAATGAATCTCATCGCGTCGTGGAGACGGTAGTCCGTACGTACGCACGAGCGATGATATCGTTCCCATGGTCGTGGAATTGTGTTGAAGTGTATGTATAATATTTCAGTATAAATATCACTTTATAATAATCATATATAGTTACTCATTACACCATTATAACCATCCAATTAAGGTGGTGGCGGAAAATAGATTACACCATGGCGTGGAGACGGTATTTCGTACGTACGCACGTGCGGTGATTTCCTTTTTCCGTAGGATTTATAGAAGGTTAATTAGAGTTGTTTCATATTTATAATAACATATAAGTATATAAGAAATACTGATGTTATTACTTTATCATGAAACAACTAAATAAGAAGAAGTTGAAGAAGAAAGAAATTGAAAAAGATCGGTAATGAATATTACCTCTTTTGACGCGCCTTCACTTAACCTCCACTTAAAGAACTAAGGATGGACTTTTAAGAAGACCAGGACCTCTAGGATGATACTAGGGAAGTGTAGAAGAGATTTTGGCAGGGGTGTCCGAGCTTTAGTGCTCAAATTGGTGTGAGGAGGAGAGGGAGGAGGTGCCCTTTTATAAGGGAGGAGAGGGGCACCTTAGGAAAATCTCAAAATATTATTTTATATTAAGGTAAAATTCGGTTTATAATGGTTCCAAAGGGTCTTATTTCAAAGATAAAGTGGTTATGGGTCTAAATACTCTCATCCAATAGGATTTAGACAAGTTTAGGTTATTATTTTACCCTTATCAATTAGATTTAACTCTAAGTTAAATAATTTAACTTTTACTGTGTCTTTTTGTTTTCTTACACTATATGGTTAATAAACTTAACATAACAAGCCAAAAGAACCTCAAGTTGTTTATTATTAATATATCTATCCTTATCTAAGTCATTTGGCCAAACCATAGATTTTTAGGAATTAAATAACAATTAATAATATAATATTTGTTTTAAAAACTAATTTATGTCAATTTTGACACTATTTGGTACATGATTTTTATGAAATTTATAACAGAATGATAAGTTCGAACCAAGTTACTTATATCAACAATAACATGTCATATTAACCTAGAAAATTAATTTAAGTCATAAAAAGTCTCAAATTACATTTATTTGGGCATTTATAACATCAATTATGTCAATATTTCATTAATAAGACAATTACTGCATCACCTTTGTGTCATAATAAATGATAATTATTTAATCCATAAAAATTTTAAATAAATTCCTATGATGTATATAATTGTATTATATTTCTGTATACTGTTCATTTTCGAAGTTTCATGAAGTTTATCACTAAATTAAAATTATTATACTTATACGATTTAAGAAAGTGACATGTTGTCACATTCTTTGGTTTTAATAATAATTAAATTATTTTCATGGACAAAATTCCATAACATGAATCTAATCCGACCTTTAGGTTATATGGGTCTAATATTAGCCATAGAATAGGATTTTTCCAGCTGTTAGAGTAATTTTTTAATCTTATATTTACCCTTAATTACCCTATTTACCTTTAACTATAGTAAATAAAATTTACCGTAGTTACTATTCACAATGCCCAAAAATAAAAAGTAGCTTATTAACATAATTTGGACCCACTGATTCCAAATATGGAATCCATTTTTCCAAATTCAATACACAAAAGATGGAGAAATTAAATTAAAATTAATCCCGTTGTCGAAAGAAAATGGGTTTTTCTTAAAAACATTGTAAAAGATTGAATTGATTTAACCTACGAATTCATGGTAAAATCAATGATAATGACATACATTATATTAAATGGTAAAAATATATTCTATTTATACATTAAAACCATTCTATATTATAATTTATCCACATAATATATTACGATGAAAAAAGTTGTTTTTAATTAAAATATAGCATGTTTTTACTATTCATTAAAATATGAAAGTTATCGGAAAAATATCAAAACTTTATCTAATGTAAATTTTTATATCCTGATTCAAAATAAGAAATTTAGTTTTTCAAATTGAACTTATAAACATTTCAAAAACTAGATTTAAAGTGGGTGCGCCATCAAAATGCGGCAAAACTGCATTTTTTGAAAAATACTTATTTTACCCGAAAAATTTATTTTGTTCTTATACAATGTTCTAGAAAATGTTTAAGATGAATAATAATGTTATAAAATTCAAAATTTAGTTAATATTATTCATAACGTCTAGGTCATAATAATAATATATCATTGTTTTGTAAAACTCGGTATTGCGTACAACACACGCTATCGAGGAAGGTCGTGATTGCGTGTAATGAAAACCAAGTTAGGGTTGTGTGTTGTGAAAGAATCCTTCGTTGTTTCATATAACATAATCCAACCATATTTCATTTATATATTGAATATATATATATATATATATACTCAATGTTGCGTAGAATAACTATTATCAAAATTTTGTGTAACACGATCCAAGAATAGTGTTGCGTATACTGCAAGCTAATACGGTGTTGCATATAGCGCAAGGTAATCTTGGTGTAGAATACAACACAAGACATTAATGAAATTAAAAGAATATTTTTCATAAAATCTCGGGGTGTTACAATGTCAACTAAAAAATAGGATAAGTTCATATGGAAAAAAGAGTGTGAAGAATGTTATTAATAACTGAAGAAGAGATTGTTTACATAACCTATGTTAAATCTACCATATATTATATAGATTTTTATTTATTTTTATTGATTAAACTCTGAAATAAATTTGATGCATCCTCATGTAAAATGAAAAGGCTATTGCTTATGAATCTCTACCATTAAATACTCATGATAATAATTATCCTAAACATGATAAAGAGTTTTCTTCAATTATTTTTGTTTTGAAAATATGAAGGATCTATATTTATTGAGAGAAATTTGACATATACCTAGACCACAAAAGATTGTGTTATATATTCCTGAAAAAATATTTAAACATGATACAAAGGAGATGGTATAAACTTATTAAATAATATGACTGTTCAATTTATTATCACCACAAATGAAAAAAAATTTGTCACTAATGAATTTAGTAGGAGTGACCCTATTGTGCTCAAAATGAGGAGGATTCATGGATATCCATTGATTAGAGACCTAGTAATGATAGACACGTGAATCATAAGGGAAAGGAAATCATCAAAACTATCCCAAATGATTTCTCAACCATCATTACTAGAGAACATCTAGAGATATCAAAGGGATGATCCCTTGATAAAAAAGAAGATGGGGGATATCAAGAATGGGATGTTTCCTAAGTTCAATATTGATCAAGAAGATATAATGAAATATCAAACAAGGTTCTATGTCATATCTATCCCTTCGATAATGAAGGATTTTATGGATAAATCACATATATCTACATTCTTTATAAATCCTGGAAGCCTGAAAATTTATAGGGGACTTCACGATCATTATTGGTGTGATATTATGAAAAGGGAGATTTCCGACTACACTACGGGGTGCTTGGTATGTTAGTAGGTGAAGGAAAAGTGAGAACACCCCAAAGGGGTATTGTAACAACTTACCAAACCAACATGAAATTAAGAAAATATAACTATATACCTCATCAATAGTCTTTCAAGAACATTCAAATGAATAAATTCCATATTGGTTATTGTGGATCGACACACCAAGACTACCCCGTTCATCTCTATTAGGGATGATTTATCACTTGATCAACTTTCTAAGATATAAGTAGAGGATGTAGTAAGGATGGACGAGGTTCTACTTTCTATTATTTCTGATAATGATCCAAGGTTCACCTCTAAAATTTAGATAATTCATTGATATGATCTGAATACGGAATTGGATTTCTATAAGGCCTGTCATCCCCAAAATAATGTCCAATTTATACAAACTACTAAAGTACGTGAGGAAATCCTGAGAACATGCTCAATAGAATTTAAATGTGAATGGGATCAAAACCTCTCATTATTTGAGATCTCAAACAACAAAAAATTTCACTCGAGTATTCAAATAGAATCCATCGAATCTTTATATGGGAAGCGATGTTGAGCTCCCACTTGTTTGAATGGAGTTTTTAATAAGGAGCTAGTTGGGGCTAATCATGTGCAAGAGTTGAAAAAAAGGTTCATTCCATGCAACAACATATAAAATGTTCTCAGATTCGAAAGAAGATTTATGATGAAAACTTTTAAAGAGACATGGAGTTTGAGGTTTCAGAAAAATTTATCATTAATATATCACCATGGAATAGAGTCAATTTATTTCGAAAAATGGAATCCTTATCTATAGGTACATTTGAAGCTTTGAAATCTTTAATCACAAAGAAGAAGTGTCTTATCATCTATCACATCCACCAAATATTTCTAAATTTCATGATTCATTTCATGTATCTCTCTTGAGAAAGTACTTACCTTATGCTTCACATGTACTGATTCTATAGGTGGTACGAATAGAACATGACCTCTCTTATGAGGAGAAGCCAGTAGAGATCATGGACCATAGAGACAAGGTTCTACAGAACAAGACAACGTATCATGTCAAAGTGTTGTGGAGGAGGAATAAATATGAAGAAGTGACATGGGAACCAAAGGAGATAAAGAGAAAGAAGTTCCCTCATCTTTTCTCAAATGAGAAAATGAGATAAAACTTCTAGGATGAAATTATATAAGGGGAATAATGTAACAACCCACACTTTTTAAATGATATGTGTTTCCTAAATAAATTTGCGTTATATAATATATAATATTTTACATGTACTCAATATATAGAAACCAATAAAATTTGTCACCATTAATAAAGATCATTATATTAGTCAGCTATGAAACCAATTCAAATTCTAACATTACAATTGGGAAAAAATATTAAATTGAAAAGATAAAATGGGAAAATAAGTATTTCACAAATCAACTAGAATCATATCCCCCACAAAGATGAAATATAAATAAAATAATACTCTATTAAACCAATCAAAATCTCATATAAATGAAAATATTACATTAAGTGGAATTGTAGTTAGTTTTGATTAAATTAAAGAAGTGTTATTTATAGGTTATAAAGGAAAGTGTGACCATTGAGATTCAACCATTATACGGCCACTAGTCAAATACGACCATTGATTAATTGGAATATTGAGAACCTTACCAATGGGTGATAATTTTACAATTATAATGAGTATTTATAAGTATTAATGACAAAGGATAATTAATACAGTAAGGATAATCGAAGACTAAACCAGTAGAGTAATTTCATTTGAATCCCATTTTTTAGAAATTGGGGGGGGGGTAGAATCACTAGGGTTCATACTTAAACAAGTCCAATATGAGCTTCAATAAGTGAATCTTGAACCAAATATCCTGTGGTATAAGTTCGAGTTAGTGTATTTTACCACTGAGTTAATGTTAGATAATCCACCCTATGGAATTACCACCATTGAAAAACTTACCCTTAGGGCATATGTTAGTATAATAAGGGTTTACGTTTCCAAAACATAGTTTATTAAAGTGTAATTTAATTTTTATAAATAAAATTATTATTCTCTTAATTACATTTAAGAATAGTTTTTCTTAATAAAATATATGTTTAATTGGGACAAATTGGAAAAATTGATTTCTGGACACAAATAAAACATAATTGCATTTCTTTAGAAAAATATACATTTTTATAATATATCATGGTTTTATGAATAATTTTTTTAATTAAATATCATTTTAAAAAACTTTTTTTTATATATAAATGATAAAATAGTTCAACAATTTTCTAGGAATGTTTTATAAGTTTCAAAAATTCATCTATTCCTTAAAAACTGATATTTTTCAACAAATAATCTTTTTTATATTTAAATGTTAATATTATCCTATTTATAGAGTTATTATGATAAAATAAAATTTATATTTTAAATCATCAGGTCGAAATTCGGTTAGGTAAAATTTATTAGTTTTAACATAAATAATTATTTTATATGTATAATAAAAATAATGTGTTTGGTTTTCAATGTATTTTATTACTTCATTTTTATGATATAATGATGTAATAATTAATTAAACAGAATACATGAACAGAAAATTTTTATAGTATTAATATTATTTGTTTTATTATATTTTAATCAATTTCCAAAATAATAAGTTACATTACAATGTATAAAAATTAAAATTTTATTTTTAAAAAAGATTACGTTGTGGAATCATTACTTTTAAATGCTAAAATAATTATTAAAAAATGGTGTTCGGTTCTACTGGATTAAAATATCATCAAATCTGACTCAAATTTCTAAAACAATGAGAAAAAACCATGGGTAAGCCAATGGTTTTTCTTTATCCACAACCTAGTATTATAAGACTTACATTTGGAAATCATTAAGAAAATCATCCACTTTTTCTATAAGGATCCACCCATTTCACCATTACCGTTCACTCCCAATCAAACATTAATGAATTTATATTGATTTTCTCTCCTAAGGAGTTCCCCCAAGGTGTCCCAATCCCCCCAAGGTTCCATTCTCCAGTTTTAGGAACAACTCTTCATAGTATGGGAGATCTCCACTTATCTTTTCCATTCAAGTTCCCTTTTCAAGTGGGTGTCTTCTAATTTCAAAAATAAGTTCTTTTTACACTTTTTATTTCACATTACTATAATTATTGTCTTTTACAAATGGATTTTCTTAGATATCCATCATTTTACATTTTTCATAAACTATTTTTTATACCCATTATTCTATAGAATTTACTTCTCAAATTTCTCTCTTTTAGAGGATAAATTCTATTTTCCTTTTTATTTGAATACCCAAACCTATTCTTTTCAATGGTTATTAAAAAGTAAGTAATCGTGACTTTTTTATTTATTAATTTACATATATGAACCCCATATTTCCTTTCATTGGTTATAAATATTATAATGATCATGTCTTTAAGAACTTATGTATGCCAAGATTTTGATAAGAAACTTATTCAATATTTTCCATGAGTTATTAATGAAGCGATGTCTTATGATTTATTTTGATAACCTTAAATTAATACATTTGACAGGTCTTCCCTGATAGTGCTCCAATTCCCTTTGTATGGAATTTTATCTATTAAGAATACATGTTTTATTATACATTTGTGAATAAACATATTAAATTTATTTTATGAATACTTGGTGATAAACCTTGGTTATAATCTTATGAATTTATCATTTCAATATTGAAGCCACATTTCCATTATTTGATTCGTTTTTCTTATTACTAAATTCCTTTTGTTCATACTATATTGTTATGTATCATGTTCTTATTGAGATGTCTCATGATCACATTCTATATGTATATATTGTTTGTTTCATTACTAGGATTCATTATCACTACGTTATTTTTGTGTATGTCCCTAGGATATGAGATCATAAAAAAGTTACTTAGGGTGAATCCATGAAGATAAATTTATAGTGGATTTAGTTCAATTTTTTAAGTTATCGTGTATTGTGTTCCTTATTTCATAGAATTTAAATGTTAAAATATCCTATATTTATGTCATGTAATGAAAAATTATGTAATAAAAAGGTGGGATACCATAGTATACTTGAGAATACCCATGATAAAATAAACTTATTACATTACTTCACATGAATAAGTATTTCATTTAAAACATATTTTTGAAACACTAAGAACTAGAGTTTTAGTATATTTTAATATTAGTTGCATAATAAACTTATTTTACAACAATTGTGAACATTTATCCATAATAGAATGACACTAGAACCTCGTATTGTCTTATAATGAGTTATACTCAAATATATAACCTAGTTAATGGAATAATAATAAGTGGTGACCTCAAATTCTTAGTAAGGAAAAAATTATCCGAATATAATCAAGGGATAGATCATAGGGATATGTAAAAACATGATCACAGAGGAAATTACATAATAAAAATGACATGAAAAATTAATATTTTTCTATAAGGTATTATATTAGTACATGTAATATCAAATGATCAAATTAATTCCATGAAGTTAGTGTGTGGTATCAAGAGAAAATAATCATGATCCATGGGTCTTAACCTTTCCATATAACATCTAAATAAAGAATAAACATATGTATAAAAAATAATAACACTCTAAACAGATCTATTTTCACTATGTTCCCACTCAATATTGTGAATATAGCAAATCAAATGATGTGTATATTCAATATTATGAACATATAAATCAGCATCTAGTCCATAAAAAATCATAGGGAGATAGCTTACAACAATATTTTTATGCCCAATATCATTATATCATGAGATATAAAATATTTTCCATTGAATTAGAGGGTTATATTATAACCCACCCCTCAAAAACCCTAAAAATGTGTTCCATAAGATATCAATCATACATCATTTAAATAAAACCCCTTGGAATAAAGTGTTTTTATATCATATCTAAATTATATCACAAAACATGATATCAAAATTATATTGGTTGATACTAAAAATCCAATCACCCAAAAAGAATTATTTTTTAAAGGAATTTGTTGGGTGATTAATTAAACATTACTCCGAAGAATATGGTTATCTGGGAGAAAAAGAGGAAAATGGAATAAAGGTCATTAAAATATATTTCAAAAAACATTTTTAACATTATCATAAAAAGAATAAGTTACAAGTTACTTCCAAAATATATATTCAACAAGTTGACATGAAAAACATTTTTCAAACACTATTTGTAATATAATTTCAAAAATTGATCCTTGAAAAGGATATAATGTTTTTTAAAAGTAGAATTGGAGTGGAAGATTGAAATTAATGATAGGTAACAGAATTTTTTTAATCATTTTATTTTTATATTTACCTATATTAAATCCCACATCATAAAAAATGTGATAAATATTCAATTTGAAAAGGGTTAATGATAAATTTATATATTACAAAAAATAATATCTATTTTTATTTCAAAATAGTAAGGGGAATATTTGTGGGAATAATGAATATGGACATGGAAGAGAAAGATCTCATTTAGAGTGGATGTTAATTACTATTACAAGCATTAAATTTTATGAAGAATGAAATACATAAATGAAGATATATTTGTTTTGAAAATTAAATTCCCTATAAAACAAAGAGTAAATTAAATATACTATCATCACAGTATAGGAGAAAATATTTAGGTGAATCCATAGTAAAATAAAATTAATTATGAATCTAGAAAATAATTTTAATCAAAAATCCCTCATGAACTCTATAATTTATTATGTTAAAAACATTTGAAGATGGGTTTATGTGATATTAATTTAAATCCAAACATAACGAAGAGGGAATACAAATAAAATAAAATCATATGGTATAATTTTTCAAGAATATAATAATGAATTTCCAAAGAAACAACATAATACAATGAAATGATATTGATTTGTGTTTTTTTCTTGTGTTGTTTCTCGACTAGGAGATCCATAGGAGCTCTGGGTTAAGAAATCCTTACCCGACCTTTATTTGGATCCCTCTTCAAGTCCTCATGTAGGTTGTTTTGAATATCTAGATGATTTTTGAGGCATTTATTAGAGTTCAAAAGTGTGGTTCCAATTATTAATACAATTCCATTGTGGAGCTATGACCTATTTAACATCAGTTCCCCCCTCCAATGATGTGTGAGGTTCCCTGATAATCCCATTTTCTTGAGGAGAAATCATATGCTCTTAGTTTTGGGGTGATAGTGTTATTTATATCCTTTCATTATTATCATATGAACTCATCATAATATCCACCCCTATAATTTTTTGTTTTTTCTACTCTAAAATATGAGGCCCCTTTTTTCGAGAAATTAGTTGACACCAGAGCTATGGATTCTAGGAAACCCTAATCTACATTATTTCATCTGCCTACCATTTATACCCCTTGTATATTTTTCAATGCTTATTTTCCATCTCCCATTATAATATGGATTTTTTTGGTCCTTGTTTTGTGATTTTATGTGTTGTTTCGGTGGTATTCCACTCTTCTCAGGCGTAGTATAGATTTCACACAGCCATGATTTTGTTTTCTATAAATCTAGGAACTACATTATGTTTCCTTATTATAGGGTACATGGTATTTTCATTAATTTTATAGTAGATTCAATTTAAATATATTTATCTTCTTCAACACTAGTCTTCCTATTTGATGATTGTCTTTATTATGGTTTGGTTTACATATCGTTGTATTTCATTTTTTCTCAGGTGGTTGTTTCTTCTACAATTTTTTCACACTAATGTTGACCTCAATTTTTTATTACCTAGTCTTTATTTTTAGAATTTTGATCTTTTAAAATTTTTCTCATTTTGTTTTAAAATCGTATTGGGGGATGAAACCCACAGTTCTTGCACCGCTCTTCTTTTATCCCTAGTTCTCCTAGTCTTTTTTGGGATGGGTGGTTACAATTGTGAAGAGGACAACCGTAATAACATATGGAATAACTAAAAGGGAATATATCAACTCTTGGATAATTATATTGCATTTATCACATTTTAGGAAGCTCAAACTATGGTGCAAGATAGGTCGGATTGTTGGTGTGGGGCATGTTTTACAGCACGTGTTCAAAAAATTTATGATTCCCCTCTATCCCATATAAAACATGATGGGTTCATACTTTTAATGGTTTTCATCATCCACTAGAAATTTGGTGCTCATGTTTCATCCACACAAACTATTATTTAAAACCTTTATTTGAAAAAAAGGAATTATCAGCAAACGAAAGGATATTAGGCTAAGTGAGACCCTTACATTTTTTGACCTAAATGCAATGCTTTTTTTAACATTTTTATAGTAAATATAAAAACCCTAAAAACCATTTAATATCCCCATTTCTTTCTATATAATTTTATAATAAATAATTATAACCATTCATTAATCATTAATTAGTTACATATAGTTTATTTTCATCATCTGTTGTTTGCAATTTCGATTGTTTCACAAATGTTTCATAAATTCAACAACAAAACCTATTATCTAATATCAATATTATCATTAAAATATTTTTTTAATATATTTTAAAAACTTTTACTGATTTACACATCCCAGTGTTCATTTTATCAAAACTATGGTAATTTTTTTAGAAAACCAGATCCATAAAGAGCATGTTTCTGGCAGTTTACAGATATGAAAAATTACTTTATAATGACCTTACATTTTTATGTATTTTCTATTGAACCATATTCTGGATATATATTACTCATTATTATAATACGTACATATCAAATTTATTTAATAGTGATCTATGTAAGGTGGTGATGAAAATTAAACAAGCCTTCCATGGAGGTGATAGTACGCACATACACATGAAAGACAATTTATTTTTCTAATGAATGAGATTATTAACAAAATGACTATTTTTAAATTTTAGAGTTTTAAATATGTCATAAATATCATATTTTTTAGTGATAGAAATTACTAGAATCATTCTTATAGGGTGGTGATGAAAAAGAAAATGTGTAACTCAGGGAGGTAGTAGTCAGCTCGTATGTATGGATGGAATATTCATTTTTCTAAGAATAAGGGAGTAAGGTAGGTGGTGATTATTCCATCAATAAAATAAAACATTCATCATCATAATAATGATGTTATTATTTAAGGATTTTATAACTTAATTTGTTTTAGAATAATAAGTATAAATAAATAGAAATAAAAATGAGTGATTTAGAAAATATTACCCTACTCTACAGAATAAATATTTTTGAAATAGTACCAAGCCTTTGAGGGGTTTAATTTAAACAGAATATATATATATATATATTGTGAATATGATTGTTATGAGGGATATGGGAAATTATTTTTAAACTAAGGGGTTGTGGTGTGAGGAGAAGATGGATGGTGAATGGTTTCTATTATAAGTTATAGGAGTGGTAATTTTAGTAATGATAGGATACCTTTTCAATACATGCATCTCCCAAAGTGGAAAATAATTTAAATTATGTATGTTTTTGTTTAAATCTATCTAATCCAACAAATATGGATAAAATCTGAGATATTATAGGTTATTTATCCAAAATTTAACTTTTTTATGATAATTTAATTTTAACACGACAACACGTTTTTTAACCTCAGTAGCTTATTTTTATGAATAAAAATAAAATAAAAAAATTACAATATATTATGTATATTATAATTCCAAATTTGAAAAAAAATTCTTAATATTAAATTAATATAGTGACAACAATTTATTTTAAAATAATAATTGTATATTAAATAAAATAAAGTTATAAATATATATTAGTTAGGTTCTAAAATGTAAAACATAGGTTCATAATAAAATATTAGTATTAAAAAATGTATAATTTTACTTATTCAATACGTATCTGATCAAAAAATTTCCCCAAATTTTTATGCTATTATTATATTAAAATTATATCATAAATGTCATCATATTCAGAAAAACATCTTGCGACACTAGTCACCTAAAAATAAATCTTTTTTAGAAAAGTTAAAAAATTACATAGAAGATAATATTTTTATATTGAATTCAAAAAATTAGTTAATTTTTTCAAATTTAAAATATAAAATATAGTAATTTTACTTTTAAATGGAAACATAAAATGTAATGAAATAATGTTTTTATCAAAAATTGACTTTTTTTCAAATATAAATTCTTCTAATTGTTATTTTTTATAAATTAATAATTAAATTCAAATTATTCAATTATTCAATTCATAAACATAATTTATCATCATCTAAGTATAATATATTTAATTTCATAAAATAAATATGCATAGCATATGAATATTTTTTTTCAAAAAATAGGTTTTTAACCCTAAAATGAATTTATTCTTATTACATTCCTTCTAATAACTACTAGATGGATTTTAATTTATTTTTTATAAATATTATTAGTAAATTTAATTTAAATAATTATTTATTCAATATAAATTATAAATAAAAAACACATTAAAAATTATTCCATAAAAGTGTTAAATTTATATTAATCAATCTTCACTAAATACCGTTGAAATTATTTATTCATATTTTAAGAATTTAATTTTATCATTCCATTGAAATTAGAATATTTATTTGAATTAATTAATATAAATCTTGTAACACTATGATATTTTATATGTGTTTATTGAAATAAATTTTAATTATTCGATAACTTTCTTTACTCGCAACCCCGAGTCTAAATAAACCTCGATATATTATAAATTTTATAACCTACCTATAGGAATGTTGGGTTTAAATAGGATTAAACACATTTTGATATATATATATATACTTAATTCAAATGTATTTATTAAGGAAAAATAAATAACTAATCATATTTTAGTAAAGTCAATTTCAGGATTCAAAATTATTTTTTCTTCAAAATTGGTTTTTTTTTGTAAAAAATACATTATAAATAATTTAAAATTATAGTAGAAATTTTATTTTTGGAAATTAATTTATTTTTTTGAAGAAAAATTTCAATATTATCTTAGAGTGAATTTTTAGTATTTTTTCTAGGAAGACTTATTATTAAGTTAACAGGGAAAGATACCGATTTTTCTAAAACTATCATTTCATTTCATTAAATAAATTAATTTAAAAGCCCCATTATGTTTTTTATTTGATCTCAAATTATTATATGAATAATTTAATATTAAATATTATAAACAATTATATTTTAATTATCACTATACATTATTTTTGTATATGTTCTCTTTTGGGATAAAAATGCATTTTTCTAAAAACTGTTTTTCATTGCGTGTTGCAAATTTATACTAAATTTGTTATTGAACATATAGAAATTTAATATTGGAGAATATATTCCTTATTTTTTATAATTAGTTTCAATTTTTTAAAATTTTTTCCTTTTAGTTATGGTCATCTTGAATAGTGACTATGGTAATCATGTTTCACCTCGGTTTGGTGAAACCGGTAAAACTAGAATAAATATATGGGATACAGATTTAAAATATCTCTAAAACATTAATTTTTCATTTTATATGAGTGGTTTTTGAATTATATATATGAAAATATGGAAATTTATTATGAAAATACTTTGATTATACCATTTATAATATTTTAAGTAAATGATAAATACAAAATGTCACACTCATGATTTTAATTTCACTTATATATCTTCATAGGCATAAAAAGATGTTATCAATGATTCTAAATTGTTATTTTGAACATAAGTAAATTATTTTTAAGATATATTTTTTTTAAAGTTTTGTTGATCGTATAATTACCTTACATGATTATGAAACACTAATATAATGCTTGTGTAAACAGTAAAGAAATATATATTAAATGATTTTAAAACATTAAAAAATGTGTTTTGTATTAAATTTGATGTAATATTTTTTTTTCAAAATTATTTTATAATTTATGGGAGTATAGTTTAAATTATAAATCCATTTTTATCTTGATGAATTTAATATCAAATTAAATTAATGGTCCCTAAAACGACTTTAATGAAATTTTATGTTAAGTAACATTTTTAAAAATTATATAAAAATAAAAAAATATATTTTAAGAGGACATGATGAATGTTAAATGAAATATTATTTCACAAATGGACAATTATTTATCCACTTCTCACCTTAAGAAGTACATTTATGACCCATAAAGGCTAAAAATGTATTTATCACAGATATGGTAAAAAGGGTTGACTATGTCATTAAGCAAAAAGATATTGTCTAAAATGAAACTTAAACACATATAAATATTATTTTTAAGATATTTAGACCCAATTAGGTTCTAAATAATAAATTTTGGATACTTCTTTCCACTTTACAGTATTTAGATATATATTATATTTAAATATTTCATGTAATTCCAAGTGGGTCATTTCCCTCATTTATTGATAGGAACATCCTATCATCCTTTATTTATAAGTTTTCAGTACTATATATTAGGAAATAATAACATAATTCCTTTATATATTCATTTCCCATTCCATCCATATTATTTTTCCCCCTAAGACCAATCTTTTAAGACATAAGGTGTAATTCAATGTTGGTCTCTCAAAGAAGATGTAA
This sequence comes from Viscum album, assembly GCA_963277665.1. Lineage (NCBI taxonomy): Eukaryota > Viridiplantae > Streptophyta > Magnoliopsida > Santalales > Viscaceae > Viscum > Viscum album. The sequence continues at coordinate 1,429,424,875 of OY728140.1, read as the reverse complement.
TCATCTTACATAACTATTTGAAACCTTATTTCCTCCTATAATACCCCAAAATATACTCTATATATTATAATATAATGAATCTAGTATCATAAATATACATTTATATAATTATTATTATGGTATAACTATTTCTCACCATCTTTCTATCAAATTGGAAATGGATTTGTCGCTTGTGTGTACGTGTCGACTCCCACCACCACGTATTCATGTGATTTTTATTCAATAACTATTTTATATTGATGTTAATAATTATGTATTTTATTAATATATATTATATTATTGATATTATTATTATTTTTTAAGGTTAATTATAATTTAACCATGTTTTCACCCGTCAATAAGTGGAACTATCACTCGTTCGTAAGTACAAACTACCATATCCACATAGTGATGAAATTCATTTTCATCACCAATTTATATTAATATATATAAATACATATATAATTAATATATATGATATTTATACCATTATTATAATTCTAGGTTTTATGAATGCATGATCAATGTGAATGGACATTAACTACCAAACCAAAACATACATGAAAAATAAAGCAGTTTACATCCAAAATGGTGATGAAAATGAATGATTTTTAATGAATGGGTGATAAGATATTGTAAGTAAACCATTAATGGTATTATATGTATTAATATAATGTTTTTATATAATTATAAAAAAATAAAATTTATTATACATTCAGTTAAATGTGATATAAAGAATGTCAGACTTAAGATAAGGGTTTCTCGTCTCACTTTTGTTTCTACGAGACACATGTTATATTAACCACATTTTCCCTTAATGTGGTGTACATACTAACTCTTTGATATGATATATCATGAATCTATTTATATCAATTTTCTTTAAATATTCATTAGAATTAACTTATTTCACGGGGTTATGATTCAAATGTTACCAAAGTGGTAAGGCTTTTATGTTACAATATCTATATTTACTGGGATTGTTTCTACATAAATTTTCCTATAATGAAATTATATGATATATATCTCAAAAATATTATCCCGTTTTTATCCTATGGTTACTTCTAGAGGTAAAAATATTTTATTTCATTTTTCACTGTATAAGTACTCAAAAGTATAAAAGTGTCTTTTTAAGGAAAATGACTTTTTTCTCTCCTCAACCATAAATATTTTCTTCCATATATAATAATTTATTTAAAATATTTCCAAAAAGATTTTTCTATTATACAAATATTTTTTAAATTAATTTTTACCAATGTTTTACTTTTTATAAAAATGTTGAAAAGGAATCTTCTTTTCATTTTCCCGATGAGTTATTTTTGACCAAAGGTGTGAATGGAAAATTTGTTTTGATGTACAGCACACCAATGAATTTTCATACCAGTTTTATTACTCTTTTCATTTAAGATTACATTAAATGTATCCATATTTATTTGTAAGGAATTTTTTTCCCTATTAATTATGTAATTTTTATATTTTAAATACGTGATTTCAAAATGAACAGGGTATTTTCCATAATAAATATTCTAGTGATATTTTAAATGATTTTACATCTATGAAAACATCCTTTTATATTACTTATGATACACTGGGGAAGTGATCCAATAATATCATCATTATTAAATATATATATGGTATATTATTTTTATGATGAGATGTTGATGAAAGTTTTTTTTTCCACAGGATCAGCTAAGATAAATAGATAAATGTTTTCATGATCTCGTGGTATATCAATGGATGAATTATGTGACTGGTGTGTTAATTATATCACTCTAATGAAATTGGTAATTATTAATGATTTATGATATTAAATAGTTACATGGTATGTAATCTAAAGAACAAAAGATGGTACATGTTTGGGTATACCAAGTCTGAGTGTGGGTACGTGGGATGTCATTCCAATACAAAAGTAGTTACAAAGGTGGTTATCCCAAGTCTATCATGTGATGAATGTCTTGGTGGGAATCCATGACATAAGATATATATTATTATGGTTATTACACACATTTTATTCCATTATTTATAATATGTTCCAAGTCCTTTCATATGATCACCTATCTCATGATATTTTATTCTTCTATGATTATTATCATATGTACTACAAAAGCCTTATGTCTTTATTATAATTATGATTTTCTGAGTATGATTTTAAAATTCAAAACTCATTTTCTCTTACCTCTATACTAATTATGAGCTTACATATTATAACTTATTTACATCTACAATATTTTCCCTTTTTGATAATTTGAGCTGATCCTTTTGTATGTTTCTATTCCAAAAGCTGTGAAGAAAACTTTTAATTGAGGTAATTTTTTAGAGAAGTTGATAATATTTAAAAAAAATAAGATGATAATATATATATCCTTCAAAGACACTAAAAAATTTAGGTTATAGGGAATGAATTATTATAATATTTATTTAATGTTCATCTAAAATAATGTAATATTTATGTATGTAATTTTTGGGGTGCCTTTATTGGTATGAGAAAAGAGTTGAATTAATTTTGGGTATAATAATTATTCTATTTATCTATCAAAGTTTTTCATGTATAATCTTGGTTATTTCTGTATGTTATCGCTTCTCAAGGGGGGTTGGGGTGTGTTTTCATCATTTATTGGATGTTTCATAGGTGTCTGGGTGTTTGGATTAAGGGACATGGGATTATATCTCTAAAAACTAAATAGATTACATCAGCCAACTGGTGAGAGGAACTAGCCAATTAGTGAAATTATAGATGTAGTTTTTTCTTACAGGAGAACCACCAATCATCTAACGAGGCTTCTGGTTTCCTATAAATGTTTTCTAGTGCCATCAACATGGCTATATGAACTAGTGTCCAGTCACTAATGCTGATTTAGGCCAATAAGTGGAGTGTAGTATTGTATTTCCACCACCTATAACATCCATTTTAAATCTAATTTATCCTCTTGTAACTTCTATTCAACCCTTCTGACCTAGGATACCCCTTAAGGTGAATTTGTTCCTTCAAACCTTGGAGAAACATGGATTAATGTACTGATCAAAGTATTGAATCCATTTTGGTATGTGTGATATTGATCAGATTGTTCTCCAAGAGAAGTGGATTTTGATGTCATTGTTTGATCTAGATATTTATTTAATGATTTGTGGTTATAGAATTATTCTTTTATTGATTACATCCCTTCTACTCTCCAATTTTGGATCCAATGATGGGTCTTTAACAAGACCATGATTGAGGTAAGTAGTTTTATTAGGAAATTGTTATTATTTTTGAATTTTTTTTTGTTTGACATGGAATTGATTTCAAAATTATGAATTGAAATTCTTGATAAATATTTCCTAATGGAATGGTGTCTGTTGAAGCGCTTTAGCTATGGATTTTAAAACATTGTGATGATTTTTTGAAAATTATTTTCAATTGAAATGAATTATTTGAATAATGATTTTGATGATGATTCTTGAGGAATAAACGAATTAAGTGTTTTATGAATTTTGAATGGAATTACTTATTTTAAAGGAAATGATATTTTTTGAAAACAATTTGATTTTGGTTTTGAAATGAAATGGAATGTTTGAAAACATGGTATGGGACTACATGAATGATGATTGATGAAACTAGTTTTATTGAATGATTTCCCCTTTGATTAACTTACTCAAAGAAAACAGGAGCCTAGATTGTCACGTGATTAGTCTAATAAAATAATTTTAGGAATGTACTAGATCTACCTAACAATTGATTAATTATGAAAATGATATCTAAACATTAATGAGGGTATACAGTTGACTCATTAGGTTGTATTTCTTTTCCCCTAAACATGGAATCTATATATGTGTAAACACATGGAGATATATTTCACTAAGATATGTAAGGATCCTTTATCCTTGAACTAACTAACCTTGGGGCTTAAATCAATGGAGATATTATTGGAAGGGGTTTTTTACTTTCCAATTTTATGAAATGATTAATCAAGCCTATTTTATGGAAATTATTATTCAAGGATAATTGAAATGTTTATGTTATTATTTCCATTGAAATTATATGGAATGAATGATTTGTTGTAAATTTATAAATATAATACCATTCCATGTATTATTTAAAGTTGAGATAATATGGTTTATATGATGTGGAAGAACTACCGGAAAACAGAATATCTGTGACGGGCGATTTGCGACGGGATCCCTTCGCGAAAGACCTTTTGCGACAGTGCTCCATCGCAAATTGCCCATTGTAGAAAACGGCATCGCAAATAGTTGTTTTTACGGCGGTCCCATCACAAAAACTGTATTTTCATTGGTATTTTTCCCCCATCTCAAATTGGTTTTTGTTTATATATAAAAAAGGTATTTGTGACGGGCCGTCACATATATATTAGTTGTGAAAGGTTTTTGACCCGTCGCAAATGAAAAATTTATAAAATATTTCCGACTTAGGTATTTGCGACGGACCGTTGCAACAATAGTTTTTATGACAGGTATTCTTCCCGTCGCAAATGGGACAGTAAAAAAATATTTTACGATGGGACACCCCGTCGCAAATACTCCCATCGCAAATACTAAAAAAAAATTAATACAAATCGTATAATATTATATAAATATAATATTATTATTAATAATATAAAAAAAATATATTATTATAATAGAAATAAAAAATATATATAAAATATAATTATGATATATTAAAATAAAATAATACTAATATGAATATAAATAATATAATATAATATAATAATACTAATATTAATAATATAAAAAATTAATATAATAATAATATTATTAAATTATATATATAAAAATAATAATAATATTAATAATATAATTATGAAATATTAATATCAAAAAATAATAAAAATATTAATATAAATAATATAATATTATATAATAGTAATACTAATATTAATAATAAAAAAAATACATATAATATTATTATTATTAAAATAAACATACATATTTATGAAAAAATAATATTAATAATATTAATATTAATAAAATTATAAAATTATAAACTTCTCAATATTAAAAAAAATTTAAAATATTAAAAGTAATATTACTAAATTAAACAGACATTAAAAATAATACTAATAAGTAATAAAATATTAAAAAAAATAAAAAAAAATTAAATCATACAATATTCATTCCAATATGAAAGAGGAATTGTAAATAGTTAATATGACAATAAACTATGAACTCAAATGTTTATTACATGTAAAAAAATCACTGGAGGTGAATAATCTGGAGGACCTGGAGGAAGTAGCGGAGGAAACTCCATCCATAAACTACAAGTCAGATGACGCATGTACTCCATCTACTCCTAATGTTTCTCCTCATATCGATGCCTCTCCTCATCATGTTGCAGATGCATCTGCTCCTGCCATCGACGCATCTCCTCATCGGGTTGCTGACGCATCTGCTCCTTCCCCTGACGCAAATCCTCTATAAGCTCACTCTGAGCACGCAGCTGCTCCTGATACTGTGAGTCAGAAGATGATGCCTCTCCACGAGCTCCTCTTGAGTCGGACACCAACATCGCAGAAGTACCATAATAATATGCAGGAGTCAAATGAGAGTTGATACCAACTACTCGGCCCTTTTCAAAGCCATATTGGGTCGCCTGTATCCATGTCGTCTCATCTAAATGGTGGGCACTAGTCTGATCACCTCTCTCGTCTTGACTCTCAGCCTGTTTCTGAGAGGTCGCGGCCTCATATGACTCCTTAAGTTTCAATTAGAAATTAAAATAATGAAAAGATTATATGCATTTAATTTGTAAACTGAAAAGAAAATAATACTGACCACAATCTGACGCTGGCGTTCACCTCTAATATCTCCAGTAGTCGGATCAGTGTACATCCTCTGATAAATTCCATACATCGTAATACTGGGCTTCTTGGATTCCTATATGAATATAAAATAAACTTTTTATATTTAATGTTTTATAAAATATTAAAAAAATTACTTACCATAAGCTCTCTATGCGCACTAAATGTACGACTACCGGCTCGATGCGTCACCTCTTGTCTCCCTTGATTCTGTCGACCCAATGCAGATCTCATCTGAAACCCACCACCCAACCAGTGTGTATATAATCCATCCCAAATGTGAGATGAAATGTACTCTGGTCGGTGGTCTCTACAAGACTCAATAAATTCTGTCACTCCGGCTTTCCTCACAGCCGCCTTTCTCAAATTATGCAAAAACTGACGGAAACGGTCATGCATAGACACCACCCATGCCGCGTGGATAGTGGCATGCATGATCTCGTCGATGGGATACCATAAACCCTAATATAAAGTTATTAATGAATTAAATTTCAAAATAAATAATATTTAATTACGTAAGAGAAAATGATCGAACATGGAGGCCTGCACATCAGTGGAAATCTGATCCCATGTGAGCTAGGGCTGAGAAAAATAATTGTGCAAGATAGCGCTTCCCAGTCCAATAGCTATATGCATAAAACTGTGGAAAAAGAACAAATAATCAAAAAATTAGAATATAAATAAATTATAATGAAAGATAACTAAAATACACAGGTTACCATACCACCGCATGTGCACATCGAATCCAAGAGGTGGACGTCGCTCAGGGATAGGATCTGGAATCATTGGTCTAGCAAGACCACTCCCCTCCGAGTGATCCCTATAGTGCCAATAGCCTGAGGGTTAGATGACTCAAGAACCTCATCATCCATAGGTAGCTCAACCTCCAGCAACTGACGATATGTTTCTGAGTCCATCTGAAACATGAAATGATTGTTATTAGAAAATATTTGAAAATAACTATTATGTATAGATATATATTTGTTATGATTCTAACCCACATTTTACTATGTCAATGTTTATCTTCATCATCATCTTCATAGTTGTCAATGTCAATGTCTTCATCTTCCTCATCAACATCATAAATTTCTATATTAGTTTCACTTTCATCATCTCTTGTCATTTCAAATTCAGTTGTAACATCATTGACAACATTGCCACCATCGACCCATAATGTGGGGTGTCCTGAAAAATTTCATTTCCTTGCACTTCAGTGGAACCACATTCAGTTTGAGTAAATTGATTTTCTTGAGATTTAACTTTTATTATACTCCACCAATCATCCAAATCTTTTGCAGTAGCACAATATTTTTCATAATAATTTTTTTGTGCCTGATGAGCCAATAAAAATGGTTCATTTACTGTAAGAAGACTTTTATGTTTAATATCAAAAATTCCATGAGTCAGATGAATACAAAATCCTCTCTCAGTATCCATCCATCTACATTTAAACATTGTTACATAATTCTGTCCCAAATAACACAGTTCAATAATTTTTTCAAGCATGCCGTAAAAGTCAACTTCAATATCTCTATGATGTGATCCCTTTAAACAAACACCACTATTCATTGTTTTCTTTGATTCCCCATATGCACGTGTATGAAAGCAATAACCATTCACCACATATGCGTTATAAGATTTAACCATTTTGGATGGTGGGATACTCAATATACGCAATCGACTATCAATCATATCAGCGTGTACAGATACCTGAAAATTTGTAAAACATTTATCACTATTACAACTAATAAATTTATTTTATATGTAAAACCAAAAAATAATGTAGGCTACCAGTTTTTTCCAACATTCTTCTAAGCCAACTACTGTAATTTGTGGAAATTGTTTCTTGATATGACCATCATATAACCTACAAATACAATATGATTAATTTACTATAACGGAATCTATAGAATAAAGGATAAGAGAACTCACTGTACAATTGGTGACATTTTTTCATAGCTGAGTAGAACATATGTATGAGCTCTATGATGTTCATCAACTGAAATCCATCTATCATGAACTCCACCAAATCCAAGTTCGGGCTGATTGACAACTGATAATTGATTGTTCATATCATCATCAACATTCCCCTCGTTCCAGCCCATGAGGTTAAATTTTGAGGGATATTCAGATTCAAAATAACGAGAGCAGAATAAAAAAATTTCCACTTGCAAATAAGCTTTAGCAATTGAGCCTTTAACTGATTCATTGTTACATACTTTTTTCTTCAATTTATGCATGCATCTATCAAATGGGTACATCCATTGAAACTGAACCGAACCTCCACATTTTTCTTCATGTGGAAAATGTAATATAAAATGTTCTATTGAGTCAAAGAAATCCAGCAGAAAGAGTTTTTCCAGTTTACATATAATTACAACAACAGCTTCTTCAAGTTTTCTTAGTGCATCATAGTCTGTTGTCGCCGCACACATGTCTCGGAAAAAATATTATATATCTGTTTTCGAATCTCAATTATTAGAATTCAACAAACCTCTTAATCCAATAGGCATAAGTCTTTCCATTATAGCATGATAATCATGACATTTTAATCCCGTAATATGACCATTTTTAACACATCTGCCCAAGTTGGAAGCATAGCCATCTGGAAGTCTCAAATCTGCAATCCACTGACAAAATAATAAGTGAATCTCTTTGGTCAGTATATAAGCTTCTTTTGGCTTTAATAATCTCTGTGATCTGACATTTTCAATCAATTCAAGTTCTGGTCGCCTGCAAATTTGGGTAAGATCTAATCGTGCCTTTACATTATCTTTGGTGTTATCTGGTGTATCCAAAACTATATGAAATAAATTATCAAAACAGTTATTCTCAATATGGATGACATCCAACAAGTTTCGGACCAACAAATCAGACCAATATGGAAGATTCCAAAAAAATGCTCTGTTTTCTCAAATTGTGTTCTTTTCCAAAGCCATGATTTTTTATGTTGGTTTATTGTCGGTCCAAAAGTGATGGAAGGTAATGAAAACACAACAGCTTGTAACTCTATAACTGAGATCATTTTTGGAGGTTCATCTATTTCAATTATTCCTTTTCTGAAATGAGATTTATTCCTCCAAAAAGGATGACTAATTGGAAGAAATCTACGATGACAGTCAAAATAGAAAGGTTTTTTTCCATTCATGAGAATAAATGCTTTGTTGTCTCCCATACAGTAAGGACATGATTTTGGACCATGTGTACTCTAGCCAGATAACATGCCATATACCGGGAAGTCACTAATTTTCCACATCAAATCATATTTCATTACAAAATTCTGTTTCATAGCCGCATCATATGTACCAACACTATGACTCCACAATAAATTTAACTCATCAATCAATGGTTTCAAATAAACATCAATATTATTTTTTTGGATGTCCTAGGATTAATAATATCAAAAAGATATAAGGATCTTTTATCAACATCCATGGAGGTAAATTGTACGGAGTTATAAAGACAGGCCGACAGGAATACTGACTACCAAAAGATCCAAATGGAAAAAACCATCAGTAGAAAGACCCAATCACACGTTCCAGGATTCTAAAGAAAAATACGGATGCACTTGATCAAAATGTTTCCATGAATCACTATTAGATGGATGAATCAACATTTTATCATTTGAAATATTGGTTTTGTGCCATGATATCATTTTCACTGTGTTCTGAGACATAAACAAATGCTGCAACCTGGGTGTAAGCGGGAAATATCTCAACTATTTTACAGGAATCAATCAAGACTTCTTTGATTGAGCTTCATTATACCTCGATTGTCCACATGTGGGAATACTATCCAATGTCACATTTTCAACAGAATATAGGATGCAATTGTTTGAACATGCATGGATCTTCTGATAACTAAGGCCCATATTACGAACCAGTCTCTTGCTCTCATAATAATTAATAGGAAGCACATTTACTTCATGTAACAGTGCTTTAACGAAAGAAAATATCTGATAAAAATAGTTATTTTACATTCCATTATGTGATTTAATAGCCATAAATTTTGAAACTGCTTCTAATTTTATTATCTTGAAACCATGATATAATGCATCCTCAGCAGACCTGAACAACTCAGCAAATTCAGATGGTGCCAACTTGGGAGGTAAATCAATATCATCCTTGATTTCAGTTTGTTGAACAGATGACCCTGCAACATCATGTACTAAATTCTGAAACTGTGATGGATCCGGAATCAAATTATTAGTATCATATCTGGAACTGTGTTCACCGTGTTGATAGCAAAAAATATAATCTGATTGAAAACCATAACGCAAGAGATGTTTCCTAATGATGTCAAATGTCTCAAACATTCTCAGAGAACATTTTTCACAAGGACACTTAATTTTCCCTTCTGAAAAAAATTTCTAGTTTGATGATGCAAATGATAAGAAAGCTTCAACACCATCAACATATACAATATTTAAACTAGAACTGTTTGGATTTCTGTGCTGATTTATCCAAGCACGATCATCTAATAATGATTGATGTTGACTTCCTTTTTCCATATTCATATATATGTTTCTACAAAATTTAAAACCATTAATGTTGTTAAATAATTTGATATAAGAAAAACAATATCCTAAAAAGAGAAGATATATAATTACAGTTATTTCTTAGTAATTACCAATAATTATAGGCGACACAGTTAGTTTGTAATCAGCCCCACTAATTATTATTAATTTAGCAATACTTAGAAATACTTGGAAAAATGAAATATGCTTGAATAATGCAATAAAATTTTGTAATCATCGTTGTGGAGATTATATTACTAATTATTCTTATTTGTTTCCAGCGGATTGGCGGCATCTCTTTTTCCTGACGACTCATCTCCTTGCAATGAGATGAGTCGTCAGGTAAAAGAGCCTCTTTTTTCCGACGGCTCATCTCTTGTTAACTTTCTTCCAACTGAAATCATTATGAAAATCATACTCTGACATACGTTAGAGCACATTTTTCATACTAATTTCAGTGAGAGAAAGTAGAAAAGATATGAGACGTTGAACAAAAGGTAGCCACCAATCCACTGGAAATTATGCCAATTTATAACCATGTACTCGAATTTATTTGATTTTTGATTAATTATTAATAATTATTACTAATTATTATTAATTATTACTAATTACTACAAATCGCAATATCTCCAACAAATTTTTCTCTATTCTTAACTTGTTCAAATTTTAAAGGGTCGTTAGTTTTCAGGTCATGCCCAATAAAAAGTTTGCATCAGCCATGTCCAATGTAAACTCTATATTTGTCCTTACATGGTTGATCACCTCGCAAGTAGGGTAGAAATAGGATGACACAAGTAATTTCATTCTTGTCTTTAAGAATCATCTCGCATGACCCTTTACATAGATCATTCTTCCTTGAAAAATTAAGAGAACTTCAGTATCTTTCCCTTAATTTTTCAAGAAAGAATGGTCTATGTAAAAAGTAATGTGATATGATTCTTGTAGATGAGAAAGGCATGACTTGGGTTGTACTATTGCAACGCTACTTGCGAGGTGATCAACCAAGCAAGGAAAATTATACAGTTTGCATTGGGCACGGTTGATGAAAACTTTTTATTGGGCATGACCTGAAAAATTGGCGACCCTTTAAGATTTGAAAATGTTAAAAATAGAGAACAACTTGTTGGAAATATTGATAATTGTAATATTTTATAAATATTTTATAATTTTAATAATATTAATTTTTTTTTATAAATATTAAACATATAATAATAAAATAATTATATTATTAGTATTATTTAATTATTAATATTAGAGTAATATAATATTTTATATTATGTTACTATTTATGTTACTAATTATATTACTATTTATGTTACTAATAAGTAATGAGAAGATACGCATATAGGTCGGGTGGTTAATCAATCATTGAATAGAAAAACAAACGTGATTGACCGCTCATCTACCTCAATTTTCTTTTCATTTGTGTGTTCAGGTTGATAGGAAACTTCTGCTTCCACATTTAATATTTGCTTTTACTGTCAAAATTATTAACCTCCTCACCATTATGCTGGCGAGGAGGTTGATAATTTTGACAGTAAAAGAAAATATTATATGTGGAGGCAGAAGTTTCCTATCAGGCCTCAACACACAAATGAAAATAAAATTGAGGTAGATGAGCGGTCAATCACACTTGATAATTATTCTAATTATAGTTCATAATTATCCTAATTATTTTTAATTGTATCCTAATTGTTTTTAATTGTTTCCTAATTGTTTTTAATTGTTTCCTAATTTTTTTAATTGTTTCCTAATTATTTTAATTGTTTCCAAATTATTTTAATTGTTTCCTAATTATTTTAATTATTTCCTGGTTATTTTAATTGTTTACTAATTATTTTAATTGTTTCCTAATTATTTTAATTGTTTCCTAATTATTTTAATTATTTCCTAATTATTTTAATTGATTTTTTAATTATTTTAATTGTTTCTTAATTATTTTAATTGTTTCTAAATTATTTTAATTATTTCCTAATTATTTTAATTGTTTCCTAATTATTTTAATTGTTTCTAATTATTTTAATTATTTATAATTTCCTAATTATTTTTAATTTCCTAATTATTTCTAATATCCTAATTATTTCTAAATATTTTAATTGTTTCTTATTATTTTAATTATTTATAATTTCCTAATTATTTCTAATTTCTTAATTATTCTAATTATTTTAATGGTTTATAATTATTTTAATTGTTTATAATTTCATAATTATTTCTCATTTCCTAATTATTTCTCATTTCCTAATTATTTATATTGATAATTATTTCAATTTATAATTATTTTAATTATTCTAATTATTTCTTAATTATTTGATAATTATTTTAATTATTTCTAATTAATTTGATAACTACTTCTAATTAAATATAACTATTTCTGATTAAATATAATTATTTCTAATTAAATTTAATTATTTCTAATTATTTCTAAATAAATATAATTATTTCCAATTATTACCAAAACATCCTCTGGGAGTGTCGAACCAAGAGTGCAGCAAGGCCCATTGTCGTGTACCAGGTTACCCCGAGTCAAGCTCGAAAAACCTTGTCAGAGTTTTCACTCCTAGGTACATCTGTGCTAGAACCGCCTTTACTTATTCGTATCCAGACAAGGATTACTTGGTACAACAACTTAATGTAATTTTACTATATAGCTACTAAACATTCTATTAAAAAATTAAAATTAACAATTAAAAATAAAATTAACAATTTAAAATAATTTAACAATTTAAAATATTTTAAAAAATAAAAAAAATATATAAATACCTTCGATATTTTGAAGCAATTAACGTCTTCTAACTCCGTCTCTCCTCTTCTCATAAGAAAAAATTAAACCGAAAGAAATTTTCTACTTAGAACTGGAAGTTAAAGAGAGAAAGAAAGAGAGATCTGAATGATTTGGAAAAAAACAGGTGGTGTATATATAGGTAAGATTATTTGCGACGATCTTATTTTCGACGGTATCCCATCACAAATACCTTCACCCGCATTAATTACGGATGGCGGTTAAAAGGATTTTTGTGACGGGCCCGTCGCAAATAGCTGCCTGCCGACATACTATTAGCGATGAGTAGATATCCCGGTCGCAAATTCCTATTTACCTCCACCAGTATTGGTGACAGGCCCCGTCACAAATACCTTCGCCCGCATTCATTACGGGCGGCAGTTAAAAGTGTTTTTGTGATTGGCTCATCGCAAATAGCTTCCTGCCGACATACCATTAGTGACAGGCGGATATCCTCGTCACAAAATCCTATTTACCACCGCTGGTATTGGGAACGGGCCCCATCGCAAATAACACCTGCTGACTAATTTCTTGCAACGGGACAATTTACATATCACAAATAGTATTTACTGCCACCGGGTAGTTGCAACGGGTAGAAGGCGACCATCGCAAATAGGCTTCCCGCGTTTTGGCGCGCAAACCGCGCCATATCTATTACGACGGGTCCTGTATTCCCGTCCCAAATAACTAAACATTTGCGATAGGAATATATTCACATCACAAATACACTTTTCGTCGGATTTTTTGCGACGAGAATAAATCCCTTCGCAAATACCCCATCGTAATAATCGGTTTTTCTCGTAGTGAAGAATTATAAAATATATTGGTTGGATCTAACTGGGATAGTGTTCCTCAAAACCTACCTTTTTTTCTTTAGGAATTTGTATAAATTCTTATTCCAGATATAGAAAATGGGAAAGAACCGCTTGAAGCAAGTTGGTGTTATTTATAGTGGTAATTTGTGAGTCGGAGGTGACAGGTGGATTATATGATATAATTTTTACAAGGAGATATTATGTTGATGTTATGATCAATTTATGAAATTACTTGGGATGATGTATAATTTTTTCCTTATTACTTGTTCTTTTGGTAAATTTCTATTGATGAGTTTTTGGAAACAATAACTATTTTGGATTTTTTTTCACTAATTTTGTTTGTTTGGTTTTTCTTAATATGAAATCATTCCCTACTGATCACTTTTGTTTTACTGGTTCTTGCTGCAACTCCATGGGGTTTTGAAATGAAATTTTCTCTAGTTTATTATTAATTTGGTTATTGGTGGAGTTGCTTATCCATATTAGTTCATGAATAATTGGTGTTAAACGTGGTTGAATTTCCAAAATCCTTGATCTAAGATTTATTTTTCCAAATTTGACTTTTTATGATATATTTTATGTTCTTGTGTCTCTTGACTATTGTTTACTCATTTTTCACTAATTTTATATAGTACGATGCCCCCCAAAAGATGTATTATCAGACTTTAATATGGATCTATAGATGAAATAAATTAGTGGAATACTCCTGTTTACTAGAAACTTTTATTGGTATTAGTCTATGCGGTCCAATATCTGGGTCAGGCAGCCAAACATGTTCTTATTCAAGAACTGATGTTCGTACCATAGAATGATGAAAAAAATATCATGCCTAAGAGTTTCTTCATCAAAAAGGGAAAACATATAGGGAACTAAAAATCCTCATGAGTCAAACAATTAGTTGGGATAGATGGACTAACTCTTCATGTTATTGGAGACATATTATTCCATTAAGGTGAAGTGTTTCATCATCAATCTGTAAGGGCATCTAGTAATAGGCCATGGGATATATTGTCCTACAAAAGAAGTATGAAGGCTTGGAGTATGAATAATTTAAGACTCTATATATAGATAAATTCTATCTAGGTTCTATGATATTGTCCATATTAATGGAGTTTCAAAACCTTTACTAGTGGGATTAAAAAGTGACTTGGTATGTTAATCGTTATACCAAAATTTCTCAGTTTTCACCTTTTGTTGCATTAAAAAACATGTTGAAGGAATAGATGTTTGAGATTATGCTTTAATATAATATACGGTATCATTTTTTTACGCTACGTATTACTTATTATATTTATATTTGGGATAGATCCATAATGGTGGAACTTGACCTAGATGTTAAATTAGGGTTGAATTGAGTATGTCCTACTCCCATTGGTAGATTCATTGGTTAATTTAAAGGGAAAATAGAGTGGAATGAGTCCTATGGTGGAACACTTAATGGTGTTCCTTGATAAAATCCTTCCTCAAGACTATACACAGTTTCTGGAAAAGGATCACTAACATTCTCCCAATGTGGAAAAGTTGGGAACTCGAATGGTGATTGCATAGAGATACTAAAGATTTATTTCTCATGCAGATGTTCATGCCACTTGAAGTGGTTCAATAATATTTTTACCAATATGTGAGTTGGTATAGGAACATAAAAAATGTTAGTATCTACATCGTAGTCATATACATTGAGAATATTGGTGTTCCAACCATATGAATTGAGGATGAAGAAACGTCATGCAGTGGATAAGTCTCTAATGGGAAACAATGGGGGTCCAACAAAAGTAACAGGTACCATTAATTTTTTTTATTTAGTTACTACTTTATTTGATTATGGTACCTCCCATTCCTTTCTATATTTCTACAATATAGACTTTTTAAATCTTCCAATTGAGCTTGGAATAGAAATTGAAACACCTCCTGGGATGAAGAGAGAGAAACGTCTCAAATTCCACTCTCATTCCTTATATTAACTAGAGATCAAGCCCATGTAAGAATTTTTATTTATATGTATGAATCATCTAGATGTAATCCTTTTAATGGATTACTTGGGGGCTCAAAAAACATGAATTGAATTTTATCATTAGCATGTGTCCTTTATTTCCCCTGATGGTGAGTCTTAAGTGTTTTAGTGAGAATGGGACCAAAGGGATAACCAATTATAGCCTCCTCTTCCATAGCAGGTTAGGATGTTATCATTGTGTTTTTTATGTAAAGTAGGAAGTATCTTATGGTTACATTTCTCTAGAAGATGTTGAAATTCTAAAATTATTTCCGTCATACTCTTCTGGTCCACCACTAGAGAGGGGGGTGGAGTTCTCAATTGACATGGTTCTAGGTTCTCAACTTGTATCAATCCCCTATTAAAATATAGAAATAGATAAAATTAAATAGAAGGAGGATCAGCTTTATTACATGGTGTCCAAATGCATCATTGAAAATAGTGTGTCACAATAGGCATCTCTAGTACTTTTCAACAAGAAATCTTATAGCACCTTTATCTTGTTTATTGATTATCGGATGATCAATTGAGTTACGATAAAGAAAAAATTTGTATTACCATAGATTGAATTTTTTGATCAAATGAAATTGGATAAGTGGTTCTCTAATATTTATCTTTAGTATGGTTATGACCATCATAGGATCAAGGACTTGAATAACACAAAGGCCACTTTCAGAAGTATGTATGGACACTATGAGTATCTAATTATTCTATTTGTTTTTAAAAAGGCTCCAATTGTGTTTAGGGAACTAATTAACAAGATATTACACTAGTATCATAACTCTTTAATTATGGTATTTTTGGAAGAAAGATATTTTTTATTCTAAAACGAATGAGGTTCATGTGCTTCGTTTGAGAGAAATTTTGGATATCTTGAGGAGTCATCAGCTTTACACTAAGCTATATAATTACAAATTCTTGATTCTGGAGGTAAATACCATGGGTTACTTGGTATCATAACATGTATTCCCATATGATCATGAAATGCTTAAAGTTTTTATTCTTTTTGAGGAACAACATAATTTCATTGAGATCTAGATAATCTTGGGATTAGAAAGGTATTACCATCAGTTTTTGTAACATTTCACTAAGTTGCCTTATTCTTTTTCCACTATCACTCAAATTATAGTGAATTTTTCTTTGGATTCAACCAGTTAGGATTAATTCAATGAGTTTAAGTTATGTTTTTCTTCTACAATAGTGTTGACTATTATAAAGGCTGGGTAGGACAATGTGTCTTTCGTTGATGGTTCAAGTTTGGGTTTGCGTAGTGTTCTTATCTAAGGTGATAAGATGGTGGATTATGGTTCTTATAAATGTTGGAATCATGATAAAAAATATACCACACTTGGTATATAATTCACAACTATGATTATGACTCTTAAGAGTTATAGGAACAACCTTTTTATAGAAATTTTTACCATATACTATGATAAAACAAATTTAGTTATATCTTCTCCCAAAAATATTTTAATATTTTTTATATTTGAAGGGTATATTTACTATAATATTTTGACATTAAAATATCATACACCACTAGAAAAGGGGGACATTTTTTTGATACTTTGAGTATAAATCTACCTTCCCAATCAATGAGAGAGTCATTATAGGAGTTGAATCTCATGGATGTCTTTGCTCAAATAAATTTTGGAGTGGGGGGTGTGATTTTGAGGTTCTTTAGAAAAGTGTTCATCTAATACTCTCTCTTCTTGATATTATTCTCTAAGAGTCTCAACTTTATAATGAGTTCCTATGTGTTGTGAATTATTTATTTGGTTGGGATACAATTGATGAATGATTTATATCGTATGATGGTATCCTTTTCTTCAAGAACTATTTTTTGTTACTTCCGCTATAAGAAAGTATATGATTTGGGATTATCATTATTCCCATTGGGTGGTGAACCCAAGAATGACTAATATGTTTTATGATATGAGGCATTGATTCTGGCATCCAAACATTTAATAAGAATATTTTGATTTTTTTTCATTGTTATAGTTATCAAGAGATCAAGGTTGAGAATCATAAGCCCAATAACCTACATCAACCCCTCCCATACTGACTTTGAAGTGGGATGAGATATTGATGGACATCATTATTGGTTTTTAATGTACTCATAAAATAAATAATGTGATTTTTATGTTAGTTGACTGATTAACTAAATCATATCACTTTATCCATATTATTGATAACACAAATGTTAAGGTATACGAAACCTATATGTGTATGAGACTATTAAGTTTCATGAAGTTGTATCTACCATTTTTTGATACAGATCCTTAGTTTACAACCTGATTTTAGATATTCCACTATGAGGATAAGATATCATATGTCAAGATTAGCACAATGTACAACCCTTTGATTAAAGGTTTGACAAAATGGGATGTACATATTTAGAAAGAAATTTGTAATGCTTGTGTTAATGAATTTATAGGAGAATGCAATTTTAATTTGGTACTAACTATGTTTTCCTAATATAATAGATACAATTCCTAAATCACAATGGAACCCTTTGAGGCCTTGTATAGACAATATTGTAAAAACTCACTCTATTGGTCAGATATCAATAAAGATTCTCTACTGGGACCTAGATTTGTCAAAGATATGATAATTAAGATCTAAATGATTCATTATATAATGGTGATGGATTAGGTCCCGTATAAATCCAATTCTAATCATCATATACATTTTTTTTAAATTCATGGTTGGTGAGAATGTTCTTGAATGTATCTCATTATTTGGTCACTAATAGATTGGAAAATATCGGAAGTTGTAACCAAGATATATGGTACTGTTTTTTACTTTTTAGTGGATTGAGAAGGTGATATAAAATTTAGACATGTCAACTTAGATGAATTTGATCCATAACATGGTTTAAAGGTTATTATTCAAAAAATAACTTTCAGAACCATCTCATGTTGTGAATTTATAGAACCGTAATATGGAACCAGATATGACCTCGACTGAGAAACCAATTAAAATCAAATATTCTTAGATGAAGGTTCTCTATGGGATGTACATACCATTATTATAGGTTTTATGGAAGCATATATCTAATTATCATGAGACTTTATATCATAAAAATATGACGAGAGATAAGTGGAATCATGTTTCAATGAATAAATCATCTTAAAGAGGAATTTGGGGGTAGAAAGTATTGTTGGTTAGAAGAATAGTAAAATTCTCACACTCTCTTTCATGTAAATTCCTTGATTTATTCCTCTCTCCTTATATATCATATAGGTTTTTTTATAACACATTTGAGCGTTTACATGGTACCAGGTGGTGAGTTTTAACATAGATCAATAGATTTTAGGTCTTTATATTAAGAGAGGATATGGTCATGTAGTTGGAAAATATATATGGAGTCCATTGGCTAGATAGTGAGATCCACTAGCCTACTAGTGGAATGATGGAATTATGTTTTCCCTATAATAATACAACTATCCTACCATGGGAGACACACTAGAATGATTATGCGGCTCCATGTGGCCTAAACATTTTATCTGGTGCCACTATCTAGCTGGTGGGAGGTGGTGCCAAGTCAGTGACATCGATATGGTCCAATAAGTGGTGTAAAATTTCATAATTCTACCTCCCTAAAATTGTATTTTAAATATATTTTCTCCTCCCTCAAATTTCTTTCAACCCTTTCAATATTTGAGAACCCCTTATGGTGAATTTAGACCTTCTTAAATTGAAAGTTCAATGATCAAAGTGATGATTTATGAATTGATTCTCTTTTGATAAGTGTGGTCATGATTAGACGTTGAATTCCCATTTCATCATCTCTCTCCTTCTTCAACAGTGGTTGATTTGGTTGTCATTGATGGGTCCAGATCTTGATTTGATGAATTATTGTTATGGAATTATTCCTTGATCACTTATATCACTTTGAATTTGTAATTTTTGATCCTCTATTGTGTGCTTGACAAGACTGTGATTAATGTAATGGGTTCCAATTGAAATTCCTATCATTTTAACCCGTTATTTCCTGTTTTATTTAGAATGGATTCCAATTAATTTTCAAAGAATGAATTGAGATTATTGGAAATTTTTTACAAATGGAATTGTATGTGTTGAAATTATTTGGATATAGATTTTCAAATAATTTTTTTCAATCCAAAAAATGATTTTGTATTTAAATGAATGATTTGATGAATGGTTTTGATAATGATTCTTGAGAAATAATTCGTGAATTTTTTTATGAATTTTCAAGGAAATAAATTGTTTCAAAATTCATGAGATTTGATTAAAACCATTTGATATTGGTTTTTGAAATGAAATTTCATGTTTTAAAACATGTTTTTGGGGTTTGTCTTAGTGGTAAGAACCTCGTAATACTACATGAAAAATGGGGGTTCAAAACCCATTGGGCGCAAATTACTGTAGTGGTACTGTAGTAGTGGTGGGTACTATAGATTGGTGGGTATTGTTGCGATGGCAGGGCACTGTAGTAGCGGAGGTACTGTGTGGGTACTGTAGCAGGCATGTTACTATTTACAGAATGGGAATTGGGCCAAAAATTTGGGCCTACGGGCTATGTAATGGGATACAACCCCACTAGGCCTTTAGGCTATGTAATGGATCTTCCTATACCCGGTTAAAACAGGTCTTTTCATTTCATTATTAATAAAAATGAGGCTTTGACCAAAAAATTGGAATTACTTAAAGGACACGGTAGCCTCAACATTGAGGTGGGTTTTCCAGGAATAATATTATAGGAAAGTATTATCTCTACCTAATAAGGTATTGGTGATGAAATGATATATAATCATTCATGTGGGTAAGGAGTTAACTCATTGGAGTGGATTCCATTTTCCAAAAGACTTGAGATCAAAGAATCTTTTCACACGTGGATCTATATTACATTGAGATGTTTGAGGATGCTTGAGACTTTAACAAACTTACCCTAAGGCATATATCCATGGTGATATGATAGGAAATTATTTATAAATTCCATTGTTTATGAAATTATATATCATTACTATTTATAAGAAAATTTTATTCATGAATTCTTTATATGATTGTATTATTCCTTCCATTGAAATGATTTCAAAAAAATGTTTTATTATAAATTTCTAGAAATATTATTATTCCATGTTTTATTTTAAGTTGATAATATATGTTTTATTGGATATGGAATTGTTACTAAATTTATTGTTAGTATCATAGTGGGATAGTGTTTCTCATACCCTAATTTCCCATTAGGAATTTGCTGGTTTTCTTATACCAAGTCCAGAAAAAGGTAAATCACCTCTTGGAGGCAGTAGGCATTATGGAGAATGGGACTTTATGTGTTGGAGGTGATAGGTGTAGTATATGATCCAATTATTATGGTGTGATCTTGTGTTAATGTAATTTATTGTTTATGTGATGACTTGGGATGATTTTCTTTTTTAGGATTTATATTTATTCTTATAATTATTTTCTCTTAACAACTGTTTTGGCATATCGACTATTTTCGATTATTATCCCCTTCTTTCATATTATTGGTTTTTATTTTGATGAAATCATTATCTCTTGATTATTTTCCAGGCATAGATGCTAGTCTCCAACCCAAGCAGACCATGAATGACCATCAGGCTAAGTCATGATTAATCCTGGTACTAGTTGAGTAGGTTATCAAGGTTAATTCTCACTATTTAATTATTTTTGCATATTAGGATTATAAAACTTTTGTGAGAACCCTAAGGTCAAGACTATATATAAGAGAACAACTTGTGTTATGGTAAATATATTTCTGTGATTTTAATAGAAAATAAATATATATCTAGAGACTAGAATGATTATATGGTTGTTGTAAAAATATATTTAGGGATAAAAACTATGAGAGGGGATGATTGGGTATTATCTTGATCATCACCAGCTCACAATTAGTGTACCAATAACTAAAAAACTAACTAGACACAGCTAGGTGATATGATTTACATAATTCACATTCTATTTATAAACCACTATGACTACTGATAAGATATATCCCATGATAATGTATGGTGATTCAAAGTGATATGAGTTAAAAATAAAGTATCATCGGTTAAAAGAATATTTTATAATTTTGGACATCATAAGAACAATTTTAAAAATCAAAATATTTTTACTCTATGTTTTATATTCACACTAAGTTTTATTTTGTTTTATTCAACGGATTAGACTAAGAAGAATCATTTGAAAAATGAATTTGATAGAGAATGGAATAATTTTTTTCATAAAAACAGAATGTTATAGGAGTAGAATGTAAAACCACATGATTACAAAAAACCATCTCTCTCGATATATGATAAATAACCCTAATGTGTGTGAGTTTCCTAACCCACATAATAAGTGTAAAATGGAGTTTAATGAGATTTATTTTGCTAAATACCATATAGGAAGGAATATTTATTTGCATACATATTAAGAATTAAAGAATAAGGACCCACGTAAATGGATCAAATGAATGGGAAGATGATTTATGTATGTAAAAGATGTGTATAATTAAAATAATTTCCTAGTAAAAATAAAGTGTTCGATGGAGGAAAATAAAGCACATCCTGAGGCACCATTTATTATTTAGTGACATATTTTTGGGGTACTTGGAAATTATCTATGTCAATTCCCAAATCTAAGGGATACCTACTAGACCAACGATATTCTTGTTCAATGTTAATAATTGAAGTGTATCGTGATTGTTAAGGAACATTTATCCTCTACCCCAATGTTGGTTATGTCATATTAAATTTTGTATAAATCAAAATATTATTATTATTCATTAAGTTGAATTTTTTGTGATTTTGAGTATTGATTACCTGTATCTATATAGATCCCTTATAAGTGGATATATTAAGGTTATCACCTTTAAAATTCCAAATCAAACGTTGATCATATATAGGTGTGAGGTTGAACATGAAATTCTAATAGAAATTGTATGGGTCTTGAAACATATTCATGAGGGTTATTTTTCTCAAATGTTTTGGGAGAAACTCAAAATTTAAGATATTCATATGGTTTAGTAATATAATGATTCATTTCCTAAATAATTTCCTAACACTCCCCGAAATCATTAAGTGGGGTTTTCAATATAACTCATACCAACTTCTAGAACTATTTCAAATTATCCATATAGAATGGAACGAATTGATTGGTCAGATTTAATGAAGAAAGTCTAGGAGAATTCTAATAAGGGATTCATACACCCTATTGTATCTCTATATGGTGAACCTATTGGTTTTAATAATATTAAAGATGGTTCAATGCATATTTTCATTGACTATTAATAATTTTTCCAGTTCACTATCAAGATAAAATTTCCACTAAAAATATTTTTTACTTGTTTGATCAACCTCATTGTGTTAAATAATTTACCAAGATTGACCTTTGTTCTAGATTTCATAATTTGAGGGTCAAGAATGAAGATGTGTGACTATAGAAGAAAATCAGAAATGTTTTTGAGTTCAACCATAATTGTGATGAAATGATAATGTTTATGAATCGACTATTTATCCCATCAATACCATACAAGAAGAAGGATCTATTGGTTAATGATAATAGTTCATCATTCTCTTCTCGTCCAATATGTAAAAATATATATAGAGATATGAAAGAGTATTTGTAAAAGTATTACCTGAAAAGGGTTATTATAGAGTATTTATCTTGTTGGTTGGTATGTTTAAAAGTCAAGGATGGGAGATAGAATTCTAAGGGGATTATACCACTATTACCAATGCGAGAATGTAAATAACAAACCATTACCATGGATCTAATCATATGAATCCCCTAAACATAAAAATGTCACATTTTTATTTGGTTTATATTTGAATACCTTATCAAATAAGTGAGCTTTATTTCCATAAGAGAATATTTTTCTCTTTATAATATTTCTAAGAAATACATTAAGGGAGTTCTATGATACCTAGAGTACTACATCCTATTGTATCTGATCGAGATTCATGGATTACCTCAATGTTATTCCAAATTCTTTAGCAAGATTTGAATAAAGACTTTAAATTTAGAACCATTTTTCATTGTCAAATAGATAGTTAGTAAAATAAGAACATTAAAACATTATAAAGTATTTTGAGATCATTTATTATAATTTTTCAAAGGTGGTTGGGATCAGTATCTTTCTGTGGGTGAGTTTTTGGAGAAAAAGTTCTTTCACTCGACCATTTAGATGACTACTTATGATGCCCTCTATGGTTGGAAATGTAGAACTACAATGTTCTGGAATAATGTTAAATAAATATATATATTAATACCTAATATAGATGAGTAAATATAAGAGAATATTATATCTATTTAATAAAACATCAACGGAGATCATCGTCATCTAAAATGTGATCCTAACAATAATATGTGGGATCTAGAGTTTCAAGTTAGTGATAAAGTATTTTTATGAATATCTAATAGTAACACGATTATAAGAATTGGAAATAATTGAAATCATATCCCTATATATAATGGTTCCTTTGAATGTATTGATCGTATCAGGATGGGTTCTTATCACATGGTTCTTCCACCAAATATATCTCAAATTCACAATGTGTTCCATGTATATTTTCCAATGAATTACAAAACTAATCCTTCTCATATAAAGAACATAGAGGCTGTACAACTAGGTCATATATTTCCTATTAAAATAACCAATATAAATCATGGATTATAGAAATAAATTTATATGGGATAATACTACTCACAAAATTAATGTTCTTTATAGGAATCATAAATTTGAGGAAGAAACCTGGGAGGGAAAGGATGTGATGAAGTAATTGTTTCGAATTTTTTTATCCTGGTGAGGGAATTTTGTGGGAGAAATTAATTTTAAGGTGGGGGGCGGGATCTAACACCATGATATTATATATGGATTTATTTGAAATAAATTTCATGTATTCAATATATTTCGTTACAAGCTACCTGGAGTCTAAATGAACCATGCTATATTATAAATTTTATAACCTGGTCATTTGATTAAGGAGTTTTAATAGGATTAATAAAATTATGAAATAGATATAGAAATGTTTCATATAATTAATTTTTTTATTAATTCATAATAAATAATAACTCATTGTTTTGTAAATTCACTTTATGCTTCAATAATATGTTTTCTTCAAAAATAGTTTTTATTAAATTTTGTGCATATAAATTATAATTATTTTCTAACATCATAATTTGTTGGGCAAAAATCTCTCAAGGTAACATTGCAGCATTTTTGGGTTGATTGTGTTTGTTGACAAAGCAGGTTTCCATGGAGAATTGTCGAGTTCCCAAGAAGTTGTTGACATTCCATGTTGACAATGAACTTTGACAAAGGAAAGGACGATCTGGAGGCGGTACAAAAGAGCAGTACAAGGTGGCGCCGTTTTCCAGTGTTTGCCAAATTTTTGGGCCTGAAAATCGCCAATGGAGAATGGAGTGATATGTTGTTGGCGAAGGTTGAGGAGAGAGAAATGAAGGAGGTGTGCGGAAAAATTAAGCATGGCGCGCAAAACTAGAGGGTTGCGCGAAATCTTGAAGTGTGGCGCGCAAAACAGCGGGTTGCGCGAAATTGTATTTCGCGCAAAAGATGCTTCAAGGCCGAAAGCTTGAAAATCGGTAAAGGCATGAGGTGCGCGAAATTTTGGAGGCGTGCGCGAAAAATTGAAGTGGCGCGCGAAATAGCGGATGAAGTATTTCGCGCAAGTGGTGTTTCGAGCTCCGAAGCTCGGAAAATGTCAAAGGCATGAGGTGCGCGAAATTATGGAGCAGTGCGCGGAAAATGGTTGTGCGCGGAAGATTTGTATTTCGCGATCAAAGCGGATTGCGCGCTCAAGGAGGGTTTTTCGCGCGGGGTCGATTTTGCCTATAAATATGAAGTGACCCTCCTCCATTCGGAAGAGTTCAAGACATAGAAAATACTCGAGCTCTGGTGCGCGAAATTGAAGTTAGAAAGGGTGTTGCGCGTAAACTTAAAGTTTGCGCGTAAATTCAGCTGTTGCGCGAAAAGCTAAGGCTGCGCAGAAAATTTGTGTTGGCGCGTAAAAGGAAGATTGCGCGAAAAGTGGATTTCGCACAAAATCAGTGAATTGCACGCAAGGCAGTTTCCAGGCTGCGCGTAATATTTGGAGGTTGCGCGAAAAAGGAATTTCGCGCAAATCATAGAACTTGCGCGCAAGACACCGTAAGGGTTGCGCGTAAAAACTGAGGTTGCCCGGTACATCCGGTGCAAAGTGAGATTCATCTGCGGGTGAAAGTTGGACATCAACAGAGCATCTACATACAGAGGAAGATGCATTCCTTCATGAAAATGAAGAGACCTACAGGTCTATAAACTGTGAGTGAATCCCTTCCAAGAGCAGTGAGCTTAGGAAGAGGAAGAAGGTGATCCTCTCCACGGGCAGTGAGCCAGAGAGAGAGAAACAGGGAGTGACCCTTGGGAAAGCAGTGAGCTGACCCTAAACCTTGTAAAGGCAGTGAGCCTGGGCATAGAAGTGATCTAGCCCGAACATTGTAATCCATAGCTAGTGAAGTCTAGTGGAATTTGGTACGAACCGGCAACTTGTCGGCGTATGCTCCTTGGACGTAGCCCTTAGCGGTGAACCAAGTAAAAATCTCTGTGTCTGCCTGCTTACTTTCCTGCATTGCATTCAAAGCATCATCATCAGGTAAAGGAGACAAGTGATCATAGTAACCACACAAGTTCAAACAAAGTGACCCTTGTAACAAAGAGGTCAAGATCCAGTGGGGCAGGAAGAACTTGAAAAAGAATATCCATACCCTGATTCACCCCCCCTCTCAGGGTATATTGGCCCCTATTGGCCCTAACATAATTAATTTTATTTTAGTAAATTGATATAATTTTTTAAATCAACATTTCTATATTATCATATGGTGTATTTTTGGGTCCTTTATGAAAAGCATTATGATTTTTTCCAAACCTGTAATTTCTTTTAATTAAATCAAGAAATTTAAAAACATGATTTTATTTATAATTGGATATAATATAAAAATATTATTAATTTATTTATAAATAATCTAATTAGTTATATATTAATTATTAGTATACTTGATTTTGGTATAAGTTCACTTTTGGGATCCAAAATCATTTCTCTAAAACCTACCTTCATTGTGTTTTAATAATTTATACTAAAATTGATATCATCCAATTACAGAACATAGATATTCAATAATTGATTAAATATTTGGAATTAAGTGGTTTAAATTGGGTAAATTTTTCCCATTTATTTTTTTTTATTATGAACAATATCCATGGTAAAGAATTTTCACATTGGTAAGGGTACAAAAGGTAAAAAAAGTGCTAAAACTATTGAATAAGGCTTTAAACACTGTATAAAAATTCTTTTTATCCTATTGGATGAGTTTTTTCAATAATATAAATTATATATATTAATATATGGAAAATTATTTCCACTTTCCTTTGATTGTAACAGTTAAATTATTTTATGAAAAGGGTAAATACAAAATGTCACTTTCTCAATTTTAATTTCTATTATATGTTTTAATAAGGATAAAAAGAAGTTTAAAATTAATATAAAAGGTTATTTTGAACATAAAGAATATATTTTTAATTTTTTGTGATGTTATAATTAAATTAAATTCAAACTTAACATTGACTCGGTGATTGGGCACACCCTAGGAAAATCAATTAAATGATTTTAAAAACATTAAGAGACATTTTTTTTGGATAAATATGGTGTTAAATGAATTTTAGGATTAATAATAATTTATAATTTAAATTAAAATCGTTTATATTATAAATAAAGTACTATAATGATGAATTAAAACTCAAATTAAATGAATAATCCAAAAAATGACTTTTATTTTAAGTAATATTTTATTACATGATTTAAAAATATAACAAATATTGAAATAAAATTTTTGGAATGAACAATTATCTAAAATTACACCCATGGACTATTTTTGATCCACTTTCCTCCATATAAGTAAATTTATGACCCTTAATTTCTAAAAAACGTGTTACAATGGTTATTTTTAAAAGGGGTTAATGAAAAGGTTAAACCAAAATATAAGGTTTAAAAAGAAACATAAACATATGTACATTTTATTGGATGAAATTATTTAAAAATTATAATATCATAAATTATAAATTATTCCCATTTTTCCACTTGAAATGATTAACATATATATATATATATTTAAATTATTTTAGTAATTCCACGTGTTCCATTTCCCTCAATTATAAAATATAATATTCTCTAGTCCTTTATTCACAATGTTTGAGAACTATATCTTAGCCAAAATATAACATAAAACCTTACTATATTTGTTCCCTATTTCTTATAGCTTCCTTTATTCCCCTAAGACCAATATTTCAAGTATTAAGGTGTACGACAAAGGGAATCTCTAAAAAAGTGGTAAATATCTTACACAACTATTTTAAATTTTATTTCATCTTATAAATCCAATAAATATTTTGTATACATAATAAAATAATTTCTCTAGTATCAAAAATATATTTCCCCATTATTATGATCATGAGACAACTATTTTCTAAAGACTTTTATCAATTGGGAATGAAATTATCGGTAGTTCTTACATAAGGAAAACCACCTCAATGTAGTGATGTCACTCATTTTTAATTACATCCTCTAAATGATTGTTATAATGATGTATTTAATGAATATATATTATATATATATGATATTATTATAGTTCATAAAAGGGTAATTATAATATACAATTTTTTCATTCCACCAATTTAAAAGTGGAAAGACCACTCATGAATATGCACGGTCTACCTTCTCCACATAGTGATATAATTCATTATTCATCTCCAATTTTTACGAAGGGTTATTAATATTTATATAATTAATATATATGATATTTAAATCATGGTTAGTTTTTTATATGATCAATCTATAAGTACTGTAACTACCAAACCAAAATGTACTTGAAAGATAAATTAATTAATACCCCAAGTGTTGAAAATAATGAATTATTTCTAATGAAGGGGTAAAAATATTTCATATTTGAATCATGTTTGGTATTATAAGAATTAATATGGTTATATAATATAAGTATAATAAATTTAATTTTTTTATACATGAGGTTTAATGATCTTGTTAATAATGTCATTCTTGGTGTAATGGTTTCTCATCTCACTTTTATTTCTATGAAAAATATGCCATAATCACCTCCCCATTTATATTATATATTATGAATAATAATAATAAATTTATTTAGAGATAATTTTATGTTATTTATTTCTTATGGGTTATGAATCAAGAATTATCAATGTGGTAATAGTTTTATATTACAATATCACTATTTTCTAGGATTGTTTATGTTTAAATTTTCCATTGATGTAATTAAATGATCTATCTTTCACAAATCATATGAATTTTATTATTGTATTTTTATTTCTTAAGATTGATATTTTTATTTAATTTTTATCTCCCTATTTAATCAAATATCCAAGAGAATATTTTTTTTTGTAAGACCAACTTTATTTCTCTATTCATCCAAGAATATATTATTCTATGTTCATATTTGTTTTAAAATGTTTTAAATAATGTTTTTACTATTTTCTAACGATTTATTGAAGTAATCTTTACAAATATTTTACTTTTTGTAAAATATTTAAAAATACTATTATTATTGGTTTATTAAATATTTAATGTTTACCAAATGGTTATTAAAAATCTTTTTTTTCAACGAAAATTGTATGATTGATTTTTTTCCACCATCATGACTACTATTTCATTAAATATTCCTTTACAAGTTTCCATGGTTCTTTCGAAATAATTTTCTTCTTGAATTTTATGCAAATTTTAGATTTTAAAAGATTGATTTCAAAATGAAAAGGTTATTTTCCTCATTAAATGTTCTTATTATCTTTTAAAGGTATTTTTATCTATGAAAAAATATATTGATATTTCTTATGGTTTACTAAGATGTGATATAATGATATCATATTTATTCGTTCTTTGTATGGTTTATAATTATGATTATCAGATACTGATGAAACCCATTTTCTTTTCCATGGGTTAAGGTATGATGAAATTATCAATGTTTTCATGATCTTTTTGCATTCATATGAATGGATTGTATAATATGTGTGCATGTAATAGCATTCTAATGTATATTGTCAAATGATTAATGTTTTGTGATCTCAAATAGGGAACATGAGAGGCTATACTATGCCCAAAATAGAGTATATGATAGGTTATCCCAAGCCCAAAATATGGTACATGGGAGGTTCTTTTAACCCCAAAAGATGGTACATGAGAGGTTTTCCCAAGACTGAAGAAGGTACATGGCTGGTTATCCCAAGCCTAACTTTTGATAAATGCCATCATGGTTAGACATCACATTATATTTCTATGTGTATGATTATGCCGCACATTTTAAGCTACTCTATATAACATTTCTTCATGATTATGATATGATCTACTAACATATAATATAGGATTATTCTATGATTTATACCATATGAAATTTTAAGGGATTATGTGAGGATTACAATTTATGAATTACCGGTTGTGATTTTAAATTATTAATCGGGTATTCTCAAACCCGCACGCTCATTATATGATTACATATGATCTTGGACTAATATCTCCCTTGTTTACCATTACAAAGTAGATCATTGTGGGATATGTTTAATATATTCAGGAAAATTTATTATTGTTTTTATAGTCTTAAAAAACACTAAACATTTATGGTTTTGGGGTGTGTATAATTATAAGAATTATTTAATACCAATTTAAAATGATTTAATATTTAGGTGTGTGATTTTTGTGTCTCCTTAATTATTTGTTGATAATATTGACTGTGTGAACATAATTTTTTATCATAAAATATTTTAATTAATCATTATATTTTTATTATTTAATTTTTATAAAATATATTATTTTAATAATACACAACATCAGTATACCTATTGGAAAATATACATCCAAATAACATATCTCCAACCAAAATATATCCAATAACTATATTTCTAATGACCATATTCTTAATGGTCATATTTCATTCCTATATATAGATTTACTAAAATATTTCATTCTAATGTCACTTATTAAGTTGCACTTCTCATTTATTATTTACGATAATTCTTATTTTTTTAATTATTTTCATTATTATTTCTTGTTTAGTTATATTAATATTAATTCTATAGGGATAGTATGATCTATGGGATCACCTAGGTTTAAATATATTATTAATTTATATTTATTTCCCCCTTTTATTTTATCTACTTTTAATGGGTATAAGAAACCTTTTTATGTAAAACACATTTTCACGTACTTTTTGAAAAAAACCACCTTAATTAATTTTATTTTTATTTTTTTAATTACCTACTTCATATGATCTAAGGTATTAAATATAGTATTTATTTAAAGTACAAATTAAATCAAAATCTAGGGGTGTTATATTCTACGTCCTCAAATAAATTTCTTTTATACAATTTTAATTATATCATACTAATAAAAAATGGTATGGGTATATAAAAAGGACAAGACTAAAGATATAATTTCATGAGATATATCAATGTCACAAATTACAGAAAGATATCATTTTCCACAAAATAGGTTGATCCAAAATATTATTCTTTTCTCAAATAATTTGAGTTAAACATACACCATGATTGGGTATCTTGACTTATATAAAATAATTAGTTTTTTAAGAGATTTCACAGTTAGATTTACACTAATTGATGACCATAGGTTGCTTTAAAATATAATATATTGTAAAGATCCCAACCCGAGTATCCTAGAGGAAGTTCCTTACATTATTCAATTAGTATTAAGTACAAGTGATCATATACCAATGGTATGAATAGTTTAGTAGAATTTAAAAAACCAATTACAACATAAGTTTTACTTTAAAACATGAAATGAAATACAACAAAAAACTCTATAGTAAACATCCCTATTCTCTTAGATTATACCTAAAAATCAATCATAATATATATCTTTCCATCTTTGGGAAAAAATAAAACATAAGAATGGGGTGACATCATATGCTCACTAAGGGTGTGAATAAAAAAAAATCTATCATAATTAAATATAAAAAATAACCCTACGTGAATAACTAAAAACAAATTACATTAAAAATTAATCTATATTATAGTATGGAATGAATAAAAGATGACCAATTAATGCTAAATAAATAATAACAAGAGAAAGATACTTATCCATTAATATTCTACTAGTCGAATAGTCACATGGATTAATAATAACTAATCTCATAATGAGAGAATGTCTAATGTGGGACATCATAAACATACTTTCAAGGATTCAACCAAGACACCATACATAATTGGGTAAGACATTAGCCAAAAACCAAACAAGTTTATCTGATGAGTCTATCGACGCATCAAGAGGACATAGTGGGCCCCATTTTACACTCACTAAGTCTAATGCATTCTACTTATGATGGGATGAAACATTATCAACATATAAATTCATATTTAATAATGAATATTAAATAACATTCCTCAACCAATAATCATAAACCATTTAGTAAAATATGATGAATGGTATCAAAATAACACATACAAAGTCAAGATAATAAAGAAACTCAATAAAATATGTTATTGGGTATCATAATAGTTCACACTCAATTAATCATAATATCCAACACAAAGTTTTGACATAGAGTAAAATACTCTAATAAAATAATTGAAAAATTATTAAGAGAAATAAAACGTCACTTTGAAATCATTTATTTAAAAAGACACGCAATTATAAAAGAAAAATTTTTTCTTCTAAATATAACATTATAAACATGTAAAGGATTAATTTAGATATTTAGGCTTCATGAAATCTTAAAAATACACTCATTTTTTATTATTAAAAAAATTATTTAAACTTTGAAGAAAATAATCATTTAAAAAAGTATTTTAAAATGGAGTGAGCATTAACCTAATAAATAATTTATGTGTATCATTTATAAATATATATAAATAAATTGGATATACGACATAATATAAAAAAAATTCATTTTTAAAATAATTATTTCATGAAATAATTAATTTAGTAGAATTTTAACTTAAAGAATAGAAATTGGGTTAAGAATTTCCTTACCAATTTATTAACAGTCACACCGTATACCCCATAAAACTAATGATCGTAAAATAAAACATCAAATACCATAAATATAAAGCCTTTACTGGTATGATATATAAAAGGGGATTATACATACAATACACACAACAAATATGTTTTGAATAAGTCATATCCCATAAAAATAAAAGCAAGATGTGAAAACCCTTACCTTAATTTCCGCTTAATTTAGTCGTGTTTGTGACTCCTGAAAAATAATGAAATATTAAAAAAGATATACCTAATTTAATTTTAGTAATTAATATAAATATTTATCAATTATAATCATTTATTATATTTATTAATTTATTTGATGAAATTGAAGCATTTTTATATCATGTTTTACTTCAAAATTTCTCGTTATACAATGATTTTTCTATTTTATTTAATTTAATACATACATTAGTACAATTAATTATAGAAGTATTTCATTCATATAATTACATGTTTAAATAATTTATAATATCCACACTTATTGGTGTTTATATTTTTTTACATTGAAATTTATTTGTAGGTGGTTAAGAGACCTTTGACATGACATTTTCGGGAGAGTGGGAAAATGAAGTTAAAAAATTATATATATATATAGTAACATGATACTTAAAAGTGGTTAAAATAATTTATATAATGCTAAATTACTGTCTTATTAATACCTTTAATGTTTTTTTGTGAAAGGGTTGGTGGAAAAATAATGATATGAAGATGAATTATCAAAAAGAGAGAGAATTGGACCAGAACATACTTAATCATCAGTGTAGCTTCTCTTGTACAACACTATAACTCCATGGTTATTAGAGTTGTATTTCTCCAAAAAGTTCTTATGGGTCATAAGAAGATTAATAGAGATTATTTTGGTGGATATTTGTCTGTTAAATTCATGGTATGAGTGGTTTTCTATGGGATGGGAGAGGGATTATTTATACTTAAGGAGGGGTATTTTTAGATCAAAATATTGAATAAAATTATAATTCAATTGTTAAACCTCTAATAATGATTTTTTTAAATCTAAAAAACATATATTAGTATAAAATAATGTGTTTAATAATTTAAATCCTATTTATAATTCTATTTTTTCAGTTTATTAAAAAGAAAAGTGGAAATAATTGAGAAATGTTTTTTAAGGAATCCGTTTTGACTTTAGGTTTTGGAAAGTTGTTCTTAGGCGTGAAAATTGATTTTATTGTATTTTAATAAAACATTTATGAAATTAAATATACCATAGATAAAATTAAATTTCTATAAAGTAAAATTTAAATATTACATCATGAATGATTTAATTTGAGTAACACTAGTTATGTGAAAAACAAAATGTTTACTATTCACCTGAAAATTAAAGGGTTTTAAAATATTACCAAAAAATAGCCCTTAGATAATTTCAACACGATGATTTAAAAAATGGAAACCATTTTATTGAAATAATTTTCTATATAAGATAATTTTAATTTTTAATTAAAATAATCATTTATTTGAAAAATAACGATTTTTATATTATAAAGGATTTTATGACACATTAAAAAATTAATTATGGCCTCATAAAATTATCTTATAATAATAATAAAAAATAATATTTTATGTATATATTTTATGAAAAAGAAATTTATTTTAAATCATTACATTAATTATAAATATTTACATTTCACAAATATATCAACACTCAATTTATCATTTTTGAAACATTTATTTACTTATTCCATGTTATAAATATATCATATTTTCATACCTAGATTGTATTTATAGTTTAATGGGTGAGGTTATTATTATAATGGTCATGTTAATATTCCTACAAATCATATTACTATTCTAACTGTTTTGTTAATATTTGATAGTATAACACAGTTTTTTTATGCTCGGTGTTTGCATGAAACCTAAACTATTGAATAAATTGTATTTATCTAAAATGATAAATACATTAAAATCATGGGGGGTTTTATTCATCCCTCCTTTGAAAAATTTCATCATAAAAATATTCATGAATTTTTCATTTTTTTTAAAAAATAAGGGTGGTTATTCTTCATAACATCATCGGGTTCCCATATTTGTTTTTCCATTTTATGGTTTCTCCAAGGAACTCTTACTAGTAATTTTTTTTTGATTTCTTAATACTTTCTCTCTAGTGTAAATAATCTCAATAGGATCTTCACAGTAAGTTAAGTCTAGTACCAAATCTATTTCTTCATAGATGAGTATATGAGTTGGGTCTGCCATGTACTTCTTTAATAATGATACATGGACCACACCATGAAATTTAGAGACACTTAGTGTCATTACTAATCAAAAAGCTAATGCTCTAATTTTTTATAGAATTTAAAATGGATTGTTATACCTAGGAAATAGTTTTTCTTTATTACTGATCATTACGATACCATTTTGTGGAGATACATTTATAAATACATAATCTCTTACATGAAATTACAAATCCCTTCTATAATTGTCAGCATATTTTTTTCCCTAAATTGAGCTCTTTTAATATGAACCTAAGTAGTCTTAAAATTTGTTGATGTCTATTCAATAATTTTTGGTCTTATAATACTCCATTCACCAAATTCATACCAAAACATTGGTGTGTAAAGTCCCTTTCCATATAAGGATACATATAGGGAAATTTTAATACTTGAATGGAAACTAATATTATTGGACAATTCTACCAAAGGTAAATACTGATCACAAATACCATTAAAGTCATGTGATTAAGACTTCAACATGTATTATAATGTTTGGTTTGTCCTTTCTGACTTCTCTTTAGTTTGAGGGTGATTAGTAGTGCTCCAATAAAGCCCTGTATCAACAGGTTTCCAAATACTTTTTTAGAATTTTGATGTAAAATGGGGATCTTCATTAGACACAATTGATATAGGTTCACCATAACGTCTTATAACTTCATTAATATAGAGTTGTTAAAGTCACTCTCTTTTAAAATCCTTCGATATAGTAAGGAAATGTGCATATTTGGTATGTTGATAAAAATTCCCCATATTTCATCATTATTTATTAGAGTATATGGAAATCCATTGATATAATCCCAAGTAATGTCATCTCATTTCAATGTAGGGATAGGTAGAGGTTTCATTAATCCTAGAGTATGTTGTATTTCAAAATTCACATGTTGAAAAAATAAAAATCATGATACATAATCATCAATTTCCATGTTAATATTATCCATTAAAAAAATTTCCATCAAATCTATACACATCTTAGTTTTACTAGGGTGTATAGGGAAATTAGAGCTATAAAAATCATCAAATAATTCCCCTTTTATCTTTATCATTGGGGGAAGACCAATCCTTTTTCCAAAAATTCAAAATTCCTTCTTCATTTAAAAATTCTACCAATTTCCCTTCATTCAAAGCTTTAGTTTTCTTTTAAGGAATTCTCATCATCGTACTACAAAATTTTTTTCCTTTCTAATTAATTTGGTTTGGAAAACATTTAAAAAATTAGTGATGTTTCATCTTCATTTATCATTAGCATATCCAAATTTACTAGATCCATGTATAATGTATCTCTATCAATTCTTATTTTGTTCAAATATTCATTATCCTTTCTGCTCAATGAGTCTTCTACCTTATTTTACTTACCTTGGTAGTAGTGTAATGAAAAATCATATCCCTTGACTAGCTCGAGCCTTTTATTTTTCCCCATGTTAAGTTATTTCTATGAGAATATATATTTAAAATTCTTGTGATTTTTATATATCGAACATCATTCACTATAGAGATGGTTTCCCCGTATATTCAAAGAAAATATTATACTTGAAAACTCAAGATCATGAATTTGATAGTTCTATTCATGAGTTTTTAATTACTCTGATATATAGGCAATAACTGTATCATTCTATATAAAGACAAAACCAAGTCCTTTATTTGATGCTTCACTATAAATAAAAATTCCACCATTTCCCCATTGTAGAGTTAAGATCTGGGCACTAAATATTCTCCTCTTAAATTATTCAAAGATTTATTCACATTAATTGTTCCAAAAAAACATTAACCTATGGGTAATCTTTCTTAATAGATTAGCTGATTATGAAAAATTATGAACAAAATACTTAGAGAAACCTGCTAAACCAATTAAATTACATACCATGGGTATGTTCATTGGTGTAGGTCATTCATGGAATTCCATTTTTTTCACAATATCAAATGACATTCTATCCTTAGAGACAATATGACCAAGAATGAAAACAGTTTGAATCCATAATTCACACAAGATAAACATACCATATTACTATGTTCATCTAAGTGTCTCTAGAACAATCATCAAGTGGTAGAATGGTCCGAATAGATTTTTTAGTACACAAAGATATCAATAATAAATACCACAAAAAAATTATCAAGATATCACTTGAATACTTTATTCATTATAAATATAGAAACATGGGTTTTATATGTTAGTAGAAATGGAATTATTATAAAATCATAATCTCCATACCTTATTCAAAATAGTATCTAAGGAATATCTTACTTATTTATTTACAAATTATGTTATCAATAATGAAGATCTATCTTTGAAATTTTTTGAGCTCCATCAGGTTGGTCAACTAATTCATTAATGTGAGGTAGTAGATACTTGTTCTTTATCATAATAGGTTTGATCTCCCTATAGTCAATGCACATCATCATAGATCCATATTTATTATTAATGAAAAGAACATGATATCCCCAAGGTGAAACGCTAGTGTGTATAAATCCTTTATCACTAAATTACTATATTTGTTTCTTTAAATATATTAACTATATCATGAACATTCTATAGGTATTCATTGATATAGGTCTTTAATTTGAGATTAAATTAATAGAAAACTCAATATTTTTCTCTATACGATGTCATGGTAATTTTTCTGAAAATACATAATTGAATTCCTATACAAAATGTACATCCTCAATTTGAAGATCACCTTTTTCATCTTTAGTTATTATCTACTCTTCTTCTCTAAGAATCTCATTTATAAGAGTTACTAAATGTGGATCAAGAACGAGTCAAATGATGATTTCTCCTCTATAAATATGATAAATTACATATCCTAATCATGAATCATAAATTCATTATATTTGAAATAAAATTTTGAATTATATTTTTAATGCCAGTATATACCAATTTTAATATAAAAATAAACCATATGTATGATAATTAAATCAGAAATTAGAGCATGTTTATGTGTCATAATAGGAACACCTCGACAAATTCTTTTGAAATAATGTTTCCACTAGGAGTTTTGACTATCAACCCCTTTTTAAGGTTAATTAGAAATTTATAATTTTTATAGACAACTGGAATGATATAATAGAATGTGATGATCCAAAATAAAATAATGATTTAGATAAATTTGAGGATATGGTTAAAGTACATGCCACCATATCCTTAGGAACATCATTTTTAGCTATTGTGACTACATAATAATGGCCTTGTTACAATGGACTCTTTTGGGGAATGTTCCCTTGACGTCTAGGACATTAATTGGAATAGTTCCACATCTTCTTATATTAGAATCACTTTATATTGTCAACTTTATTCTTGCCATTGAAATCATGGGCCTAGTTAATTTTTCTCCACACTACCAATAAACTTGAATTCATAATAGGCATGTTCCATGGTGATTCATTATACATTTATTGCATATTTCAAATTATATTCCTCCCTTATTCCATACAACCTTATTTCATTTTCTAGAGTACACACCATCCCTCTTTTTAGATTGCTTCCCTTTGAATCTATATGGCCTGGAAAATTATTTATCCCTCTTGATGGAACATGATACTATATTCTCATATAGTGATAATTTTTGGTAGTCGGGCTTCCTTCATAGTATTGGTATAATACTACAAAATAAATTCTCAATCTTTCTCCTTGGATTACGTATGTAGTCTGTGACATTCCTTTCTAACCCTCTGATGTCAGATTCATACATAGAAACATTTTCATCCACAATCTATATCATACTCATGAATTATCTCTCCATATCCACCTGTTGTTTATAAGGTAAATATTTTTCAAATAAAAATTCATTAAAATACTTCCATTCCATGTCTTCAACTTCTTCATCCTCCTATGTCTTTTGAATTAATGACCACCATTGATCTGTATCTTCTATGAGATGATAAAATTATAGGATAAAATTCTCCCATTTGTTACTTCACAAATTGATAAATATCTTTTCTAGGGAACTTATCCATTGATAAACTAAAAATTGGTTTGTAGTCCCATTTAATGATGGAGTTTGTTGACACATGAATTGGTCTAGTATTGTTATAGAATAATGTGGATCAGGATGCTCCATAAGAGTTAGTTCATTTCTCATAACATGATTCAGTTGTCCCAGTATATTTATAAGCTTTTTAGCTCAATTTGTTGCTCCAAATCCAATATAATTATCTTTTATAGGAGGTAAATCCTTAGATGGAATTAATGTATTGTTATAGTTTCCATTCCTTTCCCTAGGAACCATTTCTTATCAATGTAATACACTAGATTATATTATAAAAACATAAAACTAATTGAACACATAAAATATTACTAATCTGAAAATCATAATCTTGGTTACCTTTATAATTTTCAAAAAATCAATTATAGGGTTATATTTCCCCAATATATGTTTCCCTAAATCTAGTTTCCGAAATTTCTACTAAACTTGCTATGATACTAACTGAAAAGACCCCAAACATAGTGTCATAGATCTGGTTCCATAATTTATTAAATTTATATAAAGTACAAGTGGTCTCATTATAAATGAACAAATAGTTATGTAGCTTTTGAAAGAATAGATAAAACATAAGTTTTACATTACCACATGAAATTGAATGAAACATAATAAATCCATTAGAAAAATCCCTATACTCCTATATTATCTATGATTTTCAATAAAATTATATATCTATGCATCCTAGGGAAAAAATTAACCATAAGAAAGGGATGATCTAAGATTCAAAGTAAGGATAATAATATAGTGGAAGATATTATAAAAACGAAAATAATAAGGCAAGGTGAATAACTAAAAACAAATTCAATTAAAACATAATATTGAGAATAATATGGAAGGAATAAAAGCTGCTCAATTAATGATATATAAATAATAACAGAATAAATATATTTAACCATTGATAATATACAAGTAGACTAATCACATAGATTATAAAACAATAATATCAAATATAGGTAATTCATAATGTGGGACATCACAAAAATACAATCATGGATTTGGACAAGACACCATAGATAATATGGTTAAACATTTCCAAAACCCAAAATATTTTTTATCATGAGACCCAATGATGAATTGAGGGGATATAACGGGCCTCTCTTAACACTTTAGAAGTCCAATTCATTACTCATATTAAAGAGGTGAAACATAATCAACATATATATTCATATTAAACTAGAATATGAAATTAATTTATCCAACCAATAATCATAAACCATATAGTTAAATGTGATTAATGGTATCAATATTTCAAATCAATA
Organism: Viscum album; assembly: GCA_963277665.1. Classification (NCBI taxonomy): domain Eukaryota; kingdom Viridiplantae; phylum Streptophyta; class Magnoliopsida; order Santalales; family Viscaceae; genus Viscum; species Viscum album. The sequence goes on along the minus strand of OY728140.1, from coordinate 1,429,384,507 downwards.
GACAAAATAATCATAAAAAATTTAATAAAATATGTTAGATGCTATCATAATATATAGAACTCAATTAAGAATAAGATCCAAAAAAGGGTTTGGATATAAACAAAAATACTCTAATAAAATCGTTATGAAATTCTTGAGAAAAATAACACATTACTTTTAAATCATTTATTGAAAAAACCACAAAATTATAAAAGAAAAAATATTCATTGAATATGAAACTATAAAATTTTAAATTATTCCTTAATACATTAAGAAATCATGAAAGAACAAAAATCCACTCTTGCTGTATAAGTTATAAAAATATTTCCTTTAATCGTTGAAAAATGAAACATTTAAAAGACTATTTTTTAAAGGAAGGTGTCAGTGTTAACCAAATTAATATATTATGAGTATTTAGATGTAAATACACATAAAAAGGTGTAAATATAACATAATATAACAAAAAATCATTTATAAATAACCATAAAATGATCTAATTAATGAAGTAGAAGTTTAAGCTAACAAATGGAAATTGGGTTAGGAATTCCCTTACAACATTGTAAATAGTCAAACTGTATGCCCCATAAAAGTAATAATCATAGAATGAAACATTTAATACTATTAATATAAATAAATCAATGATATGATATATCAAATGGTAGTATATATACACCACACCTAATAAATAGGTAGTGAATAAGGCATAACCAGTAGAAATGAAACTGAGATGAGAACACCCTTTCCTTTATTTCTTCATAATTATTCCTCTTTTTCACCTCCTAAATATTTAATCAAAATTTTAAAAAAATTGATACTGAAGTCAATTATAGTTATTTATATTAATATTTATCATTTGTAATCAATGGATTTTGTCTCTTAATTTTTTTGATGAAATTCAGGTGTTTTTTTTCATGTTTTGGCTAATTATTTCCCATTTTGCAATGATTTCACTGTTTTATTAAATATAATTTATACATTATTATAATTAATTACATTAGATTATATTTAATATAATTACATGTTTTCATAGTTTATAATATCAAATCTTGATTATGTTCATATCCATTTTCATGGAAATGTCTCTGTATGTGATTAGCCGACCATTGATGGGACATTGTTGGGAGATGACGAAGAAGGTGTTTTAATGTTATATATATATATATGTGTGTGTGTGTGTGTGTAGTAGTTTTATACATATATGTGGTTTAAATAATTAATATATTGTCAACTAACTTCTTAATTAATCCCTTTACATTTTGTATGTGAAACTTTTGGTGGAAAAATATTTAGAAGAGAAATAATACATAAAAATACAGAGAAGTGGATAAGTACTTACTTTCTCCTTGGTGTAGCTTCTCTTATATGGAATTATAACTCCTTAGTGATTAGAGTTGTGTTGATTCAGAACATCCATATGGGTTCTAATACGATTAATATGGAATATTTTGGCAGATATTTCTATTTTGAATGGGTTCTAGTAGAGGTTTTTCAACGGAAGAGAGATGGGTTATTTATACAGAATGATAGGGGTTTTTTTGAATAAAATATTGAATAAAATAATATATCAAATTAAAAACATGTAATAGTTATTTTTGAAAATATAAATCATATATTAATATTATATAACTATTTTAATACTTTAAAATCGCTTTCAATTCAAAATAAATAGTTTATTAAAAAGAAAAGTGGAATTAAAGAAATAATTTTAATTTAAGGAATCACATTTTACTTTAGGTTCTAGAAAGTTGCTTTTATGTTTAGAACTTGAGTTTATTTTATTTTAATGAACCTTTTATTAAATTAATTATATTTTCTCTGAAAATAATTTTCAATAATGTATAATGGTATTATTATGTCATGAATGATATAATTTGAGTTACAACAGTTATGTGGAAAACCTTATTTTTACTATTCACTCAAAAATTATTGTATTTCATAAATTTACCAAAAAATAACCCTTGGATAATTTTTACCTGATGATTTCAAAAATAGACTCTATTTCTTGGAAATAATTTTATAAATATGAGAAATTTATTTTTTTAATTGAAATCATAATTTATTCAAAAAATACCGATTTTAATATTAAAACCGATTTTTTGACACATTGAAAATTTAGTTATGGTCGCATAAAATTATATTATAAGTCAAATATATAAAAATAAAAATTTATAAATATATTTTATAAAAATAATTTTTTTTAAATCATTACATTAATTATAAACATTTACCTTTCAAGAAAGTACCAACACTGGATGTATAATTCTTCAAAAAATTATTTATTTATACCATGATATAATTATATCATATTTTTATACATAGATTTAATTTATAATTTCATGTGTGTGATTATTATCTTAATGAAATATGACCATTTCTAATGGTCGCATTACTATTCCAATGGGCATGTTAATATTTAAGAGTATAACTTGGTTTGTTTAAGCTTGGTGTTTTCATGAAACATAAACTATCAAATAAATTCAATTTATTTAAGAAGATACATACAATTAAATATTGGGTTATTGTAAATATGATTTACATATTTAGTTAATTAATATAGATTCTATGTAAATATATACAATATATTTCAAAAATCATATCAAATTAATCCAAAGTAAGAATTAATAAGATTTACATGATACACATTCCCATAAATGTTATCTTGGGAGACAATAATCATATAAATAGAATATAAATCCAATAATCAAATAATTGATGTGGTGATTTATTAATATTATAAAACATCCCAGATATATTTGAGTTCCTATAATAAAATTCAATAATCCATCCACATATCTATAGTAAAGGATATGTTCACATTAATTATCATGATCTACTTAAATTATTTTCATAGAAAAAAACTTTCCTTTTTTCCCTTAGTCTATGTGGTTCATGAAGATCATGATCTTCGTTTTCCTTTTGATTAAGGCGTTGACATAGATAATTCCCAAGTTACCCATACTTAAGACACTAAACTATTAGTGGTAATTTTTTTTAAAAAAATTATTCATTATTTCAACTAATATCTTTATTTTTCATTAGAAATTAGTTTACATATTCCACCATTTTTCTCACATAAAATATCTTCCAGTTCCACAAAAATATTTCTAGGGGTGATTCTTCTCAAATTCATGGCATTTATAAAATTAAATCATCTTTCATCCATGGTCAGTATCCCAAAAAAATCCATGAATTTACATTATTCTCTTCTTTGGAGTGTTTGGAAATTTTATTTTTCTCTTGTTTTTAATATAACTTCTAGATATATAGTTAGGTATAACGTTAAGATCTATTACTCCATCTCCTATATCATTAGGTTTTTTTATAAAATCCTTATATTGGTAATCCCATCCATTTTTGACTCATTTTATCCTTGATCCATCCATTTCATAAAATAATGGAAATTTTTGGATATGAAAATTAATAAATGAATAAAAGTAAACACTAAACATAGAAAAAGTAACTCATAAATGGCATGCATAATATAAAGTGTGAATCTATATGTTTCAATCTAGGTTATCCTTGGTCATTTTCATAATATTTCCTCTAACCTAAATATATTCATATCCAACATAATGGTTCATAAAGTGGATATGAAATAATAAATAATTTACCACAATAGTTTCAAACCTGATGTCATGATATGCTTCTTTGTTTTTCACCATGGGAAGATAGAGTAAATAACCAACAATCCCTTTTTAGTGTTATTACCATTAAATAATTTTTAACTAGAGACTGCATCCACTTATTTGAATCTAGACCAGGATGTTATTTCTAAAAAACCACACAATATCTAATTTACCAAAACATCAGGACGTTTTCACATACATAGACTTTCCATTAGGGTTTTAAATAAATTTATCTCATCCTAATACACAAAAATAATTAATCTAGTCCCAAAAAAAACTAAACCCTACTATGATACAAACTGAGGTAACCTAATCTAAAATAAACACACTTATTAAAATATTTAACATAAATAATCATTCCACTTCACACAGAGTTTAATAACATCAATAAATGAAGGTTTGGTATCTTGGAAGATTAACTACAAATATAACTTATTTTTTTAAAACATGTTGATATTTATCCATAATTAAACCATACTAGACCCATTTCTAGACTTTTCATAAGTTATACCCATTTCTACAACCTGGGGAATGGAAACATAAAAAAGGGATGATATTAAGTTCTCAATAAGGTAAACTCTAATCAATATGTCACCAAGGGTTAAATCATAATCATATGAGAAAACATGATCATTTGATAAATATCATATTTAAAAATAGAGAACACTAATAGTTATCTAGAAGGCTTACCAGAATGAAATTTATTATCAAATGATAAAATATATACCATGGCATAAATGTGAAGTATGAAGAGATAATGATTTTGGCCCATGGGTTGTTACATAGACATGTAACATTGAATTTTGGCATAAATAAAATAATATGAAATAATAAATTTGTTAACATATCTAGATATATTGTATCCACACTCAATCATTTAAACATATGTAACCAAATCATGTACACACTCAATATTATAATCACGACTAACTAAATTGTGTTCATTGTCTGTATTTTTAACATATATAACTACATGATTTTCTTGGTTAATATCATTAACACATGAGATATAAAACCATAACCAATAAATTTAAGGAAGATATAAGACCCAAACCGTTGACATTTATACATACATGTGCTATAAGATGTCAACCACTTACCAATTAATTAATCCCCATTTGAAAAAGTGTGTTATATATTATTCCTAAATGGTATCATAGAATGTGATATCAAAAGTATATCAGCTGATACCAAAATAATCACCCAAAAGGTGTATTTTATAAAAGAATATAGTGGGTGATTTATCAATAATTAATCCAAATGAGATGGATATCTTGGTGATAGAGAGGAAAACGAAATGAAAATCATGAAAATAGATTTCATAAAAAATTCTAAACATTTTCATAAAATGATAAAGTTATTGGTTACTTTAAAAAGTTTATTTTGAGAATTACACATTAAAAAATATATAAAAACACTATTTGTAAAGGAATATAAATAATTGAGATTTGAAATGGAATAACTGTTTTTATTACTAAATGTGCAATGTAATGTAAGATGTATAATCTGGAAATGAAAAACCTTATCCACATTTTCATTTTAAAACTAATACTTATTAAATAATACATCTTAAAGATAGTGATAAATCATCCATTTATAAATAGATAATGTGAGATTTCAAGAACACATAGAATAATAAATCTGTGGAATTGAAAATAATAAAGAGATCATTAGATGTATGAGTGAATATATACATGGTTGAGAAAGAGCTCATTCTGGGAGGTTGATAAATATTATTATCCGTATCAAATTTTATAAAGAATAACATCCATCAATAAAGATGTATTTAACATAAAAAATTAATTTCTAAAAAATCAGGAGGAAAAGAAATGAAATTTCATTATAGGATAAAATAAAACATTCTTCCAAAACCATACCTAAAGATAAGTAATTATGATATAAGAAAAGATGTTGAGTTAATATATCCCCTTACAAACATCATAATTCATGATGTAAGAAACATTTTAAAATCTGTTTATGTGATAAAAATTGAAACAAAAATGGGAAAATAAGAAAAAAATAAAATCATAGTGTAAAATGTATCTAAATTATAACAATGGAGGTCAAGAAGAAACATTATAACTCAAATAAAAGATATTTTTCTAAGAAACACTCTTACCTTTTTTACTCATGACTTCCATGAAAGATATGTAACCTCATGAATAATAGAAATAACCATAATAATAACATATTTAATAACCATATTCATGTAGATATCATTTTCTAATCATTAATTATAATCATTCATTATACACTCATAAGTTAGTTATTGTTTATTTTCATCATTGGATGTTGGTAATTTTGATTGTTTTACACATATTTCATAAAGGAGATGTCATAACTCATTATTTAATTCCAATATCATAATTCATATATTTGAAAAGTTATTTAAATAATTTTATTATTTATTTTTACATACCCATGATCATTTTGGGGATGTAATGGGCGTGGATCGAGAAAATGGGACACATAATGATAATTTTACAAGTAGTTTATCGATACTAATGGATTACTATATAATGATCATTATTTTTTTGCGTCACACTTTCAAAAAAATATTTATGATAAATATTATTCCTTAATATAATATATATTATTCAAATATTTTTTAACCACCCATGTAGGATGATGATGAAAATGAAACACATAATCCATGGAGATCATTGTTTCCACCTATGCACATGCGATGTTTTCATTTTATAATGAATGATGTTTTTGATTGAATGAATTAATTTTACTTATATAATTATAATAATTTAATAAATTTATTTTTTATTTAATAAAATAAATTCCTAGAATAATCCATGCAGGGTTTTTATGAAAAAAATGTGGTTCGTGGAGGTGATAGTCTGCACGTATGCATGAACATCATATTTATTTTTTATAAAGAGATTTAAGGAAGGTAGATAATTATTTTTCGATAAATATAATAAATATTTATCATAATAATGATTCTAATTTAATTATTTTAGTAATTTATAATATAATTTAATATAGAAAAATAATACTTGAATAAATAAAAGTGAAAATGTGTGAATTTGAGAGTTTTTACCTTTCTCCATGGAATAAATAATTTTCAAATTGGATTAATCATTTTAGGGGGGGGGTATTTTGAGGTTAAAAACAAGTAGGATATTTATTTGAGTTTTAGGGAGGTATTTTGGTAAATTGTTTGCTAAATAATGTGACTTTAATGTGAGGAGAAGCAGTGTGATGAAAGGATCCTTTTACAATTTAAGGGGATGAAATTTTTTGTAACAGATGGTGTAATATTGAAAGAATGTGGATCACAAAGTTTCAAATAAGGAATAACTGGTATTTTTTTTAATACTCTCATAAATATAAAAAATTTCTATGTTATGATATATTTTAGGCCCTTTCCCATTAATTTAACTTTTACCATAATTTATCATTACCACCGTAACTCATTTTTAAACTCGACAATTAATATTTATGAATAAAAATAAAATTACCCATATTATATAGTTTGGATATAATGATTCAAAATATTTAAACCATTTAATAATTTTAAATTTCAAAAAGTGATAAAAATTAAATTTAAAATAATAAATGTAAAATGCATAAAAATATTTTTAGAAAAAAAATATAACTTTGGTTCAAATACCTCAATCATAGCCTTTGAATTTAAAAATAATATATTTAAATTTATAATATAAATTAATAAATACATATTTTTAGTTAAATTGTTTCATAAATTTTAAATTTTTTTATATATAATAACAATATCATTAACGTCTCGGTATTTATAAAGACAGTATTTGAAACTATTACCCTAAAAATCATTCCCTTAAGAAAAATTCTAAAAATTACATCATATACAATATTTTTATGTAGAATAAAAAAAAGAAATTAATTTTTCAAATTAAAATTCAAAAATATAGAAATTTAACTTTCAAATGTAAACATAAAATATAATGAAAATATATTTTCATTTGAAAATTAATTTTTCAAATATTAAATAATCTTATTATTATTTCATAAAATTACGAACTAGATTAATGTTAGTATATTATTCCTATAATCATTATGATTTATAATCATTTAACTATAATATGACTATTTTCTTGAAAAAAAGAAATGTTCCTGGAAATACAATATTTAGAATAATACTTTTCTAAGCATAAAATGAATTTATTCTTACTACTTTTATAGTAATAAATATTGGATGAAGGTTAATTTTTTGTCATATAAATTTTATCAGTTAATTTCATGAAAAATATTTTTTATTAAATTGGTATTAAAAATAAGGTACACTTTAAAAAAGGGTCCTTAAAAATCTAACTTTTATATTAAATAAGTATCACCAAATACCTTTAAAATTTTTATCCTTATTATATGAATTTATTTTTTTTCATTACATTGAAGTTAGAATTTTTCTTTGAATATTATCATATAAATTAGTAAAAATAATATGTAACTTGTAAAATAAATTATAATAAAATATTCGAATTATATATAATTTTTTAGTTATTATTTATGAAATATATTATCTTTATAATACACAACATCAGTATACCAATTGAATACATGTCTGTCAAATGAACATATCTTCAATGTCCATATTTCCAATTTCTATTTTTCCAATGACCATTATTAGAAGGGTAATAATTTTTTCATATATATAGACCCACTAAAATAATTCATTTTTTTCTTTGTTCTTAAGTCACACATCCGTATACTTATCTCCGAAAATGCGTTCTCCTTTCATTATTATCATTCTCATTACAGGTTTAGTTCCACTAATGGTGATTCTAAAAGTTGAAGATGGTTTAGGGGACATCCTAATTTTAAATATATTATTTAGTTATTTTTATTATCCCCATTTAATTTATGAATTATAAATTGATATATTCATCCATGTTAGGTAATACACAGTTTTATATACTTTTGTTGAAAAGTGGACTTTCAATAAAATGTTTTTTTTTGTTTTATTTTATTTTTTAATATGAATAATTCTTTTAAATGGAGTATTTATCAATATGAAAAATTTATAAAAAATCTTACACTGTTACATTATCCCCACGTTAAATAAATTTTGAATTTCAAATATCACTAACTGATACAAATAGATAAGGATGCTTAAAATAGAAAAATGACCCGAGATAAAATTCTAAGAGTGAAATCATCATAAAAACCTAAGGATACATATCTTTTTCCTTAGAATATGATAATCCCTAATATTGAGTTTTTCTCTAATAATTTGAGATAATCATTCCTCATGACTGGGTATGGTGACTTCTATATTAGAATTAGTTGTCCTAGAGAGTTTATGTATGCCTTGAATAGATATATGATCAAATAAATATCTAAAATACGAGATGCGATTTTCCAATTTTGGAAATTAATATAGTGTATATGTAATAATAGATAGTTTATTTATAAAAGGACATCAAATTGATCTATAAGAATAATTAATTAGATTTACAAGAAAAAATTACAATAAACATAAACTTAGGATACCATAATCATATAAAGATATGATTTATTTGGTAATAAAATTATCAAGGTGGTGATTTTATGATATTTTAAAAATTCCGAGATATACAAGAGTTTCTAGAGTAAAATATCAATAAGAAATACACAACTATTCAGTATAGGATAAGTGTTCCTTATTTTTCATGATGGAAATTAGCAATTTTCATTGTGTATGGATTTATTCTTCCTTTAGTATAATAAGTTTCGGATTCTCATCATACTTTTTATCCCTTCGATTAGATCATTAACTAAGATAATTCCTAGGTTCCCATAATTAATACATTAAACTATTATTGTAACTATTGAATTAAATTTATTTCCATTGATGGTATTAACAAAACTATTAATTTTTTCTCTATATTTGGTTTATATGTTCCCCCTTTTACACATAAAAACCACATACCATTTCCTTTGATTCTTATTTATTGGGTTTTCATCCTATATTCTCAATGTTGAAGAAATTGAATCCAATTTCCACCATCATCATTGTCCCTAAAACGTCCATGAAACTCCATCATTACCATCTTGGTTGTGTTTGTAAATTAAACTAGGGTTATGTTGTTAATCATTATTTTATATATGTATTTAGTAATAACCACAAGATTTATCACTCCAGATCATGTCACATTTGGTTTCTTATCTTGAAAAAATCCACATTATTCATCACATCTATTAATAACTTGGTTTATTTTATATCAAGAAATTACTTAAATAAATGAAAGTTGAGTTATAATAAAATAAATAAATTCCTAAAAGGAAACTATAAAGATAAATTCATTAAATAAAAAATAATTTTTATCAACTAACTTTTAAATATCTAAATTTCAATTTGGGTTATATATGGTCAATCTTATATTAGTTTCTCTAACCAAAATATATTAAAATACCACATAATGGTTTATAAAGAGCATATTAATTACCAAAGGATATCCCCCACTAGAGTCAAATCTAGTGTGAGGTTATTCCAATTTACCAAACACCAGGTGATGATCAACATAATTTCTAACTATCATTTTCATGGTATTACCCTTAGATGATTCTGTATTAGAGCCTATATCCACTTTTTTGTCTAAATAAATGGATATTATTTCAAGGAATCCACGTAATCTCTATTTTACCAAAAGTATTAGGATTTTATTATATACATAAAATTATCCTTTAGGTTTTGGAAAATTTTATTTTATCTTCATCCCCAAAAATCACTAACCGAATCCCCCAAATAACTCATCCCTTGTTTGATACCAACTGAGGTGAAACAAGCTAAAATGAACACACTTATTCGATTATTTCATGTGAATAATCATTTCATTTCACACATTGTTTCAAAACTACAAGCACTAAAGGTTTCATGTCCTTGAAGATAAGCTATACAAATAATGTATTTTACAATATATCTGAATATTTATCTATAGTTAAACAACACTAAACCCCTTTATAGACATCTTCAAATATATACTCACCTACACAACATGGGGAATAAAAACATTAGAAAGGGGAGTAAGGAAAAAATCATCAATATATCATCAAGGGTTTTATCTTAAGAATATGATAAATCATGAACATTATAGAAATATATTATTAAATACAATATTGACCATGGACATGGGATCTCAAATGAAAAAAAAATATACCTTTCTAATTATGTGGTATTGTGGGACAATAATCACGATCCATGGTCTATAAAATAAGTATGTAAAATAGAAATGTGGAATAATCAATTACATAGTAAATAATACCATTGTGAAAAAAAGATACTAAAACAGTTTCTAAGATCAATCATTTGAGGATATGTGACTGGATCTTTTTGACACTCAGTATTATAAACATTGATAATTGTGTTGTGTCCATGCTCAATCTTGTTAATATAGATAACTATATAATTTCCATTCTCAGAATCATTATCTTGTGATATAAAAAAGAATAACCAACGAATTATATGTATATATAAGGCCCCACCCATAAACATCCATATATATGTGTTCCATAACATATCAATAGTTCATCATTTTATTAAAACACATAAAAAATGTGGGCATTATATAATTTCTAAGTGGTGTTTCATAACTTGATATAAAAAATAGATCATTCGATACTAAACATTCAATATACCTAAAATACTATTTCCTAAATGCATTTAGAGAGTGATTTATGAAAATTTACACTAATGGGGATGTATATTTTTGTGAAAAGGGGGGAAATTGAAGCAAAATCGTGAATATAGAATTCTAAAAATATTTTTAACTTTATCATTAAAGGCTATGTTATAAGATACTATGAAATGATTCTTTCAATAATTTCACAGGATTTATTTTTTAAAGACAATATTTTGAATGTTATATAAATAATAGATCCCTGAAAAATACATAATGGTTTTCTGATGATAATTTGAAGTAAAAGATGAAATGTATGATCGAAAAAGGAAAATACCTTTAAATATTTTATTTTAAAAAATATTTTTATTTAATTCCCCATCATAAAAAGAATAAAAAATCTTCCATTTGAAAATATTTAAAGATAAATTTTAATATGACTATAAATAATACTTATTTTTTTTAAATAATTCGTAGAACATCAGTGTAAAGAGTGAATACGGACATAGAAGAGAAATAACTCAATTAGAGAGGTTAAATATTATTCTCAACTGCATAAAATTTTATAAAGAAATAAATACATAAAATAATTTTGATTTTTTAAATGAAATTACCTAGAAAATAATAATGAATCTCTATATAATATCATTATAGGATAGAATAAAACAATATTATAAAACCATAGTCAAAGTGGAATAACCAGGACTCAATTCCTAAACAAAGTAATATTTGAAAATGAATTGTGTTATAGAAATATAAATCCCCATAAATAATAATAAATACAATATAATAAAATCATATAATTGAATTTACCCAACTTATAATAATTTAGTTTAAGAATAAACATTTTAACTCAATTAAAGGATATTGAATTAAGAAACACCGTTACATTTTTTCTACTAACTTCCACGAAATCTATTTACCCTCCAATATAATAAACATATCCATATTGATAAATTATTTTATATATTTATTCATATATATATATATATACTTTGATAATGATTAATTATTATCATTAATTACACATTTATTTTCAGTTATAATTTTTTTCCATCATCATATGATAGTGATTTTAATTTTTTTTTCAACACATTTTCATAAAGGAAATTTGATGCCTGGTTATTTGATACAAAGTTAATCATTAAAAGATTATAAAATATATGTAACTAAGTATATTAATTTTTTTAATATCACCATGTACATTTTATGGAATCTTTTAGTATCATTTGAGAGAACATGATCCATGAAAAGCATGTTTTAGGTAATTTACCTATAATAATAGATTACATTATAATGATCATCAATTAATGTTTCAACATCGATGAAAAATATTTATGATATTTATGAATAATTAATATAATATATATTTATCAAATATATTTTATAACCATCCACGTAAGGTGGTTATGAGATTAAAATATATCGTCCATGGTGGTGGTAGGCCACACGTAGGCATGAGCAGCATTTTAAATTTCTAATGTTGATATTTTTAATAGAATACCAAATTTATCCATTAATAATACTAATTATATAATAAATATCATATATATTCACTGAAATAAAATAATATAATTATCCATGTGGGGTGGTGATGAAAAAAAACCATGTCATTGATGGAGGCGGTAGTTCGCAAATTGGCATGGATGATGTGTTCATTTTCTCTATGGAGAAGTGTCCAAGGTGGATATTGGTGGTTCCATAAATATAATAAAGAATTAGAATAATAATGTTGATGATTCTATTATTTTTGAATGTTATGATATACTTTTATGTAGAATAATAATAGATAACAAAATAGAAATGAAAATTAGAAATTTGGGAATTTTTACCTTACTCATTTGAAGAACTCTTAAAATTTTATTAATACATTGTGGGGTGGTAATTTGAGGATAAAAAACCTATAGAACACATATAGTAGTTTTTGGAGGTATTTGGGAATATTTTTTTCAAACTATGGGGTTTTTGCAGTATAGATAAGTGAGTTGGTGAAGGGATCTTTTTATAAGTGAGATAGGTGAAATTGTTTGTAATTACAGGTTCACTAATCAATGAATGTGCCTCCAAAAGTATAAAATAATAGATATGGGTAATTTTTGTTCTAGAAACCTCTCATCCTTAGAAAATAGGGATACTTTTCTAGATATTTTAGGCTATTTCCCCTTAATTTAAATTTTTACAATAATCATAATTTTCCGTGGTAACTCATTTCTTACCTCACTAACATATTATTATGAATAATAAAATAATTTTTATTAAATAATTTTTATATTATGAATTCATGTATGAATACCATTTAACAATATTAAATTTATAATTTTTATAAATTTTTTTAAAATTAAAAATATATAAGGCATAAAATTAGTTTAAAAAAATATAGGTTCTAAAACATCAATCATAGGGTTATAATATAAAATTAATAATTTTAAATGTTTAATTTATCTTATTACATAAATATTTTCCCATAAAACGGTTTAATTCAATTGTATTTTGTGTTTATATCCTACTTATGTCATAAAAGTTCTGGTATTCATAAAAATGACATTTGGTAGTATTCACCTAAAAATAAATATCTTTCGAGAAATCCCCAAAATTTATACTAAAATAATAATTTTATCAAGAATACAAAAATTATGTTCATTTTTTCAATTTAAAATTTTAAATTATGGTAATTTTAATTTTAAATGGAGATATCAAATTTAATGGAAAAATTATTTTATAGGGAATTGAATTTTAAAAGTATTAATTATTATTATTCTTATTTATTATAAATTCCTATTTAATTTTGAATTAATATATTATAAAATTCATCAATATACTTTATAATCATTTAAACTGAATATATTTTGTTACTTAAAATAAAAATGTATATGGCATGAAAGGGTACTTCTTAGAAAAAATTAATTTTTTAGAATAAAATGAATTTACCGTTGTTACATTCATGTTAATAACTATTTGATATATGTTAATTAATTTTTATTATATATATTATAAATAACTATAATTAAAAAAATTCTTTATAAAGTAATATTTAAAAATAAAAAACATTTTAAAAAATAGTTCCCAAGAGGTATTATGTTTATATTAATCAATATTCTCCGAATATAATTAAAATTATTTATTTATATTATAAGAATTTGATTTTATCATTAAATTAAAATTAATATAAGTCTCTTAATTTTATAATACCATAATTTAATAATAATATTTAATATTTAAAAATATTTTTATAATAAAATATTTTATTTTATTATTATATGTTTGCTTCATTATTTATTGTTTATGAAATATATAAATTTAATGGGATAGTACATTAGTATACCTATAGGATCACTCTATATACAAAAAACATATCACCAATGACTATATATCCAATTGTCATATTTGTAAAGGTTAGATTTCATTCCTATATATAGACATACAAAAATAATTTCCTTCCATTCTCACATCAGAAGTCACACTTCTCATTCCTTATTTAGGATAATGAGATTTCCTTTCATTATTTTCTTTCACATTATTGGTTTTGTTACAATAATTGTGATTCAAAATGGTGAATAGAATCCATGATATCTACTAGTTTTAATGGTATTATTCACTTTTATTTATTGTCTCATTTTAATTTATCCACAATTAATGGATGTAATCATCTATGGTATGTAATAAATCTTTTCATACAATTGTATTATATTGTTTTATCACAAAAAAAATGTAGATTGGTTTTTTTTATTTTGGTGTTTCTTGTGAATTAAGATATTAAACATAATATTTTATTTAAAATAAAAATTCCTAGCAAGTCTCAAGGTGTTACATTACTTGTTCATGTAAGAGTAATATGGTATCAACTCTATCCTACGCAACCTCATAAAAGATCAAACCTAGGATTTAGGTTTTTACATAAGAATAAAGTTGAGTGGTTTAAACCATGGAGTAATAACTATTCCTTATATAAATTTAATAATAAGTGGAGTTGGTATTATTTGGGAGTTATACACACCTCTTTCTTGATTTTTGAAATCAAAATATATTTCTTATAAAAGTAATCTAACATAAGTTTCTATTCATGTATGTAAGTTTTTTCAGAATGAAATTTCTATATCTGATGGATTAAATAGTGGAACACCATCTAATTTACACTAAAAAAGATGATCTGAAGTTTCAATGAAATATTACTTCCTCTGGATTTAGAGATAACTATAGGAGTTCTGATCAAACCCATATATAGATGATTAAACTTGTTGAAGAAATTGATACTAATTTATTTAAAATATATATTGAGTTTTTTAAATTCAACCATTGGAGTATGTTACAACATTTACTATAAGTAGAGATACACCTCAAGCTTCAAAATTACACATTATTAATAAAACAATGAGAAATCATAAGTTTTTTTTGGTTGTAAAGTATAATAATTTCTTGTTTCATTGAGCACTTCTAATCAGTTTAATTTTCCTTCATAGTGTTTCTACTAAGTGGTTGCATTGTGTGAGGATAAACTTGTAAAGATATTAGTTTTTTACGTTGTATTTATCTTTAGCATATTTTTTGTTGCAAGACTTTAGAATATTTCTAGGAATATTTCTGAAGCTAGGAATTGAGTTGATGTGGGATTCTGAGTCTTGGAGAGCCATAGTTCGATGATATTAGAAATATTAAAAAATTTCTATAATTAACACATAGTTTTATCTTCAAATGTGGTTTAACTCCCAATCAGAGTATCAAATTAGAAATTTGAAACTGTGGTTGACTTCATAAAGATGGTTTTACCCTATCCTAGACACAATGTTTTTTGACCACTGACACTGGTTGAGGGTGAGCATTAGCATATGGAATAATTAATTAATCAATTAATTTTATCTACTTAATTAAAAGGGGGGATAACCTCTTTCCTATTTGTTTCATGTGCATAGTAGAGGATATGAGGATTCCTATTTTTTGTGATGGACTAACCATGGTAGATTCAAGTGAATGATGGAACTTCCAAACATATTTCTTAAAGGCGATCAACACTAGATCTGGGTGAAACACATTCAGGTATCAAATCTATTCCCAAAGCTTTAAAATTTTACAATGAGGTTAGGTGATTTAAAATATTTAAATCCCAATACCTGTGAATATTTTTTAAGGTTTTAGATCACTATTATGACTGCTAGATATCCCATGGGGGTAGACCTATGGGTTTCATGTAGAAATAGAGGGTATGGGAGGCTTGTGAGTATTTCCCCTTCTAAAATCCCAATCACACAACATGTATTATAGGTGAACATGTTGTATTTTTTTATGTCAGGAGAAGATGATTTTCTTGGACTATACACCATATATTGGGGGTAAACACCATGTAGTGAGCCAACACTATGGGATCGAGGACATAGGAAGGAAAATCATGTATCGGTACATGGCTAAGTTATGTACACAGCCAGATCCTAGGTGAATGTAAGAACTCAGATCTTCGTTTAAGGTATGTTTTTCTTTTTCTGGAGTTTTTGGGAAAAATAATGTTTCTTGAAATTTTTGAAGTACATTCCATGTACTTTCTGAGTATACGCCGTGTACTCTTTTCCAGATCGAAGCCGTGTTCTGGCCGTGCCCGAGCCACACACATGGTGTTTAGGGGTGATGTGGAGGCCGATTTTGGCAGAGTACGGAAATACCTAGTACACGCCATGTACTCTAAATGTACACGCTGTGTACTTTCTTTTTTATTTCATTAATCGGACTGGGGTCGTGCCTAATGATCATAAACATCTTCTTTTCTGCCTAATTCTGTCCAGATCATCCGATGAGGCCGATTCTTCTCTGAGCCACCGACCTGTTAGCAGTTGTCCTAATTGAACCTTATTGATTATAGAAGAATCGCAGGAGTGAGTTCTTGGGTCTTCATTGGCCTCATTTCCTGATTCTTCCTATTGTATGGGTTATCTGAGGTAGAACGTTTCAGACATTTTTACATATCTACTATGTTCTAGGACAATTCACGGGCCGAGGTTCAAGTATATCGATCTTCGTGGATCATGGTAGGTGGTTTGTAGCCCTATGTTGAAGCTATTTGAGTTTTGGTTGCAAAAGTGTCGGATACCCATGTATCGAGTATCCCGAGTTTAGGATTTTGATCCTATTGTTTGTTTACCTTAGATTTCTTGTTAGATTATGATTAATTGTTGCTAATATATGCTTGGTTACATGTTTTAGGATCACCCCATGGGTGTTTCTCCCTCTATTTGGATGTTTATCGCCATTTGGCACCGTTTTCCTGTGAGGCAAACCCAATTGCAATTGCTCGTTTACTTGATATCACTGATTGAATGATTGTACTACTGTTTAAATGATTTTGATGCATGGTATCTATTAGAAAAGTAGTTGTTGAACTTACATAGGGATGCTGACAGTCGATTACGCATGACTGGACTGCTCAGGGCTGTGAGAACCTAGTGCGGGAGATCAAAGAGGGAATAGATGATTAAGTGCTTCCATAGAGGGTTTGTTGGTTTTAGTTTCATACATAGGACCTACGGGAATAAGACTTTGTTCTTCCCAAGAGTGTTCTTAGTTTACCCATGCATCGAGACCACGTGAGGAATTAGACGTAAGTGCATCCTCAGAGAGTCTGTAGCTATCGTTGCAAGACCATAGGGGAATTGACGTGAGAGCTTCCCAGAGTGTATGTGCATTGTTTTATTACGGGACTATAGGGTTATTCTAGTTTGAGCCACCCAAAGGGTCAGTGTGAATTTTTTTGGTTGGTTCTGACGAGCCCACCAAGCCAAAGAACAAGCTTGGGTTTTGTACTTCTTGTGTTTAGATAGTCTTTTGAGATACCTGTTGTGATACTTGGTCTACCTTGGAATAGAGAACTTGCTAGTTTTCCTTGGTCGTTATTGACACTCCTTTCTGTAACAAAGTCTAACGAATTGAAAATGGAAATACCATGAACCCAAATTGATTCATCCTTTGAAGAAAACATCAAAAACTGAAAAAGGCATGAACAAGGGTTCTTTCCCCTTTGGGTCGCGCCATTTCCATCACTGTCGCGCAAGTATACATGCGCACCACCTAATGGTCGTGCAAGTGACTTGCACACCACCTAATGGTCGCGCAAGTGACTTGCGCACCCTATAGGATAACCGCCCGGTGTCTTCTCCAGCCTATAAATAGACCCTGTGGGCCCCCCATTTAGAGATGAATTTTTCTAGAATTCAGATATAGATATCTGAACACCCAAGTCTCTTCTTCAAGTCTTCTGAACACTTGTAAGGTAATTATTTACCTAGAATGGAAGGTCTAAACAAGAGGAATAAGGTCTAAGTGTTAGAATTCACTAACACTTGCGTGCCTAAGTGTTTTACCCTTAAGGGAAATGTACACACTTGCGTGCCTCCCTACTTCTTCACCATAACTTGTGCGCCATATTCCGAAAATCCTCTTGGGATAATTCTAAAGGCTTTGATCAAGGATCGCCCAAATATTACTCTAAGGGCAGAAAATTGCGCAAGTACACATGTTCCGTGCAGGTAAACCTGCGAGACCAGGACTTGTGCGCCCACACAGTACCTGTGCGCCTTCTAGGAAATGCGTGCCCATGCCTTTTATTTGGGTTCCCTTTTTCCCATTTAACCTCTCTTATACAATTCCACCTCTCCTATTCAAGATTAACTCTTCAAGACACTCTTCAAAGCCATTTATGGCATGTTTTCTTGATTAACTTCCGTATCTGAAAGGAATTCTGTGGAATATCTCTCAAAATCTAGTGATTTACACATCTTTATGTCACTAAAGATTGAGACTTCATTCATTCAACCTCATCCTTTAAGATGAGATAATCCTTAACCTGGTCCTCCTTTTCAGGAGTAAGCCCCAGTCCAAATTCTCATAACTATGGGCATCCTCTTTAAGAGTAAGCCCCAAGTCCTCTAATCTGGGAATACTCCTTAGGAGTATGTCCTAGTCATAAAGTTACCAAATATGGGCCTCCTTTTCAGGAGTAAGACCCAGATCCCCTAATCAGGGCCTCCTTTTCAGGAGTAAGTCCCAGTCATAATTCCCATTAATTTTCCCCAATATTAAAATTCTTAAATATGGGCATCCTCCTCAGGAGTAAGCCCAAACCATAATTCTCTTAACCTGGGCCTCCTTTTCAGGAATAAGACCCAGTCTCAAATATGGGCCTCCTCCTCAAGAGTAAGCCCCAAGTCCCTTTAATTTTCAAATCTGTTTAACCTGGGCCTCCTTTTCAGGAGTAATCCCCAGTTTTTATTTCCTTTTGATCTGGGCTTCCTTATCAGTAGTAAAACCAAATCATAAGTCCCCTACTAATTTGGGGATCTTCCTTAGGAATAAGCCCCAAGATTAGAGTATCCAAATCTCTATGAAGCACATATACCTTTATGGACCCTATTCCTGGATTTCTTACCTGATGTAAATCTTAATTCTTATCTATTTGGGCAGTCAAACACAAATAAGCCCTATATCATTGCATATTTCGTGGCACAATTGTCTGGTTTCTCCAATACATCTTGTTTCTCACACCGAGCATGGCTCACGTGAGCTTAGAGTGTAAAATTTATCATGAAATCTTTCTTTGATCCATCAATCATGCATAAAAATCATTTTCCCTTACTCGAAATACATGGGTTCTGATTCCTTTTCTAAAAACAAAGGATACGTAGGTAGCCCATCAGTGGGTACATTCCCAACTCTGAAATAATCCATGTCCTCCTGAATGACAATAAACTTCAAGTGCCCCACTAAGTGGATTTAAAACCAGTATGGTCATCATACTGACCAACATACTTTTATGTATTTTTAAGGATACCATCAAATAATAATCTCCAACAAATAAAAATGATTCTTCATCGATGAAGAACCTCGAATACATATAAAATATTCTTTGAATTTCCTATCTATCGATCGTTGATCGTCAGACTAAAGTAATGCTCATTTTATACTTGTTAATGTAATAAGGATTCACGAACATAACTTAAATTTATAAACAGAGTCCTGGAGTAGACAATAATTCCCCTAAAAAATGTGTGATGGGTCCGACCTCCCATCCTCTCGACCAATGAAAATTCCTAAGCCTCATCAGTCCACAACTAATGAGCACCTACCTTTGGAAAGTAGGTCCGAATGGATATGGAATCATTGGATTCTTCCCGTTCTACAAACAAACCCTTTAGAAACCTATTGGAATGTTTGAACCTTCAATCAATGAAGTCATCCCCAATTCCAAAAGGAAACAAAAAATGGTGAACCAGACGTGAAACCTTAACCAAGTTAAAATGATGTTTTTATTATTTGTTAGGCCCCTATTTATACTCAATGAGAGGGCCAACAAAAAAATCATTGATATATGTGCACATCCAAAAGATGTAGTGGATGAATTTATCTTGATTACGTCTGTTATATAAAACATGTACTCTTTTCCAAGATCTGCTGCATTTCCAGAATGGATTCTCTTTAGTTCACATCCATGAATATGTCTACTGTGGAAACCTTTGCTATGAATGCCACTGCTGCTACTCCTACTGGATCATCGTCCGCTCTGAGGAAGACATCACTTACTCAGCATCTTCAACACTGGGTATCAAATGCGCTGGTTAAGGATTACCATCAACACGTTACCATTCTAACTCTGGAGGCTTCATGACAAGACCTACAAGTGAAAAATTCACCCTGGTCATCCAGACAGCGACGATCAGCGATCAAGAAGCAGACCGTGCTAACTACCGTCTCCAACTGTTTCGGGTCGTTATCCCTGGAATTCAATCACCATTCACTTCCATATTCTGGGGAGGTGAATGAGAAGGTCCCTGAGGGCCTTAATTCAAGGAAGCATGAGTCCTTCCCGAGGGCTCCCATCAACCATCGCCGCCAGACTCAAGAGACAGTGCGCCCTCAACATGATGAGGGTGTCAACTCCAGGCATTCGGCTCACGTTTGTCGAACCCGAGCAGGCAAGACGAATCGCCAGAGGTGAAATCCGGTTAACAGTGAGCAGGTTCTCATCAATTCCATTTCCAGAGAAGTCCACCAACCTAACTTGGTGGAAAGAAAAGAGCGGGCACACACACCTTCCCATTGAATTCTGCTGTCCAGCAGACTTGTCTGGCAGCATCATGCCAATCCCGCCAGGCAATTCCGGCGGAGTACTATAGGAAGAAACATATATCTATTTATACATCATCAGCTAGTCAGTAGGATCATCTTACTACATTTCATGGATCTCATTAACCACGTTCATCGATGTACAATTAGCAGGAACATACACATTCTAGTATTGATCAATCCTACAAACAGTCTCGCTTGGTAGCACACAGAGAAGTCAGTCGGAAAGCTGCAGCAACAAACTGGAGGCAGACTCAACTCTCTGCACCCACACTTGAGTACTGTCATGATTCACTGATAGGAAAAGGAGGATAGGAGTAGGCAAATACACCTACTAAAAGTATGGAATGGACATATATCCCTGTTCTAGCAGTTGAAGTCACCAAGCATATTCTATCAATGGTGAAAGAGCAGAAGAAAATACCTGCTCATATTCTGGATGCTTTACAGGATATTATAATAGATTTAGCAGCATCTCAGGGAAAGAAACATAAATCTATCCCTACTAGTGGTGTGACACATCAACAGTTCATCCGGAATAGACACACACATCTGTTCCAGTCCAAGAGGGTTGTGGGGCATACTCCCCCATATCATACAGATAACCAAGTCATGCACATACACCTGATTTGAGTAGAGATCGTCAGCCTAACTTGGCCATCTCTCCTGATCAGGAACATACACCTGCTCAGAGTAGCCACATTCGTCAACAAGTGGTTTCCAAGGTGAGTAAGAAGGAATCTAAAAAGAAGACCCGCCCAGCACAGTCAAGAGATGAAGAGCCAATCTATAACAAGGCCTTGGTTGATGCTGGAGTTCTTGAATCCCTCCGACAGTTATCTATTGGAATTCAAGATTCTACTCCCTCATTTCCCAATAGTGGGAACATTAATTCTTAAGGTCTTCAACAGACACTTCCTCATGAAGGCTTGCTTCATGACAATTCAATAGATCTCGAAATTTCATCGTCAGATGAGAGCTACAATAACCCTCTATGTAGCCAGAAGACCAAGGAGCAAGAGATCTCATCATTTTTTGTAACCCACCATGGTGGTCCTCCCCATGATGATGAATTTTTCTGCGAAAGTCCTCTCCGCTGTTGTGATGCACATTTCCCAGAAAATGCTCTAGTGGAAAATGTAGTGGCGAGAAATCCATCTTATCTTGAGGCACTTGCAAACGTGAAACCAGTCATGTCTGATGCTTTATCGCTAGCAGGTGAAATACTTTCTCAATCGGAAGATAGCACAGGGTGTAGGTCATTCTCTGAACCACCCCTAAGTCATGCATCTTATAGTTTGATCAGTGATTTCTCTACCAATATTGTTGAATCTGATGAATCAACAAGGAAGCACCAGCTCTAGTCAAATTAGGTAGTAGAATCTTCATTGAATGATAAAGAGGAAATATTGAACATGAGAAAACAACTAGTGAAGGGTGAAGTGCCAGTCATGTTTTGGCCTATGAATGACTCTCAGTAATACATTCTAGAGATGTTGACGGAATATGGGATTCATGATATTCTTCTAAACATATGGAAAACTCTTTTTTAGTTGAAAAATAAAGTATTATCTTATGATGAATATGAAAATCATCTTAAGACAATCGAAGGGTTGCAACGTCAGATTGATTTGGCATCTCTATTAGTCTCTCAATATCCGAAGGCTGAAAAGTAGCAGAGAGCCCTTCAACATTCATGCCTTGGTGCACTAAGAATATTGAGCCAGTTAATTCCCAATTCCCCATCTGGTATTCATGTCAGAGGATGGGGTGTTCATGGAGCACTACATTTCACTGTACTCTCCAGTCAGCAAAGCCCGCCGAAAATGGTCTTATGCAATGTTATTTCCCATGGACGGCCATAGTCAATGGGGTTTTTTGTAATCAAAAGCCTTCCCAAGAACATGCCTCAACTAGTTCTTCTCAAAATCAAGAATACAGGGAACAAGTTATTGAATTACTCCTGCATCAATAAAACGAGAATATTGAACATGCCTCTCATATGGAGCAAGCACATCATCAAGTGATAGAAGTTTTGGAAATCATCCTATGGTCTTTTGAACCGGGTGATAAAAGAGGATGTCGATTGATGCATCCAGCTAATTTTCGGACTATGGTCTGCAAGATTAGGAGATATTTTAAGAAAGTCTCATACATAACATGTCAAGAGCCACCCCAGCTTTCTAGACTGCGGACTATTTTAAACCAACCCTTAGAATCAACAAATAGAATTCGAGGAGTTGAGTGGGAACAGCCCCAGTCCACCAGACTGGGGACGTTTTTAAGTCATCAATCCCTTCCTCAGAGAAAGTTGGTATTTTCTCAATTGGGGAAGAATCCATAGGAGGAACGAATAGACAAATTATCAGGAGATTCCCTCCAAATTATGGTTTGTCAAGAAGTTCCGGAGGTATTGAATCAACAAAAGGAAATGTCTCATCAATGACATGGAAGAAGAAAATATCATAGAAATGCTGATAAAAGAGATGCGATGTGATATGCATCAATCAATGTCATCAATGTTGTTGTTGCTGATCCACCAGATGAGGCTCACTCAGGGGACTCAGATGAAGAGGTTCCTGCTCAGGAAGTTGTACGCACAGACACAAATGAAGAAGGTGTGCGTACAAAAAATCAAAGGTTTACCGAAAATCTGGGTGCTCCATCAAATAACCCACTTCCCCCACTCCTAAAGGGATCAAACAAGTGGAAGGGAAAGAGTCAGGTTACATATCCTTGCTCTGGAGAAGTCCAATCGCTCTCACTAGAGCAAAGATTTGCGCAACAGGAGGAAGAAATGAATTCATTGAGGAGGATAAATGCAGAACTACTTCGGGGTAGTCTTCCTCCTAAGCGTGCTGGAGTCAGTCAGCCAAGGGAGTTTGTTGCAGATACTGAGATGGATCAAGAATATCCTCCTTTATCAGCACACCCTCATAGGTCTAATCCTATGGGTCAAGTGCAAAAACAATTGGCAGTGCTGCCATCAGTTGCAATACCAGCTGCCATACCTGTCCAGACTCCAATCATTGCACCTGCCCAAGTCCAAGTTCAACCGGATGTTTCTCAAAAGTTAATAACTACCATTGAGTCATTAATAGCTCGGTTAGAGACTATGGAAGGGAAGTGTGCACATGTTCAACTAGAGAAGAAAGCTTACCCTGAATGGGTAGATTCAATCTCTCCCCCATCAAGGTTCGGGATGTAACACCCCAAGCTTCTATGGTACGCTTCTCTTTGAATAATGTGATAGCGTGTGTTGTACGCAACACCGAGTTCTAACACACCATAACTAATCAAACTAGCCGTTATGAATAGTAATACCTACTTTTTGAAATTATATATATTTTATATTTGAAAATGGACTTCATTTTTGGATTCGGAATATCGAATTTAGCCTAGGGTGAAATTTTGGTACATTTCGGATAACTTTCATATTTTGATGAATAGTGAAAATTACTAAATTTTAATTAAAAACAACTTTTTTAATCAAATTAATTACTAGTGATAAATTATGAATTTGAGTGGTTTTAAAGTATATTTAGAATATATTTTTACCATTTAATATAATTTTGGTCATTGGACATAATTTTACAATTAAACCGAACATAAACAAGTGTCAATCTTTTGATAGTTATTATCTCTTAAAAACACGCTTTTTGTTTTAACAGCGGGAATTAATTTTAAATTAATTTCTGCCACTTCTGTGTTTTGAATTTAGGAAAATGGATTCCATATTTGGAATCAGGATGTTCAAATTGTGTAAATAGGTAACTTTTATTTTTAGACATTTTGAATAGTTACTGTGGTAAATATTTTATTTACCATGGTTAAAGGGTAAATCCGGTAAATAAGGGTTAAAAAAATAATATTATAATAATAAAAAATTGCCCTAAAACGTGTCCTAACCTTATTGGTGGACACATACCCGACCATGGGCATCCTTTGGTCAATTTGGGGACCCCTTGGAGCCACTTGTATGTGGTAGGGACACTTTATATTAATAAAGTTAAAATAAAAATAAAAATGGCATAAGCTTACATCTTTTAGAAGAACAATTTTTACATAGGGTTATACATGTTGGATTTTCGATTATAAATATTCATTAGCAAGCTAAAAAGATTTCCTACATAATGATATTTTATTTATAATTTTTAGACATTATATAATTTATTTTATTTATGACACAATGATGATGCAGTAATTACTAAAATAGTGAAAAATAAAAATAATTGATCTTATAAATACCCAAATAATTAAAATATGAAACTTTTAATGAATTAAACTAATTTTCTATGATAATATGATATATTAGGATTGATTTAATTGACTTTTTTCGAAGTAATCAATCTGTTAGGAGTTTCACAAAAATCAACTATTGAATAGTGTCAAAATTGACATAAAAGAGTTCTTAAAACAAATATTATATTATTAATTGATATTAAATTCCTAAAAATCTAAGGTTCGGCCAAGAGACTTATATTATGATAGGTTCCTCATTAATGGACCACTTGGGGGTCGCTTGGATGTATATAGTAAGTTTATTAATCATATTATATAAAAATACAAAGAGACATTGTAAAAGTGAAACTAATTAACTTAGAGTTAATACTTAAAGATAAGGTTAATATAAGTACCCAAACCTGTCTAAATTCTATTGGATGAGTTGTTTTCGACCTATCCACACCTCATCCTTTGAATAGTCAACTTTGGAGCCTTTGTAAACCGAATATGAATTTATTATAAATTAATATTTCTAACTTTTCCAAAGGTGCCCCTCACCCCTCTTATAAAAGGGCACTCCTCCTTCTCATTTCTTCACACCTTCAAAGCCTTTTGGTTCGGCCAAACTCTGCCCAAATACTCTCCCAACATCCCTCAATACAACCTAGAGGCCTTAGTTTTATCAGAAAGCCAACCTAAGGAGCCCTTTTGATCAAATCAAAAGGAAGAACCCGAAGAAGAGGTAATGATTTCACCACCCTTTTCTAAGTTCATTTCTTCTTCCACTTCTTCTTCCTTTGTTCTTACCATTCTGAAATAATAACTCCAGTATCTCACATATACTGTGATGTTATTATAAGTATGGTACAACCATATTCAGTATTCTATCCACCCTTTGAATAACATGTCACCATACGTGCGTACGTACGGCTTACCGTCTCCACGTCGTGGTGTAATTGTTATTCAATATAATATTATTTGGATGGGTATAATAATGATGTGTAACTCATGTAAATAATAAATATAACATGTTAATGATTCTGTATATATGATATACCATCCATTTATATATTATTTTAATATCAAAAGAATGATATTGTCGCTCGTGCGTACGTACGGACTACCGTCTCCACGAACGCGATGAGATTCATTCTCCATCGTAACCATTAAAGCGTAATTATCATTTTATGATTTAAAAATGATGTTTAAGGAATTGATATCATTCTGGATATGAATAATATACAACCTATCCTTTACAAACATGTCTTACGTAACAAAACATATGAAAGAAAACAAGTTAACACCCAAAACAACGATAATACTAAGATATTATTATCAAATCAATATTAAAAGATCATATATGATATCATATTAATGTATATGATTCATGTATAATTTAATAACAATTATTTCACCATTATACAGGAGGTTAACCTACCACAACCAAGGAAAAGTACAAGGTAAGGGTTATTTCACAATCTCTTCATTATCCGAGGTTGTTTATATGTAATAATCTACTGGGATCTCTTTATCATCCACATCCATGTTTCTTAAAAATGTATTTCAAAACATTTTTACTATTTACAGGAATATGGGTTAAAGTCATTTATACCTTTTTTTGACTTTTTATAAGAGGTTTATAAAGGAATCTTTCCGTCGTTTTCAAAACAAGGTCCTTTTTAACCTTTTCGACAGAATTGAGGTAAGAATGTTTTTTTTAACTTATACGGCGGGTGCGGTTATTTTACGCCGTTATAAAATCTTCAAAGCTTTCCTTACAAGATTATAAGAATATTTTCAAAGAAAATGTTTTATTTTATATGGATCTTAAATGATTTCAAAATAAAAGGAGATATTTCTTTAAAAAGAATTTTGATTTCATCTATGTCAACATCCTTTGATGGATTTTAAGATTATTTGAAGTTGATTTATTATGATACAAAACTTCTATATTATATTGAAGGTTTTGTGATATGTTTGACTGTGGATGTGCTATTTTTATACCATTCATAGTTTATTGTGAAAGTATTGACAGTTCGTATGCTAGTTTTAATACGAATGTTTATGTTATGTTTAAACCTTTTCATATGGGAATGCATTGGACTTAATAAGTGACGGGTGGAGCCCGCTATAGCTCCTCGATGCATCGGTAGGTCTCATGAGACAAACTAGTGTCTTGGCACAAGGCCTTGACAAAATCTTATTTGTAGTCTTGGCACGAGGCCTTGGCTATGTGGTTATGATAGTCTGGCATTATGCATTCCAACATTATGAAAGTGGTTATTGATTTTTGCATGTGATTATTCGATTAGTAGAATATCCATGTGAATAAGTAAATGGTATTATTTCATTTTACTTTTGCCATACCATGTTGAAGTTCAATTTTAAAAGGCTTTTGTTTTTAGTAATGCATTGCCTTAAATGTTTATTCTTATTTATGAAAGTTTCCGCTATATTGTTATCCTTACTGGGCATTTGAGCTCACTCCTTTTCTATGTTTTATTTTTCCCCAGGATGTGAAGAAGTAAATTATGAATGACCTGCAGGGATATTATGAGGGGATAGTAGTGTGGATTATGGAGACATTATGTTGTTGTAGTAGTTTTTCATTTTATGATGTAATGTAAAACTTATGAATATATCTAGTGTTTCCAAGGCTACTAAACCAATCGGTCTTTCGAGATTTGATCTTTCTTGTGATCATGCCAATGTTATGTAATAATGCACCGACTCTGGGTAACTGGGGTCGGGGCGTTACAGTTGGTATCAGAGGAAGTTTAGTACAAACCTTGGAAGCTAGATTTAGATAAACTCTGATTAGAGCACGTAGACCTAAGATGAACTTTGAGGATTAGTATAGAAGAACTTCCTAGAATTTTGGTATTGTAGAGATTTTGTGAGTTTTCCGAGAAATACATCCCTGTCTGGATACGAGCAGGTAGAGGCGGCTCTGGCACAGATGTACCTAGGGGTAAAACCCGAAAACACCGCTTTGAGCTAGACTCGAACGGGAACTGGTGCACGACAACGGGCCTTGCTGCACTCTTGGTTACGACACTCCCGGGGGATATGCTTAGTATAACTCTCATTATCTTTACAAATCATTATGAAGGGTTTATGAGTATATACTTCCTCAAAGAAAAACATTTTTATGATTATGGATTATATCCATAAATAGTTCAATTTATGTTAAGTGTTTTATAAGTATGGGATTATGTATTTTGATTCATAAACTGATCTAGTTTATGCCATTGTTTAGAAATGGCGCCTAGTGGAAGAAATGGAAACCGTATCAATGCGCGCACTCCATGTAGGGATTTCCCTCCTGCTCAAGATAATTATAGTGGGGCTGGTGATGCAACTGGTGCTGATCAACTAATCACCATACTGGGACAACTTACTCAGGTTATGAATAATAACCTTACCCGTATGGAGCACCCTGATCCGCAGCGTGGAGGATCAATGTTAGATCGATTCATGAGACAACAACCACCAACGTTCAATGGGAGTACAAATCCCTTAGTAGCTGAGCAATGGATATTTTCCCTAGAGAAAATATTTCAGGCTTTGGGGAGTAGTGAAAGGGAAAAAGTTACCATGGCAGTTTACCGCCTCACTGGAGATGCTGATCAATGGTGGTCATTGATTCAAAACATGAAGGAAGATGATGAAGTATCAAACATGGAATGGAGGGAGTTCAAAGATCTGTTTTTAGAAAAATACTTTCCTCGCGACCATCGAGCAGATATGGAAAGGCAATTTCTGAGTCTGAGACAAAAGGAGGATGATAATGTCACAAAGTATGAGGCTAACTTTACAAGGTTAGCGAGGTACGCTGGTGATTATATTCGCAACCCAAGAAGTAAGATTGATCGTTTCTTTGATGGGTTAAAACCATTTCTCCGTCGAGCATTAGTCTCACAATCCTTTTCATCGTACGAAGACATTGTCTCATGTGCTATCAAGACCGAAAAGGAATTCTCTAAGTCTTATGACTTTAAAGCAAAGCAAGAGAAGAAGAGACCTGCTGATCAATCTGGGAATGGAAATAAGGGGAAGAAGGGAAAGGTTGAATATCCATCTTGTGGTAAGTGCGGGAAGAAACACCCCGGTGCTTGCCTGAAGGGAATGAGAGTCTGTTACAAGTGTGGTGAAAAAGGCCACCAAGCTCATGATTGCAAGGGGAAGAAGGAAGCTACCAATGTTCAGTGCTACAATTGCAGGGAGATGGGGCATTATGCAAATGCATGTCCTAAGCGTCAGGAGAACTTACCTCAGAAAAGGCCAAGGGATCAAGGCCAGGCTTATGCTATCACTACTGCTGAGGTAGAAACTCCGAAAGACGTGGTGGCAGGTAATTTAATGGTTTCCTCAAGTTTAGCAAATGCATTATTTGATTCTGGATCATCGCATTGTTTCATATCTTCCCAGTTTGCTAAGAAAATTAGATATTTCCAATTTGATTTAATAAGGGAGTTGTCAGTTAAAACTCCTAAGGGAAGTATCGTTGCAACAAAGTTTTGTGAATCAGTCCCCATTAGAGCACATAAATTTTCTTTATCTGCTGATTTCATCGTCATACCTATGATTGAGTTTGATATAATCCTCGGTATGGACTGGCTTTCGGACTATGATGCGAAGATTTATTGTAAGAAGAAAGAGGTTACGATTCATGATGATAATGATAAGGAGCACCTTATTTTTAGAGCAGAATCGTCACCACCTAATTCTTATTTAGACCCACCCCCAGTAGCTCAACTTAATTCAATTATTGGGGAGGAAGAGAATGAAGTAACTATCGGTGAGGAAAGGAATGTTCAAATAGAGGATGTACCTGTTGTGAAAGAATTTGTAGATGTATTTCCAGAAGATTTACCTGGACATCCTCCAGAACGAGAAGTTGAGTTTTCTATTGATTTGATTCCTGGATCAAGGCCTATATCGAAGACCCCTTATAGAATGGCCACTGTAGAGCTAGTCGAACTAAAGAAACAACTAGAGGAATTGAGTAATAAGGGATTTATTCGCCCTAGTGTTTCTCCATGGGGAGCCCCTGTTCTTTTTGTTAAAAAGAAAGATGGATCTATGAGGTTATGTATCGATTACAGGGAGATCAATGCTATAACGATAAAGAACAAGTATCCCCTACCTCGTATTGATGATTTATTTGACCAACTGCATGGAGCTCAATACTTTTCAAAGATTGACCTTCGATCTGGATACCATCAGTTGTGTGTAAAGAAGGAAGACATTCTGAAGACAGCATTTCGAACCAGGTACGGGCATTACGAGTTTACTGTAATGCCGTTTGGATTGACTAATGCACCCTCTGTATTCATAGATCTGATGAACAGAGTTTTCAAGGAGTATCTCGATGAATTTGTGGTGGTATTTATTGATGATATCTTGGTATACTCCAAAACCTACGAAGATCATGAAAATCACTTGCGCATTATCTTGAAGACTCTGAGGAGGCATGAATTATATGGAAAGTTTAGCAAGTGTGAATTCTGGCTTCAGGAGATTTCTTTTCTTGGCCATATTGTCTCTAAAGATGGAATCTCTGTTGATCCTTCTAAGACCAAGGCAATCCAAGAATGGCCAGCACCTACGAGTATAACTGAGGTACGTAGTTTTATTGGCTTGGCAGGTTATTATCGACGTTTCGTCCAGAATTTTGCCCGATTGGCTAACCCATTAACGAAGCTCACACGTAAAGGGGTTAAATTTGTTTGGACAAAAGAGTGTGAAGAATGTTTCGAAGAACTGAAGAGAAGATTAGTCAATGCTCCTATATTGACTCTACCATCGGGGAATGATGGGTTCGTTATTTATAGTGATGCATCGAAGAAAGGACTTGGATGTGTCCTTATGCAGAATGATAGAGTTATTGCCTATGCATCACGACAGTTGAAAATTCATGAACAAAACTATCCTACTCATGATCTTGAGTTAGCAGCTGTGATCTTTGCTTTGAAGATATGGAGGCACTACCTCTATGGTGAAAAATGTGAGATTTATACTGATCACAAGAGTTTGAAGTATATTTTCTCACAAAAAGAACTCAACATGAGGCAAAGGAGATGGCTTGAATTACTCAAGGATTATGATTGCACGATACACTACCACCCAGGGAAGGCAAACAAGGTGGCAGATGCTTTGAGTAGAAAAGACCATGGAGTTTTGAACAATATGAGAATTGAAAGGGATCCAATTTTCATGGAGCTAGTGAAGATGGACATGGGAATAACCAGGGAAGGTGAAACATCAATGCTTTTTCAAATGGTTGCCAAACCATCTTTACTAGAAAGGATTAAGAGTTCTCAGACTGATGATGAAGAATTCCAAAAGAAGATTAAAGCTGTGAATGATGGGAGATTGAGAGACTTTACGTATGAAGGTGGAATTTTGAAATTCGGGAAGAGACTTTGTGTTCCCAATATACCTGATCTAAAAAGGGAATTGCTGGATGACGCTCATAGTTCCAATTTCTCTATACACCCTGGGAGCACCAAAATGTATAGGGATTTGAAGGAACATTTTTGGTGGGACAACATGAAGAGGGAGATTGCTGATTTTGTGTCAAGGTGTATGGTTTGTCAACAAGTGAAAGCTGGAAGGCAACAGCCTGGAGGAGTCATGCAACCTCTTCCCATACCGGAGTGGAAATGGGACAATATTACGATGGACTTTGTCATGGGGCTACCAAAGACTCCTAGAAGGAACGATGCAATATGGGTTATTGTTGATCGTCTTACCAAGTCAGCACATTTTCTTGCTATAAGAGAAGATCTACCCCTGGAACGTCTAGCAAGACTATACATTAATGAAGTTGTGAGACTTCATGGAGTTCCCCTATCGATTGTTTCTGATCGTGATCCCCGTTTTACTTCAAGATTTTGGAAAAGTCTTCAGAAATCACTGGATACTGAACTTCATTTGAGCACTGCTTACCACCCTTAGACGGACGGACAATCAGAACGGACTATTCAGACCTTAGAAGACATGTTGAGATCTTGCTCACTTGATTTTCAGGGTATGTGGGATCAATATTTACCTCTGGTAGAATTTTCCTATAACAATAGCTTCCATTCGAGTATACAAATGGCACCATATGAAGCGTTATACGGAAAGAGATGTCGTACACCAACCTGTTGGGATGACGTTGGTGAAAGAAAACTTGTAGGCCCAGAACTGGTGGAGGAAACGGTGGAAAAGGTGAAGGTAATCCAAAATCACATCAAAGCAGCTCAAAGTAGGCAGAAGAGCTATGCCGATAATCGAAGGAAGGATTTGGAATTTCAAGTCGGTGATCATGTTTTCTTGAAGGTATCTCCGTGGAAGGGAGTCATACGTTTTGGTAAGAAAGGTAAATTGAGTCCCAGGTACATCGGACCTTTCGAAATTCTAGAACGAATTGGGGCTGTAGCTTACCGATTGGCAATGCCGCCAAGTCTCTCCAAAGTTCACGATGTGTTCCACGTATCTCTGTTGAGGAAATACATGCCTGACCCAACGCATGTACTCACCTATGAGGAATTAGAACTGGAACCCGATCTTTTCTATTGCGAAGAGCCCATCAAGATTCTTGATACGAGAGAACAAGTGCTGAGAAACCGGACGACGCGTCTGGTAAAAGTTTTGTGGAGGAATCATAAGATGGAAGAGGCAACGTGGGAACCCGAGGAACTTATGATGAACAACCACCCGAGTCTTTTTATGCAGTAATACCCTAGAAATTGCGAGGACGCAATTATTTGAAGGAGGGGAGAATGTAACACCCCAAGCTTCTATGGTACGCTTCTCTTTGAATAATGTGATAGCGTGTGTTGTACGCAACACCGAGTTCTAACACACCATAACTAATCAAACTAGCCGTTATGAATAGTAATACCTACTTTTTGAAATTATATATATTTTATATTTGAAAATGGACTTCATTTTTGGATTCGGAATATCGAATTTAGCCTAGGGTGAAATTTTGGTACATTTCGGATAACTTTCATATTTTGATGAATAGTGAAAATTACTAAATTTTAATTAAAAACAACTTTTTTAATCAAATTAATTACTAGTGATAAATTATGAATTTGAGTGGTTTTAAAGTATATTTAGAATATATTTTTACCATTTAATATAATTTTGGTCATTGGACATAATTTTACAATTAAACCGAACATAAACAAGTGTCAATCTTTTGATAGTTATTATCTCTTAAAAACACGCTTTTTGTTTTAACAGCGGGAATTAATTTTAAATTAATTTCTGCCACTTCTGTGTTTTGAATTTAGGAAAACGGATTCCATATTTGGAATCAGGATGTTCAAATTGTGTAAATAGGTAACTTTTATTTTTAGACATTTTGAATAGTTACTGTGGTAAATATTTTATTTACCATGGTTAAAGGGTAAATCCGGTAAATAAGGGTTAAAAAAATAATATTATAATAATAAAAAATTGCCCTAAAACGTGTCCTAACCTTATTGGTGGACACATACCCGACCATGGGCATCCTTTGGTCAATTTGGGGACCCCTTGGAGCCACTTGTATGTGGTAGGGACACTTTATATTAATAAAGTTAAAATAAAAATAAAAATGGCATAAGCTTACATCTTTTAGAAGAACAATTTTTACATAGGGTTATACATGTTGGATTTTAGATTATAAATATTCATTAGAAATCTAAAAAGATTTCCTACATAATGATATTTTATTTATAATTTTTAGACATTATATAATTTATTTTATTTATGACACAATGATGATGCAGTAATTACTAAAATAGTGAAAAATAAAAATAATTGATCTTATAAATACCCAAATAATTATAATATGAACCTTTTAATGAATTAAACTAATTTTCTATGATAATATGATATATTAGGATTGATTTAATTGACTTTGTTCGAAGTAATCAATCTGTTAGGAGTTTCACAAAAATCAACTATTGAATAGTGTCAAAATTGACATAAAAGAGTTCTTAAAACAAATATTATATTATTAATTGATATTAAATTCCTAAAAATCTACGGTTCGGCCAAGAGACTTATATTATGATAGGTTCCTCATTAATGGACCACTTGGGGGTCGCTTGGATGTATATAGTATGTTTATTAATCATATTATATAAAAATACAAAGAGACATTGTAAAAGTGAAACTAATTAACTTAGAGTTAATACTTAAAGATAAGGTTAATATAAGTACCCAAACCTGTCTAAATTCTATTGGATGAGTTGTTTTCGACCTATCCACACCTCATCCTTTGAATAGTCAACTTTTGAGCCTTTGTAAACCGAATATGAATTTATTATAAATTAATATTTCTAACTTTTCCAAAGGTGCCCCTCACCCCTCTTATAAAAGGGCACTCCTCCTTATCATTTCTTCACACCTTCAAAGCCTTTTGGTTCGGCCAAACTCTGCCCAAATACTCTCCCAACATCCCTCAATACAACCTAGAGGCCTTAGTTTGATCAGAAAGCCAACCTAAGGAGCCCTTTTGATCAAATCAAAAGGAAGAACCCGAAGAAGAGGTAATGATTTCACCACCCTTTTCTAAGTTCATTTCTTCTTCCACTTCTTCTTCCTTTGTTCTTACCATTCTGAAATAATAACTCCAGTATCTCACATATACTGTGATGTTATTATAAGTATGGTACAACCATATTCAGTATTCTATCCACCCTTTGAATAACATGTCACCATACGTGCGTACGTACGGCTTACCGTCTCCACGTCGTGGTGTAATTGTTATTCAATATAATATTATTTGGATGGGTATAATAATGATGTGTAACTCATGTAAATAATAAATATAACATGTTAATGATTCTGTATATATGATATACCATCCATTTATATATTATTTTAATATCAAAAGAATGATATTGTCGCTCGTGCGTACGTACGGACTACCGTCTCCACGAACGCGATGAGATTCATTCTCCATCGTAACCATTAAAGCGTAATTATCATTTTATGATTTAAAAATGATGTTTAAGGACTTGATATCATTCTGGATATGAATAATATACAACCTATCTTTTACAAACATGTCTTACGTAACAAAACATATGAAAGAAAACAAGTAAGTTAACACCCGAAACAACGATAATACTAAGATATTATTATCAAATCAATATTAAAAGATCATATATGATATCATATTAATGTATATGATTCATGTATAATTTAATAACAATTATTTCACCATTATACAGGAGGTTAACCTACCACAACCAAGGAAAAGTACAAGGTAAGGGTTATTTCACAATCTCTTCATTATCCGAGGTTGTTTATATGTAATAATCTACTGGGATCTCTTTATCATCCACATCCATGTTTCTTAAAAATGTATTTCAAAACATTTTTACTATTTACAGGAATATGGGTTAAAGTCATTTATACCTTTTTTTGACTTTTTATAAGAGGTTTATAAAGGAATCTTTCCGTCGTTTTCAAAACAAGGTCCTTTTTAACCTTTTCGACAGAATTGAGGTAAGAATGTTTTTTTTAACTTATACGGCGGGTGCGGTTATTTTACGCCGTTATAAAATATTCAAAGCTTTCCTTACAAGCTTATAAGAATATTTTCAAAGAAAATGTTTTATTTTATATGGATCTTAAATGATTTCAAAATAAAAGGAGATATTTCTTTAAAAAGAATTTTGATTTCATCTATGTCAACATCCTTTGATGGATTTTAAGATTATTTGAAGTTGATTTATTATGATACAAAACTTCTATATTGTATTGAAGGTTTTGTGATATGTTTGACTGTGGATGTGCTATTTTTATACCATTCATAGTTTATTGTGAAAGTATTGACATTTCGTATGCTAGTTTTAATACGAATGTTTATGTTATGTTTAAACCTTTTCATATGGGAATGCATTGGACTTAATAAGTGACGGGTGGAGCCCGCTATAGCTCCTCGATGCATCGGTAGGTCTCATGAGACAAACTAGTGTCTTGGCACAAGGCCTTGACAAAATCTTATTTGTAGTCTTGGCACGAGGCCTTGTCTATGTGGTTATGATAGTCTGGCATTATGCATTCCAACATTATGAAAGTGGTTATTGATTTTTGCATGTGATTATTCGATTAGTAGAATATCCATGTGAATAAGTAAATGGAATTATTTCATTTTACTTTTTCCATACCATGTTGAAGTTCAATTTTAAAAGGCTTTTGTTTTTAGTAATGCATTGCCTTAAATGTTTATTCTTATTTATGAAAGTTTCCGCTATATTGTTATCCTTACTGGGCATTTGAGCTCACCCCTTTTCTATGTTTTATTTTTCCCCAGGATGTGAAGAAGTAAATTATGAATGACCCGCAGGGATATTATGAGGGGATAGTAGTGTGGATTATGGAGACATTATGTTCTTGTAGTAGTTTTTCATTTTATGATGTAATGTAAAACTTATGAATATATCTAGTGTTTCCAAGGCTACTAAACCAATCGGTCTTTCGAGATTTGATCTTTCTTGTGATCATGCCAATGTTATGTAATAATGCACCGACTCTGGGTAACTGGGGTCGGGGCGTTACACGGGAACCCTGTATTCCCTATTTTCAATGGATCAAGCAACCCTGAACATTATTTGACGCATTACATGTCTTGTTTTGATCCTATGATCGAAACTCCAGAGCAGCAAGAAGTAGTGAAACTCAGATGCTTCGTGTGAACCTTGCAAGGACCCACTTTTGTCTGGTATACAAGATTAAAATCCCCGTCAATTACCGGATGTGAAGATCTCCATCAAAGATTTCATCTTCAATTCAGATCAAATTTTACAAAGACAATAGTTTTCAATCTTACAAACTGTAAACAAAGGGATAATGAAAGCGTCTCTGATTTCATTGCTCACTGGAAGGGATTAACATATTCCCTGAGCATAGCACTCTGTCAAGAAGAACTGTTACCAATCTGTGTGGCAAATCTGCATGACGAATTACGCACACCACTGATCCCTGTGAAATACAAAAGAGGGTTTCAAGACCTTACCTCAATCGCTCAACAGATTGAAGACTCTCTTATATAGATTAAGGATAAATCTCATGTAATTCCATCAGCTCCAGGAAGGAGAATGAGTAAAGCCGAAACTGCTATAGTTATGCTTAAACAAGCACCTTTACCTGCTTCTACCTCAAACCCTTCATCTTCTCGAAGGGCTCCACCTCATGAGCATCAACAACAAAGTATGTTTCATCAAAAAGATCAAAGAGATCAAATACGGAAATATTTTTGATGATTTTAAGAGTAAAGTTTATTCATTCTGAAATAAAAAAGATCATGGTTACTTCATTTCAGCCCTGGAGAATAATTTGGTTATGTTACCAAGGCCCAAAAGGCCAAACATGGAAGGAGATGAAGTCCATCCCAATTATTTCCCCTTTCATCAAATGTTGGGGCATCCCATCCAGGAGTGTTTTGTCTTAAAATTCCTCCTGAAAAAGATGGTATACTCGGGACAAGTCAAATTAAAAGGTTCTTCAGCTTAGGTAGCATGTGTTACTGCTATAGTTCCATAGGAGGAAGGTGAGAGGCAAGAATTTAAGAACAAAAATGCACAAAAAAATATGATGATTGGATGGTCAGAAATACGATCAACCTAACTCATGATATTTTGTGAACGCAATTGAAGAAACCAATTGTGCCTTCTTCCATGAATGCCACAGCAAAACCCTCTCCATCAGAGGGAAAATCCTCAAAGAAACGACATGATTCAATGAACGAAAAAGAATCAGAAGAAGATGAGTATGTATCAAAGCCTATGTTGTCTTTGACTCTGGTAGGATTCATGCCATCTACTTCAAATCAACAGGCACCACCCCACCAAACGGTACAGCCAAAATTGGCTATTCAGGAAAATTCTTCATCGAATGAAGATTTAATCTTTGGTTCTGTTAATATGATTCAATTAACAGATCCATATGCCAGTCGCAGTTTTGATTTCGATGAGCCTGAATTCCCTATATCAAACAGAGGAATCAGAGAAAGTTCCATAGGATCAGGATATAGGGGAATACGTGGATCTTTCAGAAGCCACTATTACAATTCTACCCCTACGAGAGCTGTGTACGCAATAGAAACTCATGGTAGATCCCTTCAGCGAGCTCAGCAAGAACAAGCATGTTCTTCTACCAATAGTAGATTCAATCCTGGAACAGTTATTCTAGAAGACCGGTTGAAGGTTCCATCTTATTCCTCTCATCATGTGAATGGATATAATTGTTATAATCTTCCAAAACCAGGAATATTTCCATCTCCTATCCCAATACAAGATGCATCAACATCCAAAGCATCTGCTTCCAAGGCACCTGCTAAGCCACATGTTCCTATTGGGAAACGTAGACCTCTTGATCAAAAGTATGATGTATTGAAACACCTGGCCCAAGTACTAGACAAGTTATCAATTTTGGATGCTTTGAATCTGTCAAAAGATCTTCGGGAAGCACTCATCGAGGCTTTGTCAAGTCCTCAGGAGTTTAAAACTGAAATTGCTGCAGCTGAAGTCTATTACATAGAGAATAATCCTGTAGAATTCCCTGAAATAATATCGTTTACTAATGGAGATGATGTTTTGAATGGGCATATTAGACCTTTGTACATATCTAGAATGTTCAATGGTGTAGACTTCCGAATAGATTTCATTGATAATGGTTCAGGAGTTAATATCATGCCTATTCGTACACTTAGTCTATTGGGCCTTTCAGAATCTGATTTATCTCCTTCAACTATGATGTTACAAGGATATGATAAAAATGAACAAGAACTACTGGGCGAAGTTACACTCAACTCAGTTTGGAGATCTTGTATCCAATTCAGATTTCATGGTTGTTGATCATGACTCAGCCTTCAACATCCTGCATGGAAGACCCTGGCTACATCAACATGCGGTTATCCCTTCATCATACCATCGATGTCTCAAATATTGTTTTGATGGTAAAGTTGGGACATTGTATGGTGATAAGGCCACGTTCAAGACATCTGAGTCTCAATACATTGAGGATACATTCTATCACATGAAGGGAATGGATAAATCCACAACAAAAGATATTACCAAAGTTAATACTCCATATGGTTTGGAGAAGATTCCAGTAAATCCATTTGCGCATGTGAGTACAGATTATGTATTTCCTATCAGTCAAATTGAAAAGATAGACCCAAATCAAAATACTCTTATGGAAAGATCCATAATGTCAATTACGACAATCGATCCAAACAACATAGGAGAAATTGGTGATCCTCCAGGAAATGATGAAAGCTCAAATGGAGATGTCTTCATTTCATATGTTGAAATCCAGAAAGTCTATACTTCGCCAATAAGGCCATAAGAAGTTATAGCAAAATCAGTGGTGAACAATGATGTAGATTCCCAATCCATCATCTCCTCTTTATTTCCCAAGGAAGACCCTTCATTATCAATTGGGTTAGAAATGGAAGCTTCTTCTTCAAGATATTCAAATTTTGAAATCTATTCTGATCATGAAAATTCTGCTTCATTATCTACTATACAAGTAGAAATGGAAGAAATAACACATGTTGAAGAAGAAGAGGAAGATCTAAGATATTCTCCTCCAGCATTTGAAAAGGGTATCTCTACCACCGTGGATGAACTCAGAGAAATACATCTGGGTACAAAAGAAGATCCACGCCCCACTTTAATCAGTGCGGCTATGAATCTTGAAGAACAAGATATGTATATTTCCTTTTTTAATTAAAATCGAGACATATTTTCTTGGAACTATACAGAGATGCCCGTGCTTGATCCTGATGTTTCTACTTATCATTTGGGTTTACCAGATGAACATCGAGGATTTAAGAAAGCCACAAGAAGAACACACCCAACTTATGCTTCCAAAATTGAAGCTGAGGTGGATAAGCTTATCAAAGCTAACTTCATCAGAGAAGTTCAGTATCCCAAGTGGTTAGCTAATATTGTCCCTGTAAAGAAGAATAACGAACAAATTAGAGTTTGTATCGATTTCAGAGATCTTAATCGGCATTGTCCTAAGGATGATTTCCCAATTCCGATTAAAGAACTTTTAATTTATGCAACAACTGGCTATGAAGCACTTTTCTTCATGGATGGATATTCCAGATATAATCAAATCCGAATGGCCCTAGAAGATGAGGAATACATAGCCTTTAGAGACCCTCAGGGTGTGTTTTTCTACCGGGTAATGCCCTTTGGCTTAAAGAATTTGTGCGCAACATATCAGCATGCCATGCATTGTATCTTCAAACCCTTCCTAGGGAAGTTTTTTGAAAGCTGTGTAGACGATTTTTTGGTTAAATACAAACAAAGTTCTAATCACTTGGCTGATTTTAAAGTCATATTCCGCAAGCTTCGACAACATAATTTGAAGATGAACCCCTTAAAATGTGCTTTTGGGGTAACCTCAGGAAAATTTCTCAGCTTTGTTGTACGCCATCGTGGTATTGAAGTCGATCCTGAGAAGACAAAGACAATCCTTGGTATGTCACCTCCTCAAAAATTGAATGAATTAAGAGGACATCAAGGAATCTTAGCCTATATTCGATGTTTCATCGACAATTTGGCAGGGAAAAGTTTACCCTTCACCAAATTGATGAAGAAGGGAGTCACTTACCAGTGGACAAAAGAATGTCAAGAAGCATTCAATATTCGCAAGAAATACCTCTTGAGTCCACCGATACTCATGCTACCTGTTGAAGGAAGACCACTTATACTCTACGTGACAGCTCTAGAGTGATCATTAGGTTCCTTTCATGCTTAGAAGAATGATGCTGGGAATGAAAACAGCCTCTATTACCTCAGTCGGACTATGCTTGAAGTAGAAACCTGGTATTCAAGTATTGAGAAGTGCTACCTGGCATTAATCTTTGCAGTTCAAAAGTTGAGACACTACCTGCAACATTACGAGGTCCAATTGGTATCTCGCAATAACCCGCTCAAATTCATCCTTAGTCGTCCAATGCTTACAGGACGTCTGGCAAGGTGGGCAGTTATTTTGCAGCAATTTAACATTCAGTATGTGTCTCAAAAGGTAATAAAGCGCCATACTCTGGCCGATTTCCTGGCTGAACACCATTCAGTGGAAGACACATCTTTAGATATTTAACTCCCTGATGAGGAAGTCTTCTCTATTCAAGAAAGTCCTCATGCATGGGAAATGTATTTTGATGGTTCTTCCAGAAGTCCAACATGGAGGAAAATGGAAAATCCTAAATTCAAAAACGTTGGCTTAGGAATTGTTCTCATTTCTCTAGAAAAGTCAGTGTTACCTTATTCCTTATTATTATGGGAAGGTGGTACCAATAATGAAGCATAATACCAAGCTCTAATCGTAGGCTTGGAATTGTCTCTTCAAGCACAAGTGAATCACTTAAAGGTGAAAGGTGATTCAGACCTAGTAATCAAACAAGTCAATGGGGATTATTCCATCAAAAAAGAAAAACTAATCCCATTGTATGATTACGTCAGAGAGTTAATGGTGGAATTCCCTTCGAAACCAACATTTTTTTATGTCCCAAGATCACAAAATTCCCAAGCTGATGCACTGGCTAATATAGCAACAGCTCTGGCAGATCCATATCAAGACAAGGCAACCATCAGTATTGCCCACCGTCGTGGAATTTCACCTTATGGTCGAAGCAGAACATAGGAGATTAATGAAATTAGTCCCATTCCGGAACCATATGGTCATACTACAGGATGGATGCCACCTATCAGGGAATAACTTCAAAATGGAACACTTCCACCTAATAGAGCTGGGAAAGAACAAATCTAGCGACGTGTGGTCAATTTTACTGTTTATGATAGCCCAGATCACCTAGAGAAAATTCTCTACAAACGTGGTTTTGATGGAGTTCTCTTCATATGCATTGATGGTGAAGA
The DNA here is from genome assembly GCA_963277665.1 of Viscum album. NCBI lineage: Eukaryota > Viridiplantae > Streptophyta > Magnoliopsida > Santalales > Viscaceae > Viscum > Viscum album. Next base: position 1,429,342,102 of record OY728140.1, on the reverse strand, counting down.
GACAATGGAAGTCATGAAAGAAGTGCATGCAGGAATCTGTGGTGCCCACCAGTCTGGACATAGACTCTCTGATCAGATTCGAAGGCTTGGATACTTTTGGCCTTCAATGATACAAGATTGTGTTGATTTCACAAAGAAGTGTCATTCATTCCAAGTACATGCCAACTTCATTCATAAACCTCCATAGTTTCTTCATACAACTAAATACTCGTGGCCATTTGCCACATGGGTAATGGATGTGGTGGGACCTTACCCTCCAGCTACGGCCAAGCAGTTTAAGTATATTCTTAATGCTTCTAATTTCTTTTCCAAACGGGAGAGGCAATACCTCTTAAGGAAGTCAGTTCTAAATGCAGTGTTATCTTCATCAAGTCTAATATCCTTACCAGATTTGGTGTCCCTCATATCATATTGATGGACAATGGAACCATCTTCTGTTCATCTGAGGTGAAGAAGTTGTATCAAGAATACAACATCAAATCCAACCATTCATCTAGGTATCATGAAGTGGCCAATGGCCATATAGAAGCTTTCAACAAGACTCTGTCAAATATACTACAAAATATGGTGGATAAAGATAAGAAATCATGGCCTGATAAACTCTTTCATGCTTTATGGGCTTATCGGACTACCACCCGCACTGCAACTCGGTCACCTCCATATTCACTAGTATATAGAACGGAAGCCGTCTTTCCCATTGAAGTTCAATTGCCTTCGCTCAAAGTAGCCATTTGTGATCATTCATCTACAAATAAACAATCTCAAAATCGATTGAATGAATTAGAATGGTTAGATGAGAAAAGATTGTGTACTTTTCACCACTTGTAAGTCTATTAGAATCGAATAGCACGATATTTCAACAAAAAAGTTCGTCTTCGTTCATTCACTCAGGAAGAATTGGTATTAGTTCTCAGAACTCCAATGATACCAAGAAAGAAACCTCCCAAACCTGAGCCAAAATGGGAAGGACCTTACTCAATACATAAGGTCTACTCCAATAGAGCTTATTCTTTAATCTCAATGGATGGAGAACTCATCAATACTCTAACCAATGCTAGATTTCTGAAGAAATGTTTTTTATGAACACAAAATACATCCTTGGTCCATACATATGACCTTAAACTATTTTTACTTTCGTCTAACATGACACTAAACTGTGACGTCCTAATTACATGATGGTAAACGGTATAAAATTCCTTTACATCCGGAAAGACGTTAAGCTACATAACCATCCATGGTCCATACATATGACCTTAAACTATTTGTACTTTCGTCTAACATGACGCTAAACTATGACGTCCTAATTACATGACGCTAAACTGTATAAAAGTACTTTATGTACGGAAAGAGGTTAAACTACATAACCAATGGTCCATACATATGACCTTAAACTATTTGTACTTTCGTCTAACATGAAGCTATACTATGATTTCCTAATTACATGATGCTAAACTGTATAAAAGTACTTTACGTCCGGAAAGACATTAAACTACATAACCAATGGTCCATGAATACGACCATAAACTATTTTCACGTCCCTTAAGTCTAGCATGACGTTAAACTACATCATCCATGGTCCATACATATGAACTTAAACTATTTGTGTTACTTTTGTCCCACACGATGTTAAACTATCGAAAAGTTCCCTAATTCGTCCAACATGACATTAAACTATGTCCCCCTTCATCATCCTTGCTATATGACGTTAAACTATATAGAAGTCCCTTTCGTCCAACATGACGTTAAACTGCATAACCAATGGTCCATGCATATGACCTTAAACTTTTGGCACTTACGTCCAACATGACGCTAAATTGTATCATCCCTTTTTCATCCAACATGACGTTAAACTATGAAAAAGTCTCTAATACGTCCAACATGACTTTGAATGGTGTACTCTTTTTTCCTTACTATATGACATTAAACTACGCAGTCCTCTTTTTGTCCAACGTGACATTAAACTGTGTTGTCCCCATCGTCCTAACTACATGACGCATAACTATATATAAAGTTATTTGATACATCCTACATGACATTAAAATGTACTTTGTCCCTGCTACATGACACTAAACTGTGCAGCACTTATAGTCATAACTGTAAGAATTTAAACTGCATAGTCCCTTTATATGTCCTACATGACATTAAACAGTGCATCGTTAAGGTTATTGTTACCTCTTGTTTCTCACAGTGAGTATGACTCATGTGAGCTTAGAGAAAACTTCAACCATAACACTCTCTCTGGGCTACTAACCATGTGTAAGTCCCAACAACATCAATTTTTTAATCGTTGTCCCCAAGAACAACTTGATCATTAATTCATTCTTTAATTGAACTATGCAGACTTTGGTCCTTGCCTTCTAGGCTGGGTACATAGGCAACCTACCAAGGTTCAATCCCACAGTCAATCTCTTCACATCAGTTCACCTCCATCTCATACGATGTTGATTCGTGAATCTTCCCCTATAATCAATATCTTTACATTGGTTCACTTTCGTCCTTGCTATACAATGTTAAACTATACAACACTTTCATCTAGTATGAATATAAACTATGACATTATTTGATACACTCATCTGAGAGGGAATCATTATTTACATTGATTTTAAATCATGTTTCATTCTAAAGACTACGTGCATACATGAAAATGCATGTACCTTTTATCTTGGGTTAAACCATCATTGCACTAAAGTATCTTTTCACCCTTCACATGTACGAACCAAATTTGTACAGAGGGTAGTTCTAGAACTACATGGTCTTGATTCCCATCCTTATGGGATACGTAGAAATGTTCATGTGTCCCTCGAATCCAGCCCCAAGTCTTCAGGCCTAACCCCAAATTCCACTTTCAGTCCCCTGGCTGAAAAGTCCCTGTGAAAACACACACTATGTATTTCTTATAATGGTCCAAGATCTATGACCCTAAACTAGGATCTCCAATCCTTTTGTCCCACACGATGTTAAACTGTAGTTTAAGAACTATGTATGGCTTGATTCCCATCTTTATGGGATATGTAGTGAAGTCCAACATTTCCATTCAGAACCCAGCCACAACATGATTATGGTTAGCATTGATCTGTGTATCTCTGCATACATTGGTAAATACCCATGTTTATGTGTCATAATCCTAACCTTAAATATTTTCAGATCTTCATAACCCTTTTCTTAACTTCTAGTCATAAAAAGGTTTGAAATTCTGAGTGTTATTTTACCTGATCATGCAGCATGTTCCCTTAGGTGGCCTTGCATAAACAGTCTACATAACGGACCTGTCAGCCAAAAGATGCTATTATTTGACTATGCAGCCAATGCCCTTAGGTGGCCTTGCATAATTCAACCCCCTAACGGGTTTGTTAAATACTGTTAACTTCATTCTTGGGAATAAATCTTCTTTTGTCCTTATATTATTAATGAGAATATGAAGGGATCCGCAAAAATAGTCATCCTTAACATACTTGTCCCATATCCTTTCTCATGATCTGAAATTATTCAAGTCTATGGTTTATATTCTCCTTCCATACATTTAGTTCAGACCTTCGTAGGAGTAATATTCATCCAGTTCTTTGATAATCTTGTTAGAAAATATCTTCTCCATATTCAAGTACCTCTTTCCATACTGAAAACTCTATAATTTGGAAAATTTGAATCTTCATAAAATTTCATTGGCTTTTTTGCACTAGGAAAGTAAATTTCTGAGAGTTATTTTTCCTGACTATGTAGCACGTGACCTTAAGCAGCCTTGCATAAACAATCTACATTATGGACCTTTTAGCCAAAAGATATTATTTATTTGACTATGCATACAATGCCCTTAGGTGGCCCTGAATAATTCAACCCCATAACTGGTTTGTTAAATAATGGTAACTTCATTCTTGGGAACTACTTCATCTAATGCCTTTTTAGATCTTTTTCATATCATTCCTCAGATTCAAATTTTCATAAGTCATAGTTTAGATATTTTCCCTCATACTTGAGTATGGTAATATATTTTTTGATAAATTGTCAAGGAATTGATTCAATTCTAATTCATTCGGTCAAAGCTATTTCAACCTTAAAAATTTTCCTTTTTATGTCCGACATGAATGAATTTAAACTACTAATAACCACAAAGACCCCTGGTTTCTCTTTCTTCCCCAGAGTTAAATCCTCTTTTCCTTCCGGATCCAACTCTGAGGGGGGACATTTGTTGACGCTCCTTTCTGTCACAGAGTCTAACGAATTGAAAAACGAAATACCTTAAACCCAAATTGATTCATCCTTTGAAGAAAACATAAAAAATTGAAAAAGGCATGAACAAGGGTTCTTTTCCCTTTGGGTCGCACAAGTTCCATCACTGTCACGCAAGTATACTTGCGCGCCACCTAATGGTAACGCAAGTGACTTGCGCGCCCTAAAGGATAACCACCCGGAGTCTTCTCCAGCCTATAAATAGACCCTATGGACCCCCCATTTAGAGAGTAATTTTTACAAAATTCAGATACGGATCCCTGAACGCCCAAGTCTATTCTTCAGGTCTTCCGAACACTTCTAAGGTAATTCTTTACCTAGAATGGAAGGTATAAACAAGAGGCATAATGTCTAAGTGTTAGAATTCACTAACACTTGCGTGATTAAGTGTTTTACCCTGAAGGGAAATGTACACACTTGCGCGCCTCCCTACTTCTTCACCATAACTTGCGCGCCATATTTTGGAAAGCCTCTTAGGATAATAATAAAGGCTTTGATCAAGGATCACCCAAATATTACTCTAAGGGCCGAAAATCGCACAAGTACACATGTGTCGCGCAGGTATACCTGCGCGACAAGGACTTGCGTGCCCACACAGTACCTGTGCACCTGCTAGGATATACACACCCCTACCTTTTTTTGGGTTCCCTTCTTTCCCATTTAACCCCTGTTATATAATTCCACCTCTCATATTCAAGATTCAGTCTTCAAGACACTCTTAAAATCCATTTATGACATTTTTTCTTGATTAACTTCCTTATCTAAAAGGAATTATGTGGAATATCTCTCAAAATATAGTGATTTACACATCTTTATCTCACTAAAGATTGAGATTTCATTCATTCAACCACATCCCTTAAGATGTGAGAATCCTTAACCTGGGCGTCCTTTTCAGGAGTAATCCCCAGTCCAAATTCTCATTATTGTGGGAATCCTCTTTAGGAGTAAGCCCTAAGTCCACTAATCTAGGCATCCTCCTTAGGAGTAAGCCCCAGTCTTAAAGTTCATAAATATGGGCCTCCTTTTCAGGAGTAAGCCCCAGATCCCCTAACCTGGGCCTCCCTTTCAGGAGTAAGTCCCAGTCATAATTCCCATTAATTTTACCCAATCTTAAATTTCTTAAATATGGGAATCCTCCTCAAGAGTAAGCCCCAACCATAATTCTCTTAACCTGGGACTCCTTTTCAGGTGTAAGACCCAGTCTCAAATATGGGACTCCTTCTCAATAGTAAGCCCCAAGTCCCTTTAATTTTCAGATCCCTTTAACCTGGGCCTCCTTTTCACGAGTAAGCCCCAGTCTTAATTTCCTTTTGATCTGGGATTCCTTCTCAAGAGTAAAACACAATCATAAGTCCCCTCCTAATTTGGGCATCTTCCATGGGAATAAGCCTCAAGATTATATTATCCAAATATCCATGAAGCACATATACCTTTATGGACCCTTTTCCTGGATTTCTTCCCTGAAGTAAATCTTAATTCTTATCTATTTGTGAAGTCATTCACACATAAGCCCCATATCATTGCATCTTTTGTGGAACAATTGTCTGGTATCACCAATACCTCTTGTTTCTCACACTGAGCATGACTCACATGATCTTAGAGTGTAAAAGTAATCATGAAATATTTCTTTGAGCCATCAATCATGCATAAACATCATGCTCCCTTACTCGAACTACATGGGTTCTGATTCCTTTTCTCAAAAAAAAAAGGATACATAGGTATCCCATCAGCGGGTATGATCCCAACTCTGAAATAATCCATGTCCTCTTGAATGATAATAAACGTCAAGTGCCCCACTGAGTGGCATTAAAACCAGTTTGGTCATCATAATGACCCAGAGACTTTTATGTATTTTTAAGGATACAATCAACTAAGAATATATAACAAATACAGATGATTATTCATCGATGAAGAACCTCAAATACATATAAAATATTCTCTGAATTTCCTACATATCAATCATTGATTGTCAGACTAAAGGAAATCTCATTTTATACCTAGTAATGTAATCAGGATTCACGAACATAAATTAAATCTATAAAGAGAGTTTTGGAGTAGACAATAATTCCCCTCAAAAAGGTGAGATGAGTCCAATCTCCCATCCTCTAGACCAATGAAAATTCCTAATCCTCATCAGTCCACAACTAATGTGCATGTACCTTTGGAAAGTAGGTCTAAATGGTTATGGAATCATTGGATTTTTCCGGTTCTACGAACAAAACCGTTAAAAACCAATTGGAATGTTTGCACCATAAATCAACAAGGTCATGCCCAATTCTCGTAGGAAATAGTCATTTAATTGAATGAATTTGAATGGTAATTGGTAGGATTATTTACTGGTGTACTCCTAGTTCATTACTGTATTTATTTTGGTTTACTTTTGTTGTATTACTCACTGACAGTAGGGCAAAAATCTCATTGTGGTTTCCTACTGGGATTAGTCTCACAACCTGTTTGGGTCCTGCTTTACGGCCCAAACAGATTATATGGTTTATGGTGTAGATAGGGATTGTGGTCCTTCAACCTCAGATACTTGATTGCTGGTTGGATCTGGAAAGCATGGGACTAGGCTTTATCTCTTGATGTTGCTGGTGTTGCTATTTATGTTTCGTACTTTGGTTTTAGTTGTATTCCATCACATTTATTTTTTACTACTTTCCATTTATACATGTACCATACTGCATCATTATTATATCAGACATTGATTCTACTTTTAGTTTAGTTGTTGTATGTTGTTTGCTGCTTCTGCTATTGTTTATGTTTATTCTTCTGCTATATACTTACAAAAGGAGGGTATAGTTTCCCCACAGACTCACCAAGGACCTCGCTATTAGTTAGCAGCCTCTAGCATTTGGGTAAATGCACTTGAGGTCATGTGGCGAACCAGGTACGGGGTACCAGTTATGTGGCTCTGGATTTGGGTTGTTACAAATTGGTATCAAACGAGTTTTCTTCTTTTCTATTTCCTTACTATTTTGTTACAATAGACAGGGACATGAATAAATGGGTAGTTAGTACTTAACTGTGCCCGGCAGTAATTAACCCGTGTACAGGGAAAAGCTATATTACCTCGTAATTTCAATTTTCAGTTTTTTCAAGTATTACAATTTATTATATTTCACCATTGGGAGATGAACATATTATGTGTTGTTACATTTTATATGATTGTGGTTCTATTTTGTTGCAACCCAATGAGATGAGGGTGTGCCATCTCATGCATCATATAGGCACAGGGTAGGAAATCACATGTCATGCATTTTACCATGCCATCTAGGGCACATTAGAATTTCATGCTGTTGTGATAGATGCCATGATAAATTATGCATGTTGTTGTGATACTTGTTGTGACGGACATACTTGTTATGATTTTTTACTTAATATATGCATTGTTATGATGCCAATATTTGATTCGCGGGGAGTATGGGTCCCCAAGGATCGGAATTTGGCACATAGATGTTTGTTTTTCATTGTTTTTGGCATTCGGTGCAGTTTCTGAGCTACTTCCAGGAAAAACACAGAATAGACGGCGTGTAAATTATTACTACATGCCGTGTAGTTGATAAACCGTGTTACTAACTGTGTGAACATAGACATGGGGTTGTGGAGAGTCTTCGGGGACACGCCGTGTACCATAAGTACACGCCGTGTAGAAGTCAACCGTGCACCCGACCGTGTCACTAACAACACGGGTTGGGGAAACTCGTGTAGTATACACTGTGTGTTATAAGAACAAGCCGTGTAGTTTTCTTCTGGGTACCCGGCCATGTCACTAACAACACGGGTCGGTTTTATCTATCCTTATACATGCCATGTTTGTTCGGAACACGCCATGTAGCTGACCGTGTAACCGCTACACGGGTCACTGGAACCTGTCTAGTACACGCCGTTTCTTTAGTGAACAAGCCGTGTAGTTTAGAATTAGGAGGACCATGTAGGTTAGCCATGTAAAGATACTCGGGCAGGGGAGTGGAGATCAAGTACATGCCGCATTTTGGGACAACACGTCGTGTAGTCTGAGATGTTACATGACCATTAACGGTGGAAGTGCACACCCATGTAAATGGCATTAACAAACATGACGTGTAGTTTAAATACATTCCATGTAGTCTCGTTTTGAAAAGTTAAGTGTTTATCTCTCCTGTTCCCATTTTGTATTCTTGTGTTTTCTATCCTTGTTAATCCTAAATCTGAGGTGTGTTTTTGACATCTTCGGGCCATGGCACCAAGACGTCCTCCCGTTGCATTCCAGGAACCAGTCAGTGACCGTACGCCTGATACGACAGACCAAGGACTACTAGTAGTTCCGCTGATCGTTCCAGACATGGCACCTATAGTGATTCCAAACACTCGTGCTGACGCTCAGTTCAGAGATGGTTTCATGAGGTTCATGCAGACCTTCTGGGGAGCTCAGAATCCTACCTCATCTATGGCAGAGCTGACGCGAGTCTTCCAGTAGTAGCACCCTCCCACCTTTACAGGGGGGTGGAGGAACTCAGGTTGCAGAGTCATGGATGGAAACCATGATTTCCATCTTCGAGCATTTGGAGACACCCCCAGATAGAAGGGTGAATCATGCGACTTACATTCTGCAAGATTCTGCCAAGAGGTGGTGGGATGTGGTCTCACAGGCAGGGCGCAAACAGACTATGACTTGGGAAGAGTTCCATCATACGTTCTATGACTACTTATATCTGGCGATGCTGAGGGTCGACAGAGCCAGAGAGATCATGAATCTGCAGCAGGGTACTCTTTTGGTTATGGAGTATTCTTAATGTTTCTCTGAGTTACAACGTTTCACTCCTGTTCCGGGAAATGATGAGTTGTTTTTGGAAAGGATGTTTGAGGAAGGCCTCAAACCAGATATCAGATCACATGTGAACGTCTTCCAGTTTAATTCTATTACCCTTATATTCAACCAGTTTCTGATCACCGAACAAAATCTAAGTGAGAATAGAGCTTTTGACTAGGGCGGTTCAGCATCCAAGACTGGTTCATTGCATAATGACAACAGGAAACACCACCGAGAGTCTACCTGAGGTGACTCGAGGAAGTGAGGTAATTCTTCTGGAAGACAGGATATTCCTTCTGGGAACCAGGTGGTGTGCGATCAGTGTGGAAAGAGAGAGAATAAGAAACCTCAGTGCCCGAGATATCTATTGGAGTGCCGAGATTGCGGCAAGATGGGTCATGTACAACGTTTTTACAGGGTTATTATTCCGACAGCTAGTGAAGGAGGATCGGTTTCTACTCATTGTACAGGAGCAGGATTACCAGTTCCCCAGCAGACTGGGGTCTGGATTTCTTTAGTTCAGTAAAGCCATGGTAGAGGTTGTGGATGCGGTGTTTAGGCTCAGGGAGGATCAGCTCAGGGATATCAGGCTGCTACAATGGGCTGCAGTACTGGCCAGACGTTTGCGGTAGAGCAGATCCATCAGGATCAGGATCATGGACCTTCTACTGTTCGAGGTACGATCTTAGTAGCCTCATTTTTATCTTCTGCACTTTTTGATACCGGGGATTCTCATAGATTTAATTCTGTGCACACTGTGGAGAGAATTAGACTTACTGTCTTTACTTCTGAAGATACGTTGGAACTAGACACTCCTTTGGGACATTGAACTACTAGTGTGTGTTAGTACAAGGAGTTCCCCCTTGAGGTTGGTGGGTGTCACTTCTTGTGGGATCTTTATGTCCTTGAGATGACGGGTTATTATGTCATTCTCGGAATGAATTGGCTAGTTCCTTTTCATGCCTTTGTCGATTGTTATCACCGCAGGGTGAGTTTAACATCACCAGAGGGTAGGTCATTTCTTCACAAGGGTGAGTGGGATGTCCAGGAAAGAAAAGATGGACCAGAGCATCTTGGGTTGGGTTGTGTTACAGCCTAGATTGCTAGTTTATATCTGGATGATCAGGGAACTTCTCAGATAGACTTCCCTCCATAGGTTGACCGTTTTCCGGATGTCTTTCTTGAAGACTTTTCAGGGTTGCCTCTGGAGCGTGAGGTAGACTTCCCGATTGAGCTTGTGCCAGGAGTAGCACCGGTATCCATACCTCCTTATAGGATGGCTATGCCTAAGTTTCAAGAACTCAAGAAGCAATTGGAGGAGTTGCAGGTGATGGGTTTTATCTGACCCAGTACTTCCCCTTGGGGTTCGCCAGTGTTGTTTGCGAAGAAGGCGGATGGTACCTTACGGCTTTGTGTGGACTATCGGAAGATGAACCAGTTGACGGTTAAGAACCGATATCCATTGCCGAGGATTAATGATCTTTTTTATCAGCTTTGAGAAGCCAGGGTATTCTCGAAGATCAACTTGAGATCCGGATATCATCAGTTGCGGATCAGACCATCTGATATACCTCTCACAGCTTTCCGAAGTAGGTATGGTCTGTACGAGTATCGGGTTATGTCGTTCGGTCTCACGAATGCACTGACAGTTTTCATGGCGCTGATGAACAGAGTTTTCCATCCTCACTTGGAATCTTTCTTCATTGTCTTTTTGGACGATATCTTGGAGTACTATCACACTCAACACAACCATACTACCCATCTTTAGATCGTATTGAGTACACTAAGAGGGCATCAGTTATATGATAAGCTCTCAAAGTGACACTTTTGGATGGATGAGATTCACTTCCTGGTCATGTCATCTCCGAGATATGAGTTTCAGTAGACCTAGAGAATGTGAGAGCTGTAGTTACCTGGTATCATCCGAAGAATGTCTTTGAGGTACGGAGTTTATTGGGACTGGCTGGTTACTACAGGCAGTTTATACAGGACTTCTCAGGCTTAGCAGCACTGTCGATGGGCTTGACTATGAAAGTTGTGAAGTACATTTGGTCAGAAGCATGTGACTCAGCCTTCCAAGAGCTAAAGGGGAGATTGACCTCAGCACCAATTCTAGTTCTTCCAGAGCTGATAAAGAGTTATATAGTTTTCTGTGATGCATCTGGCATCAATCTTGGAGCAGTGCTTATGCAGGAAGATCGTGTCGTTGCGTACGGATCTCAGTAGTTGAGGCCACATGAGAAGAACTATCCTACGTAGGACCTAGAGTGGGATTCAGTTGTTCATGCCTTGTATTGTTGGAGAAATTATCTCATGGGAGAGAATTATGTGGTATATACTGAGCCCAAGATCCTCAAGTATATCTTCACACAGCATGACTTGAATCTGAGACATCGGAGGTGGGTCGAGTACCTACAGTCTTTCGACTTCGAGCTTTCTTACGCGCCTGGGAAAGGAAATGATGTGGCTGATGCACTGAGCAGGAGGACTCAGTTACAGGAAGTTCATGAGGCCAGCAGCAAGTGGCAGCTTATGGATCTATTCTCTGAGATGCATTTGGAGGTGCATGACAGATAGGGGAAAACCGTTCTTTCTTCTGTAGCTATTCCCTCTACTCTTTTATATCGAGTTCAAATGAGGTATCTATCAGACCCAGAAGGCCTAGTCCTATGGGAGGGTGTGTCATATGGAGACCCTACTCTAGGATGGACAGTGGGAGATGATGAGGTGCTACATTTTCATGGCCACATATGGGTTTTAGTGAACATACGTGAGGAGATGATGTGGGAGTTTAATGCTTCAGCTTTGGCAGTTCATTTTGGTGTCACAAAGATTTACAGAGACTTACACCATTAGTATTGGTGGCTAGGTATGAAGAAGGATGTGGCCAGTTTTGTTATGTGGTGTTCCACCTGTCTGCAGGTGAAGGCATAACATCAGCGACCCGCAGGGCTTTTACAGTAGTTGCCCATTTTTGAGTGGAAATGGAATGATGTCGTGATGGACTTCGTGATAGGGTTACCGAGATCTCCTCGAGGAAATGATGCGATTTGGGTTGTAGTGGACAGGCTCATGAAGGTTGCACACTTCTTCCCAATCAAGGAGACCTTCAGTGTTGATGATCTGGGACGGTTGTACATCTGTGAGATTGTACGTATTCATGGAGTTCCAAACTCCATAGTTTCAGAAAGGGATGTGTGTTTTACTTCGCACTTTTGGTAGGGGCTATAGAAGGCTTTGGGTACACAGGTACTTTTGAGTACAGTATACCATCCCCAGACTGATGACCAGTCTGAGCGTACAATCCAGGTGCTTGAGGATATGGTCTGATCTTGCATTCCAGACTTTGGAAGTACTTGGGAGAAGCATATCCCTCTGGTGGAGTTCGCCTACAACAACAGTTTTTAGGAGACTATTCAGATGGAACCTTATGAGGCTTTGTACGGTAGGTTATGCAGATCACATTTTTGCTGGCTAGAGGCAGGAGAGGCAGCATTGATGGGACCTCGTCTCATTCAGGAGACCATGGAGTAGGTGGAGTTAATTAGGAAAAGGATGGATACTGCACAGTCTCGGTAGAAATCTTATGTTGTTCAACGAAGACGACCTCTGGAGTTCAAGGTTAGAGATCAGGTTTTCCTACGCATTACACCGAGGTTGGGACATAAGAGGATTAGGAGGCAGTTAAATATTTCACCAAGATATGTCGGGCCATTTGACGTTCTGGAGAGAGTCGGGCATGTTGCTTACGGGTTTAAGTTACCACAGAGGTACCAGGCCAAGCACGACGTCTTTCATGTTTCTCTGCTTCGACGGTGTTTCTCAGAACTGTCTCATGTTTTTCTGCCTGAGGGGTTTGAGCTGGAGCAGGATGCATATTTCGAGGATCATCCAATCAGGATTGTTGATCATAGTGCAAAGGTACTTCGTGGCCGGTCTGTTCCTCTGGTAAGGGTACTATGGAAGCACGGTCGTATACAGGACAAGACTTGGAAGAGGGAGGCTGATATGCGATCATAGTGACCAGAGTTGTTTGAGGTTTCTTCTTCTACGCCTTGTTTGGGAAATTCAGGGAAAAATCTTTTTAAGGGGGGAAGTATATCAGAATCTAGATCTTTATTTGAGGTATGTTTTTCTTTTTCTGGTGTTTTTGGGAAAAGTAATGTTTCTGTAAATTTTTAAAGTACACACCGTGTACTTTATGAGTACACGCCGTGTACTCTTTTCCCGCTCAAAGCCATGTGCTTGTTGTGCCCGGGCCACACACACGATGTGTAGGGGTGACATGGAGGCTGATTTTTGCAGAGAACGGAAAAACCTAGTACACGTTGTGTACTCTAAAATTACACACTGTTTACATTATTTTTTATTTCATTAATTGGACCCGGGTCGCACCTAATGATCATAAACGTCTTCTTCTCCACCTAATTCCATCCACAATGTCCGAGGAGGCCAATTCTTCTCCGAGACACCGATACGTCACCAGTTGTCCGAATCAAACTCTGTTGATTGCAGAAGAATCGTAGCGGTGAGTTCTTGGTTCTTCTTTGGCCACGGTTTCTGATTCTTCCTCTTGTATGGGTTATCTGAGGTTGAACTTTTTAGACGTTTTTGTAGATCTACTCCATTGTAGGCCGATTCACGGGTCGACGTTCAAGTATATCGATCTTTGCGGATCGAGGTATGTGGTTCGTTTCCCTACGTTGAAGTTCTTTGACTTTTGGTTGAAAAAGTACCGAATACCCATTTATCGGGTATCCCAGGTTTAGGATTTTGATCATATTGTTTGTTTTCCCTAGATTACATGTTAGATTAAGATTAATTGTTTCTAATATATTCTTGGTTACATGTTTGAGGATCACACCACATGTGTTTCTCCCTCTGTTTGGTTGTTTATCGCCGTTTGGCATCGTTTGCCTGTGAGGAAAACCCTATTGCAACTGTTAGTTTACTTGTTATCACTAAATGCATGATTTTCCTGCTGTTTAAATGCTTTTGATGAATGGTAGCTATTATCCAAGTAGTTGTTCAAATTACTTAGGGATGATGACAGTCGATTATGCATGACTGGACTGCTCAGGGCTGTGAGAACCTGGTGCGGGAGATCAAAGAGGGATTAGATGATTAACTACTTCCCTAGAGGGCATGTTTGTTTTAGTTTCGTATGCAGGACCTACAGGAATATGACTTTGTTCTTCCCAATAGTGTTCTTAGTGTACCCATGCATTGATACCACATGAGGAATTAGACATAAGTTCTTCCTCCGAGAGTCTGTAGCTATCGTTGCAAGACGATAGGGGAATTGATGTGAGAGCTTCCCAGAGTGTTGGTGCATTGTTTGATTACTGGACTATAGGGGTCTACTAGTTTGAGAAACCCAGAGGGTCACTGTGAATTTTGTTAGTTGGTTGTGACGAGCCCACCAAACCCAAGAACAAACTTGAGTTTTGTGCTGCTTGTGTTTAGGTAGTGTTTTGAGATACCTATTGTGATACTTGCTTTACCTTGGAATGGAGAACTTTCTAGTTTTCCTTGGTTGTATAATTGAATTAATGTGAATGGTAATTGGTTGTATTATTTACTAGTGTACTCCTAGTTCATTACTGTATTTATTTTCCATTAATTTTGTTATATTACTCACTGAAAGTATGGCACAAATCTCGTGGTGGTTGCCTACTGGGATTAGTCTCACACCCTGTTTGGGTCCCACTTTTCGGCCCAAAAAGATTATATGGTTGTTGGTGTAGATAGGGATTGTGGTCCCTCTACCTCAGGTACTAGATTGCTTGTTGGAGGTGGAGACCATGGGACCGGGCTTTAGCTCGCGATGCTACTGGTGTTACTGTTTACGTTTAGTACTTTGGTTTTAGTATTATTTCAACACATTGATTTGTTTACTTCTTTCCATAGATACATGGACCATACAACATCATTATTATATTAGACATTGCTTCTACTTTTAGTTCAGTTGTTGTATGTTGTTTTCTGCTTCCGCTATTGTTTATGTTTATTCTTCCACTGTATACTTACCAAATGAGGGCATAGTTTCCCCACAGACTCATCAAGGCCCTCGCTTTTAGTCGGCAGCCTCTGGCATTTGGGGAAATGCGCTTGAGGTCATGTGGCGAACCGGGTATGGGGTACCACTTCTGTGGCACCGGATTCGGGTCATTATAGTGAACATGGGCCAAAAGACATGGCCAGGTACATGATCACGGGTTGCGGTAAAAAGGAACGATCTCATAAACAAGTGAATGACCAATAAAATGATCTTGGGCTAAGCCAATAAAAATATTCCATGTACTAGGGGTACATTCCATGAATATAGACATGACCATCCAGGACATGTGAAGGTGAGAACACTCCCAAGGGATCAAATGAGGTCACATGTTAGGTGAAAGGGGGTACATACATTCTATTCTCCTTTTTCATGCTATGTACGAAGAGGGTACATGGAAAGGGGATGGTTTCAAGATATATTCCATTTACTGTGGGTACACATCATGTACTCCCCTCAAATATTTCTCCCTAATGGATCTCTATCTTCATGAATTGGATAAGGTCCTATGATTAGCCTATCCCAAGTATATTTACACATATAATATGACCGTGGCCACGGTTTTGGCAAGAGATATGTAATGGGAGGAGATGTTGGAGGGATGATTTTAAATGAAACATAGATTATTATCAGTGGGAGAATTCCCTTGATCCATCCCTATGATGGTTTAATGTGTTATTACATTTTCTTCATAGCATTTTTTCCCCTCGATAGGATGAGTTTGGATAGTTTTTGAGTATCCCTCAAATATCCTAAAGTAGGATCCTCTATCACATAGTCAATTCAAATTAGGGTTTTTGGTATCAACATTAAACATTAACATGGGCATTTATCCCCTATCTAGATGGTTGATCTAATATATTTTATGGAATAACTATGTATATGATCTTATACATGGAATATATATGTAGATTAGGTTTTAAGTATCTCCTATTGGTCTTAAGAGAGAACCATTATCCATGTATCATGGTTTGAAAACTCAATCGAATTTTTGGTGTCCCCCAATAGTCCTTGGTGTGATCTCTTGTATGATTTTTTTGATATTCAAAGATCTATATTGGGTTCATGGTGTCCCCCATAGGTTTTAGGAGTGATCCTCTATATGATTTTTGAGATATTATGTGTTTTATTAGGGTTTTTGGAGTACCCCATGATATGTGGGTGAGATCCCCAAGCTGAGTACCATGATCCCCTAGGTGCCAACATGTATTTCTTTATAGAGAAATCGGATGAGATTCATCTCTCAGATATATTCACCAGGGATTGAAGGGATGTTCCACTGGATTAGTGACACCCAATGATTGAGATATCTGAGACAAGTTCCATTTGGGATGGAAGATCTATAACTGATGAGTGATACCCCTTAGATGAGTTCCATCAGGGATGGATGGTCTCATTGAGTGACTTATCCTAGATGAGTGATTCCTTGATCCTTGAGTAGAATCCAGTGGAAGGATGTATGAATGAGACAATGAGACTTAATGATAGAGATGATTATATCTATTCTATTTAGGTATTCCTTGAAAGTGATTTCTTTTTCACATACCATGTGTAGATGAGATGACTATTCATGTAGAGTCAAGGCATTATTGAGATGGAGTTTTATGTGCTCTCATTTGTGGGTTTTCTCCTTTGGATTAGTATCAATCCAACTATTTCCTTTTAGATTACCAATATTATTTTTGTTTTTTAGATTCCTACTGTGTATTTTTATACCCACATATTCATGGGATCTTCCCACACATGTCACATCTTATATAGATGATAGGACTTTTGATAGAGTCTTGGGAGGACCTGGAGAATGTAGAGCATGGAATGAAAGAAAAAAACTGTGTTTATAGGTGGTTTTATTTTATAGTACTCCCATCCTACTAAGAAGGTAAGACAATTCTTGAGATATTAGTTGGATTGTATTTTTCCATTTCATGCTTTCATTACTTTTGATGTACTATGACTGTGTGATAGATGTATGCACACATTTTTTTTCTATTTGTACTATTATCTCTATATTGTTTCAGGGAAATGGACATGCATGAATGCATATAGGTAACATAGAATTACACCTCCTGTTTGTGTGATATTCCTACTCGACATTGGTCTCCTACCCCGAGACTATTTTAGGTGGATTTGGGGTAGTTAAACATAGCTCTTCACCGCCTAGGTGGGTCTCGGTGGGTCGAGATGTGATAAAGTTGTATCATAGCGGTCCTTCCTCAGAATTAGAGTTAATATTTTTCTATTAGTTTTCTTGGTTTAGGATTTAATGAGATAGTTTTAAAATTTCTTTAGTTTATTGTAAAATCTAGGGAATCCATTTTTTTGAAACTCTTGATGAATCCATTCACAAGGACTCTGATAACATTCATGTTGACTCAAAACATGTAGGAAATAGTTATAGGAAAACACTAATACATGCATCTTATAATATTGAGTTGTTGTTTCCAATTCCTTCTTGATTCATCTCCCTAGATATACTCTTTAACCATGTCGCATCTTGATTCAATTTAGCATGCCACCATGGTAACAGCCAGCTAGGGTTCCAAAGAAAGATTGTGACAATTATCCACTAAGTTTTGAGGCTTCGTTCTCGGGATTTTAATATGAGGTGGTTCTTCTATGTGGTTTTCTAGTTGATCTACTACCAATTGAGTAGCAGTTAGTACTAGAAATACCGACTGAGGATATGTGCAGGATGAGTGTGCTACGTGAGTTTCTTAGTTATAGGCCTCTCAGGTTTGAGGGTAATAGGGACCATTAAGAAGTTGATGATTGGAATGACGTAGTCACATATGTTTTCCACCTTATGAAGATACCACTTGATCATATGGTGGTCCTAGTGGTGAGCCTTCTTAATGGATTACTGGGGTGATGATGGAGTTTTGTGACTCAGAAACATGATGATACAATGATCACTTGAAAAAAGTTTGAGTGGATCTTTAAGGAATAGTTTGATCCATCTACATTGCAATCATCACATATCAAAGAGCCTATACAGCTTCATCAAGGTTGTATGACCATTTCCATGTATTTTATGAGGTTCACTAACACCTTGAGATACTCTCTAGATATGGTTTGAGATAAATTTTCCTAATAATAGACATTTTGAGGAATAATTACACTATGATATCAGTGCATCAATGAAATATTTATTAATTCTCACTTATAATGGAGTGTTTGGGCGAGCCTTTGTAGTGGAGAGATTTCTCGATGTCCAGAATTTGAATTTTGGGGGTGGGCACATAGGAACTAAGACCTCTACAGATGGTAGTCAGTTGTGGTCTAGAGATCCAAGCACGAGTTATTCATCAGGATAGGATTCCAGGATGATGGGTCTATGAATTAGGGATCTCAGCCCAGTTTTAGTCATTTGTGAGAGATGTGGTGCTTCTCGTGTGATATATAGAGACATATTTAATGATATTTTCTAACCTAAAATGATGATAATAGTGATTCAGTTGTTGGGATAACCAAGAAGAGACCAATAATATATCATGTAGGTTAGCATGATATAGGGTGTGGCAGAGGAGTGGGGATAGTATAAAGAGTTGAAATATGATTTGATCTATTTCCACCATGACCCCTATGTGGTCCACTCTAGGCTGAGGGAGATGGAGGATGTGGGTGATGATAGTTGTAGGACATAGGAACCTATGACCTAGAGGCTCCAAGGATTATTAAAGTTATAATCTAAATCCTTTATATTTTTTCAAAAGTATTGTAAAATACATGCATGAGATTCCATTTTCATTCCACTTCTTTATTTAGGCTTATATAGGACGACACAACATGTTATTGTAGCCCTATGATAGGGATGAGTACATGACTAGGTGAATACAACCTACTTTTATCATATGGATAGTATGCCCCTTAGAGTAGTGGTGATAAGAGATTTTACTTCCATTCAGTGGTATTAGAGTTAGATGATGTCTCCCCAAGTATGTTCTAGATATACCTCCCCACTGAGAGTTGGACTTCTGCAAAGACTGGAACCCAAGGGTTTCCACAATATTTTTGTCATCATATAGGTTGAATTCTATGGACCTTTTTGAGCTCTGGTATAGTTAGAGGTTTATTGAAGGATGTTTATATAAGACGCAATATGTACACTTGGGAAACCACTTATTATTTTATGTGACATAGGGGGGAAATTTGGATATAGTCCTTTGCCCTTTTGGATAGGTTTTTTGGAGTCTTATTCATTGGTACCCTCATTTTCTCAGTGCCATATTTTCACACAACATAATTTATATTGAATTCATGACATGCTTCAAGAGTAAAATCTTCTTTGGGAGATCTCATAGAGTGATTTTTGAGTCCCGATGGTCCACTTATAATGATATGTCCACTTATACATGGGAGTGATGGTAGAACTAGTTGAGGTTGAGGATTTTCAATCTTGATAGTCACCCAAGAATTTTACCGTAGAAGATAATGCTCATAGAAAGGGTCTCTAAAAATTGTTTTTGAGTGAGGTAATGGATTATTTGACCTCTTTTAAGTAAGAACTTATGGGTGAGGATGGTGTGGAGTCCTTCTAGTTGTTCATGGTTACCCCTCCACTTTTCCATCAAGTTAAAGAGGAAAAACATATATTTTTATTTGCGATGTATTGCATGGTCGAATATCCTCTAGGAATGTTATTGGTGAATTTACAGATTGTGGAGAGTATGTAGACATTATGGGGATTGACAATGAAACCATTTAGACCGTAAGATGTGGTGTTGAGCAAGTTTTTTTTCAATCATTATTACACCTATGAGAGGGATGGTTGTTCTATGTAGAGTGAATATTTTAGGTTGTAGAGAACACTATTCAAGTTTTCTTGTTAAAAAGGTGGAGTTATCGATCCACTATCATCATTTCACCATTTTATAACACATTTGAGAGGCCCTAAAGGTTACCACTATACTGGTTGGAGATAATAAGAGATAGAATTTGTGATATTACAGTTTTTTCAAGTAATGTATGTTGAGGGTGGAGTTCATCTAATGGTGGATAAGGACTATCAAATTATTTCATTTTATATATCAGGTTAGAAATGTGGTGTTCCACTAGGCCCTATAACCGTAGTTGGACTGGGTAAATGGATTTTATCCACATGTCGTAGTTAAGGAAACATGTACATGCCTCGTTGCATGATGTTGGGGTAGTTTGAGCTAACTGTTGGGTGTGTAGTTTCCTTTTTTAGGTACCCAATGGTGTTCAGATATACACAAAGAATATCCTTTATTGGAAATTTGTTACCTTAGGTGAATGTTTTTTGACAACAGGAGAACCCACTTGAGATATCATTGGTTTAGAAGACCCATTTGAGAGCTCTTTTCCCCACCATTAACATAGGTTATTTATTTGAGGATAAAAATCCTAACATTGAGGAGAGTGCAGTGACACTATATTTTGGAATATAATAATTTAGAAAATTACTATGAATATTTCTGAATCCAAGAACAAAGTTAGCATGTGAATCCTTGGCCCAAAGATCCTCATTGTAGTGACATTAAAAATGTTAAATTTTGTATATCACATTTATGCATTTTTTTCCCGAAAATTTGGTTTTACTCTCAATCAGAGTATTAGATCAGAAACACGGTACTATGATTGAGTTCATAACATGAGTTTTATTCTAGGTGGAGTATAAATTTCTTTCAGTGTTAGAAAATATTTGAGGGAAAGAATTGGAAAATATATTAATTAATTAATTAATTAATTAAATTGGGTGAATAACCCCTTACTTCTTATTTTCATGCACACAATAGGGGAGATGGGGAGACACCTTTTGTGCAATGGATGAAAAGAGGTGTAATCAGGAGGGAGAAGGCACCACCATACAACATTATTGATAGTTATCGACATGAGATCATCTTGTATTAGCTTTAGTGTTTGGATCTCGACCTAAAGCTTTTGTGTTTTTCCATGCGGTAGGTGGGTTTAGAAGATTTACATCAGGATCCTCTTATATATGTTGTTTTAAGTTTTTAGAGCCCTATTATGACTAATAGAGATCCCATGGGGGTATATATATGGGTTTCAAGTGGAAATTGGGGGTTTAAAGTGGATATCAGGGGTTTACAGAGGCTCTTAGGGATTTCCCATTCGGGAATCCCAATCACATGACATGTAGTGCAGGAGCACACACCATGCGTTCAAACCACATTGAGAAGATGGTCTTTTTTGGACTACACACCTGGTATTTGGGGTACATTCCATGTAGTGAACCCATTAAATGTTGTTGAAGACATCGATACAAACTTTGTCTAATGGGACATGGCTGGGTAGATTTAAAATACAAGATCATAGATGAACACTGGCCAAAGGACACTAACACATACACGGGTAAAAACTATAGTGCACAAGAATGGGATGTTTTACATGATATTGAGATCATATACAATGGAATGACCAGGGAAATGTGCTTGGTCCAAGAAAAGGGGAAAAAATTTTATACCCAGAGTACATGATGTGTATAGCAACATGACCAACCAAGCTGTGTGCAATTGAGGATACACCAAGTGGTTCAGATGTGGTAACATGTCTCGTGACATGGGGTACACATTGTGTATTCTTATTATACATGTCGAGTACCGATATGTGACACATATAGGGGTTAGTAACACACAGTGTACTTTGGGAACACGTAGTGTACTCCCCTCAGAGATCTCTAACTCATGCATCTCCATCTTTAGGACTCACATAGAGGCCCATTAGTAGCCTATCCCGAGTAGTCTTCTGTGTAAAACATGATGGTAGACATGGTTTCTATGTGATATATTTTACATGAGGTGATATATGTTGGGATATTGTTAGTGATGCATAAATGAGTACTAGTCGGAGAGTTACCTTGATCCATCCTTATGGGGTATTGTTTGGTATTACATCACATGCATATGATTGTGATACCCTAGATCAGATGACTTTGGATAGTGTTATTGTATTCCTATGAGATCCTAGGGCAGGATCCTCTATCACTTTGTAATTATTAAGAGGGTTTTTTGGTATCAATGTAGCCCTACTACATGGGATTTATCCCCAACATAGGGGGTTTATCTAGTAGCTTTTACGGTATCATTGTGCATGTGATCCCCTATATAGAGGATCGATCCATATTGGGTTGGAAATATCCAACAGAGGTACAAAGTGAGAAATAATATCAATGTATCATTGTTCAATGATTCAGTAGGGTTTGTGGTGTCCTCTAACAATCCAGGGCATGATCTCCAACATATTTATTTTTATCTCCAGAGTTCTATATGGTGTTCATGGTGTCCCCCAGGGGTTCTGGGAGTGATCTCATATCTGAGTTTTAAAAACATTTCAATTTCAATAGGGTTCATGGAGTCCCCCATGAGATGTGGGTGAGATCTCCAAGTTGAGTATCATGATCCACTCGGTGCCTGCATGAATTCCTTCATAGAGAGAGACAAATAGCATGATCTCTCAGATGTACATCATCAGGTATGGATGTAACCTTCTATTATATTAGTGATACCTGATGATTGACATCTCTTGTATGTGTTCCATTAGTTATGGAAAAACTAAACCTGATGAGTTAGATCTATGAATTTGATCCACAAGTAGTATTCGATGGAAGGTTATATACTTAAGACTATGATAATTAGAGTCTAAGAAGATTATGTCTATATTATTATAGGATTCATTATGGAGATGTATATTATAACTACCATGTGGAGGTAAGGTTATTTTCCATGTATTTCTAATAACTAGTCGATGTGGAGTTTCTTTTACTCTCTCTTTAGATTTTTATCCTATGGATTAGGGCTAATAAGACTATTTCCTTTTCGTTTCTCACTTTTATTTTGGGTTTTTGGTAATCCTAATGTGTATTTTTATACTCACCCATGCATTAGATATTCTAGATAATGTCTAGTCTTATATTTATGATAGGCCATTCGATAGGGTCCTAGGATTTCCTTGAGTAAATGAAGCATAGTGAACAAAACAAACAAAGGTGTGTACTAGTGGTTTAATTTTAAAAAAATACTCCTACTAATTATGTTTGAGGATTTAGATGTTTTTAGTGGGTTTTTATTTTTCCCTTTCATTCTTTCAATAAGTTTATTATACACTGATTATGGGATAAATGTACGAATGGTTTTTTTGTAATAGTTGTGTTATAAGATCTTCAATGTTTCATAGAGAAGGATGTGTGTGTGTGTATTTATAGGTACCATATTATATGGCCTCCCATGTGTCTGAAATGATTAATTGGTGATGGTAACAAGGACTTGACCTATTATAGGTGGTTTTGGGATTGTTAATCTCAGCTCTTTGTTGGCCTGAAGTGCCCTAATGGTTCATTTCATGGCATTGTTCTACTTATGATTTTGAATTATCAAGTTATTCCAAGCATAAGAAGACTAAATATTCAATCATCTGATCAATGTATTCAATTCCTAGGAAGAAAATTCACAACAAATTTTAGTTATTGTATGTTCAACCATGAGAAAATACCAACAGATAATGTCAAGGGCTTGTGAGTATAGGAAGACAAGCCTTATAATTGATATAAAATTGGGGATGCCTTATGAAAAGTTAAAATCCAAGGATACCTCATATCAAGTTTACAGATATACCTTTCACTTTTTTCAAAAAGTGATGTTTAATAATACCCAATAATGTATTATCTGATTTTCAATCCAATACATAGAGTACAGTTTTGTAAACATTAGTTTCATTTTTTTTTAATAATGATTTTTAATTGTACATATAGTTTTTAAAGTTATACTCCTTTTACTAATTCATCAACAGTCTGAAATTCAAATCATTTTTGTGTCCAATATGGATAATTTATGTCAATAATGTACTTATTTTAGTTACTCTAACCATTGATCTCTTCAATAATTCAAAAACACTAAAAAATATATAATTTCGTCAATAATATTAAAATTTTATAATCGTAATACATGAAGATGATATGAATTTAAAGTTTGTTTTAAAAATAAAATCAACCTTTCTTGTATTATATTCACTATGGAACCCACTAGCAGTTGGTACTAGGGGAGCCTTTTCCCTATTTCAGAAATGTACTTTTTGATAAACTGTATAGTTAATTTTCATTACTATTTGTTGAATTTAAAATTTTCCTTACACTAATCATATGTATAGAGGAAAGATTTTTTTTATGGCAGGAGTTTCATTTGACACTCTCAAATATTTAAATTTTAAAAGACCACCTATTATTGATAACGATAATTATGATTACTGACATGATCCTATGAAATACTAAAACATTAATATTGTAGTTGAAAACTTTACCTTGGTAAATGAAAATTATAAAGTTCTAGGGATGGATGTAGTAGAATTTTCTCATGAAGAAAAATTTGAATATCAGGTAAACTATAATGTTCAAAATACTTTACTCTTTTCATTAACCAAGAATATCTACATCCAGATATCTCTTTGTGAAACTGCAAATGGAATTTAAAAGAATTTGGAGATAAATAATTTTGGAATATGAAAATTCTTAGAATATTCAAAATATATTCTTAGAGTTAATTACTGTTCTTTTTTATTTCTTCCTGGAGAAACTATAACTCAAATGAATCAATGATTTTGGAAAATAGTCAATATTTTACTATCCTTGCGTGAAAAGATGTTTTGAGAAGGTAAACGAATTAAAAATATCATCAATATTTTGTCTAAAAAATCAGATTCCAAGAGTAGATGTATTGAAAATTTAATTCATTTAACAATGCTATGTTTGGAAGAATTAATTGGAAAATTGATGCAGTATGATCGTAAAATGAATGATATATTGAAAAAGGGAAAATGACAAATGGAGTATAATGTACTTCTACTTTAGGTAATCCTTAATACAATACTTTATATTTTCTTATCAACAATTCTAAATCCATTATTTCAAATAGTAAATGAATATATTTTGATCCAAATTCATTTAGAAGATATAAATAGTGAACTTTCTCAAATTTCAAGAAGGATGAATAATCATAGCAGAAATTGAAACTTATGAAATAATCATTGAAAATAAAAGAGTGACAGGAAAGACCAAAAATATTCTTCAGAAATCATATGACTGTAGTTATAGAAGGATGGTCATATTAGGCCTAATTGTCCTAAAATGAGGAAGAAACATATAAATTCTACAAGATATTCTAAAATAAAAAGATATAAAATCTTGAAATCTATATATAATTTGAGAAATAGTGAGAGTGATAGATCTTATAAATGTCCATCAGAATATAGAGGAACAAAAAGTTAGAAAATTATTGGATTCTATTTAAACATTAGAAGGATTTAAAAATGACTCACGGGAAATGATACTACCAAATTCCTTACAAACATGAACCTGGATTAAAATTTTACAAGAAATCATGAATATTATCATTCAAAATCATGTGAAGATGAAAACGATTATATGTATATTGTTAAAAAGTGTGATTCATTAGGAGATAATTAAAAATTACTTTTTCTAGTAAAAATGGATAGATATGTTACTCTTATGAATCAATAGAATAATAAATTGAAAGTTAATTATTAATTTTCTGAATCTATGCTTATTAATTAAAATTATATAATTTCAAAATTAACTTAATAAAATTCCAAAAATTGACCTAAATTAGCTTTTAAAAATAATTTATCTGATCAAAATTTAATTGTTCAAAATTTAGATGATCAAAATGAATATTATTAGAGTTTCATTGATCATAATTATATTAATTGGAAATATGATGAATATATCTAGAATGTAGTTCTACTCAAATACCAAGTTTGTTTTGTCAAGAAACCTTTTTCTAATTTTAATTATTGTAATTATTTCATACAATGTAAAACCGTATAAGACTTTTTAGGACATAAAATGGAATAGGTTTTACTTCTTAAAACATTTATTATCAATTAAACTATTATGTATTGAAAATTTCATCTTTTTTTACTAAATTTTAAAGAGGAGGTCACTAGAATAAATATTTTTCATTAAATATTGTTTATCCGTTTTTTTACAACTATTTTATTCTAGAGGAACTATTAGATGTACTATAATGACCCAATCCCTTTTTCACATATTATTACATGATTTTAATCATAATTATCCATAAAATAAATGTTTGGGATCAAAAATTATAGTTACTTTGTAAGACTGGGTACATAATAATTTTGTTTATTAATATTGATAATGAGATCCTAACTTCATTTGATATCTTAAAATATGTATGATAACCTAAGGAAATACATACACAAAAGGGATGAGCTAAAATGCCGAGTAAGGGAACAAACATGGGTATGAAGCATAACACAGGAGTTAGAAGGAATAACATGATAACATAAAATACATGGATCATAAATAAACATAACGAAGTATATAATTTTCAACATGGAATCATATGATCATAGAAATGTATGTAAGTAGAATCAATATATAACCTAAAATAAATAGGATCTATGGATAATTTCCAACACTCTATCACATAGTGGAAAAAGTAAATTAATAGATTAGGTTTACTACCTAATCCCATACATGATATATAATTAGAATAAAATATTATGCAATTCATTAGAGAGCTATCTGGATAGAACTATAATATCATGTTCATTCATATGTATTCTACATAATGAATCCAATGTAATGAATAAACATAAGGGTCAACCATGAAAAGAATCAAGTATCGTAATCAAATCATAAGGCATAACCAAAGGGAGTGTCATAATGGTATCCCTGAAATAAGGGATTAAATCATTTTTTGGAAAATGATAAAAAATAGGAATATTTTATAATTAATTATTTTCCAACTAAAGTGAATATATGAAAAATAACATTTAGGAACCATTATAAATGAGAAACTTTAGTGTAGATTAAGGGAACATATTAAAGATTCTTTAAAGAGTAAAAGGGAATAATTTTTTTATATAAAACCAAAAATAAACTAAAATATTATTTAAAAATAAAATGATATATTTTATTAAAATATCATGGGATTAAAATATTATATATATTATAGTTGAAAATGGGTAAGAAATGATTAATTTCCTTTTAATCGGGTTTGCTGATTGAGAAAAATTAAGAAGGGACCCATTTAAAAAATTTAATTACCCTTAAAAGGAACATGGATTGAGATATATACAAATGTTTTATAGATTTAAAAATAATTTATTAGATGTAAAAAATAATAAACAATAATTAAATATTGGTAAAAAAGAGGGAAAGCACAACCCAAAGGAAAAAATGGAAGTTCAGAAAGATCCC
This sequence comes from Viscum album, assembly GCA_963277665.1. Taxonomy (NCBI): domain Eukaryota; kingdom Viridiplantae; phylum Streptophyta; class Magnoliopsida; order Santalales; family Viscaceae; genus Viscum; species Viscum album. The sequence continues at coordinate 1,429,314,814 of OY728140.1, read as the reverse complement.
TTAACCAATGTCCGAGTGTATTCTAAAATTAATGTTAATTTACTAAATAATCAAATAAGATTAATTACTTACTTTATTAAGAATCTACTACACACATGTTTTTAATATAATTTTATTAAGTTCATTTCTGACCATTTTTATGATTTATAAAGGAGAATTTAGTTGTTCTATGAGCATTTCTTACATGGTTTTGTAGCCGTTACACTAGGATATAATCATGGAAATTTGTTTCAAATGGGAATAATTTTCTAGAAGAAAAATTATATAGTATTAAAGAAATTATAAAAGTTTAAATGGCCCCATATATAATTTTAATGGTCTCATAATGACTCATTTGATAAAATATTGATGATAAATGTTTAGTTTATTTTTTGCGGTTTTTAGATCATCAAAAATTAGTTTTGTTTTATTTAATATTTTGTATATATATATATACATATTAGTTTAACAACTTGAAAAAAGTTATAATATAAATATTAAAATCTGGTATAACCATAATAACGTTTTTATGGCCTACCTTTAAGGTGGTAATGGAAAACAAAAACACATTGTACACAGATATGGTAAACAACAATAATTTGTACAATGATTTCGTTTATTTGAATAAGAAGAGATGATTAAAATATATGGATAAAAAATATTAAATTGGAAATATAGAATTAAATTATATTCATAACCCTAGATTTATTATTTTTTGATTCATTAAAGAGTTGTTGAGAAGGTAGAAGAAGAAAATAAACTAAGCGATGTAGTTTGAGATCGTTACCTTTGGAATATCAACCCCATGAAGGACCCATTAGGGAACATAGAATTGGTATTTTGGTGAGAATAAAAACACTTGTACATGGATATATTTGGGAGTAATGTATTTTTAACTGATTTGGTAGAGATTCAAGGCTTGGAAGTAGTGTGGATAATTGGTTGTGAGGGGTGATGTTTGTATTGGATGAAAGGGGTGTCCTTGGAATTTCACAAAATGTTAAATTATAATAAATTAAGTTTCCATCAAAATAAATCCAAATGATCATGTATTATAAGATAAGATAAGATAATGTTTTAATCTTTTCATCCAATAAAATTTATACATGTTTTGGTTTTATTTTAAACCTTGTCATTTTGATTAACCCATAGGTAACCTATTTTAATTTTAAACATGGTAACAAATTATTCAAAATTTAGGGTTGTAATTTTTAATTTTATGCTTTCAATTTCACCATAAATGGCTTGTTTATGAAATTTTTGAACATATCATAATTATATGTATTTTTTAATGATTTGTATGATTTCAAAAATATTTATTAAAATATTAATCCCATACAATATCATTATTATCAATTTTTATACTTTTCACTACTTTGACATTTGAAAACATCATGAAAGGTGGTAAAATCCAAACCAACAACTATATATGATATCTTAGAAATGTCATGTTCTTATATAGAATTCATGTATCATCTTAATTATCCCGTATTATATTTATTTTAATATTCTTAATATCATTTAGTTTATTTTTCCATTAATTTTAAAATTACTACATCAATATTGTGTAAGAATTTAGGTTCATTATTACATTAGTTAGGGGAGGGGGATAAACATATGAAAACCTATCTAAATGGGCATGATCATGCTCAAAACTGAGACTTCCCTAAACACCACTACAGGGTAATTAAAAATAAATATATATGTTGTAGATAATTCATTTACCTTTCCAAATATGATTTATTATCAAATATTTATTTTGGATAACCACATATTAAAAATATTATACTAATTAAAAATATGTTTTCCATTTTTTCTCTTTCTTTTATTTTAATAATATCTATATAATTTTAATGGAAATCTATCCATTAAATAGTTTAATTTAAAACATTTATTTTTAAGGATCAATTTTAATTCATGCTATAAATTTTTTGATGAAAACATATGATCATATCACTTATTTTAAAACTATATTAACTTAATTTACCCTTAACCGAGTTGATAAATTTTATCATGGTTACTATTTATATTCACTAAAAATAAATGGGGGATATTAACAAAATTTAGTTCTTCTGATTCCAAATATGGAATCAATTTTTCAAAATTCAAAAAAAACATGTTTTAAAAATTTAAAGTAATTTCAAATTAGGTAAAAGGAAAAAAAATTACTATTTTTCGGGATATAGAAATTTTAAATATAAAATTTTATACACTAAATTCATGTATAAAATGACTTCAAAAACAAAAATTAGACAATTAATAATAAAGAGGGAATAATTTCTATTTAAAACTAATCTACATTGTAATTTTACTTTGTAAACGTTTTATATATTTTTCAATATAAATCAATATTTTTCACTATTCGTTAAAATTTCAAAATTTTTATAAAATTACAAAATTATAATAGTAATATATTTTTGGAAGTATGCATTCAAAAATAATGTTTATTTTGTAAAATATTTTCTTTTGAAGTGAAAAAATAATATTTATTTTCTAATATAAAATAAGAAAACATATTTTATTAGAATAAATGACTTTACTAAAAATTATGTTTTTATTTCCTAAGCATTAATAAATAAATTTCAGGAAATGGTTATTACTATTCATACCTATAGATTCAATGGATATGTTATAATTTTTGTGTTAAAATAATAATATTTTAATATTTTAAACTAATTATTTCATTGAACATAAGCTACTTAAGAAATTAAATTCTTTAAAGATAAATATTTCATAAAAAATATCATCGTATTACATTTCCCCCATTATGAAATTTCTCCCTTGAAATTTTTTTCATACATACTAAGGTGACCACTATTTAGGGAACATATCTTTAATCTCTTCTTGTGGTTTTCATGTTGCCTTTTTTTTGGTTCCTTCGATATACATCAAATAGGTGATTGGTCTGGTTGGGTAGAAAATTTTCTCTATGATACGAGATATTTATTGTATGATAATCATAGGAGAGATAACTTAACAATTGAACCATATCTGAATTTAGTACATGTAAGGGATCTATTATGTACTTTTGTAGGAGGTAAATGTGGATTACATGATGTACATGAGACATGGTTGGTGGAAATGCAGGTCGATAGACCACAGCTACGACATGATTAAGAATATCTAATGGGCCAATGTACCTAGGAATTATCTTTACCTTCTTCCAAAATCTCATTAATCTCTTCCATGGAGATATTAAAAGTAATAACATATATCAAACCTAAAAATATTAATCTCGTTAATGATTATTGACATAGATCTTCTACTGAATTTTGGAAGCTTAGATATCTTTCTAGATGGTGTCCATCATTTCAACCATTTTGTTGACTTTTTTAGGTCCTTGTATCTTCTATTCTAAAACTTCATCCAAACATGATGGTGTTATAATTTTATTCCCATAAAGTTCTTTATCTAGGGTCATTTTTATTTTTGAGTGGAAATTTTATTCCAAGAGAATTGTACTAGTAGAAGATGTTTGTAACATCCTCTTTTGAATTTCATTGATAATTCAGTCAACTTGTCTTATAGTTTCTGAATGGTTAGATCAGATTTTCTGTTAGATGGAGGGTGATAGGATACACTAAAGTTAAAATTCGTTTTCAAAGCATATGGGAGAATTTTCTAGTAATTGAAGATAAATATTTGATCTTAATGGAACTCTATAAAGCATCACCCCTTCTCAAATATATATTCATGAAAACTAATTGATTGATAATTCCTCTAAAATTAAAATAATGTGATCTATCTTTGTTTAGTGATCCACAACAACCCATATAATAGTAGTTCCTCTATATGTATTTGGAAGTATAATGAAAACTTCAATAGTGATGTTTTCCCATTTCTATGTAGGTATAGGTAATGGTGGCATCATCCCCATAGGATATTTTCCTTTCATTCTTCACTTGATGACATACCAAGAATATTGGGCCATATTCAGACATCTTCATCTTCATATTGTCCAACCAATAGTGATCTCAGAGATCTAAATTAATCTTTGTGCCCACTTAGTAGATAGTGAATTTCATGCTATGTGCATCATTATAAATATCCCACTTTATTTATGGATCTGATAGAACACATAGTCATGAAAAAATCATATGAATCCTTCCTTGTCAATATTTAACTCTAATGATTTTTCATTTCTGATATCTTCTACCATATCTTGAATATATACACAATTTTTAGGCATTATTTTTCTTATTAATAAGGGATGGTTGATTAATCGTTTTGGAAATAAATGATGATGTCCCTTCCCTTATGATTCTCATGTCAATCCTATTTAAGCCTATGAATATTGGATCCTTATCAACTCTCATCTTTGATAATGTTTTAGGAACCTTTCAACTTTGAGCATCTGCCAATTTATTTTTATTACCAGGATGGTAATCGATTGCGCAATCATAATCCTTGATCGGATCTAACAATATTAACTTTTCCATATTAATCTCATTCTATTTGAATATATATTTGAGACTCTTGTGATCATTATATGTCTCAGACTTCTCACCATAGAGAAAATGAACCCATATTTTCAATGCAAATATCACAACCAATGACCCATATCATGCATGGGATAGTTTTTATCATGAACATTCATCTAACTTGAGTCCTAGGCTGTTACTTCATCATTTTCTTCAATACACAACCTAAACCCTTATTTTTTCCCCCTATATATACCTTAATGTGTTCTCCAATTTTGGGTAGTGTGAGTGCAGGTGTAGTGATAATCTTATTTTTCAACTCTTTGAAGCATTCTTCACATTCACTAGTCTAGAAAATATTTAATCCCTTTCATGTCATCGTGGTTATTAGGTTTAAAAATCATGTAAATTTCTTCAAAAATCATTGGAAATACCCATATAGACTAAGTAAACCACAGATATCCATTACATATGCGTTTTTATGCCACTCCTCAATTACCTTTGGCTTAGAAGGGTCCATAAATACCTATTTTTTGATAATATCAGGTCCCAAGAATGATACATACAATATCCAAAACTCACATTTAATGTACATTAGATATAGTTACTCCCTTATTAAGGACTTCAACATAGTATTGAAATTTTCGAAATGATTTTCATTTATTTTGGAGTATATCAGACTATCATCTATAAAGACTACCACAAATTTTTCACGGTCATATCGGAAGTCTCTATTAATTAAGTCCATGAATATTTTTGGAGAATTACTGTGTCCAAAGTTAATCACTATAAACTATTATTGTTTATAACTCATTTGAAATGAAGTATTGGGAATATATTCCTTCTTCACATTTAATTGGATAAATCCCTACTGAAGGCCTTGATAAATTGAAATCAGATAAACATTTTGTTTTCATTTTTTTAAGGATTATCTATTTTTTAATAGATAATGCACCAGGTATATGTTGATTATTTCAAGAACTTTTTTTCCAAGGATTTAAAGGAAAATCTAATGAAATAAACCAAAAATTATCATTACATGTCATGAAACTCCATTAAACGACGTGTGTACATCTTTCAAATCATATGATGAGCCATTAAAAAATCCATGAAATAATTTCAATCCATAAAGAGATTACCTGATGTGATTCACCAATACACATTCTATAACATTAGACCTCAATTATCTCTTTAAAGATCTAATTGAAGGAAGGAATAATCCATGAATCCCATTTACACCTCATTAGGAGATTTAAATGTCCAAATATTCAAAATTTTAGGTGAGATTTGCATGAGATTCATACAAATTCAAAATTTGTAGATAAATCCATTGATTAGAATTACACAACATGAATACCCATTACACATTGTGTAATATCCTGATTATTTACCTACAACAAGTGCTCAATAGAAAAAGGAGATAAATATTCTTCAAATTCATTGGATTTTCTCTAATTCTTCTCCAATTATTTCTTTTTTATTCACCCTAAACTGAAATTTGTATCAATTTATTTAACAATTTTACATTTATTCTAGCATCATGGGTTGAACTTTCAAATAATTCTTTATTCTTTTACACCACCAAAATGATGCCAGTGCATTCTCTTTTTCAATCACCAATATACAATGAAACCCTTGTTTTTTTCTCCCTTATTCATATTTCAAGTAAGTTTTTTCTTAATGATGTGATTGATATAAGTGTTATATTGTTTAATCTTGACTGTATTATTTTTAATCTATTCAACACAATTTTAATTGGTATGTTAATCATGTTTTCAATTCATTATCCACTCTTAATCGATTTTACCATGTGTTTTTAAACTGCTTAGGGTAGGGGTCGAGAGTAGGGATATCATAATTTAATAAATCGTTAATTATCAACATGGTAACCCTAACACTAATAATAAGGTTAAACAATATTTTTTTATCTAATTCATTTAAGAAAACCTGAAATCAGGATGTTTTAATGAATGACCTAGTCCTCATTATTGTAAAATAGGTTATGATCAATATCCTTTGATACTTTAAACCATAGAAACTAGGATTAATGGATATAGGTTGTAGTTATCTCTAGATCAAGGAATAGTTTATTCTGAAATAGATCTAGTTGGTTTGAAAAACGTCAACTAGTGTCCCATGTTTCTTCATATACTAAACCTTAGGACCATACCACATTAGAATATATATTACACTTTCACATAAACCCCAAATTTGATCTTAATTCATTTTCTCTCTCTCTCTATGATATCAAATCCCCATTCGCTTAGCATTAATTTTCCCAAACTCAATAAATTGTGAGGACTCATATGCATATGGTTTGATGCATTAGTTATAGTCTAAAATCTCTATTCTCCATAGAATAAACCCCACACATTAAATATTTTATGCCTTTCTAGAAAGTGTAGTTTGGGAAATAATAAATCTAATCCGACCTCATCCTATAAAAACTAAACAATGCACATTGGAAGTTAAAAATTTTATGCCACTAAAGGGGTATAAAATATGTGCTTCTTAAAAGAACCCATGGAGATAACCTGAGATTAATTCACCCTTTCCCCCTTTTTTAATTTATTTTATTTTATTTTCCTTTCTCTTTTCTTTTTAATTCCTCTGCATTTTATATTTGATGGATAGTTCATACATTATGGCCCTTCAACTTATTCAAAGAGCCTTGATGCACATGAACAACTCACCTTCGAACCAGAAATAAAAAGGTACATTTCATCATTCCTCCATTCAGAAATGGCAAACTATAGAAATCATGCAAGTCCAAACTAGTAAAACATGCAACCTAAAATACATATAGAGCATCCCATTCATCAAGGAAACACAATTATGGATTATTGATTTCCATCAATCCATTTTTTGATACCTTGTATTGTACTCCATCCTATTTAGGTGTACACATTTGAGATCAAACCCGGAGTCATTCATATTATCCAAGATATGAACTAATTTAGTGGAATTAAAAGTGATGATCCCCATGAACATATCTCAAAATTCATGAAAGTCTGTGATACCTTTTACAACTGGGGAGTATATTCTAATTCCATATGACTAAGAGTATTTCCCTTACCCCTTCAAGACTGAGCTAAGGATTTATTGAAAATTTAGGGTCTTGGGTCCATCACAACCTGGGATGATTTAGCCATGAAATTCCTCGATATGTACTTCTCCTAATCCGCACATGGAAATATGGAATGAAATCCAAAATTTCACTCAAACTAATGGAGATTCCTCATGTGAATAATGGTGTCATTCAAAGAAACTCAATCGTATGTTCCCATATAATGGGATTGAAATCCGTATATAACTCATGACATTTTATCATAGACGCCAATCAACCACTCTCAATGTTTTTGATGTCACCACTAATGGAGGGATGGTGGTCAAAACACAAAAAGCATTGTGAGCAATTTTAGATGAAGTCTCCCACAATTCCAGTCTACAGAAAAGTGATCATGGACCACCTTAGTGTGGAATCCACCAAGATAACTAAAATAAATTTCTATCTACACAAGATGGGGCCTCAACCAAGATACCTAACTCTTTTCATGTTCCTACTACACCACCTTATCCTTCTTCTCCAGTATTGGAAATTCAATATTGATAAATGTGCAGTGGACTATGCCTATATCAAAACTTCAAAAAATGTGTAGAGGAACAACCAAGAAAATATTGTAATTACCTTAGTTATAATAAGAAAAATCAAAAAAAATATCATTCACAACAATATTATTAACAGAGGCCAATACAGTAGGGAAAAAAAGTTAATGAAGGATATTATACATAAAGAAGTGGTCAGACATCATTCAAGAATTTTTGAACACATGGATATCTTCCAATGAATTCTATTACTATATAACATAATAAAACAAAAAAAACCATCCCTCATAGATCAGAATAATAATTTCAACCACCTCCACAAAGACATCTATAGTCGGGTGTACCTCTTCAAAAATATTTGGAAAATCTAATTTCAGGCTTTTTTTAAAAGGCAGATAATAGGCTGACAACCAAAGAAACAGAAATGCTGAGTCAAAGGGTGGCTCTTCATAATATTAATCATCAAATGGGACATATCTCAATGACCTTGTCAGATATATTACCAGGTAGTATACCCTGTATTATATAAACACATCCAAGGGAAGAGGGAAATACAATGGTTTTGAGGAGTGGAAAAGTGTTGGGCCTTAAAAAACCATTATGATTAGAATAAAAACAAGTTTAGGAAACAAAAAACTATAAAATGATCTTTGAAGAATAAAATTTTGATCAAGGAACTAAGAATTATCTGGAGAAACCTTGACATGAACCACCATCAAAAAAATATACAATTTAAGAAAAACCCAAAGAAGATGTCTACCTTTCCCCCCCCCCCGCCTTATAGACCACATTTTCCTTTTCTAGAAAGATTGAGGAAAATAAAGATTAAAAGTAATTAAAATAATCTTTTTGAAAATTTTATGATATTTTACATCAAAACTCCATTCACCATGGAAATAACTCAAATACGTACCAATGAAAATTTTATTAAGGAGTTCAGTTCTCAAAAAAGAATTATTAAAGTCTTAGGAGTCATATTTCTAAATGAAAAAACTCTACTACTATTCAGAATAATATATCTCTAAAATGGGAGATCCTATATGTTTCACAATCCCATTAAAAATTGAAGAATTTAACTATGGAAGACCCTTATGAAATTTAGAATCCAACATAATACTTAGTCGATGAGTGTATTAAAAAAACTAGAAATTGAGGAACTCAACCCCAATCGAGTATCACTCCAATTGGATGACTGATCAGTAATGTATGCTTGTAGTCTTTTCAAGGATGTCTTATTTATAGTCGGAAAGTTCAATTTTTTAGTAGACTTTTCCAATCTGGACATAAAAGCGAAATGAGACATTCCAATTATCTTAGGAAGACCACTATTTTCCATTGGGAAGGAACTGATTGTCATAAATCAAGGAAGGTATATATTCTAATTAGGTAAAGAAAAATTTTTGTTTGGCATGGGAAAATCAGAAAAAAAATAGATAAATATATTTACTACCATGATTTCATTCAGAAAGACTAAAGAGATTGATATTTAAACATTGAATAAGTGAGTGATGAAATAACCCAACCGAGGATAAGGAATATTACTTTGAGTAAGTGTACTAAATAGAACCTCTTACAAGGGACAACATACCATCTTTCATACGCTTAGTCATTCATCCACCATAACTAGAACTGAACCCCCCCCCCCATCACACTCAATAATTCCATTCAAGAAACTGCTGATTCACCAACAGTAATCATTAACATCAAAATTTTACAGTAAGGAGAGGAAAAATTGATTGAATTACTATAAAGACATAATAAGATAATTTTTTGGGGAGTATCTAATATTAAAGTTATCATTATTGAATTATTCACTCGTTAGATTTTTTTAGAAGAAGGTGAAAAACCTAAATACCAAACATAGAGGAGACTCATCCCATCTATGAATGGATTAGTTAATAAAAAAGTATTGAAAGTTCTTGATAATGAAATAATTTATTCAGGGTTAAATAGTAAATGGGTGAGAACATTTTAGGACATACCAATAAATGGGGTTCTAACAATTAAAAAAATTATAATGATGAATTTATTTCGACTCACACCACCACTAGATGGTGAATATGTGTAGACTATAGAAATATGAATGAGTTCGAAAGATCATTTCCCCTTTCCTTTCATGGATCAAATTAAATAGAGTCTATAAATACATGATGTATATTGTTTCTTAGTTTTATATTTGGGTTACAATCAGATTTCAATCAACCTAGATGATTAGACAAAAAATATATTCACATGTCTATTTGGTACCATTGCCTACATGTGCATTCCAATTGGCATATTTAGTGCACCCACTACTTTTTAATGTTGAATAAACACATATTTAAAAATATGGTAGAGGAATTCTAAGAAATTTTCATGGATGGATTAAAATTTTATATAGGATATTTCTAGTTCTATCTAAGAAATATTGAGTTCTTCCTACAATGCAGGGAAGAGAAGTGTCTTGTTTTAAACTGGAAAAATATCACTTTATGGCTTAAGGAGGCATAGTCCTTGGAATTTTTTCCATGGATGGAATAGAAGTGTATCCTTCTAAAATTATAGTTATCAAAGATTTACCTTTTCTTACAATAGTTAAAGGCATACTGATCTTTCTTTTCCATGCCAGATTCTATCGACGATTTGTGAAATACTTTTTTGAATGTTTCTTACCATCTGAAACACAATAAGTAAAAGTAGTAAACATTTTAATTCATAGATGAATTTCATTTTTGAATTCAAGGATTTAAATAAGAGCATCATATACACTCTTATAATCATTTCACCATATTGGGAAAAAAATTGACTTGATGTGTGACACCATAAATTTTTCTATTGGCACTATCCTAAGAGAGTGATTCGTTCACATATTATAACCCATCTACAGTGTCAGTAACACACTGAATAATGAGCATGTGAACAATAAAAATAAAAATAATGATATTTTAACAATTCTATTTTCTTTTGAGAAATTTATCTCTTATCTAGTCTTGTCTAAAGTCATTGGGTACACTAACTACGATGCACTGTGATATTTGATGAATAAAAAATATGAAAAGATAATACTAATAAGGTGGATCCCATTTCTCTAAGAGTTTGAAATCGTCATCAAATATACCAAATAAATAAAAAATATTTTCATTTATCATCTATTCTGACATACATTTCAACTTATAAAGGACAATAATGATCAAGATATCGAAGTTGACTTTCCTATGGAAACCCTCCCCAACATAAACTGACAACCGTGGTTTTAAGACATTTCAAATTATATCCCTATGGTATTTTTACACCATTACCTCTCATACCAGCAAAGAAGAATATTTACATTTGAAGCTTCACACATCTATTGGGATGAACCAATTCTTTTTATGCATTGTGCGGATGAATTGTTGCGACACTACATCCTAGATTGTGAAATACCATGTGTGTTAGAAATATTTCATATGTCACCATCTATAAGAAATAATTGACTAGAAATCACATCATAAAAAATTCTTTAAATTGGATTTTTCTAGCCCATAATACACCAAGATACAAGGTATTATTGTTAAAGATGTGATCGGTACCAATGATATAGAACCATTGGAAAAAGGATTGAAATTCCCAAAATTACAATAAAGTAATTTGAAATATTCGATGTGCGTGGAATGTATTTAATGGGGTCATTTCCCATGTAACATGGAAATTATTATATAATTTTTTTGTTGACTATGTTTCTACATGGGTAGAATTTGTAGCTACAACTCATGAAACTGCAAAGGTAGCCATGAATTTCTTGAAGAAGATTGTGTTGAGTCAATAAGGTTTTCCTTATGAATTTTCCATTGCTTCTTTTAAGGGGGAGATTGTTGAGTCATTATGCTTTCTTTATGACTTCACAATTACTTCCTGTTTTGAAAATTAGTAGCACATTATCTTAAAGAAAATCATGTTTTAGATTGTTTTACTTCTATAAGGAAAAATTCCCTTCCCCAAGGAAATATATCTTACCTCGTTTTCATTGTTCATATAATTTTTTTTCTATGTGTAAAATTCAGATTGAGACCAAAAACTCAGAATCATATAATACTTAGATATGAAGCATTCTGATTAAGACTCCGAATTCTAGGTATGAACTCTCATGAAGTTCAACTGAGAATTCTGGTTATGAACTCTCGTAAAGTTCAAATCCGAATTGTGGATACGAAATCTCATGAAGATCAACTCTGAATTCTGGATACGATCTTTATGAAGTTAAAGTTTGAATTCTGGATATGAAAATTCATGAGGCTTGACTCAGAATTCTGATTACAAACTTATGTAATGTTTGAATCCGAATTCTGATTACGAATTCTTGTTACGAACTTCTCTAAGTTTACACTCCAAATTCTCATGAACTCTGAATCTAAACATTGTAAGTTCAGGTTCCAAATTTCTGTGAATATAGACTCCAAATTTCCTTCAAATTCGAACTCTGAAATTCTATAGAATTCAGGTTCCAAATTCCTACAAAACAGAATCCGAATATCCTTTCATTATAGACTCTGAATTAATTATTGGTCAGACTCTGATAGTTCATTTTCTTACATTCTGAATATCAGATTTTAGTTATACATACACACATTTTGTTATAAAACTATGTCGTGCTTTCAATTATCAACTAACCGTTGTTTGAGTGACATGTGTATAGGTCCCTCCAAAATTCAAAGAAAATATGATTGTTGGAGGAGGGCGCCAACCGTTAGAACCATGCCTATAAATAGAAGCTCATTTGAAAGAGCTCAGAACTGATGAAGTGTAGACTTTGAGAACTGTGCTTACATGCTGTTGAAGTGATTTCTAGAGAGAGAGGCTCTTATAAACTCTCAGTCTTCGTGCAAGATGTTTTGAACTATTTATTCAAACTTTTCTTCGTACAGATTTTCTTAGTGCAAAGGTTCGATTTCCTTGAAATCAGAGACTTCGGGTTGTGAAGTCAGAGGTGTAGATTTCCTTACAAATCGAGGGCTTGCGAGGATAACAAGACAGATACCAATCTTCGGATTGAGGGATTACCTGGGTTTGGGTAAGAAATACTTTCATTAAAGTATAAATCAAGGGACCTCTTATCCAGGGTTGTTGGATACCCTCCTCTTTGGGTTAAAAGATTTATTACATATTACTTGTAATATTTTGTTTTCGGCTGTGTATTTTAGTTTTTGAGGAAAGTATAACTATCATATACTTCCTTAAACGTGTACTCTGATTTTATAGGATTCTATATGCTTTAAGGTAGAATCATAGTCGGTGTAAACTTTTTTTAAGTTTCATTTCACGAATCACTTTTCCGGAATCATGCAAGATAATAGATCTTAGAGGTGTTGTAAATTTTGGTTACGCAAAATTTCCTTAGTGATTTTTTAAAGAATTCAATTCACCCACCCCCTCTTGTATTTGAGAATATCAGGTTTATATATTCGATCATACATTTTTTATTATAGAGTATATCACACTCAGACATACCATCTATCAATTGGTATAAAAGGATTGGTTCAATCTGAATTAATCTGACGATTAGATTCAGAAGGGAGTTCTCAGAATTGAATTTCCGGATTCAAACTTTTTAGGATTCAGTTTTTCAGACTCATAATGTTCGGATTCATTTTTTATTAGAGATACAATATCTAGTTCCTTTATTATGATATTTTCTCTTGTTTACAAACTCTTATTACTAACATATTTGTGTGCCTAAGATTTTCTTAAGAATGGAAGGTTTAAATGTTGGTTCTATTGACAATATAAATCCTACCAGACCTCCTGTTTTCAATGGAAATGATTATGAGTACTGGAGAGATAGGATGAAGACTTTCATTATCAATACTAGAGTTGATAACTATCTAAGGCTGACTAGAGATTATAAGATTCCGGATAAGGAATTGAGAACCTTTACGAATCAGGAGAAATCAGAATATCAAACAAACTTCAGAGTCAGAAATACCTTGTTGTGTTCCATTACTAGGAACATCTATAGTCAAATATCATCGTGTAATGTTGAAAAAAATATCTGGAAGAAACTTGAAGTTACAAATTTTGTTACATCTAATGTCATAGAGACAAGGAGAGCTATGTTGAGAGCTGAATAACATGGCTTTAACATTCATTATAGAGAACCTATAAGCAATGTACAACAAAAGTTTATGACTATCATGAATAGTTTAAAATCTATGGGAGAAAATGGTTTGGATGATGAGGCTCTTGTTGACAAGATCAAAGATATCATGCCAAATGAATGAGAGTCCAAGAGGACAGCTATTGATGAGAACGGGAAAGTCACTCAGATTTCCTTAGATGAGTAGTTTGGAACACTTCTTCAGCATGAAACAAGATTGAAGAGAGATGATGAAAATGTTAAGAAGATGAATGGGAATGGAGGAGTTTCTTTTACAACCACTTCTAAACATATGAAATCCAAGACCCCAGAAAGAGTAACTAGATGAAAGAAAAAGAATGTCATTATTTAGTCAGAATCTAGTGACAAAGAAAAGTCTGAGAATGAATTAGTTAATCTTGCTCAGAGAATGAACAAGATTGTAGCTCAAAAGAATAATCAAACTACGTACAAGAAAAAGTCTACAATGATAAGAAATATGGAGAAGATACATGTTGTGAATGTAGAATAATAGGTCATATCAGACCATATTTTTTTGTTGAAAAGGAAGGAAAAGAAGGAAAGGAATTCAGAAAAGAACAAGAAGAAATTCTATCAATCAAAGCATAAGAAAATACTTAAAGATAATGATACTTGGAGTTTTTGTTGTTGAGACACTTCGAAAAATGAATAATCTGAATATGATTCATCAGCACAGAAGAATATGGGATTCATTGCTACTACTTCTTTCCCTAATGCATGTCTTATGGCCAAGGTACTCTCTTCCAAGGCTTTAACAAATTTATCTCTTGATAAGAATTACAACTCTGAAAATAGTACTTCTAATGAAGATAATTCATCATCAGAAAATGAAGAAATACCTTAATATAAAGAAGTTTAAAGATTTTCCAAGCTACATGAAACAAGAAATTGTATAATTTCTAAGAAATTATACATAGAAAATACTAGGGATGAAATTCTTTCAAAAGATATTTCAGATCTTTCTAGAGATCTTAGAGATAAATATGAGCCTTTAGAAAATCTTTCAAAAGACCATGAGAAAGAAAATTCTCCTATGGAAGAACCTTCTAAAGATCTTAAGAATTCTATTTTAAAGGTGAATGTTTTTGAGGAAAAATCTAACCCTAAAGAAATGATTCCTGAGGATAACAATTTATTTATCAAACTGAAATCTGAAATATTTTCTCTTAAGAAGCTTCTTGCAAACCTCACCTATCGGAAGAAAAAATTTCACAAGATTTATTCTCAAATTAAACCTCAAAGAAACACTACTGGAGTAGGTTATACTCACCAAAAACCAGTTTTCAAAAACAACTATTTTGTTCCTTATAGAGCCCCTTTTTGCACTAAATGTCAAACTGGTGGGCATTGGATGAAAAATTTCTCCTTGAATAAAGTTCAATATCTTAGGTTTTATACTGCTTATTTTTTTAAAAAAATGTGGATACCAAAAAAAATTTTGTCTATCAATTCCAGATCCAAGAAATTTTGGATTCCGAAAGTCTAACTTTTTTTTTCAGGAAGATAAAGAAGGAACCAACAACACTATGTGGTACCTGGATAGTGGATGATCCAGGCATATGACTGGTAACAAAAAATATTTTGAAAATATTATCAAGATGAAAGGAGTAAAAGTAACATTCGGAGATAATGCTCAAGGAGAAATTATTGGTATAGGTAACATCGTTCTTCTTGAAAAAACATTGATTTCAAATTTTTTATTAGTTAAGGGTCTTAAGAACAACCTCGTTAGCATAAGTCAGTTATGTGATGAAGGTTACCTTGTGAATTTTTGGAATAATAAGTTCTTAGTACACAATTCCAAGGAAGAATTTATTCTTTCTACCAATAGGCAAAGAATGTTTACACACTAAACATAGAAGACCTTAAGATCCACGATCTACCTTTCCTTAGTGCAATGGAAGATCATTCCTGGTTATGGCATAGAAGGTTGGGACACTGTAACCTTAGGAACTTATGCAAACTTTCTAACAAATGATTAGTTAAGGATCTACCAGAGCTTAGATTTGATTCTTCAAAAGTTTGTAACCCTTGTCAATATGGCAAGAAACACAAATCAATTTTTAAATAAGTTGGTGAAGTCTCAAATACTGATGCATTACAGTTAGTTTATATGGATCTTTTTGGTCCTACACAAACTAGAAGCATTTGGGGAAAGTATTATGTATTTCCCTTGGTTGATGATTACTCTATATTTAAGCATGTCTATTTTCTATCAAATAAGTATGAAGCCTTTTTTTAGTTCAAAAATTTTAGAGCCCAAGTCAAAAATGAGAAAAAACTTCCATTGATAATTATTCATAGTGATCAGGGAGGAGAATTTCAAAATTCTGATTATAAAACATTTTGTAGTAAAAAATGCATCACTCATAACTTTTCAGCACCCAGAACACCTCAAAAAAATGATGTTGTTGAAATAAGAAATAGAATTTTTCAAGAGATAACTAGAACCATGTTGAGTGAGTATTCTATAGCCAAATATTATTGGGAAAAAGTTGTAAGTACTTCTTGTTATACTATAAATCGTGTTTTGATTAGAAATTTTCTTAATAAAACTCTTTATGAGTTATAAAATGGTTGAAAACCTAGACTTTCTTACTTTAAGGTTTTTGGATGCAATGTATTCATCCTGAATACGAAAGTTAATCTACATTAATTCGCACCAAAATCTGATGAAGGAATTTTATTAGGATACTCCACAACTTCTAATGCTTATAGAGTTTTCAACAAATACACTTGTACTGTTGAAGAGACAGTACATGTGAAATTTGACGAAACTAATCCTTTTCTTTTTAAACAACCCTATCCTACATCCTCGGATGTTTTTTTCAAAAACTGATTATCAACCTTTGAAAATTTTTCGTAATGAAAAATTTCTTAGTCGGTTTTTCAAAAAATTTCGTAATGAAAATTTTCGTAGTCAGTGTTTCAAAATTTATCATAATGAAGATTTTTGTACTCGAGATCTTTGTAATGAAAATCCTTAGACCTAAAGTTTTCATAATGAAAATTCTTGGACATTATGTTTTCGTAAGGGAAATCTGTGGACCTGAAGTTTTCGTAATGAAAATCTTTGGACCAGAGTTTTTAGTAAAGAAAATATTCAGGCCTGAAATTTTCGTAATGAAAATATTCGGACCTACAATTTTCGTAATAGAAACTCTCGGATTTGAAAAATTTTTTAGTTAATTTTTTTCTGTATTCATGTTTTTTTTGGAATCCAGAGTTCTTCAAGAATAATATTTATCAGTACAAATAAGCTTCTTAGGAATCCAAAAGGTATGATTCTTTCTTGAGTTTTCATAATTATCTTTTACTTGATATTAGTTTCTTTTGTTTTCTAAATTTCTTGGATTCTAGTTTCCATAAATCCGAATGTTTTACTTTTAAAACCTCAAAAGATTAGATTCAACCAAATTTTTCCATGAAGCTATCATTTGAACTGTCAGATCATATCTGAAGAATTCTCAGCCATTGGATTCAAATGGGAAGTTCAATTGTCACTTCATCACCTATATAAAGGGAACCCCTGATAGTTGACCCACATCGGGTTTCAAAGGAATTGCGTGTCGAAGCTCTACCCCTATACAAAATCCAATTTCAAACATTTCAGAAGTGCTCAAGTCTGAATGTATGTAGAAGTCCCTTCTCAAGATATGTCTACTACCAAGACGATTTCAGAGTGGAAAATATATAGGGAGAGGTTAGTGCACCCAAATATTTTCAACAAGTATGACTCTATTATCTCTAAGAACATCAAGGGAAATAGATGGGAAAATGTAGCTATTTCAAAGACAGGAGCTCAGGATCTAGTGTATCCGGATTTGAACATATAATTCTATGAATCAGTTAGCTTCCTTAAGGAATAATGTTGAGAAAAATTCTCCTTCAAGTGTTATGGAAAGACATATAAACTCTCTTACACCAAGGCTGCGAGCTTAGTGGGGCTGTCATATGAAGGAGAAGCTGAATTTTTCTCTCACAATCTTCCGGATGTTCAAGGAAGTTTCATCTAGGTGAAGGATATGGAATGCCTTGGTCTTATTGATGTAATGATAGCAAAGATTTCTCATCTATCTACCAACAGTCAGATTCTACAGTTATGGATTCAGGGCCTTATCGTACCAAGGAAGGGTGACAAGGACACTCTGAAGAAAAGTGACATGTACATATTGGATTTTTTGGTAAACCAAAGGAAGGTCAAACTCATGAAGAACATTATCATTACAATTGAGAATATCAAGAATGGGAATATGAGAGCTCAGATTATTAGGTATCCTTCCTTAATTTCCAAGATGATAGTTTGGTGTCTTGAATCATTCAAGATCCCTTGCAGTTCCAAGCCGAGGAATTGCAAGGTGATGCTGATCAGTGATGAAACCCTCAAGAGAATGAAGGTTGGTTTCTCCAAGGAGACAAGAGAATTTTTTGATCTACCAAAGGATGAGGCAGAAGCCATTATGAAAAATACAGAAGATGTTGATCCTTCAAAGAAGGTTGGAAAGAAAAAAAGTTTAAGGATGTGGATTCCGAATAGAAAACCACCAGGTCTATGTGTGTCTAACACACACCTCCTAAACCGAAGAAACAAAAATCCTACCCAGATGAAGTTGTAGAAAAATGGATGGAGGATAAGAAGAATAGAAAAGAAGGGGAGCCACAGTTTGTCTTGGACCCTGTAGAGGACAAAGCTTTGAAACAAAAGGTAGCTGATGAACTAGAGAAGCAAGCCATGGAAAAAAAAGATAAAGAAGAAGATGTCTGAGGAAAATATTGTCCAATATCTTTTGAAGGCCACTAAATTTGCATCCGAACAAATTCTCATACTAGAAACTTTCCTAGTAGACCAATTACCTGAAACTCTGGGTAAGAGGTTTATGACTTCGGAAAATCCATAAGAGAAGATTATGAAAGAGAAGAAAGCTGGAGAAGAAGTATAGGAAACTGAGAATAGTGGTGGATTAGATGATTTTATTAAGAAAGTTGAAGATTATCAGGAAAAGGAAAGTGCTTCTGAATGTTGTCAATCCGGACTTCTCAAGCTGGATCCTCAAAATTTTCCACTCCTAGAGCTGACTAGAAGGGTTAAGGAGAGGAAGTGAATAAGTTTTAAGAGGAAGAGAGTCATAATCATGACTTCATTCTTCCTGAATATGTTAAGGCTGGTGCTGAAAACGAGAAATTTGATTAAGATAAGATTGTACAGTTATCCGGAAGTGAGCATGAATCTCCTGATGAAGAAGATATTCTGAAAATCAGTAAGGGTAAACAAGTGGTTTTTGATACCGCAACCAAAGATATTTTTAGGAATAAATAATCAGGAGGAACCTTTAAGTGGAAGCTGGTAGAGTTAGAGGAAGAACAATGTCCAAGTAAAATTTCAGATTTGGATTCATCTGTCTTAGGACATGATTTTGTTGTTCAGTCCCTGAAGATGCTGGTGGATACCATTCCGATCTTTATAGGAATTGATTCGAGATGCCAGATAATTCAGTATAGCATGAATCGAAATTCAGACTCTGTATCTATGGTGATGGATTGAAGTGTTAAGATTGAGGCTGATCACAAAAATTTCCTGATTAACTATGAATCCCACAAAAAATCCTACAAGAATATGAACAAATAATCTAAGAAAATCATTGTATATTTGGAAGAGCTTTATCAATTTCAAAAAGATGTCATGGAAGCCATTGATACCAAAGACACCAAAATCAAAAATCTTACAAAAAGATTTCAGGAAAAGCTAAATCTTGAAAAAAATTATCAAATTCAAGAGGTGAAATATCTGAATGGTAAGCTGAGTTATATTGTTCAAAGCTTGAAAATAGAAAAGGATCTTCTTATTGAGATCCAAGAAAAGCTAGTGAAGCAAGACAAATTGATGAAGGCTCAGGAAGAGTCCATGAAGGCTCAGGAAGATATGATCAAATCATTAGAAAAGAAAGCAGAGGAGGATCACAAGGAGCTGAAAAAGTTGAAGACCATTGTGAAGAAGCTAATTCCCAATGAAAAAATAAGCAAAATTGACACAAAGATGGTCTTTTGTTGTAATTTTTATCCTTATACAAATTCTTTCAATCGTAATGAAATTATGATTGCATGTCTTGTTTTCATGTCTATACTAATATTTCAGGTACTATATTGTTTTTCCATTCCCTCAAACTCTTTTTGAAAATCATAAAGGCGGAGAAGGAAAAATAATTCTAAGGGGGAGAAGAAAAAAATATATCTACGTAATGAAGAAATATCCTTAAGTAAGGGGTATTTTATTTAAGGGGTTTCTCATTTAGAATATTTTCATACCCAAGTTAATGAAAAATCCATTCTGGAAATCTAGAATTCGATCCTTTGTGTTCTAAAGCCTAAGGGGGAGTTAGTTGTATTCACCATTGTTCAAATGTAAAGAGAGATAAGTTTTATTTTCAAAGTCTAGAAAAGAATAGAATTTTTTTTGCTAAGACCATATATTCTTTTTCGTACGGATGTTTGTGCATTCCAAAAAGGGGGAGATTGTGGAGTAAATAAGGTTTTCCTTATGACTTTTTTATTAATTCTTTCAAGGGGGAGATTATTGATTCATTAATCTTTCCTTATGACTTCACAATTCCTTCTTGTTTTGAAAATCACAAACACATTATCTCAAGGAAAATCTTGTTTTACCTTGTTTTACTTCTATAAGGAAAAATTTACTTCCCCAAGGAAATATATCTTACCTCATTTTCATTGTTCACATCATTTTTTTTGTAAGTGTGAAATTTGAATTGAGACCAAAACCTTGGAATCATATAATACTCATATATGATGAATTCCATTTAAGACACTGAATTCTGGTTACGAACTCTCATGAAGTTCAACTCAGAGTTCTTGTTACGAACTCTCATGATGTTCAACTGCGAATTCTATATATGAACTCTCATGAAGTTCCACTCCGAATTCTAGATACAAATGTTGTGAAGTTAATGTCCGAATTCTGGATAAAAATATTCATGACCTATGACTCTGAATTCTGATTACCAACTTATGTAAAGTTTGAATCTGAATTCTGATTATGAATTCGTGTTACGAAATTCTCTAAGTTCTGAATCCGAGTACTCTGAATTCAGACTCTGAACTCCTATGAGTTTTGACTTCGAATTCTCATGAACTCTGACTCTGATCTTTGTATGTTCAGGTTCCAAATTCTTGTGAATATAGACTCCGAATTTCCTTGAAATTTAGACTCCGGAATTCTACATAATTCAGGTTCCAAATTCCTACAAAATTGAATCCCAATATCCTTGCATTATATACTCTTAATTTATTTTTGTTTAGACTCTAAACTTTTTTTTTCGTATATTCAGAATATCAGATTTTAGTTATACTTACACTCATTTTTTTTATAAGACGATGTCGTTCTTTCAGTTATCAACTAGCCACTGTTTGAGTGACATGTGTATAGGTCCCTCCGAAATTCAAGGAAAAATGAGATTATTGGATGTGGGAGCCGACCGTTGGTACCATGACTATAAATAGGAGCTCATTTTAAAGAGCTCAGAACTGATGAAGACTGAACTTTGACAACTATTCTTACATGCTGTTGAATTGATTTCTAGAGAGAGAGGCTCTTATAAACTCTCAAGCTTCATGCATAATGTTTTGAACTACCTGTTCAAATTTTTCTTTGTGCATATTTGGTTAGTGCAGAGGTTCGATTTCCTTGAAATGAGAGACTTCGGGTTGTGAAGTCAGAGGTGCCAATTTCCTTAAAAACTGAGGGCTTGTGGGGATAGCAAGACAGATACTGATCTTCATATTGATTTCTTACCTGGGTTTGGGAAAGGCAGACTTTCTTGAAAGTATAAATCAAGGGACATCTTGTCTAGGGGTTTTAGATACCCTCCTCTTTGGGTTAAAAGAGTTATTTCTTATTACTTGTAATATTTGGTTTTCTGCAGTGTATTTTAGTTGTTGAGGAAAGTATTACTTCTATATACTTTCATAAATGCGTACTCTGATTTTATAGGATTCTATATGATTTAAGGTAGAATCTTAATTGGTGTAAACATTTGTTATGTTTCATTTCTGGAATCACTTTTCCGTAATCAAGCAAGATAATAGATCATAGAGGTGTTGTGAATTTTGGTTATGCCAAATTTCCTTAGGGATTTTTTAAAGAATACAGTTCAACCTCCCCCCCCCCTCTTGTATTTGAGAATCCCATGTTTATATATTCGATCTTACACTTGGTATTATAGAGTATATAATACTTAGACATACCATCTAACAGACTGTGTTTTAATGATTTGGATTCCAAGATTAATCATTAGTGATTGGGGAAACATTTCATCAATAAATTTGTTAAAGGTATTCTAGATAAATATTGAATTAGACATTTCACATGAACTCCCAAACACTAGTAGACAAGCATCCTTGTTGAATTTTCAAATAGATAAATTAAAAAATCCATGAAAAGATTGTGAAAATTTTAAAAACTATTGGGGTGTATAGTTAGATGATGCACTATGGGAATACATTTATATGTTCAAAACACCCACTGGCACTACAACTTTATGATTTATATATAGGAAACCAATTCATTTTCTAGTAGAACTTGAGCATTGCTGGTATTGGGCAATAAAGAAGTTCATTATGAATTCAAAAAATCTAGGGAGGATAGGATAATACAACTGGATAAATTAGAAGAAATAAAAAACGATTCTTAAGAAAATTAAAATATATATAAAGAGAAATAAATTAAATGACATGATCAATTCATTGCAATACACATTTTTGTGCCAAGAAATAAGTACTTTTTGTTCAACTCAAGATTAAAACTATTCCTTGGGAAGCTGAAATCTAGATGGATAGGACCCTTTAATTATGTTAATTTATTTCCTTATAGGAGCAGAAAAATTTAGAAAGATAGAGGGCCTCCTTTAAATGTAAATGGGTAAAGGTTAAAAATATATCAAGAACCCTACCGTGAAGGGTGTGTAATCAACCAAAAATTCATCTAAGCATTGAAGAGTCAAGATCATAATGTTAAATGATGAACTGAATGGGGTGGAACCCAGGTTATTTCAACTTATAGTAGATTATGATAGAGTAAGATTAGGATATCATAGGGTATTTTTTGAGTAGATAACCAGGGTATGGTAAAAAACTAAGAAAATAGATTCAATTACATGTGGTGTAACTATATTTCAGAATGTGAATTTTCACGGCCTAATTTTTTAATAAAATTAAAAATTAGATGACATGAAAACTAAATATACATTGTGTATTTCTCTGATTTCATTTTAAAAAATTATTTTGAACCTATTATTTACATCCCACACTACCTTATCTCATCGATTTCACCTAAAAGCCCTACCACACCCTCCACCAATCAATCCAATCACTCACCAGCCTTCCTAACCTATATTCCTTTTTCTGCAACCCTCATCTGCCATCCCTTCTCTTGAAATGTCATGCATGAAGACCATGAACACTCACCCTACCGATCCCAAATTTTAGTGAGATGATCTGCCTCTGGTGAAGCACTGATGAGGTGTTTCACCTCCCATACCCCCAACGTCTCTGTCATCTGCTTTCACCATAGCCCCTAACATGCCCTCTTATCAGGAGGACCCCAAAACCTAATCTAGTCGATCATATGAGGGTGACCACTAAAATATTATATAGAGACCCTATCCATTTAAAAAAATATTACATGATTTTATGCATAATTAGACATCATATTTCAAGACAAGGATCATGAAGTCTAGTTTTTATGGATGATTAGTTACATAAAAATGAAAACATGGAAATGGAATAAAACATATTTATTTTAAATATAAATAAATATCTCTTAACATCCATTGATATCCTATATCTTAATAGGATAACTTGGGGAACACACGAATATAAGGGATGATCTAAAAAATATAGTAATGGAGTAAGCATTGGAATAAAATAAGGCACATGGGTTAGAAAGAACATCATGATAAAATTAAAGGAATATAACATGATTTAAAAAAGGAATAATGAAATTTATAACTTGGAAACATATAATTATAGCATCATAGGAATTTGGAAACTACATATAACCTGACACAAACATGAGGGAAGGATAACTACCAAGACTATGTCATATGGTGTAAAAATTCCCATAAAGGAATCAGGTTTTATCCTTATCCCAACATAATGTCTCATAAGACTAAACATTACGCAATTAATTGGATAATTATTTAGGTTCAACTATCACAACATGTTAATTAATATGTGCACCACAAGAAGAATAATCCTAAGGGTTACCCATGGAATGAAATTGGTATCATAATCATGTCACAATACATAACAATGAAAATATCATTAATGTGCCCAAAAAATAATGGATTAAAAAAATACATGGACATTAATAAATGATAATAAGAATGGACTATATAAAGGGATGTCCGATTGATGTGGAAACAAATAAAAGGAGTGTTTAAGAATCTTTATAAATGAAACATTTTATTGCGGTTTAAGGAAAATATTAAAGAGTATTTAAATAGTAAAGGAATATTTTTATTCATAAAAACATACATGAACCAAGATATTTTTTCATGGAAACATTTTTTATTTTATAAAAATAAATTTGTTTTAAAATAGATTATGGAGTGCAGTTGAAAATGGGTAAAAAATTAGAATGTTCCCTTGAATCGGGTTTGGTTATCGTGAAGAATTCAGAAGGGACTCATTTTAAAACATGTATTTACCAATCAAGGAAGGATGATATGATATAGATTACTGAGTTTGGAACATTTTAATAGAATTAATAAGAGGTTAAAAAATTAAATAAACATTATAATAGGGACAAGAGATAGATAGAGTAACCCAAAATGAATATAGAGGTTTGGGTAGACTCCCTTACCTTATATCTGAAACAGTTCTGCACATACATTTAATTCACGAATAATCGAATTATATAAATTAATTAATAATTATAGAATATATTATACATTTATTTTATTTTTTCTTATTTCATTAGGTTCATTTATATTCTTTTTGATGAGTTATAAGATACAGTTGTATCGTTAAGAAGTGTTTGTTTCCTTGGTTTTCCTGATCAATTTACTTGTAAATGAGTATGAAAGTTCATTTATAATGGGAAAAGATATCTAGAATTGATTTTATATATTATTAATGAACATAAATAAGGATAAATGGTTATGTAATTCGTTTTTTATAGTGGGGATGAATCATTAGATAATAAAATAGTGATAATTATTTATATTATTTTTGGCGGTTTTTTTATCGTCACAAACTTGTTTTGTTTTATTAATTAACATCATGTGTATTTAATGTTAACATAACATTAACTATTATTTAATACATATAATATTATTTTTTAACCTTTAAAATGGTTTTACGACCAGCCTTGAAGGAGTTAATGTAAAAGAATTTTTTTTTATCCTTGATGGTTATAAATTGACACCTCACCAACGATGTTTTCATTTTTTGAATAAAAGGTAGATGAGAAGGGGATTGATGATGGATTATTCTATTAGAATGATAAAATTTCAAACATATAATATATTGGAGTTATTTTTCAATTTTTATAAGGGTAGGATATGAGAGAATAAGAAAATAAAAACATGAAAAAAAATTAAAAGAAAAGAAAAGAGGAATTTTCCACTTGAATTTATTCTCCATAAGAACCTCCATAAGGAAATGGTTTTTGTATTTTAAAAAGACCAAGAATACTTGATGTAGGGGTGGGTTTTAAAAATAGTATTTTGTAGATATTATACTTATCTCAAAACATGGAATTTGTGAGGAGAAGAGGTTGTGAGAAGTGATATTCATAATGGGGCAGAAGAGTGTTTCTTTATTATTTTAATCATTAGTTTATTATTTTGGCTCATGAAAAGAAAAAGTGTTAATTAATATTAAAAAATATATAAAATTGTTCATGTTAGTTATAACTAATGTTTCTTACCATATCTATATATAAACAACGACTCAAAAATTTATTTATTTATTAGTTATCGTAAATTATCATATTTTTGTGTTCACAAAAAATTCAAGTATTTTTGAATTTTTTTTTAACTATTAGTGTTTTTGATGTGTATATTTCTAAAATGAACTCCTTTTTACGAATTTAATTATCTAAATATGAGAATTTGATTTTTTTAATTAAAATCATCATTGATTCAAAAAATTAAAATTTTGAAATTATAACTGATTTTATAACACTTTGAAAAAATAAACAAGGCCTCATAAAAATATTTTAAAACCATAAGAAAAAAATTTATTTATTTATGAATTTATTTTTCAAAAAATATTTTTCTTTTAAATTATTAAATTAATTATAATAACATAATTAAATATTTATGACTTGCAAAAATACAGACACTTAAATAATAAATTTTAAAATATTTATTTACATATAGTATAATATTATTATTTATAAGATTCATAAATTTTATTTATAACTTCATAGATGATGTTATTATTAATTTGGCTGGTTTACTATTCATAAGGGTCATATTACTATTCCAAATGTCAAGTTACTATTTAATCAGTATATGTTCCTTAACATCTAGAAATGTACATTATTTAATAAAATATTTATTTATAAATCTTGTATTCTGTTCTTAATGTGATTTTATGTGATCATACTATATGAAATAATTATAAGAATGGAGTTTTCAATGATAATGTTCTAGTTCATTAAATATTTCCCCCCTTATGAAATATCACCCACAAAATTTATTTTTACATGCTATGGTTAAAATAGGTGAGGATATATCTTATTCATTGCCTCCTCTATTTCCCATGTTGCCTCTTCATACTTGTGGTTCTTCCATAGTATTTTGAACTATTGAGTAGTGTGGTTATATATAAATTTTTTTATATGATCCATGATCTTCATCTGCTGCTCCTTGCAATAGAGATCACTCTCCAACCGCACCACCTATGAATTACATTCATGTATATGATTTGGTATGTACTTTCTTGAGAGGGATATGTGGAATACATTATGCACTTGATAAGTGGTTGGTGGAAGTGTTATTCGATAGGCCACAATTCTGAAATGATCTAGAATCTTGAAGGGGTCGATGCAATTAGGTATTCTCTTTCATTTATTCCCAAATCTCATGATCCTTTTACATGGATATATGTGGATGAATACCATGTCTAAAATCTTAAACTCAAGGTCTCATCGATGATTATTTGCATATCTCTTCTGTAAACTTTGATCTTTATTGATGTTTTGGTGATTGGTTATCACGTTTTCTACAATTTCATAGACTATTTCAATAGATAGTAGGATACATTCCCAAATATTATCCTACTATGCCATTTCTCTATGTCCTTTCTAATAGTGGGATTCATATGGAGGCATTTTAATGCTTTATTGGAAGCTGTTGTTGTAAAATAACTCAACTAGAGGGAGATATTGGTTTCATCCTCCTTTTAATTCCATATAATATGCTCTCAAAATGTCTTCTAGTTTCTTAATAGTATTATAATATTGTCTATCATTGTGAGTATGGAATTTCATACTGATGTTTAACATTGTGCTTAGATCATGCCAGATAATTTTCCTAAACTTGGAGGGGAACTCAAATCTTAATCAGATACAATTGGTAGTGGTACTCTGGACACACTTACCACTTCTTTAATGTATATAAGTTCACTTTTATCCAGTGATAAGTCCTATCTAATTTAAATAAATTGATTCATCTTTGTGTGATGATCCACGACAACTCATATTGCATTGTTTCCTCTAGATGTCTTCATAAGTCCAGTGAAAATGTCCATAGTATTTTTTTCACACTTCCATGTTGGTATGGTAAGTGGTTTCATCATCTCCGTAGAGTTATTAATTTTTTCCTTCACTTGTTGACATACCATGAACATTGATGTATATTCAACTATCTCTTTTTTCATATTATCCCACTAATATTTCTCTCAGAGATCTTGATACATACTTTTTCTCCCCGGGTGAATAGAGAATGTTGAGCTATGTGCATTATTTTGAAGATCTTTCTTTATCTATGGATTATATAGTACAAATAGTTATAAAAGAAATATCATGACTCCTTCCTCACCTATTTTTAACTCTAAGTATTTCTCTTTTCTTGTGTCTTCCACCTTCTTTTTAATTTCCACATCATTTTTTTGTATCCTTTATTTTCTATACGAGGGATGATTGAGAAATAATTTGAGAAAGGATATATGGTGGTACTTCCATAATGATTCCCATGTGAATCCTTTATAGGTATAAAAATATTTGATCCATTTCAATTGTCATCATGGTTAAAGATGTAGGATCCCTTCTACCAATAGCATCTTCCACCTTATTTTCTTTATCGTGATGGTAGTCGGTTAAGTGGTCATATTCTCTGATGATCTCTAACCATTTTCATTAGAACATATTAACCACCTTCTATGTAAAAATATATTTTGGGACATTATGATTATTATATATCTCACACTTCTCCCCATAGAGATAATGCCTCCATATTTTCAATGCAAAGATCATAGCTTCCTACTCCAGATCATGTGTGAGATAGTTTTGCTCATAAATTTTCAAGTTCCTTATGGTTTGAGATATCACATTGTCATTTTTTATAATAAATATCCTAATACCTTTTTTGGAGTATCAATGTACACCAAAAATAGTTCTCTACTTTTCAAAAGTGTGAGTACTAGTGAAATGATAAACCTAATCTTCCCCTATTTGAATCAGTCTTCACATTCACTGGTCTAGATAATCTTTACTCCATTCCGAGTCAGATTGGATAATATGTTTTACAATAATGATATGTTCATAAAAAATATTTTGTAATACCATGATAGACCTAGGAAACTATAGATATCCATTATATATGTTGGTAAGGTCCACTCATCAATTTTATTCTCCTTGGAAGGGTCTACATATACCCCTTTATAGGTGATAAATTTCCTCGGTAATGATACTTTATCCACCAAGAACTCACATTTACTATAAATTTTGTAATGTTTCTCCCTTCACAAATTCTTCAACACAGTATTCAAAATATCCTAATGATATCCATTTATCATGGAGTGTATTAGAATATCATCAATAAATAATACCACAAATTTCTCAAGGTAATCTCAAAATACTATATTAATTAAATCTATTTAAATTACTAGAGAATTATAGAGTCTGAATGACATCAATATGAAGTCATATTGTACATTCTTAATCAAAATAATGTCCTTGGAATATCTTCCTTCCTCAGCTTTAATTATAGATATCTCGACTGAATTTACACCATATAGAAATAACTATCCCCTTGTAGCTGATCAAAAAATTCATCTATCCATGGAAGAGGATACCCTTTCTTTATCAAGATTTTATTGAGCTGAGAATAATATATACATAGGAACAACGATACGTTATTCTTCTTGAAAATGAGGACTAGTGCACCCCATGGTAAATCACTTAAGCATATAAAAACATTTTCTATATTCTCCTATACCAACTTATTCAGTTCTTCTACCTCAATAGTGGACATTATACTAGGTGTCTTCGATATCGATAAAGAACATTGAAAAATATCAGTTGAGAACTCAACCTCTCATTCAAGAAGAGGACCATAGATTTCTTGATGGAATAGATTAGTGTAGTCCTTTACTATGGGAATGTCTTTGAGCTTGATTGTCCCCTTCTTCCGAGTCATTATACCCATATATTATTGATGTTAAGAAAATAATATCCACACTTGAGATGATGGATCTAAAGAAGATTCAGCATCCTTTTTACACTTCTATATAACTATAGGATGATTTGGGATGTAAAGTGTTATCTCCCTTTCCTGAAATTTGATGTAGGATTTGTATAAAGATATCCAATCCATAACTGATATAGCATTAAACTCCACCAAAGGAAGGAAGAAAATGGTTTTTGGGAGGTTTAGTCCACAAACATTTACCGAAGAGAGGACATATAATTTGGATTCAATAAATGATCCATTTTGTATTTTCATAGATAAATCAACCACCATATATTGATGTAGTGTTAGAAATGTATAAAAAACGTGAAAAATATGAAAAATCCATAGAACCATAATCAAATAGTACATTCTCTATTCTTTAATGAACAACCAGCGTATCTATCACCACAAAATTGTGGGGTTTCACCTTATCAACAATGATATAATATATCCTAACTTGTTTCCTTGGAGGTTTTTTTTTTGTTGATTGAATCCAACAAACCTAGGATTAAGGGAAATGTCTTTCATAATTCAAATGATCTATACAATTGAAACAATGCACTACAAGATGATAATTAATTTAAAACTTCCTTTATTCATAATCATTAGTTGTATTATTCATATCATATTAGTTATTATTAGCCATCTACACATCTCCCACATTTGAAGAATCTCTTGGTTCCCTTTTAATCAGTTTCCAAGATACTTCATCAAACACTTTTGACTCCTGGGATGTTGGGTCTTCATTCCATCATAGGATTTATTTATTCATCCAACCATATTAGACACCATTTTTTTTATTTTGGTCCTTAGGCCCATGAGACCAATGAGAGACTCTGATGTCCATTTTACCCTTAAGGGACCCATAAACAATCACCTCATAGATTTAAATGTATGAAATAACCAAATATTTTCATATAATAGACTTTTTCCACTAAAAACGTGGCCCACCTTAGATGTAATGTTAATGAAAAATTTAGCGGGGTAACTTGAAAGCCTTGTGATTTTATATTCGTACACCCCAATAAACTCATCTTTCTTTTTCTTTAGAATGAGTAACTCCCTTTCCATGTCAAGATAGATTGTTCAGGTACATTATTTATTAAGAAATATATTCTCTAAATCTTCCAATTCCATGGAATCAATTTACCAATTGGAATTTGTATTCTTGACGAGTTTCCACCACTAATTAGTTTCCCCATCAAAATCATAAACTATCATCACAACATTATCTTCATATAAGAATTGGAGGATTGAAAATATCTTCTCAATGGAGTTAATCCATTATTTTGTGAGGTGGGGATAAAAAGATCCACTAACCATGGGAGTCATTTTATGTATAAAGGATTCGATGAAAAAAATTTCTTTATTAGGATAAGGAGTGTGTTCCATGTGATTTATGTTCTTATTCATAACTTGAATCCATTGAGCAAGTACTTCCATTAATATTTGGGCACCCATTCATGTAATATTTGGTATATCATTAAGGAAATCATCATATTTCATATCACATTGTTTGATGGAATGAGTTCTTCAATTTCAATCCATTATCTATGAATCAACTAGGGGGATTTAATATTTAGCTAATAAGAATAAAAAAATAAAATATCGAACATAGAAAGATAAACATGTAAATAAAAAGTATATCCTAACTTGTGATACCATAAGTTTCAATCTAGTTTATCAGTGGTGATAGAATTATTACTAGGGTTCACACTAAAGTGCTCTAGTCCTAATCCATAAAAATAAATAAAACATGTTTCCATACTAACTATATAGACCCTGCCCATTTATAAAAAACAATACATGATTTTTAGCATAGTTAGGCATCACATTATGAGCTAAGGATCATAACTTATAGTGTATTTGAATGATTAGATACATAAAACTAAAAACATAGAAATGTAATAAAAAATATTT
Organism: Viscum album; assembly: GCA_963277665.1. Classification (NCBI taxonomy): domain Eukaryota; kingdom Viridiplantae; phylum Streptophyta; class Magnoliopsida; order Santalales; family Viscaceae; genus Viscum; species Viscum album. The sequence continues at coordinate 1,429,283,066 of OY728140.1, read as the reverse complement.
ATTTTAAACATCCATATAGGTCTCCTAACATCAATTGATCTCCTACACCTGCATAGGATAACATGGTGAGTACATAAGCAAAAGGGATGAGCTAAAAATCCCAGTAAGGGAGTAAACATAGGAATAAAACATATCACATGGGATAGAAGGAATAACATGATGACTTAAAAGGAATTGAACAAGAATAAAAATATGGAATAATAACATGTATTATATTGTAACATATAATCATCTCATCAATGTAATGTTGAAACTATATATAACATGATATAAACATGAGTCAAGGATACCTTTTAAGACTACACCACATGATGGAAAATTCAAATAAAGGAATCGCATTCAATTCAAATACCAAGTTTATGTCTCATGAAAATAAACATTACCTATTTAATTGGAGCTCTATTTGGGTGCACCCAACATAACATGATCATGAATATATAACATAAGGGTTACCCATGGAATGAAATGGGTATATTAATCATGTCACAGGGAATTCTAAATGAGCATATCATAAATGTGGTCATGAAATAATGAATTAAAACAATATAAAGACATTAATACGGTAAAATAGTCATTGGCCATGATATTTTATTTCCAATTGGATTTGAATCATATAAAAGGAGTGTTTAAGAAACTTTAGAAATGAAATATTGTAGTGCAGTTTATGGAAAATATTATAGAGCATTTAATATAGAAAGGGAATTTTTTTTCATAAAACCATAAATGAACCAAGATATTTTTTCAAGATAATATGAGTGATTTTAGAAAAATTATGGTGTATTAAAATAGATTATGCAGTACACATGAAAACGGGTAAGAAATTGGGAAGTTCACTTCCATCAAGCTTGACTATGAGGAAGAATCGAGAAGGGAACCTTTTTAAAACAAGTTTCTCCCCATAAAATAAGGATAATATGATATGTATTCATGAGTTTTGAATATATTCACATAAGTTGGAATAATTTCACAAAAATAAGAAAGCATTAATATGATAAATAGAGGGAAAGAGTACCATAAAGTAAAAAATAGAGGTTCGGGAAGAATACACTAACATATGTTAGAAAAGGTTTTTCAATTGTACTTAATGTTATGAATAAAAAAATTAAGTTAATTAATTAATAATTAAAAAAACAATTCTACATTTATTATATTTATTATAAATTTATTAATTTTATTTATGGTCATTTGATGAGTTATAAGATATAATTTTTTAATTTCAGAGTGTTTGTTTCCATGGTTTTGTCAACAGTTTACTTGTATATGTGTATGGAAGTTCATTTAAAATAGGAATTGATATCTAGAATCTAATTTATTTGTTATTAATTACCATATATAGGTTTAAATCATTATATAATTCATTTGGTTATTTAGATATAGGAATAATCATATAGAAAACAGTAGTGATAATCGTTCAAATTCTTTTGGTGGGTTTTTTCGATCATCACTAACTTGTTTTGTTTTATTAATTAACATAATTTGTATATAATGGTTCAAGAAAGTTACATATTCTATAATAAATATATTATATTTTTTATCCAAAAAATGGGTTTTTTGACCAGCATTGAAGGTTTTAATGAAAAATGAAAATTTTTCAACCTAGAAGGCAATAATTAACACATCATGAACGACTTATTCATTTTTTTAGAATAAAAGGGAGATGATAATGGGATTGTTGATGGATTATTCCATTATTATAATAAAATTATATTATATATAAGATAATGCAGTTATCATGAGACTTGGATGAGGGGAGTGTTGAAAGTGGGTGCCCTAGACCCAACTTGTATTGTACTTTGATTACCATTACATGTATGCAGTTTGTTATAATAAATGTGTTTATCTTTCCATTATAGTGTAGATACTTCTGGATCCTCTTTGTTTATGGTAATTTCCTTTTATTACATGTTGTAGCAAGGGGGTATAGTAAATCCCATGATATAATGAGAACCCTGAGATACCATGACAGTAATCTTAAAATAAAGTTCTATGGTCCAGTTACATCATTCTGAAAGGACACATAGGATGTGTGACCATCAGGTGATGGGGGACCATAACCAATGAGACTTCATCCCATGAAGTTCGCACGTGATGATATCTAGTAGTTGAGATCAGGAGGACAGACATGTATAATAGGAACACCACATGATTCAGGTGTCATTGGTCGTTCCTATCTACATACATTTGTAATGGTCTCCAGACTTGAGATCATTATCAATGAATTTAATTTAATTACGTACAATTAATGCAAGGTGAAAACCATGGCGACAAAGTCATGGAGATGTAGTTTTTATCTGGTACGTCATTAATGGCATGGCATTGATTGAATGATTGATAAAGCATTTGTCACTTCTGAGTTCAGAAAGTGATATCTCTGTCCTGGTTGATTAGGATAGTTTCACCTTCATTAAATCCATGGTCATGGTAGTGGAAGGTAAGACCATCCAAAAAAATCAACAAATAAAATAAATAAAGATAAAGGTTGATGTCACCATTGTGCATTTGGATTTATTAATATATCGATGACGAATAGATTATATTACACAGACCATGTTCGTAGGAAGGTTTTCGTTGCCCTAGTTTTACCTTATCTCAACAGGGGCCTCGATGGGTTGTTAGACCCCACTCTTGGTTGGTGGATATTATTTAGTACTTTGGATATAAGGACCTATAGGGTCACACACAATAGAGCTTTGATAATCTTCTCTATTTTGTGAATAGGAATATAGAACTTGTTGGGCCCCGCCAAAGGGTCTGAGTACTATTCATGTTTTATGGATCACCAAGTAATAAATAAATTCATTAATTATTCATGCCTGGAATAATATGTTGAATTTATATATAACATTTATTTACAAGTGATTAGTAAACACAAGTATTAATATTATTCGAATGGATGTTAATATCCTTGGTTCGTTTTATATTAACAGGAGGTGTGAGTTTAGTTATAGACTCAAGTGTATCACGTAATAACTTTAGGTGATAAATTATAAATATTATTTAAGGAATATTTTTATTTTTCATAAATAATATTTTATAACACTTATATAGCAGAAATTTATTACACAGGGCTGGGAGTGCACACCATGTGTTTTAAACAATCCATATATATGTAAGAGAGAGGATCTTCCCATGGAACTAATCATGTGTAGGGATTGAGAGCATCTCTATCCTCCTGGAATCTACAGAGAGAGTCTCTCAAGTGAATGAAGATCATCATGTTCATCCATCTTGGATTGATGTTTCTTTCCTTGCACTGATCATCACTACACTAAAGTGAGCATTGAAGGTCCACACTAGCACCCAAATCTTGATGAATGGTGAGTGAGTAGATTCGAGAGGCATGTGTGGACGATCTAGAGGGCTTTGACGTTAAATTCTTCGGGCAACGATCGTCAGCGTCCTGTAGTGGACATGCACATGTTATATCTGAACTAGTTACATGTTCAATTTATTTGTGCTCTGTTTAAACCTTGCGTGATCCTCAGTCTGAATCGGGACAAGATCACTAGAGTTGACAGAGTTATATCACTCTCGTGATGCAGAAATTCTTAAATTTCCAGACAACCTGCTTTTGTTGCGGTGTCCTAGTACCTAACTATGGTATCAGAGGGATCACAATGTTTTTCTGTGTCCAAAAAATTAAGATTCATTAAATTTAAGTGTGGGGTGTTAAAAAGGTTTATTCAGATCCAACCGCGCAACATTTCATTTTCTAATGATCAAGCTACGATCATTTGAAAATCATTTAATCAGATCGACATCATAGTTTTTTCATCCATCTGATGTTAATCTAAATTGTCGTTGAGATAAAATTAAATGTAATATTTTATTATTATAAAATATAATATAATATTTTATTACAAAGTTTTTCCTTTTTGAACATTTTAAAGGGTTTTGGAAAAATATTTTCCACAAAGTAAAGGTGTGTGGAAAAATATTTTCCACATTGTTTAAAAAAAAAGGGATAGACCAAGACCCAAATGGGTATTTATTTTTATTTTTTGGGTATTTTTGTCAAAAGGAAATATTTATTTTTAAAAAAAATAGAATAAGAGACCCAAATGGGTCTTATCCTTCTTCACATGGTGCACCACCACCTTGGGGGTGAACCATAACAGCCCCCTTACCCAGCCATATTGGCCTTCTGCCTTGCCGCCAGACTGGCACCCTGGGCCACTCCCACTCCGTTCCGCCCCTCTATCATGCACAGGTCGAGCCCTTCATGGAGGGTAACCCCACCTTGGTTCACTTCCTCCCTTGGACCCTGCCATGCGTCACACCCTATCGTGCCCCGACCGGACCACCTTCGACTCGCCAGCCGGCAGACCTGGCCATGCCAGACCAGGCCACCACCGCTCCAGGATACGTAGGATTAATCCGCAACCCCTATGGATAGCCGGAGTAGCGGGATGCCACCTTTTGGCTGGCTGATGAGTTTCTTGACCTCCTCCCGCTACCTTCACAGCTGGCCCAAAAATTCTGCCGATGTGAGTTCTACTGGATCAGGCAGACCCGCTGCGGTCGCGCTGCGATTTGGCACTACTCCTGTAAGATACTCACATCAGTTTGCAGTCCTACTTAACTCCTCCCCGGCTAGAGGTAATCTCATCTTAAATCAATTTTAATTAATTTCATTTTTTAAATTTAATTAATTATAATTATTTTGGGGGATTAAATTTATTTTAATTCGAAAAAATAATTTATTTAGAATTAAAATTAAATTAAATGTTTAATTTAATTTTAGAATTAAAATTAAATTAATAGTTTAATTTAATTTTGTAGAAAAATTAAATTGATTGTTTAATTTAATTTTGGAATGCAAAATAAATTAAACAGTTGGAACGAATAAATACATTACTTGAATTTAATAAAATTTACTTAATTTATTAGAACACCCTCACACTATTTAAATTTATTGGAATTTAATTTTATTACGCATAATTTACACTAACTGGTATTGAGCTAGTGACTGACCCGTGCATGTCTGGATTTATTTTTTTAATTATTTATTCAATGCATGCGATGGTTGAAATATTTAATTAGATAAATGAAGATCTGTGAATTGTCTTTTAATTAAAATATGTATAAGGGCTTGTGTATCCATTTCACTAGTTGTATTTTGTACTCCAGACCCCCTCACCTACGTGTGAGTGTATTTGTAATTATTTAGTGATGATCCGAGATGCAGACCCTGCTATGTCGAGGCTGTAGTCCAGATAGGAGTTGAGCGCTTTGCAATGGGTCCAGCAGTGACTCGAGTCATGTTTCGACTCAGGTATGGATGCCCCTAGGTGATGATTCATCCATTATGGATCAATCATTATAGGAATACTCAAGACCAGTCGGATTTCATGATTTCCTTTATGCGTAGTTTATTATTTTATGTGAATGCATAATTACTGCTTGATGACATATAATAGTAAAGAAGATAAAAAATTCTTAAAGAATTGATGAATATATTTATATTTATTGTTCTAATATGAGCGAGACAATATAGTTTGAACATATGGATAGAAAAAGAATTATTCGTCAATATATATTATAAATTCCTCAAAGATAAATTAATTCCAAAGAATGCCTTCCATTTCTCACATCTAAACAAAACCTACTGTTTGAGGTGCTCGTCAACCATAGTTGAGAGTGCCTCTTACTACCAGGGCATTTTCATGATAGAAATTGGTTAACATGACTAAAGTGAGTAGTCAAGGATTAGACTTAGCAAGCTTGATATCACTTTAGAGGATATATGTTGATGGAATCAATTTCAGATTCCAAAATCTAGGACTTTATCCAACAACACAAGGAACCACATGTCATGTGGTGGGACATCCTAGTGCCTACCATGAAACCCTCCAAGTAGTGGCGTATCCATATATAGTAGACTATGAGGGAGGTTTCAAGGATCATTTACACTAGAATACTAATGTGACAAAGTATTCTGAATCTAACAGTGAGGGCTATTAAGGTTTGCTAAAATAGTGGGAGACATTAAAATTTTATAATAATATATTAATCATAAATGTCAAAAGGTAATTAAGAAAAAGTACTAATTTCTAAATGCTTATCTGATGTAGATTCAAAATAGAAATCACCAACCCCAAAAGTACTTTATCACCGCGATCGATTTTGGATAAAGAAAATATCCTGACCATCCATAACTTCCAATAGTGGTACAGGTGATTGTGCACAGTACTATGTCAACAAAATGAAGTTATATGCGTTGGAATCCCCAATTCCTACTGAGCCTCCTTATGGAGCAATCAAGGGGCAAAAATATAAATGTGGAAATCATAGAGACGATTCTCTTGATGTAAAATGCATCATGTTTTCATCCATGTCTATGCAATTGAAAAAAATCCATGAGGATGAGGACACCTACAAGATGCTTTCACATCTCTAAGAATTATATCAGGAGAGGGCCGGAAAGAAAATATATGAGATTTCATGTTCTATTTATAAGTGAGGGCTAGTAGAAGGGCACCGTGTCGGTCCTCACGTACTCAAGATGATTGGGTATATTGAGAGGCTTTAAGCCCTTGGGTTCAAAATGAACCAAGAACTAGCAGTGGATCTCAATATTTCTTCTTCAACATCAATCTTATTGAATTTTATCATCTATTATATTATGAATGATATGACAAAGTTACTCCCTAACCTTTTGGCTTTAGTTCTCCAAGCTGACAAGGATATGAAAAATACCAATTCATCTATCTTTATGGTGAACAAGAAAAACATTGGCAAGGCAAAGGTTTATAAGGACAAGTAAAGGCCAAAGACACCAATTCATCATCTTGCAAAGAATACAAAGATCAAAAGGCAATGTAATGAGTAGGAAGCTATCTGATTTGGATTTGGAAAGAAAGGAAACTTGAAGAATAAATGCAGATCTTGGAAGAAAAAGAAAAATTATGCTTTTGCTTCAGGTATTTTTTTCATTGAATGCAATCTATATTTATCTACAAGTTGCTTATTTGATACGGCATATTGGTCACACATTTTTATTCATATACAGGAACAAAGTAGGATTAAGAAGATTGCAAAAGATCAAGTGGATCTCCAAGTAGAAAATGTTTCAAGTATAGAAACCTTGGCAGTAGGAGACTATCACTTAACCTTGCCAATTGGTTTGGTTCATGTTTTAAACAATTGCTATTATGTACCTTCTGTTACCAAAAACATTATCTCTATGTCGAGTCTTGAAACTATGGGTTTTTATTTCAAGTTTGGAAATAAATTTTTTCTCTTTCATAGGGATAACATAGGTTATGGTATGACACATCTTAAAAATGGATTATATATGTAGGAACTAGAGAACTCAGTAATGGAAATAAATGACAAAAATAGGCAACATGACTTAAATATCACATGACTAGGGAACTTCTGTCTTGGTCATGTAAACAAGAAGTGATTATGAATATTACATCAAGAAGGGTATCTAGACTCAGTATAGTAAGAACCCTTAGATGTATGTCAATCTTGTTATTAAGGAATTATGACCAAATCACCTTTCTTAGGAATGCGAGAAAGAGCCAATGTAGTACTGGAATTAATACATACTGATGTATGTGGTCCATTTCCAATAAAGGAAAGGAGTGGTTTTTTATACTTCATTACTTTTACCGATGACAATAGTATGTATGGATATATCTAATTAATGGGGTATAAGTCATATTCCATTCATTTTTTAAGGAATGCCAAAATGAAGTAGAAAACCAACATGGTAAGAAGATAAAGTCACTTCAGTCAGACCGAGGTAGAGAATATCATAACCACGCTTTCATTGATGACTTGAAGGAGTGTGGGATAATATCCCATTTCACTCCTCCTTATACACCAAAATTTAATGGTGTTAGTGAATGGTGGAATAAGACCTTTCTTGACATGTTCAGATCAATGATGAGTCATGAAACTCTTTCTTTATCCTTTTGGGGACACACCTTGTAGACAGTAGCATATAACCTTAACTGAGTACCAACTAAAGTTATAGATGAGATTCTATATTAGTTATGGTATGGAAAGAAACCCAGTCTGACACACATATGTTTGTTGGGGTGCGAGGCATTTTTGAAGACATTACCAAGTGAAAAATTAGCATCCAGAAGCAGCAAGTGCATCTTTATAGGTTATCCAAAGGAAACTAGAGGATATTACCTATATAACCCCTTAGATAGAAAAGTCATTGTGGAAAGATAATCCACATTTATATAAATGGATCAAATTTCTATTGGAAATAGTAGGAGAAAGATTGACTTCAATGAAGTTAATGCTCCTGAGGAAAAAGAGTCGGTAGTGGAACTATCTTCACAAGAACAAGTTGAAGAATAAGTTTTTCCTAAGACATAGACACTGTGTATGTCTATGCGAGAGGTTAGAGAACCAGAGCATTATGGTTTTCTTGTCACTGAGTCAGGTGACACATTATTCCTTGAGGATGATGAACCTCTAACCTACAATGAAGGAGTAGAAGGAAAATAAGATGATAAATGGAAAGAAGCCATGAATTCTAAGATAGGGTCCATGTACCAAAATCAAGTTTGGATTTTGGTAGAACCTCCATCTAATGAAAAGCCCATTGGACGTAAATGGGAATTCAAGAAGAATCTGGACATGGATGGTGAGGTTAATACATTTAAAGAAAGACTGGTTGCAAAGGGTTTCAGGTAACGTCAAGGCATTGACTATGATGAAAGATTATCACCATTAGTAATGATTAAATCCATCAGAATATTGCTTGCAATATCGGCCTTTCATAATTATGAAATTTGTAAAATGGATGTCAAAAATTATATTCTAAATGGGAAGTTGGTTGAAGACATCTATATGACGCAACCTGAAGGGTTTTTCAAGTCAAATAATGCTAATAAAATATACAAGTTGTAGAGACATATTTATGGATTGAAGTAGGCAGTAAGATCATGGAATGTTCATTTTGATGCGGCCAAAAGAGATTTTGGTTATTTCAAAAATGAAATGATCCATGTGTCTATAAAAAGGTTGAAGGGAAAGTCATCGTTTTCCTAGTGTTATATGTTGATGACAAATTAATTATGGGAAATGAGGTAAAAGTATTACAATCAGTTAAGACATGGTTAAATGAATGCTTCTACATTAATGACTTAGGTGAAGCATCCTACATTCAAGGGATCAAGATCTATCATGATATATCTCAAAGGCTGATTGGGCTAAGGAAAAGTACATATATTGACAAGGTACTTAAAGAGGTACAATATGGAATAATCCAAGAGATGATTGTTGCAAATGTCACATGGTATAAATATATCGAATAAAATGTGTCCACAAACACAGAAGGAAATTGACAAAATGAGTAGAGTCCCTTATGCCATGGAAGTGGGTTCTATCATGTATGCTATGCTATGTACTAGGTTTGATTTTACCTTTTCCTTAAGCATAGTGGGTAGAAATCAAGCCAATCCAATAGAGATGCATTGGGAAGCTGTTAAAACTATCCTAAAGTACTTGAGTTGTACTAAGGATATGTTCCTGGTGTATGGAGGAGATGAGGAACAAGTTGTGAGGGGATACACTGATGCATGTTTCCAGACAGATCATGATGATATGAAACTGCATTCAAGCTACATATTTTTTCTGGAATAATGTCCTATGGTCTAGTTACATCATTCTAAAAGGACACTGATTATGTGTGATCTTCAGGTGTTGGGGGCTCATAAACATTGAGACATCATCTCATGATTTTCTCACTTGATGATCTCTAATGGTTGAGATCATGAGGACAGACCCGCATAATCGGAACACCACATGTTTCAGGTGTCTTTGGTCATTCATATCTACAGACATGTGTAATGGTCTCCAGACATGATCTCATTATCAATGAATGCCATTTAGTTATGTACATTTGATGCAAGGAGAAAACCATGGAGGCAAAGTTGTGGCAAGTATGGTTTTATCATGTACATCATTAATGGAATGACATTTATTGAATGATCGAGAAAGGATTTGTCACTTCTGAGTTCAAGAAGATATATCTTGGGCCTGGTTGATTAGGATGGTTGCAACTTCATTAAATCCATTTACATGGTAGTGGAAGGTAAGACCGTACAAACAAATCAAAAAATAAATTAAGTCAATATAAATGATGATGACACTAGTTTGAATTCTATTTTATTGAGATATCGATGATGGATAGGCTATATTACACAGACCGTGTTCATAGAAAGGTAGTGGTTGCTCTGACTTTACCTTATATCAATAGGGGCTTCGATGGGTTTCTAGACCATACTATTAGTAGATAGATATTATTCAATCCTATTGAGATAAGGACCTATAGGTTCACACACAATAGCACTTTGAGAATCTCACCTATTCTGTGAATAGGAATATAGAACTTAATGGGCCCCACCAAAGGGTCTAAGTATGATTCATGTTCTATGGATCACCAAGTAATAAATAGATTCTTTAACTATTCAAGTTTGGAATAATATGTTGAATATATTTATAACATTTATTTACATGTGATTAGTAAATACATGTATTAATATTATTCCAATGGATGTTAATATCCTAGGTTCGTTTAATAATAACAGAATGTGTGAGTCGAGATAAAAACTCAAGTTTATCACATAATAAATTTATATGATTAATTATAAATATTATTTATGGCATAGTTTTATTTTTCTTAAATAATTATACATAACAATTATATAGAAGACGTTTATTACACGGGGGTCGGGAGCACACATCGTGTGTTTTAAACACTCTATATATAAGTAAGAGAAATTCTCTTCCCAGGGAACTATTCATGTGTTGGGATTGAGAGAATATCTCCCCTCCAGGAATCTAGAGATAGAGTATCTCAAGTGAAGGTAGAACTTCAAGTTTATCCATCTTGGATTGAATTTTCTTGCCTTGTAGTGATTGTCGCTGTGTTGAAGTGAGCATTGATGATCCGCGCTAGCACCCGGATCTTGTTGAATGGTTTGCGAGCAGATTCGAGGGTTGTGTGTGGATGATCTAGAGGGATTCGATGTAAGAGTCTTAGTGAAAAAATCCTCAGAATCCCAAGATAGACGTGCACACAATATATCTGAACTAGGTACATGTTCAATTTTTTGTGCTCTATTTAAACCTTGTGTGATCCTCAAACCGAACCAGGAAAAGATCAACGGAGTTGACATAGTTATGTCACTCCGGTGATGCAGAACATTTTTAAATTCCCAGCCCACCTGAATCCACTGCGATGTCCCAAAACCTAACAGGGAGGTGAGGAGAGAATAATTAATGAGGAGAACTTGAAATGAAATTAAAAGAAAAGGAAAAAAGGAATTTACCTCTTGAATTTATCCTTCTTGAGAACATTATTAGGGAAATGTTTTCTGTCTTTTGATGATAAAAATAGATCCTAGACATGGGGGAGAGGATTGGGAATTGTATTGGGAAGATCATGTACACGGCTCAAATCATGGAATGTGTGGGGAGAAGAGGTGGTGAGGGGGAGTATTTAAAATGGAGAAGAGGAGTGTGGTTTGATTATTTTAATCATTGTTTTATTATTTTAGCTTAATACAAGAAATTTTTTTGATTCATGTGACAAAATATAGTAACTAGTATGTTTTATTTCGAACTAATGGTGCTTACCTTATCCTTACATAAAAAATGACTAAAAAATTTATGTATTTAGCATTTATCGTAAAATATACTATTTTATTAATCACAAAAAATTAATGTATTTTAGAAAAATAAAAAATTTACCCTAAGTATTAATGATGGGTAAAATTCAATAATGGACTCCATTTTATAAAAATAATTTTCAAAATATGATAAATTAATTTTTTAATTAATGTCATCATTTACTAAAAAAATTACAGATTGTAAAATTTTAAATGATTTTATAACACATTAAAATTTTAACTAAGGTCTCATAAAATTATCTTCAAACCATTAAAAAACAAAATATTAATTTATGACTATATTTTATGAAAATAAAATTTCTTTTAAATTATTAAATTAATCATAAAATTGTAATTAAATATTTAGGACTTTCACAAGTAAAAAAACTTAATTAATAATTTTTAAAATATTTATTTACATATACTATGATTTAATTATATCATATTATTATTTATAATATTCTTAAATTTTATTTATAATTTCATAGATTATGTTACAAATCTTTTGGTTGGTTTACTATTAATAGGGGTCAAATTACTATTCCTATGTTCCTGTTACTACTTCATATTTAGAATTTCATTTACTTGTAAAAATACTTCTTATTTCATTAATTATTAATTTATAATGTTTTTATTGTGTTATAAATGTGATTTTATGTGATTATACTATATGAAATAATTATAAGATTTAGGTTTCCATTGATAAATTTGTTGTTGTTACATCTACACTGCATCCTACAATTTTTAAACCCCAAGAACTATGTTGCAATCAACTGGCTATAGGAAAAGCCATTGTGGACCAAACAATCCCTCAATATGGTTGATCTCACTTACCTGCATATCATTTCGGAGGTGCTCTACCACTTTGAATACCTTCATATCTCCTCCATCATCTATGTGTGTGAGGATGCATATTAAGAAATTTTTCTTAAGCCACCTTCCACCTTCAAGGTCACAGTGGACATCATATACATTTGAATAGGCGGATGACCTCATGAGCTTTCCTTTGTGGAGTCTGTAATAGGCCATAAAATTTATATTGAATAATTTTTCCCATAAAAGACATTTACCACATTATATATTGAGCCTTATCAGTGAGATTACAAGAAGCATTGTTAGATAATTTCGTGATATTCTCACACTAAGCACCATCCTAGAATTACGAAGTCCACCAAGATTCGAGGCCAAGTGCCCCAAATCCTTTATGGGGCCTTGATGCATGCCTTGTTTGATTGATTCTAGTCTCACAACATCATTATCTAGATGGATTTCATCATTATTGATGTAGAAATGGAAGCCCTAACATCAAAATTGCCTCTCAGTCTACATTCTAATATAGAGCTCATACATAGAGGATACGAGGCACGCTAATGGGTGGATTGTTTAGTAGCTATTTATCCCGCCATCTCAGCTTCTTTGACACTACCCTTCAACTCACCACCATTCATCTTATAAAGTCCATTGAATTAATATTTCTATATAAGATGAAATTGCTGACCAATGATAGTGACACCAACCAATGTGCACTAGGAGTAGCTAAGGTTGCGGATAAAACCCGAGGGGATCATGGAGTAGACCCACCACCACCTAAAACCACCACCTCCACCCAAAAACCTACAGCTTCCATTCCTACCCCATCCCACCCATTTTCCAATATCCACAACCACCAACCTGAATTCTCCACTAACCCATCATATCTACCATATTTCTAGGAAATGTACCTTTGCATACTGAAGAACCGGTTATGGATCTCTCAACACTTGCATATCAACTTCGTTGAATTCTCTCACTTCACTACCCCTTCATCACCACCACCATCACATCCATATTATTATAAACCATCTACCCTTGTCGGCACTTCTTAATCTACCATGCCTATCCTAGAAACAACCTTGGATGGAATCCCATCAGAGCTGATAGAACCTACTACACAACATGAGTTTATGACAAAGCGTGCCTATAGGGTAAAGGGCCCAACATCCACTATATCCATTGAGTTACCTTTTGTTGATCTAGTAGCTAGAAACAAGACCATAGAATGGATTGGTGCCTCCCCACAACCCACAAATGATATAACTTACAACACAATGAATCCACATTTTACATCTTATCATCCACCCTCTTCTACCATTATAACCATTGAACAGTTGAGACTGCTTCAACCACGCTATTTTTCAGAGGGGACCATCGATGTGCTACTTCATGATGTTGATTTCTCTTAGTTTATCCAAGTCACCTACACTATTTTTATATGTTTCTAGAGTTATCATTCTTTGTATTAGTTGTATTACTATTCATTTTATATTATTACACATCATGTATATGTGGGATAGTATTTATCTATATTTACTTGGCTTATTTTTTAATTAATCACACTATTTTAGTAGCTATTTTATGATACTTTATTTATCCCATGGTCATTGATGCACCTATGTCATCATAGCTTGCACTTGTTCAATGAGTGACATAGCATCTGGTTGATGTGGAGCACCGACATCAAGATATTCCACTTGAGATTCATGATCATTAGCCACCACTATGAGATCTAATACCATTCCTACCACATCACATTCATTATTGGAATTTTATTTAAGTAATAAATCATACCAAAATACCAAGAGATCCATAGGATACTACATCTAGTAAATGTAGAGTAAAATGATGATCTGAGATGGTGGACTATAATGACTATTAGATGGTCCATCTTTCTGACTGACAATGTCATTGTCAGCACTTTATGGGAGGCAAACCATATTTCATCTGTTATTCCCATATTTTTATTTATGATTTCTACCTTTTCATACTTTTATATCATTCTCTTTTACATCATGAGTCACTTTTAACCTTATTGTATACACATACAAAAATTTATATCATATGTATTTCATTGTTATTATCTCTGTGTACCTTCTATTTTACTACATACAGAATAACATTACCTAGTGGACTATTGTTTTGTCCACTTCGAATTTTTTATTTCTATCCCAATATGTATGTAGCCCAAATAAAGAAACAATATTGGTTAAAATTATCAATGTCATTCCACTCATTATAGGAATCTCTTGATTCATTAGTATTTTATTTTCAAATTTTAATTTCCACAATTTTCACATTATCTATCATAACCCTCTCACAATACTTTAACGAAAAGTGTATACATTACATAATTTTAGGTGTGTGGGATTACATCTTGAGTACAAATTTTTATACACTTGAATTATTTCTTCTTTCATTTATCTATGAGACATTTTTTATACTGAAGCATGATTTAAGCCTAAAAATATTTAAAACTATTTAAATAAAAGGAAAATTAAAGTTTGAAATTGTTGGAATTCCATGTTTTTTCCAAATTTATATTTATAAAATGTCTCATGTGTTTAGTAAATTAATTAAAATTCAAAAACATTAAAGTTTATTTTAATTAACTTATTACTTGATTTAATACCCTTAGTGATTTCATGTTCTCTTTATTTACACTCATTCCCGATTGGATTCTGAACCTATAATTTCATATTCTTTTCTAAGTGTATTTCTTGAGTGAAACTTGAGACATGTAAACCTATCAGAACATTCATGAAGATCTTATAGAAGATATAAATGAAGAAATATAATATTAATATTTTTGAGGAAATCATTATTGAGATATGATTTCATAAGACTCACCATACACATTTTCTTCATTTATCCCATAGTTTCGATGAAATACCTTGGTAGGATGTAGTTATTCTAATAATATTATCGCTTCCTACCCTTTTCCTTGTATTAAGCACGAATTTACTTCGAAAAAGTGTTATAAAAGATTTTAATCCAATGAAAACAAAATTATTATACTAAGGAGATGTATTGTGGTGCTGAAGATACTATTTTATTATGATCCATGTTTAATTCTTGGTATTATATGCCTATATTATTACTTTGAAAAAGAAAAATGAAAAAGATGATTGGTATGTGTAATAGGATGGTCAAAAATCATCATTTATAGACTAATGGATCCCCTGAAGGATCATATGGGGTTATTGGATGGATGTTTTATTTTACCTAACCATGAATTTTAAAAAAGAAAAAGAAAAAAAGAAAAACAAAGTAATATGATACCTTATGCACTAACTTGATATATTCATGGATACAACATGAGCTACCGAGAGAATGTATCTCATTATCTATAGAGGAGTTATTTCATTACACAGTTCAAAAAATTCTTACATTATACTTGAGAGATTATCCACCTTTATTAGCATATTTTTTCACTATTTACCAACATTCCCTTAGAATGAAGGTCATTTTAACCTTATTGCTGAAACCCTCATGATTATTTTTGTGTTTTTCATTATGAAGTATAGATGATAGAACCAACACAATAATATGGTTAGGAACATGTACTTAGGGTATGAGAAGAACTATATCTTCATTTCACCCAGAGTGATGAGAGAAAATTTATTTTGAGATAAATTGTCAATGTTAATAAAAAGTAAGGAACCCTTAAAAAATTACAACTAAAAAATTAAGAATTTTTTTTAAATAAATGAGAAATGAGAAATTTCTAATTTTCTATGCTGGGATGATTCTGGAGACTTTATTATTCTACTTAAACATAGTTTTATTCATATGGATATAATGAATGTTTCCTTTTAAAAAATTACTTAACTTTTGAAATCCCTTTTGAGATTTTTTTTCTTGAGGGCAAGAAATTATTCAAGAGTGGGGGAATTTGATAAGTTGAAATCATATATACATTTTTTACCTTTTTATTATGGATTATACATATTTTTACATGATAATGAACAAGGTATGTGTTGATTATTTCAGGAAATAAGTTTCAAGTTTTCAAAGAAAAATATAATGAAATGGACCAGAAATTTTCATTACATTTTGTTAAACTTCATTTCATGATGTGTATCCATCCTTAAAAACATATGAAAATCCATGAAGTAATATATGAAAGAATTTCAAACCATAAAGCCATTACACAATGTGATTCACTAATACACATTGTGTTACATCCAATCTCAATTCCCACTTTCATGATTCTACTGAAGGAAGTAACATGTCATGAATCCCAGTTACACATCATGAGAAAATTCAAATTCATTATCTTGAAATTTTAGATGATATTCGAACGAGATTGACATAGATTCAAAATTGTCCAAGAAAAACGTGAATCATAATTACTTGTTGGGAATACCCATTACACATCATGAAATGTCCATATTATTTTTCTACAATAGGTGCACAATGGATAGAATAAAATAATCATCTTTAATTTCTATGGGTTTCTATGATAATTCACACATTATTTCTTATTCATTCCACCTAAAAATAAATTTTTATAGATTACTTTAACTGTTTTACCTCTATTAAAGAATAGTGGATTAAAATTGCAAATAATTATTTATTATTTTACATTTCTATGCCAATGTACGTGCATTGTCCATTTCAATAAACAATCGACAATGAAACCCTTATTGTATTCTTCCTTGTTATTATTTCATGTAATTGTTTGGAAATGTTTGGATTGATTTGATTTTTAGATTGTTTAATATTGAATGCATGATTTTTAATCACTTGATCTCAATTTTTATTGGTATGTTAATCATGTTTTTAATTCATTACCCTTGCTTGATCAATTCTAACATGAGTTCCTAAACTTCCTAGGGTAGGGGTCAAGAGTAGGGGTTTCAGAATATAATATATCATTAATTCTCAACATTTTAACCCTAAGGATAGTTATTAGGTTAAAAAATAAAATTTTTCTAATTTATTTAAACAAGATTAACCCATAGAATAGTTTGTAGCTATCTCTAGATCAAGGAATAGTTTCCTCTTATATAGATATAGTTTGTTTGACCATAGTCAACTAGTTTCCATTTTCTTTTTTTATAGCCTAAACCTTAGGACCATACCATGTTATGATTGAGATTAACCATTCCCCTAGCCAATGAAATTGTTCGTGATCCCTTCTATCTCTCTGATCTGAAACCCCAATCCCCATAGCATTAGTTCTCCCAAACTCAATCAACTAGTGACTATTCATAATGTTTTAAGTGTTAGTTCTTATCTACCATATCTATTTCCTCATGGGATCGACCCCGCACTATCACTATATTATTCCATAGTACCAAGTGCTATTTTGGAAACAATAAATCTAATCTAAATGCATACCACAAAAATTAAACAATGTGTGCATGCATGTTAGGCCTAATGTAGATAAATATTTATCCACCTATAGTTGATCAACTATTTCATATATCTATGGAAGGGGATACTTGTTAATTATTTTGATTTTTTGAGCTCACAATAATCAATAACATTTTGCATTGAACCATCATTCATCTTGATGATGAGGATCGACACACCCCAAAGTGAAACACTCAAGCATATAAAACCCTTGGCTAGATTCTCTTGTAAGTGCTTAATTAATTCATCCAACTAAATTGTGGCCATTCTATAAAGATTCTTTGATATGGAAATAGATACATATATATGTTCAATTGAAAACTCAAAAAACTTTTTTAGGGTGAAGACTGGGAAATTCTTCAGGGATTACATAATTATAGTCCCTTACAATAGACATGTATTTAAGGATGTTCATAACCTTTCCCTCAATAAACTAAGCTAGATATTATTTGTCATAAGAAAATAATATCCATACTTGAGTTTCTGATTATGAACGATATTCACCCTCCTTCATACACTTAAAAAAAATTAAAGGATGCCTTGGGATGTCAAGAGTACTCTCCCTCTCAAAAAAGTTGATGTTGTCTTTGTATAAATATATCATATCCATTCCCAACATAAAATAAAAATCCACCAAAGGAAGTAAGATGATGTTTCATAGGATGTTCAATCCACAAGAATTTATCGGTTAGGAGTTATATACATTAGATGAAATGATAGTTCAATTTTATTTTCTTATAGGCAACTAATATTCCATATTTCGAGGTAGTGTTTGAAAAGTTCTAATAAACTTTAATGATATGAATGAATGCATAGAACAAGAATAAAAAAGTATGTTCACAATTCATGAATGAATAACTAGTTTACTTCTCACCACATCATTTTTGGGATCCAAATTAGTAGTAGTGATAGAATATGCCCTTCCTTTATACCTTGGATATTGTTGTTATTGATTTTATCTGACAATCCTAGGATTTGGGCATTGGATTCCAATGTGCTCATGTTACTTGTAGTTAAATAATAGCAGAAAATTCATAGTGTTCATCTCAAACATATTTTCAAATTTATTATTATTTGGGTTATTCATTCTACTTCAGAATTGATTAGATGGATGCCCATCTTTTCCACACGTTAAGCACCTACTGGTTACTCTTAGGAAGTTTCAAGGATGCTTCTTCCCATATCATTGAAAAGTGAAATGATGGGTTTTCATCCCTCTATGATATTATATTTTGGACCTCCTAAGGATAATTCAATCTTCAAATTATTGTCTCTAGTCCCATGAGAGAACTGAGAATCGCTGATCTCTATCAAAACATTAAGTGCATAAGTAACAATCTCTTCATAACTATCAGAGTCCTAAATTGATAATTGTTATTTAATTAATCATTTTCAACACACTAAAGAATCTGTCAGCCATATATTAAATACTAATGAATAAGTTAGAATCATACCATGAAATCCTTGTGAATATTTCCTCATATTCTATGATATAATCATTTTCCTTTTCTTCAGATTTAGGGACCCTATCTCTATATTAAGATAGAGAGTTTAGGGAAAATATTTATGAAAAAATATTTTCATTAATTATTTACATTCCAGGGAATCAATTTACCCTTTAGTAATCGTGTTCTTTATTAGTGACCACCACTGATCAGTTTCACAATCAAAATAATAGACGACCAATATAACTTTCTATTATTATGGGCACTGGATGAAATAAAATATTTTTTCATTTGAGTTAATCCCTTGTTTCAATATAAGGGTATCATAAGATCGACTAAATATATGAGGCATTTTTCACATACAGTATTTTACAACTACATTATATTTATTAGGATAATGAGGGTGTTCCACATGATTCAAGTTATTATTCATAACCTGCTCTAGTTGGTAAAATAGTATCATAAAGTTATGATCTCCCTTTCATACCAAGTTTTGTATATGATTGGGGAAATATTTTTATTTCCTATCACATTTCTTTTTAGAAATATTTCTTCAATTTATATCCATTAATTCAAAAATAAAAATAAAATTAGGGAGCTTTCATACTTATAAAATTGGGATATAAAAAAGGAAAGTATGAATATATAAGGAAAAAATTATAAATGAAAAGTATATCCCAATATGTGATACTTTATGTTTCAATAAAGTTTATCCATGGTGATAAAATTATCTAGATGGGTTTAAATAAATTTTTCTATTCATAATACCCAAAAATAAGTATACCATGATGTAAAAACAACTATAATGACACAGGCCTTTTCACATATTATTACATGATTTTAAGTATAATTATTCATAAAATACAATTTGAGGATAAAAAATTATGGTGTCTTTGGAAGACTAGGTACATAATAAAAAATAATTTTTATTAATCTTCATAATGAGATCCTAAATCCATTTGAGATACTACAACTTGGTTGGATAACCTGGGGAAACACATAAACAAAAGTGATGAGCTAGAAAACCTAGTATGGGTTTAAACATGGGTTTAAAACATAACACATGAGTTAGAATCCATAATATGATAACATAAAATACATAGATCAGGAATAAACCTAAGAAAGAATAGAATCTAAAAAATATAAATATATGTCCATGGAAACATAGGAAAGTGGTAGAAATATATAACATTATAGAAACATGAGTTCTGGATAACTTCCAAGACTACATCACGTTATGGAAAAATTCTCATAATGGATTATGATTAATCTTTAATCCCATACATGACGTCTCATGAGACTAAACCACTACTCAAATAATTAGATAACTACCTGGGTGCACCAATCAAAACATATTAATTCATAAGTGTGCCACAGAGAGAAACCAAAATAAGGAATAAATGTAATGGTCACCCATTTAAATTAATGGGTATCGTAATCATGTCATAAGGCATAAACAAAGGGCATGTCATCATAGAATCCATGAAAGAAGGAATTAAATCATTTCTATACAATAATAAAATAAAAATAATAATTTTTAATGAATAATGGTGTCCAACTAATGTCAATACAGAGTTAATAAGAAACTTTAGAAATGAAACAATTTATTGTTGTTTAAGGGAAAATATGAGTCATTAAAGAGAAAAAAGGAATAATTGTTTGTACAAAAACAGAAATGAACTAAAATATTTTTTCATGATAGAATTAGATATTTTATAAAAATATTGGTGTCTTAAAAAAGTATTTATAGTGTAAATAAAAATGATTAATAAATGGAGAAGTTCCCTTTAATCGATCATGCTTATCGGGAAGAATTAAGAAGAAATCCTTTTAAAACATATAATTCTACTTAAAATGAAGCTGAATTGATCTACATACAAATATTTGGTACATATATAAATAATTTAGGAGATTTAAATAAGAATATATAGGAATTAAATTGTGGTAAAGAGATAGAAAGCATGACATATAGGAAAAATAGAGGTTAAAAGAGATCCCTTACCTTATGCCTGAATGCATTCTTCACATGCACTGAATATCTATGATAATAAAATTTGATAAATTAATTACATTAATAATAACCTATTACACATTAATTTTATTATTTTTAATTTTATTAATTTCATTAAGTCCCTTTTTATGATTTATAAATATCAATTTCATCATTCCGGGAGAGTTCATTTCATGGTTCCATGGTCGTTTCACTTGTGTATAATTATGGAAGTTCCTATAATGTGCGAATAATTCTACATGAAGTTAAATAATATAGTATTAATGAACATACAGAATTTTAAATAGTAAAATATATCATTGTTTTTATGAGTTTGATTCATTTGATAAAAGCATTAATGATATATGTTTAGTTTATTTAGGCATTTTTCGATCATCGTGAACTTGGTTCATTCTATTTAATATTATGTCTATAAATATATTAGTTAAAAATATTATATGTAATAAAATACATATTAAAATCTGTTTTAACAATAATAATGGTTTTATGAACAACCTTGAAGGTGGTAATGGAAAATGATGACTCATTATCCATGGAGACGGTAAACCGCCATAATTTGGACAACATATTCAATTCATTGATTATGAGTATATGATAAATAGAACAGAAAGAAAATATTGTAACATCCATGAAATATTTTAAAGTTATTTTTAATTTAATTTTCATAATTGAATTGTTTTGGGGGTTTTCCATGCATTCTTTTGGGAATGGGTGAGTTTTCGTGATTTGGCCCAAACCCTGAGCCCAATTCCAGATTTAAAAATAATTTTTTTTTCATTATGACACCATTAGTTTTAAATTTTATTCATCCATTAGAAATCCTATATGGCATATCCAGACCTATTAACACCACCATATTAATTTGGACCATATAATAGTCCATAATCATAGTGGATTTGGGTTTTTATTTAAGGGATTGGGCGTACCCGGAAGCTCATTTCCAGTTTTAGAAATAATTTTTTTAATTTAATAAAAATTCACTTTTACACTTTTTCACTGATTGCACCTCCCACTCGACGATAAAATCCATAGGCATGCCCCAGTTCTTTTTCCTCCCTCTTTGGAGCTCATGTTCATCTCGAATTAGGGAAGACCTTCATAGGGGTTCCCAAATCGTTCATATTTTAAGAGGTAACTTCCTTCATCATAACTCCTTAATTTCTCACTATTTCACCCCCATTCCCATTCCTATATGATCTTATTATAATTTATTGAACCTCCATTAAATGTTTGGCTATTTGAAAGATTGTATATTGGTCTGTTTGGGGATATTTATTCAAGATCCCTCATGTAAGTTGGTCTCATTCATTCTTCTTTCATTTTTCTTCAGATTTCATTCTATTTTCATAGGGTTTAATCCGATTATCTTGAGGTTAAAAATTTCCATAAACAAGGGTTTCAAACCTTGGGTTTAACTTTGGTTTTTCATGGTCCAACAACCGGATTTTAAGTTGAATCTACCTTCCTTGAGGTGCGGTGCTGGTGCGATTGAATTTTCACACAAAAGATTCAAGGGTTTTAATTAATTTAGTAGGTAATTATATTAGTTTGAAATTTATATGAATTGGCATGCTGTTTTTAAGATATTTACATGTTCGTTTCATTATATTATTTATGTGAAAATTTGTTTTTGTGGAGTTATTAATGAAAATGATTTTTAGGGCCACTTTTATGTGAAATTGGGGGGTTTTCCTAGAAATAATTTAATGGTTCAATTGGGGATTCCATATAAATACATAGTTTATTTTATTGAAATATTATAGGTATAAATATCATGTTTCAAATTTTTAACCCCTTTGGTTGTTGCTGGGAAAGATGGATTTAATGGTGTTTGTAGAACTTGTGACCATTAAGTGCCATGTTTGTTTGAAAATGAAATTTTTAAAAAGATAACATTTCTTGGTTCACAAGGAGCTACCCTAAAATTGATTTGTTGGTTTCTTTTAAATATATTTGGGGTTAAATTTATGTTTTTGTGACATTTGAGTATGCACATGGTATGAAATGTGGGGATTTCAAAGAGTTTTGTGTGCAAAACAATTCGGGGTTTTTGAGGAATCATTTTATTAAAAATGAAAGAGTTTTATTGTGGGTTTTAAGTGGTTTAAAATATGTATAGATTTTATTCTGATAGTATGTGACCATTAATGGTGTTTTATATTAAAATTTATTTGTGTACCATGATGATTTTTTTGAGAAAAATGGGGGAAGCCCAGGTATTTTGGTTCGGCGGATATGTACTAGTATGGCTAGTGGAACGTAGGAGTTTTATCCTTGTTTCACATATAATTTGGATAAATACAAATATTAATAAACTATATGAATAATTATTGGGGACCAATAGGTTATGGTTATGTTCCCTACTAGTTTCTCGTGCATGAGAATATATTTTACAAGGGTTACTTTACACCGAGGTACAAGGTACATGGGGCCCGAGACTATCTAGTTCCTAGGGGTGTTCCCAATATTATTGCTTATTGGATTTGTGGTATTTTTCATTATATTTGGGTGTGTCTGGAATTATAAAATTTTATTTAACATTAAAATTTAAATTTGTTTACATTCTTAATTTTTTACATCAAAAACAGTGTTCAATTTAATGTTTCATTTCATGGAATTTGTCACCGCTTTTCTTTTCATATTAAAATTGTTTTCTTTTTCACCATTAATTGCATGCACTTTGGAATAATTGGGAGGTATCCTATTGGGATTAGTCTCACACCCTACTTACACCCATTGGTTTTAAGTTGACTTTATTATTCTTGACTCAGGTAAAGGAATGTTTTTGGGTGTTGGCGGTTTGGGGTGTTAGTTCCCATCCTTGGTGTAGAGTTGTAGAGATGGATTTTGGGCAATGAAACATTATTGTGTGGAGTCATTCAGGATGTTTTTCTGATGTTTATTTGTGTCTTTGGACCTTTTGTATTGCTTTTGAACTTATGTACTCAGTTCTAGATTTTTGTTTAAAACTTGTTTGGTATGATTTTTTTTTTGATTTAGTTTATCAAATGTTTTTGATGTTTTATGTATACAAATTCGGGAAATCATTCCCAAACCCAGAAAAATGATACAATGTAAGTTATTCCAGCTCGTGGGGTTAGGGAATTACCTTTGGGTCTTACAACAAGCTGGGTTTGGTGCCGGTATTGGTGGTGACCAGAATCAGTTCGTGACAAAATGGTATCAAAGGAGGTTAATGTTTTTGGGTTATATTACTATTTTGGGATGAGTCGGGATACACATGATCTTGTACTATCAGGGTTCATGGTTTTGGTCATGAGTAGGGTTCCTGGACCACTCCTCTCGTGGCAGACCTTGAGTCACTAGGGGATGTTGGAATTGTCGGATTGAATTCACTTCCAGGTAAGATGTGTTGGCTACAGACCATGCATAGACACCGGGTGGGGGTGGAGTGGTTTTTTCTTTTATTATTGAAATATGTTTAGTTTATTTATATTTGATGTATTTGATTATAATTTTCATAATTTTGGTATTGATAATTATTTTTTGACTGTTGAATTTTTTATCACATGCCTCCTTGGAAATCTCCCACGCACCCATAGGGGGAACCTGAAGAGCGTTCTACCACACCGATTGATCAGAAGCCAGTCAAGGCTGTGGTCCGGGCTGTCCGAGCTCTGGGATAGGAACCAGCTCCTACTTCTATTCTTTTTAGGGAAAAGGAGTTAGGTCCTAGAAATGATAAATCACATGTGTTTCTGAAAAACAATCCTTCTACCTTATGAGGCATCTCAGAACACTAGTAAGTAGAGGAATAGGTCAAGAAGATCGTTAATATTTTTGAGTCCCTGGAAACACCCGAGGAGTTCAGGATGAAGTGTGACTCCTTTTTGTTTGTGGGTCCAAACTGTAAGTGGTGGGAGTCACTACTTTACACTAGTTAGAATGAGAAGATGCGCTGGGGAGATTTCAAGGTTGTCATCAATAAACAGTACTACCCTGAGGTCATGGCATATGCCAGGTCCAAAGAGTTCATGGAACTTGTTCAGGGGAATCATTCTATGATGGATTACTCCATCCATTTTGCTGAGTTGGTTTTGTATGCCCCTAAAATCATCTCGAATGAACAATTGAAGGCCCATAAGTTCGAGAAAAGCATGAAACCAGAGATATACTCCCAGGTTTTCATGTTCAAGATGAGGACCTATACTAAGGTAGATGATCAGATATATAAGGCCCCGACCTTAAACCATACTTAATATTGAATTAAATGAATAATTCACGTTGAGGATCTTTTCAGGTTTAGAGTTTTAGAGAATTAGAACATAACTATTTCATATCAAAAGATTACAAAGTAGTCACTTCTACAAAGTTCCCATAATAAAAAAACTCTTAAAAGAAACATGTCTAGTTCCATGTTTTATATAGCATGTCATTCCCTTGATCCCATCCTTGACCTTATTCCACATTATGTCCTGTGAAAAACATTTCAAAAAAAACTTGGGGTGAGCATAAAAAGCTCAGTAAGGGATACACAAAGAATGAAAACTGTTAGTTTTTCAAAATCATGTAAACCATGTATACTCTATCAAAGTAATACCTTCACCTTCATGAAGTAGTAAAAACTCTTCACTGAATAAAGTATCATTACATACCTTTTTCTAACCAAAGGATTACCATAAAACCCATATAAAGAACACATAACATATATAAAGGTAACTTGGGATATAAACATACTTAAGTGGAATAACCATACGGTCGACTTCCACACATATCACTTAATGGAATATCCATACGGCCAATTTCCATACATACTTAATGGAATAGCCATACGGCCGACTTCCATACCCAATGAATTGGAGGTTATAACGTATCCACCCGTCCTGGTATTCACAGCACCACCCATCATATGGTTTATAACGTAACCACCCGTTAAAATGTCCAAGTACCAATATAAAATCATAAAACATAAAACCAATATAAAGGAATGATAACATTTCCACATTTCAATCACAATATATCATAAATATATTGACATAATAGAATACTTTATCAAAAACATTTTCAATACCAAAATACATAAAAGAGTATATGGTATTTATTTTATTTTAAAAACATTACGGCTTGTTGAGGAAGCCAAAGACCAAATAATACTCGCGGCGGTGGAAAAGGCCGTTGTCACCGCGTACGTTAAAAAACATTCCTTTTTGTCATTTAGTAAAACGCTTCGTAGAAAAATATTCCTTTTGTATAAAAGTAAAAGTCAAAGGGGTTTATACACCATATAAAATAAAGTTGTGTATAAAACGAAATATGCCTCAATGAAAGGAGATTGAGACGAAGTCCCTTACCTCAGGTCCGACATGACTCGATCGTTATTTAACGTCCTGAATAATAAACATGAGTTAATTTATACTTGATTAAGAACCTTTTTAAAGTTCATTATTCCTTTTATATTACTTATTTCCATGTTATAAACATTATGTAACTATTTAAGTTAATGATGTTTGTTTTGTCAATATTTGGTTCTTAAGTCGAAAGTGGACTTCTTACAATTACATGTTGTTCGTGTGGTCAAAGGTTCTTTATATCCAGAATGACATTCCTAATTTGTATATCATATATATCATATATATCCAGCATATACATGTATTTATAATATTACATAATCATTTAGAGGTAAGAAATGAAATGCACCGTTCATGGAGACGGTAAGCCGTACGTACGCATGAACGCTACGTTCATTTCTATTTCGTATTTTATAGAATGGAATCACAATGATATAAGATTATATTATAATTCCAGTATAATAACATATATAATATCATTAACTTTATCCTTTACACATCCCACATATGGTATTAACGAATCAAATCACTTTCAGGGGGCGGTAGTCCGCACTTCCTAAAATGAAGATATCGTGTTTACCCATAATAGAAACAATAATGGTATGCAATAAATGAAAAATACATAAGCTTAAGGAAAGAATAAAAATATTATATATCATATATAAAAATATTGACATCATAATGGCCAGCTTTGAAGGTGTTAAAAGAGTATTGAACAATCATCGGTTCGGGAGGCAGAATTTCTCCATCCACGGAAACCGTATGTTTTTTAACCATTTGATGTATTTGTGTGAGAGTTTAGCTCGAATAAATCTTATAAAAACATCCTATTATATTTAAGATACTGGTGTTGTTACAAAAGAAGTAAATAAAAAGAGTTTAGGGGGTTGGAGAAGCAAAATAAAACAAATGAACAAGAGAGAATGAATTACCTTTAAAAGTGTAACTCCTTTTGATTTGAGCCTAAAGGCTTCCTTTGAAAGGATTCTGCCCAAAGGGAATACTCTAGGATGAGGAGAGGGATGTGGAGAGAGTAAATGGTCAGGGGATGGCCGAGACAAAGGCTTGAGGAGTGTGTGAAATGAGGTAGAGGTGGGGGCCTTTTATAAGAGGAGAGGAGGGGAACTTTTGGAAATCATGAAACTATTATTTTATTTTCAAAAGTGTTTCGAATTTCTAAGGTCCCAATTTGATATATTTCGAATATAAGATGATAAGCCTGCGAAATATACCCATACAATAGGTTTTGGACATGTTTAGGTTTTAGATATTACATTATATTTCCATTTTATTTAAATCGTTAAATAATGATGTCATCGCTGCATCATCATGATGTCATAAATAATTTAATTTATTTAAAGTCTAAAAATTATAAAAAAATTACTATGATGTAGGAAATCGTTTCAGATTTCCAATGACTATTTATAATCAAAAATCTGATCTTTATAACCCCATGTAAATTTTTTTTTTCGTAAAACATATTATGTTTGTGTCATTTTTACTTTTCTTTAAAAAAAATGCATTAAAGTAATTATCTCAACCAAGTGGCTCCATGGGGTCCCCTAAATCGACCCATGGGTTGTCTTGGTCGACCATAACACAAACAATAGGGTTAGGACATGTGTCAAGCTCATCTCATTTTATTAAAGCATTATTTTTACCTTAAACTACACTAATTACCTCTAGTCGCGATTAAAAACTTAATAAGTTACTATTCACCAAAAAATTATTTTAATCTCATTGAACCACATTTTACTTATTAATGACAACCATGTATGTCAGATTTTTGAAAATCAAAACTCAATGATTGAAAAATTTCATTTAAACGGAAAATCAGTTTTTATAAGATCACTTAGTGGTTTCACTATTCATCAAAAATTGATGTTTTTCAGAAAATTATCAAAAATTCACCCTAAGCTATATTTGATATTACGAATTCAAAAATGAAGTCTATTTTACAAAATTCAAGACATATAAGTCACATTAATTAATTTAATAATTAATTCCCGCTATCAGAGCAAATAGCGTGTTTTTATGAAACAATAAGTATCAAAAGATTGACACTAGTTTAAGTCCGATTTCAAAGTGAAATTAATTCCAATGACCACTATTGGATTTAATGGTAAAAATATTTTCTAATTTCACTTCAAAACCAATTCAAAAGATAATCTAATCATATAAATAAATTAGATTAAAAAGTGGTTTTGAATTAAAATACAACATTTTACACTATTCATTAAAAAAAATGAACTTTATAGGAATGGTACCAAAAATTTACACAAAGAAAATTTTGATGTCCCGATTCTAAAGAAGAGTTATTTTTGGTCCAATAGAATTTATAAGATTGATCAAAACAATATTTAATGACGGTTCGCCATTAAAAGGTGATAAGTGAACCCTTAGTGAAAATTAGGGTATAAATGCCTAAAATTGAACTCTTTCCATATTTTAAGCCCTTATCTTTTATTGGGTAAATTTAAAAACATTTAAAAACATATATAATCATATTTCGGTTATTTCTATCCATTCCCGCTAGTACAATGGCTACTTGTTAACTAACATTTAAAATAATATTATTTTATTACTTGTATGCAACGTAAGTTTTCAAAGAAACTCATCGTTGCATATAGAGTACACTATCGAACGTAGAAAACCCTTTTAATAAAAATTAATATTTAATTCGTAAATATTAATAAATATGAAAATTCTTTATTCTTTAATTACCTGGGATGTTTCATCCTTCCCCCCTTTTGGGAATTGTGTCCTCGCAATTTTATTCACTTATCAAAATAAGTGGGGGTATTTATCCCTCATAGCATTTTCAGATTCCCATGTTGCCTCTTCAATCACATGGTTTTTCCACAAAACCTTTACCTGATGAATCACCTTATTCCGTAACACCTGCTCCCTGTGGTCAAGAATCTGGACTGGTTGTTCTTCATAAGATAGGTTCTCCTCCTGCTGAACTACCTCTGGACTCAAAACATGAGATGGATCTGGCATATACTTCCTCAACATTGAAACATGAAAAACATTGTGTACCTGAGATAAACTCAGAGGTAAAGCCACTCGGTAAGCAACTGATCCAACTTTCTCCAGAATTTCATACGGTCCAATAAACCTTTGAAGCAGCTTTCCTTTCTTACCAAATCTCATCACACTTTTCCAAGGAGAAACCTTGAGAAAAACATGATCACCTACCTCGAAAGATAGATCATTCCTCCGGTTATCCTCATAACTCTTTTGCCTGCTCTGAGCTGTTCTCATGTGCTTATGAATCAACTGAACTTTTTCTGCCATCTCTTCTACCAATTCTGGTCCCATCAGCTTCCTTTCACCCACTTCATCCCAAAATGCTGGAGTTCGACACCGCTTCCCATATAATGCCTCAAATGGTTCCATCTGTATACTAGAATGAAAACTGTTATTATATGAAAATTCAACCAAAGAAAGATGTTGGTCCCAACTTCCCTGATAATCCATAGAACAAGCTCGTAGCATATCCTCCAAGGTCTGAATTGTTCATTCTGACTGCCCATCTGATTGAGGATGAAAAGCTGTACTAAAATTTAATTCAGTACCCAATGACTTCTGAAGGCCTTTCCAAAAGTTAGAAGTGAACCTGGGATCACGATCAGATACAATGGAGAGAGGAACTCCATGTAACCTGACTACCTCTTTACGATACCAACGGTAAAGTTGATCTAGGGAAAAAGTATCTCGTATAGCAAGGGAATGAGCAGACATGGTCAAGAGATCAACAATAACCCAGATTGCATTATTACCTCGAGATGTATTCGGTAATCCCATAACAAAGTCCATGGATATATTCTCCCATTTCCACTCTAGCATTGGTAAAGGCTGAAGCATCCCTTTTGGTAACTGCCGCTCTGCTTTAACCTGTTGACATGTCAAACACTTCACAGTAAAATCGGCAATATCTCTATTCATTCCATCCCACCAGTAATACTCCCGCAGATCTCTATACATCTTAGTACTTTCAGGATGAACTGAAAACGAAGAACTATGAGCTTCACATAAAAACTCATTCTTCAATTTTGAATCACAAGGTACACACAATCTCTTCCCAAATCTCAAAACACAATCATTATCAATGTTGAATTTAGGCAACATACCTTTCTGAACCAGCTCTACCTTTTTCTGCAACTCACTGTCTTGCTTCTGTGCTTGCTTGATTCTGTCTGATAGAGAAGATTTCACTGATTCCTGAAACAAAACAGAAGAACTTCCTGCACCAACAACTTCTATGCCAAAGTTCATCAAATCCTTAACCAAAGGATCATGCTCCAAACGCAACATTGCCAATGAAACATTACTTTTTCGACTCAAAGCATCAGCCAGTTTATTTGCTTTTCCCGGATGGTAATGAATTGTACAATCATAATCCTTGATTAATTCCAGCCATCTCCTCTGTCTCATGTTCAATTATTTCTGAGTGAATATATACATTAAACTTTTGTGATCAGTATATATTTCACACTTTACTCCATACAAATGATGCCTCCAAATTTTTAAAGCAAAGACAACAGCAACTAATTCCAAATCATGTGTAGGGTAATTTACCTCATGATTTTTCAACTGTCGTGAAGCATAAGCAATTACCTGATCATTCTGCATAAGGACACAGCCAAGTCCCTTCAACGAAGCATCACTGTATATAACAAACTCACCATTCCTGGAAGGAAGTGCCAAAACTGGAGCATTCACCAATCTTCTCTTCAACTCCTAAAAACAATCATCACTTTGTTTTGTCCAGATGAACTTAACACCCTTACGAGTTAGCTTAGTCATTGGACTAGATAACCGTGAAAAATTTTCAACAAACCTTCGGTAGTAACCTGCCAAACCAAGAAAACTACGGATCTCGGTTACATTTGTGGGTCTTGGCCATTCTTCAAAAACTTTTGTTTTAGTAGGATCAACAGTTATGCCATCTTTTGAAACAATGTGACCTAGGAGATAAATTTTTTGTAACCAAAACTCACACTTGCTGAATTTTCCATATAGTTTCTTCTCATTTAAGGTTTGCAAGATAACCCTTAAATGACTTTCATTCTCTTCTTTACTTTTAGAAAACACCAAAATATCATCGATGAAAACAACCACAAACTTATCCAAGAACTCATGGAAAATTCTATTCATAAGGTCCATGAATATAGCAGGTGCATTGGTTAACCCAAAAGGCATAACTACAAATTCATAATGACCATATCTAGTATGGAACGCAGTCTTCAGAACGTCTCCTTCTTTTACTTTCAACTGATGGTACCCCGACCTCAAGTCAATCTTCGAAAAATACTGACCTCCCTGGAGCTGATCAAACAAATCATCGATATGAGGCAAAGGATACTTGTTCTTAACAGTAATTTTATTCAAGGTTCTATAATCAATGAAAAGTCTCATTGATCCATCTTTCTTTTTAATAAACAAGACAGGAGCACCCCAAGGTGATGTGCTAGGTCGAATGAAACCTTTATCTAATAACTCCTGCAATTGTTTCTTTAACTCTAAAAGTTCAACTTGAGCCATTCGATAAGCGGGGTTTGAAATTGGCTTAGAATCAGGAACTAAGTCAACAGTAAATTCAACTTCTCGATCATGAATAATACCATGCAACTAATCAGGAAAAACATCAAGATACTCATTTACCACTGACACATCATTAATTTGAATAGTTCCTTTATTTTCAACAATATGTGCAAGGTAACATTTATTTCCATCTTTTACTAGTTTCTCAACTTCCTGATATGTTATCAAAATCAAGGGTTTATTATTGTACACAAACTGAAAATCTTTCTGAAAAGAAACCATTTTAGCTCTACATTCAATCTTAGCATGATAAACAGAAAGCCAATCCATGCCCAAAATAACATCAAACTCTACTAGAGGCAAAACAATAAGGTTTGCTGGTAGATTCTTTCCACACACAAGGATAGGAAGGTTCTTATAATTCCTTTTTGTCTCAACGTTCCCTCCGGGTGTTTTTACCATATGTTCAGGATTCATATCTTGATATGGAATTTCCAATTTACTAAAAAACTTCTCAGAAATGAAAGAGTGTGTAGACCCTGAATCAAACAACACATTGGCATAATCTGAACAAACAAACAATGTACCTGATACCACTTCATTCGATGGCCCAACATCTGCTGAAGTTGTTGCAAAGGATTTCACCACCCCTTTCTGCTTGTAGTCTGGCTGCATTCCCCCAGTTTAGTTCTTCGTTGGACACTCGTTTGCATAATGACCCATTTCATTACACTTAAAACATCTTACCGTTGGCTTTTCATTACCTGCTTGATCATATTCCTAACAGTTACGAGCAATATGACCAGACTTACCACACCGAAAGAACTTACCAGACTTGGATAAACATTCTCCAGGATGCATTTTACCACACTTCTCACAGGATAGATATTTGGTTTTCTTACCTCCTTGCTTCTTTGATGAATTCTTCACCTTTGCCTGCCAACTAGACCTCTTATTCTGTTGTTTGTCATAGAACACCTGATCATCGACAAACTCCATTTCCACCTTCTCCGCACATCGAACAAGTTTTTAATAACTTTTTAACTCACGAGAAGCTAAAGCCCTTCGATACTTTGGATTTAACCCTGAGTAAAAATGGTTTATTTTACTATCAAGATCTCATATGAAGTTTGGAGCATTCCTTGCCAATCGAGTGAACTTTGCTTCATAAGCAACCACTGAATCATCTTCCTGCCTCAATTCTAGGAACTGTTTTTCCATCCTAAGACGAACCACCTTAGGAAAATATTTCTTAAGAAACATACCTTTGAATTCATCCCAGTGAAGATCCTCAATCTCATCACTATCCCTGATATTTTTCACCATCGACCACCACTGATCAGCTTCACCTTCAAAACCGTAAACAGCAAGACTAACCTTTTGATGTTCTGAACACCCCATGACATCAAAAATCTTCTCCAGTGCTTTAATCCACCCTTCAGCTTGCACAGGGTCATATGATCCTCTGAATGATGGGGGATGTTGCCTCATGACATGTTCCACCACTGACATGTTCCTCTGCCGTTGATCTGGCTGATCTCGTGCATGGATACCACCACCATTTATAGCCTGAGTCAACTGTTCCATCACTGCAACAAACTATTCAGTTCCGATTCCGACCATCTCAGGTTGCTGATTTGGAAGGTTGTCTTCCTCCTGATGTCGTCCCAACATAGTTTCTTTGTTTCCTCTACGGAAACCCATTCTGAACACAGAAATATCTTAGGCGAAGAAACATGGTAATCCATAAATGCTATATCATTTCAATCATATTATAATTTAACAATTTTCTAACTCCTAAAGTTGTCTAAACCGACCTTTGATACCAACTGTAAGGCCCTGGCCTTAAACCTTACTTAATATTGAATTAAATGAATAATTCACATTGAGGATCTTTCTAGGTTTAGAGTTTTAGAGAATTAGAACATAACTATTACATCTCAAAAGATTACAAAGTAGTCACTTCTACTAAGTTTCCATAATAAAAAAACTCTTAAAAGAAACATGTCTAGTTCCATGTTTTATATAGCGTGACATTCCCTTGATCCCATCCTTGACCTTATTCCACATTAATTCATGTGAAAAACATTTCAAAAAAAACATGGGGTGAGCATAAAAATCTCAGTAAGGGATTCACAAAGAATGAAAACTGTTAGTTTTTCAAAATCAAGTAAACCATGTATACTCTATCGAAGTAATACCTTCACCTTCATGAAGTAGTAAAAACTCTTCACTGAATAAAGTATCATTACTTACCTTTTTGTAACCAAAGGATTACCATAAAACCCATATAAAGAACACATAACATATATAAAGGTAACTTGGGACATAAACATACTTAAGTGGAATAACCATACGGTCGACTTCCACACATATCACTTAATGGAATAGCCATA
Organism: Viscum album; assembly: GCA_963277665.1. Taxonomy (NCBI): domain Eukaryota; kingdom Viridiplantae; phylum Streptophyta; class Magnoliopsida; order Santalales; family Viscaceae; genus Viscum; species Viscum album. Next base: position 1,429,248,536 of record OY728140.1, on the reverse strand, counting down.
CGGCCAATTTCTATACAAACTTAATGGAATAGCCATACGGCCGACTTCCATACCCAATGCATTGGAGGTTATAACGTAACCACCCGTCCTGGTATTCACGGCACCACCCGTCATATGGTTTATAACGTAACCACCCGTTAAAATGTCCAAGTACCAATATAAAATCATAAAACATAAAACCAATATAAAGGAATGATAACATTTCCACATTTCAATCACAATATATCATAAATATATTGACATAATAGAATCCTTTATCAAAACCATTTTCAATAGAAAAATACATAAAAGAGTATATGGTATTTAATTTATTTTAAAAACATTACGTCTTGTTGAGGAAGCCAAAGACCAAATAATACTCGCAGCGGCGGAAAATGTCATTGTCACCGCGTACGTTAAAAAAACATTCAGTTTTTTTGTTTAGTAAAACGCTTCGTAGAAAAATATTCCTTTTGTATAAAAGTAAAATTCAAAGGGGTCTATACACCGTATAAAATAAAGTTGTGTATAAAACGAAATATGCCTCAGTGAAAGGAGATTGAGACGAAGTCCCTTACCTCAGGTCCGACTTGACTCGATCGTTCTTTAACGTCCTGAATAATAAACTTGAGTTAATTTATACTTGATTAAGAACCTTTTTAAAGTCCATTATTCCTTTTATATCACTTATTTCCATGTTATAAACATTATGTAACCATTTAAGTTAATGATGTTTGTTTTGTCAATATTTGGTTCTTAAGTCGAAAGTGGACTTCTTACAATTACATGTTGTTCGTGTGGTCAAAGGTTCTTTTTATCCAGAATGACATTCCTGATTTGGATATCATATATATCATATATATCCAGCATATACAACTATTTATAATATTACATAATCATTTAGAGGTAAGAAATGAAATGCACCGTTCATGGAGACGGTAAGCCGTACGTACGCATGAACGCTACTTTCATTTCTATTTCGTATTTTATAGAATGGAATCATAATTATATAAGAGTATATTATAATTCCAGTATAATAACATATATAATATCATTAACTTTATCCTTTACACATCCCACATATGGTATTAACGAATCAAATCATTTTTAGGGGGCGGTAGTCTGCACTTCCTAAAATGAAGATATCGTGTTTACCCATAATGGAAACAATAATGGTATGCCATAAATGAAAAATACATAAGCATAAAGAAAGAATAAAAATATTATATATCATATATAAAAATAGTGACATCATAATGGCCACCTTTGAAGGTGTTAAAAGAGTATTGAACAATCATCGTTTCGGGAGGCAGAATTTCACCATCCACGAAAACCGTATGTTCTTTAACCATTTGATATAGTTGTGTGAGAGTGTAGCTCGAATAAATCTTATAACAAAATCCTAGTATATTGAAGATACTGGTGTTGTTACAAAATAAGTAAATAAAAAGAGTTTAGGGGGTTGGAAAAGCAAAATAAAACAAATGAACAAGAGAGAATGAATTACCTTTAAAAGTGTAACTCCTTTTGATTTGAGCCTAAAGGCTTCCTTTGAAAGGATTCTGCCGAAAGGGAATCCTCTATGATGAGGAGAGGGATGTGTAGAGAGTAAATGGGCAGGGGATGGCCGAGCCAAAGTCTTGAGGAGTGTGTGAAATGAGGTAGAGGTGGGGGCCTTTTATAAGAGGAGAGGAGGGGCACTTTTGGAAATCATGAAACTATTATTTTATTTTCAAAAGTGTTTTGAATTTCTAAGGTCCCACATTGATATATTTCGAAGATAAAATGATAAGGCTTAGAAATATTCCCATACAATAGGTTTTGGACATGTTTAGGTTTTAGATATTACATTATCTTTCCATTTTATTTAAATCGTTAAATAATGATGTCATCGCTTCATCATCATGATGTCATAAATAATTTAATTTATTTAAAGTTTAAAAATTATAAAAAAAATACTATGATGTAGGAAACTGTTTTATATTTCCAATGAATATTTATAATAAAAAATCTGATCTTTATAACCCCATGTAAAAATTGTTTTCGTAAAACATATTATGTTTGTGTCATTTTTACTTTTCTTTAAAAAAGGCATTAAAGTAATTATCTCACCCAAGTGGCTCCATGGGGTCCCCCTAAATCGACCACTGGGTTTTCTTGGTCGGTCATGACACAAACTATAGGGTTAGGACATGTGTCATGCTCATCTCATTTTATTAAAGCATTATTTTTACCTTAAACTACACTAATTACCTCTAATCGCGATTAAAAACTTAATAAGTTACTATTCACCAAAAAATTATTTTAATCTCATTGAACCACATTTTACTTCTTAATGACAACCATGTATGTCAGATTTTTGAAAATAAAAACACAATGATTGCAAAATTTCATTTAAACGGAAAATCAATTTTTATAAGTACCACTTAGTGGTTTCACTATTCATCACAAATTGATGATTTTCAGAAAATTACAAAAAATTCACCCTAAGCTATATTTGATATTAAGAATTAAAAAATGAAGTCTATTTTACAAAATTCAAAACATATAAGTCACATTAATTAATTTAATAATTAATTCCCGCTGTCAGAGCAAATAACGTGTTTTTATGAACTAATAAGTATCAAAAGATTGACACTAGTTTAAGTCCGATTTGAAAGTGAAATTAATTCCAACAACCACTATTGGATTTAATGGTAAAAATATTTTCTAATTTAACTTCAAAACCAATTCAAAAGATAATCTAATTATATAAATAAATTAGATTAAAAAGAGGTTTTGAATTAAAATACAACATTTTATACTATTCATTAAAAAATGAACTTTATCGGAAAGGTACCAAAAATTTACACAAAGAAAATTTTGATGTCCAGATTCTAAAGAAGAGTTATTTTTGGTCCAATAGAATTCATAATATTGATCAAAACTATATTTAATGACGGTTCGCCGTCAAAAGGTGATAAGTGAACCCTTAGTGAAAATTAGGGTATAAATGCCTAAAACTTGAACTCTTTCCGTATTTTAAGCCTTTATCTTTTATTGGGTAAATGTAAAAACATTTAAAAACATATATAATCATATTTTAGTTATTTCTATCCATTCCTGCTAGTATAACGGCTACTTGTTAACTAACATTTAATATAATATTATTTTATTACTTGTGTGCAACATAAGTTTTCAAAGAAACTCATCGTTGCGTATAGAGTACGCTATCGAACGTAGAAAACCATTTTAATTAAAATTAATATTTAATTTGTAAATATTAATAAATATGAAAACTATTTATTCTTTAATTACCTAGGATGTTACAGGATATGTATGGTGGAGATTGAACATAATTGAAGAATTGGTTTTTCTAGGATACTTTCAGTAGTCGGTAGTGTAATCTCATTAGAGAAGAAGAGGAAGTCGTAGGATCAGGTGATGATTGGAGATGGCAGTTCATGCCACTGCTCCAAGAAGTTTTCATCCGGGGCTTCTGATGCGAGATCAATCATGTGCCACTTGTGTATGAAATCTGGGAAAATTTGACAATCATGACCACTTTCTCCAGTACCCTATTACAAATGTTGAGGTCTGGGTCATTTGTATTGTTTTTTTAGGGTGGCACGTCCACTTCCGAGTGGTGTAGGGTCAGTTGCACTAAGAGGAGTACCAGAATTATCAGAGCAATCTAAGATGGGATGATCTTGATTTGGTGGTTGTGGTGGTGGGGTTGGGTCATCTTCTGGGAAGATCTAGTTTAGAGTAAAACCACATACTAGTGGTCATCCATAGATAGAGACCATACATCTCCATGCTGTGGATCAGGAACCAGTATGTTCAGAGATGGGACAATAGACAGTTTGAGGTACAGTTTTGATCACATCTTCTATTATTGATGATATTTTTTATATTGGTGCCTCTTTATCATTCATTTATTTATACTTTGTGGACACACTGAATTTTCCAAATGATTTTTTGTCTTTTACGTTGGATTTTGTGATACCGCTGGGAAAGAAGGAGTAGGGTCTCAGGTGCCCGTCATGTGCAATTTCCATGTTAGGGGTCGAGATGGAGTGAGACCTATTTGTACTAAATATGGAAATTTATGACTTTATACAGGGGATGTATTGGATAATACACTTCCTAGAATACATCGATTTCTATAGGTGGCATGTCTGATTCACAACACCTGATGGAAGTCGTCAGGTTTTTCATGGGGAATTGGATCCTTGGTTGGGTCGTGCATGACCTCCACTACCAAAGTTGGGAAGTCTTATCTTCTAGTTATCGTCACCTGTTCTATAGGATGATGGTATTTCCCCTGAATGAGCACAACCTCATGTGGTGAATGAGTTTCCGGAGGTATTCCGGGATGATTTTTTAGGTTTTCCCCTAGAGCGGGATGTGGAGTTTTCAATTGATCTTGCATTGGGAACAGAACCGATATCTCTTCCTTCTTATTGCATAGCCCCCACTGAGATGAACGAATTAAAGATATAGTAGGATGACTTATAATCAAAAGTATTTATTCACCTGAGTGTCTCTCCTTAGGCCACTTTTGTGTTGTTCTTGAAAAAGGCTAACATATCCCCTGATTGTGCATTGACTATATAAATCTGAATAAGATAACAATTAAGAACAAATACCCTTTTCCTAGAACAGATTATTTTCCCGATCTGTTGAAGGGGAAATGTGGTTCTCAAAAATAGACATGCATTCAAGATACCATCAAATCAAGATGAAAGAGTTAGATATTCCAAAGACAACCTTTTAAGTAGGTATGACCACATTGATTATTTGGTAATTCCCTTAGGATTGATCAATGCTTCAACGGTCTTTATGAAACACATTAACAGGGTGTTCCATCGGTATCTCGATTCATTTCATTGTGGTGATTGTGGATGACATTCTAGTATACTCTGGCTCCAAGGAGGAACATGGACATCACTTACGGATCATTTTGGGAACCATGCGTGATCACCGCCTCTACAATTTTCAAAGTTCACTTTCTGCATCAGGGAGGTGAAATATTTGGGGAAATTGATCTTGGATCAGGGTGTTTTAGTGGACCATGAAAAGATAAGTGCGGTCAAGTCATGTCAGAAACTGAAGAATGTGTTTGAGATCCTAATTTTCATTGGCCTGACTGGTTATTACATGCGATTTGTTCTGGATTTCTCCCAGCTTGCTTCACCAATGACCTTGCTCACCTGTAAAAGTGTGAAGTCTATTTGGGTCCCAGAATGTCAGCCATCCTTCATGGAGCTGAAGCGGCGGTTGACTACTTCCCCCGTTCTGATTTTCCCAGAGGATAGAATGACGTATGTGGTCTATTGTGATGCTTCAGGTATGCGCCCTGCGTGCGTACTTATGCAGGATGATTAGGTGGTGGGGTATGGCTCTTTCCAACTCTGAACACATTAAAAGAAAGACATAATCCATGACATGGAGATGGCAGTAGTGATGCATTCTTTGAAGACCTGGCGTCACTATCTCTTTGGGGAGATGTTCGTGGTCTACTCTGATTACAAAATCTTGGCCAACATCCTATCATTGGAGGAACTCAACTTGAGGCAATGTCGTTGGATTGAATACTTCTAGGGGTTCAACTTTGACATTATATATACCCCAGGAATGGGTAATATGGTGGATGGGACCTTGAGAATAAGTGTTCCAGTGCAGGCTTTAAGGAATTCCAGTGATGAGTGGACTCTGATGGCACACTTTGATCAAATTAATGTGGAGACTATAGAACATAGTTGAGGTGCATTCTTGGAGAGTGACCTCACTGTCATGACACATAAAATTGATAATGATTTTATGATTTATTTTTATTCTAGGGTATAACCTAGGTCATATATCTAGGAGCGTTGATAGGTTTTGAGTATGTATTTTTAATAATAATTACAAAAAGAAGGGGGAGGTTTTGAAAACATATTTAAGTAAATGACTCTATTAAAGAGTTTAATAGTTGATAAATAAACGTGGTGTATTAATAATTATGAAAGAAGAAGATCATTTCATGTTCAATACACTTCTTGGATAGTTCATTGTTCTGAAAATTTAACATGGTTTTGTTTAATTATTTGGTTGAAGGTTGTTAATATCTTGACTCCCCTCTTGCCTCTTCAAATGATTCTTAATGAACCACCCCTTGGCACAAAAATCATGTTTCCAAGATTTGGTTATCAATAACAGAACAATATTTCTATTAAAGCATACTTAAATCTTATGTATGTTTGAGATAAATAGGATTATTTTGTTGTCCAATCAGAACAACACAGGATTCCCACATGAAATCTCAACCCAATCGGTGTTGAAATAAAAAGCATTCCACTTAATTATATCAAATGAAATGTAATCAGAGGAAGCATGTCAGGAAACAAAATAAGTGAAATATTCAACACAAAAATTATACAAAACCAGTAGAATAACATGTGATGGAACTCCCTCCCATGTTTGTGTAGCTCCCTCGAAATGATCATCCATCCTTTAGCTCGCCATCGAGAGAAGGAGGAGGCTCGGGTGGAAATCCCTCTTCATACATGATTCCCCAATGAGGATAGGGGCCTCCAGAACTCCTTGTATGATGAGAGGAATTCGTTGGGTATCCAAAATACTAGAGATTTTCCTTCTATCCATACTTACAAATGGGGAGCCCAGGGTGCCATTTTATAAGAAAATGGGAAGGTGCTTTTGGGCACTTAGAATTATTAAAACCAAATTTCATAGGTGTTGAGACCTCCATAAAGCCTTATCTCGATTTTTAAAAAATAACAAAGTTATATCCCTACATCTTGGTTGTCTCTACCAAATGTTTGGCATACATTGGACATCTATAGCCCGAGATGTGGACATATCACATCACACCACTTTTGACATCATGTAGATTCGGTGTGCGGGATAGATCAAGTAGGTTGGGCGATTAGATGGCCGAATGAGTCTTTTTTCCCTTCATAAGAAATGTATCCCAATGAAATTTGGACAAGGGCACAAAATATCATCCTAATTGGATGCACGGTCTAGTAGCCGTGTGTAGATTAATTCACTAGTGTGCTTGGATCCTGTGCAATTTTTCCCATTTTTCTTGGTCATCATCATGGGCCCTCCAAATCACCTCCTCCTACATTGAAATAAAAAAAAGGATCATTTAACTTTTCAAAAGTGATAAAAAAAATAAATGACTCAAAAATGGAATTAAAAATTTCATTATTTTTATAATTTTCAATATAAAACAAGTTTAATACAGTGGTGTAAAGGTGAAAATTACACAGTGAATCGTGGTACGATCACACCCCCACACCTAAACATTTTCAATCCTAGTAAAATTCACATATCCAAATGAAATGATGCATATAAATATTTCCAACATCATGAATATTTAACATTATAGGTAATTTTAATTCATTATAGTAATTTGATCAATCCATGAACCACACCAAGGAGTTTTTTCTGTGGAAAAATATTTCTCATAAATCATATCACAATGAAATTCAAATAGATTTAGGACACCGACATGAGCAAGGAATTAAAAAGTAAACCATTCCACTAACTATCCATGTGTGTCTGTAAAAACCATTCCATTCTATTATTTCCACTTTCTATCCAATAAATATATGCTATTTTAAAATTATTCAGCTTTAAATTAATTTTCCCTGAACCTTTCCAACATCCTTTACAATCATATTTCAAGACCCACTCACTTACGCATTCCCATAAGTCAAACCATTATCTCTCGAACTAAATATCCTCATATGTTTTTCATTTCATCACTCCCCTCATTTATTATTTTTTTAGAAGTTTCATTTGGAAGAAATATCACACTCATCTCTCAACCCTTGTTTGATCACCTCATGACACTAATTGCAATAGTTATAACAAGATCAAAGGTTGAAAAGGAGAGGTTTTTTACCTGGCTAAGACACAACCATTGTTTTGAGGGCGTACAATAGTGGGACATTAGGTACACACACATAGGTCAATCTGGTAAAGTAATAAAACAAATCGGATAAGGAACAAATGTATGAAAATATCATTTAAAGGTGAAAAATATTAACCAAACATATATTTACCATATATTAAGTAAGAAATATTCACACTACATGGTTTGGTGAAAAAATGTATGGAGATATTAGTGACACAGTTTTCCTAAAAACTACTCACACATGAGGAATCAATCATCTCAAATGTTTCACAGTGATACAACCATTTATATTATTGATAGAGAACCAATTCCCTAAAAAAATCATTATTGTTAATTTCATACAAAAAATCTGTTTCTCCAATATTTATTGTATTTTTACTACCCCCCACCCATTATGGTCACCGAATCATAGAACATATAAATTTTTGATGGGGGAAAATGAAAATACGATAAAGAAGGTGAGAAAGAGAAGAATGAAGAAAGACAATGAAAATTATAATGAACTCAACAAGATGGGGAAAAGTGAAAATACTATAGAGACAGTGAAAAAGAGAAGAAAGAAAAACAATGATGAAAATTCCTATCTATCCCAGGAATGTAGCCATCCTCCCACACCTAGAATGTGTACTGTCCTCACTGTAATAATTTAGAAGGTGAGAAAGAAGGACAAAACATAGTGTGTTTCACTGGTATGTTTCTTATTGAAGAAGGAGTTCATCCATCGAGAACTGTGAAAGGGTTTCATGGAAGTGCTTTAGCCGCTACCCATTGACTGTGAAGGTTTTCTTGGTTTTATCATTTTGAACCTGAACAACACCAAATGGGGATACATTAATAATAGTGTATGGGCCCAACCAGCGGGAACGAAGCTTACCTAGATGCAACTTCATCCTTTCTTTATAGAGGAGGAGCTTATGCTTAATATGGAACTAACGATGAAGTATAAGACAGTCATGGAAGGCCTTGGTTCACTCCTTATAAATCATGGAGTTTTCATATGCATCTCTTCTTATTTCCTCCAACTCCTAAATCTATAGCTTACATTGATAACCTACCCCAAGAAGATTAGAATTGAATTGTTTGATCGGACAGTAGGCCCGGTGATCAATCTCAATAGGAAGGTGAAAACTCTTTCTAAGCATATGATGATATGGTTACATTCCAATGGGTGTTTTGAAACAAGTACGGTAGTCCAATAATGAATCATCAAGTCGAATAATCCAATATTTTATATTGGGTTGAACCATTTTTTCAAGAATCTATTTTACCTCTCTATTTGACACCTCAGTTTGACCATTTTTCTGTGGGTGATATATAGTAGAAACTATATGACCAACCCAATACCGACGCAAAAGTGATTGCATTGTTCAGTTGTAGAAATGAGAAAACTAGTTACTAATGATGAACCTAGGTAATCCAAACCTAAAAATGATATGTGTTCTCAAAGATTCCACAACTCTTTTGGAGTCATCAGTCCTTGTGGGTCGGGCCTATACCCATTTTGACACATAATAGACCGCCAAAAGAATGTACATTTTGCCAAAGGAATTGGGAAATGACCCCATAAACTCAATACCCCGAACTTCAACAATGTCATGAAAGAGAAATAGTTGTTGTGGAATTTCACTTCTTTTATTGACATTACCTATTATTTGACAATGAGGGAAAGATTTTCAAAAATCATGGGAATCACAAAAAAATTGATGGCCAAAAGAGGCCAGAATTAAGGACCTTGCGAGCAGTCCGTTGTAGACCAAATTTCCCCCCACAAGAAAGTGTGTGGCACAATCTAAGGATAGAAAAAAACTCTCTATTGGGAACACAACACATAAGGACTTTATCGCAACATGTGCGCCAGAGGTAGGGGTCATCCCAAATGTACCAACGAAACTCATGTTTTAGACGAATGTCTAGGTTTTTATTGAAATTGTTCAGAATTTAAGATGCTTCCAAAGAATTTACAATTTCAGCATACCAAGAAATAACATATTGCACTCGGTAAAATTTCCCAATAGGAAACATGTCATTAATGGGAATATAGGGGGATGAGTCAATTTCTGAGGATTGGGGAATCCTACTGATATAGTCAGCCACCACATTCTCTACTCCTTTTTTATATCTAATTTCTAGATTAAATTCCTAAAGGAGGAGCATCCAGTGAATGTGATGTGGCTTGGATTCCAGTTTCATAAGGATATACTAGAGGGCTGTATGGTCTGAGAACACAATGAATTTGGACCCCAAAAGGTATGACCTGAATTTATCCAAGGAAAACACAATATCATTGAGTTATTTTTTCAGTTATGGTGTTATTTGCTCGGGTAGGGTCCGAAGTACGTGATGCATAGGCAATGACATGTGGAGCTCGATCGACCCTTTGTGACAAGATTTCCCCAACTGCAAAGTTAGAGGTATCATAGATGAACTCCAACGATAAATCCCACAGAGTTTGTTTGATTACAGGGGGTGACGTGAGACTCCATTTTAACATATCAAATGCTTCCTCACATTATTTATCAAAAACAAATTACTTTTATTTTTGGAGTAATCGGGAATGGGGGAGTGATATTTTACTAAATTCATGAATGAAATGATGGTAAAATCCAACAGGACCTAGGAACGACCACAAATATCTTACATTTTTTGGGAATTATAGGGACGAAATGACATACACATTTGATTTATCTACTTGGATTCCATCCCCAGAAATGAAATTCCCCGAAAACATATATTTTCACACCATGAAATGGCATTTCTCATAATTTAACACAAGATTCTTTTCAATACAGCGACGTAGGACTGGACCAAGACTACTCAAAAATTCATTAAAACATGATCCATAAATAGTGAAATTATCAATTTTACTTCCATGAAATTCTCCAATTAATCTGAAAAAATACTAACCATGCATCTTTGGAAAGTACCTGGAGCATTGCACATACCAAATGGCATCCTTCTATAGGAAAATCTGCCAAAGGGGAAAGTGAAGGTTGTCTTTTCCTGATCCTCGAGGGAAATATATATTTGAAAGTATCTAGAATACCCATCAAGGAAACAGTATTGGGACTTACCCACTAGCCTCTCTAGAATTTAGTGAATGAATGGAAAAAGTAAATGGTCTTTCCTAGTGTGTTGGTTTAGTCGGTGATAGTCTATACAGACATGCCAACTATTCTGCACACAAGTTGGAACCAATTCATTGTCTTTAGTTTTTATTACTGTAAGGAAAGCCTTTTTAGGAACTACTTGAATAGGACTGACACATAGGCTGTCAGAGATGGGGTAAATGATTCCAGTAACAAATAATTTTGGTACCTCCTTTTTCACAACATCTAGGAGGTCTGGGTTTAATCGATGTTGTGGCTGCCTCACTGGTTTAGCCTTATCATTTAATAAAATATGATGTGTACAAATTGATGGGATAATACTAGGAATGTTAGCAAGTGTCCATCCCAAATACTATTTATACTCCCTCAATAGTTCATGCAGTCACAATTCATGCTCAGGAGGGAGTGAACTAGCAATGATGACTGACCACTTGTTTCCATTCTCAAGATATGAATATTCTAAATCATGAGGTAGTTTATTCAGTTTCAATTAAAGTGTATTTTGGATTAATGGGAGTGTGTGTGAAAGTGAGAGGTCACTGATCTCATCTAACTACTCAATGGTATCATCCTCATATAAGGAATGAGCTTTTACAAGAATAGAAGTATCATAGATGGTCATTAGATCCTCAGTGTTCATGAAATCATCAATCAATGAACATGAATGAAAATTTTCTAGACCACTAAAACAATCAATGCATGAATCATTTACTAGAATTTCTATCAGTGAAGAAAATGCAGAAAAGCGATTAGGGGAAAGAAATGAATTTTTTTAAGGGAATAAAGTACATCAATAGAATTAACAGAGAGAGAGAAATGTTCTTCTTAGGGGTGCTTCATGGAATCAAGGATGTTGAAATAGACTATGTCACCACAAAATTGCGTAGATAATGTACCATTATGGAAATTAATTATGGATTTGGCAGTTTTCAATAAAGGTATCCCCAATATAATTGGGGCATGTCCATTTATCCTATCATCCTCCATTTTATGCACATAAATGTCACCAAGAAATATTAAATTTTGAACCCACATAAGAACATCCTCTAACACACTAGAGGTGTGTGTGGTACTTCAGTTGGCCAGTTAGAAAACAATTCTAGTGGCCTTTAGTTCCTCCACCTACAATGTAGAGTAAATGGAGTGAGGCATCACATTTATAGATTCACCTAAATCAATCATAGAATTAGAAAAAGAATACTCCCCTATGGTGCATGAAATTGAGAATGTTCCAGGATCATTTCACTTGGTGGGAAGTGATGGCTCTATAAATGGTGAAACATTCCTCCCCAAGATCACTTTCTCATCACCTTGAGGTTTCCTTGTGTACACATCTATTTTAGGAACATGGTGTACCATGTAATTTTCTTCACAACAACAATCAATGGGATGTTAACCTACACATTCTTGAAAATATCTAATATTCCTAATCATGTTCATTTTCCTTTTGTTTTCTTGTTTGGGTGGCCCTTTGAGTAAATGGAAGTGGAATGGTTAGGCTAGGTGACTGATCAATGTACACACTCTTTCCTTTGGAAGGGCTTCTCTTAAGGCAAGATTACTCAACATTTGGATTATTTTTAATGGTTGGGATGGAGGTCTCCTTAGGAGGGGATGAATCTAAGGGAGGATTCATTTTACTTTCTTGTTGTTTTCCACTCATAAGGGTTATGGAACTAACATTTCCTTTATCCCTAGGGTTAACTGCTGGTTAAGAGGGAAGTTTACCAGATATGTGACATTGAATTTCACCCATAGAGTTAGCTGTTTGGACTAATTGGGTTTTAAGGTCGTTTATGACTACCTGAGTGGTTTGTTTGGATTGGATATTGTTAGTAGCCATTTTTTCAGTATATCTTCTAGGATATGCTCGGGTTTTAGAGGAGTTTGTTAGAACAGCCTTTAGGGTAGTTGAAGATTTTTGGGTGGTGGTGGTGGATGACTACTCTACCCAGGTTGGTTCCATTGTTGTTGAGGTTAGTTTGAATACCCCCTTTCCTATAGGCTTGGTTCTCTTTCCAACTATATTTGGATGGATAGTATGGTTCTTTCCTAAAGGGTTGGTTATAGGGGAGTCCTGGGAAGATTTTCTCACAACCCTCAGAATTTTCTCTCAATTGGGGGAATTTTTCGGAGTAGTGGGTTTCCAAAGAACATATAACATAATGGATTGGAGGAGGATATTGGTATTTACCTTGGAAAAGAGAATTTTGTCTAAGAAGGGTACTTACCTCTTCGAACATTGTGTCCACCTTCTTCTAGAATTCAGTACTTTTACCTCATGGACACCTCGAATCAGTACATTGGACCTTGAACCAAATAGTTGTGTGTTTTGTGCCATGTTCTCAAATTAGGGTTCTTGAAGCAATTAAGGTCTTATCAACTAGTTCACCACATGCAAAAACATCGATCATATTTCGATCAATAGGAATTAAACCTTCATAAAAATGTTGAATTGAAAGTTGATCACTTATTTGGTGGTGTGGGAAACTTGAACATAACATTTTAAAGCATTCCCAATATTCATGTAATGTTTCCCCTTGATATTATCACATTCCATATATTTCTTTCCATATTTTTGCAGTTCGAGAGGATGGGAAATATTTTTCATGGAAAAGGTGTTTCATGTCCGCACAACCTCTTATTGGGGAATTAACATAATATAACAAATCTTTTGATGTGTCTTCTAATGAAAAATGGAATTTCCTCAACATTAATTGTTCTTCATCCATATTTTCATGTTTTAATTTAGAACACACAATGTGAAATTATGTTAAATTATTTTGTGGATCCTCTCCAGGAAGTCCATGGAATATTGGTAATAGAAGAATTAAACCATATTTTAGTTCAAAATTGGGTGCCTCGACTTGTAATTGAAAATAGGTGGGTTGGGTATCAACATCTGGTGAGGTTTGTTATTTTAGTTTTTTATTGTTTTCATCCATGTTATTCATGTTAAATTCATTTTTAATGTGTGTTTCAAAAGAATAAGAATTAGGATCGATATGACTGTTGATGTTTTTTGCATCCACCTTCAAAGGTTCCTCTTGTGTATCTCGAGGTCACTAATATATGATCCTCTCTGGTTTGGGTTCAAAAGGATGTAAGTATCCCGGATTAGAACACGTCATGAACCAAACATACACAAAAAAAATATCATAATACAAAATATAGGTAGAGGTATAATATAGAACAACTAAATATTCACAAAAATTACAAAAAACATATCAAAAACACACACTACACCAAAACGCTCCCCGAAAACGGTGCCAAAATTTGACAGCACTGTCATGACACGTAAAATTGATTATGATTTTAAGATTGATTTATAGTATAGGCAAGACCCTAGGTCATATCTAGAAGTGTATTGATAGGTTTTTTGTATGTATTTTTAATAAGAATTACTAAAAGAGGGGGAGGTTTTGAAAATAGATTTAAGTAAATTACTCTATTAAAGAGTTAAATAGTTGAAAATAAAGGTGGTGTATTAATAATTATGAGATAAGAAGATCATTTCAAGTTCACTACACATATTGGATAATTCATTGTTCTAGAAATTTAACATGTTTTTGCTTAATTCTTTGGTTTAAGGTTGTTAAGATCTTGAGTCCCCTCTTGCCTCTTCAAATGATGCTTAAAGAACCACCCCTTGACACAACAATCATGTTACCAAGATTTAGTTGTCAAACATAAAACAAGAAATCTACCAAATAATACTTAAAATATTATTTATGTGTGAGATAAATAGGGTTACTGCGTTGTCCAATCCAAACAACCCAAGATTCCAACTTGAAATCTCAACCTAATCGGTGTTGAAATAAAAAGTGTTCCACTTAATTATATCAAATGAAATTTAATCATGGTGAAGAATGTCGAGAAACAAAATAATTTAAATATTCGACACACAAATTATACAAAATTAGTAGAAGAAAATGTGCTGGAACTCCCTCCCAAGTTTGTGTAGCACCCTTTAAATGATCGTCCACCATTTAGCTCACCATCGAAAGGAGGTGGAGGCTCGGGTGGAACTCCCTCTTTATACTTGATTCTCCTGTGAGGATAGAAGTCTCTAGAACCCATTGGATAATTTAAGGACTTATTTGGGTCTCCAAAATACTATAACATTGCCTCCTGGACGAAATTGAAAATGGGGAGCACAAGGTGCCATTCTATAGGAAAATGGAAAGGTGGTTTTGAGAACATAGAATTATTAAAACCAGTTTTCACAGGTGTTTTGACCTCAATAAAGCCTTATCTCGGTTTGAAGAAAATAAAAAAGTTGTAATCCCACCTCTTGGATGTCTCCACCAAGTGTTGGGAATAAATTGGACACCTATAGCCTAAGATATGGACAGATCACAACACACCATGTTTGACATCGTGCAGATGTGGTGTGATGTACAGATCGGGTCGGTTTGCCCATTATATGGAAGAATGAGTCTTGGTTTAATTCATAAAAAATGTATCCCAATAAAATTTGGACCATAACACAAAATATAAGCCTAATTGGAGACACGATCTAGTAGAAGTGTGCAGATTAATCCACTAGTATGCTTGGATCCTACACAATTTGGCCAATTTTTTCTTGGAAATCATCATGGGACCTCCAAATCCCCTCCTCCTTCATTGGAATCAGCAAAAAAAAGTATCATTTAACTTTATAAAAGTGATAAAAACAAAATAAATTATTCAAAAATGGAATGTAACTTGTCATTATTTTTAAAATTATCAATATAAAACAAGTTCAATACAATGGTGTAATGGTGAAAATTACACAGTGAATCATTGTATGATCAGTGAGCATTCGATTGACTCATTCTATGTTGGAGTTGATTCACAGAGAACATCCTAGTGATGATCTTTGTCAGTGGTCTAAGAGCTTTCTTCATGGTGTGGAGATGTCTTCTGATTGATCATTGTCCCCCAAGGGCATCATGTGCTTCAAGGGTCCTTCAGTAGTGTCATTGTCTCTATGGAAGGTGCTGATGGAGGAAAGCCACGAGTCTCAGTGGACTTTCCATCCGGGTTCCACCCATATGTTTCATGATGTCATTAGGTAGTTATGGTGGCAAAGTATGCGACATGACATAGAAGAATTTGTGTCAAGATGCTACACATTCTAGTAGGTGAAAGAAGAGCATCAAAGGCCCTCCAGTTTTCTCTAGCCATTACCCATTCCTACATGGAAGTGGGACGAGGTCTCTATGGGCTTTATTGTTGTATTACCTTGTATTACATGGGGTAATAATTCAATTTTGGTGGTAATTGATCTTATAACAAAATCATCCCACTTCATTCAGATAAAAGATACTACTAAGGTGGATGAGTTGGGTTGTTTGTATCTTTAGGAGGTGGTGAGACTCCATGGTGTTCCATCAGTAGTTCTCTCAAATATAGACCCCTGCTTCACTTCTTGATTTTGGCAAGTCCTTCAGAGGGCCTTGGGTTCTAAAATTATGATGATCACGACATACCACTATCAGATGGATGGTCAGACAAAGCAGGCAGATCAAAATTTGGAGGACATGCTTTGTTCATGTGTCCTGGACTTTGGATTTTCTTAGGATATCCATTTGGGATTGTTTGAATTTTCGTATAATAAAATTTACCAATCCTTGATTATAATGGCTCCATTTAAGGTACACCATGGTCATCCATGTAGGTCCCCACTTTGTTGGGATGAGGTAGGTGAGACTTCACTATTGGGGATGAGCCTTGTGTAGGAGACTTCAGAGAAGGTCAAGTTGATTAGGAAACATTTTTTATAGATTAAAGTAGTCATAAATATTTTGATGATTGGAGGCATCGAGACATATATTTTTCTATGTGTGACAGGGTATTCTGGAATGTGGCCCCTTGTTTAGACCATCATCAACTAGGGAAGCAAGGGAAGCTGACGCCACAATATGTCGGCCCTTTTGAAATCACTGTGCGTTTTGGAAATGTGGATTATCAGTTTGCCTTTCCTTCTCAGTTTACATCCATTCATGACTTCTTCCATGTCTTCATGTTAAATAAATAAAACTCAAATTAGACCCATGTGCTGAGTTGGGAAGAACTCGAGGTAGAGTCTAACTTGTCAGTTTTGAGCGGCCAGTGAAAATAGTGGACTCCCAAGAGAAGGTGCTTTGAGGGAAGTATATTCTACAGGTATGGGTTTATTGGCAGTATGGGAGTGATACACATAAGACCTAGGAGTATAATTCATGGGTTGGGGAAGTGTACCCGTTCTTGTTTTCCGATCAAGCTTCATGTTGACTTTACATGGTGAAAAGTATTTAATGGTGGGGATAATTGTCACATCCATGACATATTTAACAGGTATTTATAATTTATTTTCCATTATTGATTTTTTTGGGGGTTTCCCATGCATTGTTTGAGGAATGGATGAGTTTTCATGATTTGTCCCAAACCGTGAGCCCAATTCTAGATATAAAAATAAATTTTGTTTGCTTTATAAATCTTTCAGTTATCAACATTTTTCATCCATTCCAAATCTTACTTGGGCTCTCCTTACCTATTAACTCCACCATTTTAATTTTTACCATTTAAGAATCTATAATGATGGTTGATTTGGGTTTCTATTTATGGTATTCGGCCTTCTCAGAATCCCATTTCCAGTTTTGAAAATAAATTTTGTTTATTTAATAATGTATTCATTTTTTATCCTTTTTAGGTGATTCGACCTCCCACACGACGAAAAAATCCATAGGCACGTCCCCAGTGACTTTCTCTCCTCTTTGGGAGCTCTTGGGTAACTATAATTAGGTAAGAACTTCATAGGGGTTCTCAAATCATTCAGATTTGAAGAGGTAAATTCTTTCCTTCAAAACTCCTTAATTTATCAATATTTTCCCCCATTATATTTCCTATAAGATCTCCTAATCATTGTTATAACCTCAATTTAATGTTTGGCTACATGAAAATTCCACTACTGGTGTATTTGGGGACATTGATTTGAGGTTCCTCAAATAAGTGGGTCTCCATCATTCTTCTATCATTTTTCTTAGGGTTTCATTCAGTTTTCGCAGGGTTTCTTCCCTTAGACCTGAGGTTAATAATTTACATAAAATATGGTTTCTAACCTAGGGTTGAATTTGGGTTTTCTAGGTCCAATATTTTGATTTTAGTTTCAATCTACATTTCCTTGAGGTGTGGCAGTGGTGCAATTGAAATTTCACACAAATTATTCAAGGGTTTTCGTTAATTTGGTAGGTGATTCCATGTGTATGACATTTATGTGAATTGGCATGATGTTTTTATGGTATTTACATGTTCATTTCATTAGATTATTTCTGTAAAAACTGGTTTTAGTGGATTTTGTAATGAAAATGATTTTTTAGTGCCAATTTTATGTGAAATTTGGTGGGAGGGTTCCTTTATATCTTTTAATGGTTCAAGTGGGGATGCCTTATGAATACTTATTTGAATATACTGAAATTTAATAGGGCTGCACATCATGTTTTGAATTTTTAACCCCTTTGGTTGTTGCTGCGAAAGTGGTTTTTAATGGTTCGTATTGAACTGTGAACTTTAAGTGTAATGTTTGTTTAAAAATGGATTTTTTACTAAGATAACATTTCTTGGTTCACATGGGGCTACCCTAAATTATATTTTTTAGTTTCTTTGAAAAGAATTTTTGGTTAAATTTATGGTTTTGTGACTTTTGAGTATGAAAATGGTACTAAAGGTGGGTATTTCGTAGAGTTTTGGGGGCAAAACAATGTGGGGTTTTTGAGGAATCATTTTATTAAAAATCAAAGTGGATTATTGTGTGTTTTAAGTGGTTTAAAATATGTATAGAAAATTTACTGATTTTATGTGACCATTAAAGGTGTTTTATATTAAATTTGATTTTTTTAACATGATGAAATGTTTTGATCACAATGGAGGATGCCCGTGTACCAAGGTGGGGTAGATATGTACCAGTTTGGTTAGTGGACCAGATGGGTTTTTTCTCTGTTTCACTTATCATTTGGATAACCAAAACTCTAAAAAAACTAAATTGATTATTATTGGGGACCACTAGTTTATGGGTATGTTCCCTACTACTGTATCGTGTATGAGAATAAATTTTACTATGGTTGTTTTACACCGAGGTACGAGGTGCATGCTGCCCGAGACTATCCAGTGCCTTGGGGTGTTCCTGATCTTGTTTCTCATTGGATTTGTGGAATTTTCCCATTTATTTGGGTGTGTTTGGAAGTATATTATAGTATCTAACATGGAAATTTAAATGTGTTAATATTCTAAAAGTTTTATCTTGAAAACTATTTTCAATTGATTGTTTCATTTCTTGAAATTTGTCACCGCTTTTCATTACATATTAAAACTACTTACATTTTCACCTTGTATTGCATACAATTTGGAATAATTTGGTGGTATAAAATTGGGATCAGTATCACACTATAATTACACCCCTTTTTTGTAAGTAGACTTTATTATTCTTGACTTAGGTAATGGAACAATTTTTGGTGATGGAGGTTCGAGGTGTTAGTTCCTATCTTTGGTGAGATGTTGTAGAGATGACTTGTGGGTGAAGAACTCTTGTTGTGTGGAGTCCTTGGGGGATATTTTTCAGATGTTTATTTGTGTCATTGGACCTTTTGTATTTATTTTTATCTTATGTACTCAGTTCTCATTTTTTGTTTACACCTTGTTTAGTTTGAATTTTTCAGATTCAGTTTATCAAATGTTTTTGATGTTTTATGCATACATATTCTGGTAAATCGTTCCCAAACCTAGGTAAGTGATACCTGGGCACTTGTGCCATCCCGTGGAGATAGGTAATGCCCGTTAGGCCTTTCCAAGGGCCCGGTTTTGTGCCCGTATTGGTGGAAAACCGATTCAATTTGTGACAAATATTCTGTTAGAAATAAATCATTAAATTATATAAATTAAACTATATTTATTATAATTTTATGGATGAAAGATGAGGGGGTGTTATAAGAATAAAATAAATTAAGATAGGTAGTTTGAGATTGTTTTACCTTGAATATCACCACCTTGAAGGACCCCATTAGAAACATAGAATTGGTATTTTGGTGAGACTGTAAGCACTTTTTCATGGTAATATTGTGTAGGAGGGTATTTTATAGAGATTTAGAAGATATTTAAGGATTGGATGGGGGAGGAGAAGGAGTTGTTAGGGGTGGAATTTATAAGGGTGGAGAGGTATGATCTTTTAATTTATCAAAACATTAAATTTTTTTAATTTCATTTTCTATCTGAATACCACCAAATGAATATGTATATGAATATAATAATGTATATGTTTTTAATATTATCATCCAATAAAATTTATAAATGATTAGGTATTATTTTAAACCTTATCTTTTTTGTTATCCCTTAGTAAACTTATTTTAATTTTAACAGAAATAAAAAAATTCAAGTTTAAATGGTAGTAATTTTTAATTTTATGGTGTTAATTTGACCATAAATGACTCATTTATGACTTTTATAACATATATTAATTATTTATAATTTTCAAAATATTTTAATTTTTTTAAAATAATTTAGTTAAATATTAATCCCATAAAATATCTTTATTGTCAATATTCATATTATTTACTACTTTTAGAAGAAAAAAACATAAACAAAGTAAAATTCCAAAAACAAATATTTTTTTATATCCTAAAAATGTTACATTACTATATATGGTTCATGTATCTATTTAATTGTCCAATATAATATCTATTTTAATATTTTAATGTCATTTTTTTTATTTTTCCATTAATTTAATAACTATTACATTATAATTGTGTAAGAATTTAGGGTAATTATTTATTACCAAAAAATTAAAAATAAATTTCTATAGTGTAAATATTTTTTTTTTCATTTCATTATATTATTTATTACCAAATATTTCTTTCTGGATATTCATATATTTAAAATAATATACTTATTAAAAATACAAGTGTTACATTTTTTCACTTTCTTTTATTTTAATAATGTATAAATGATTTTTATGGACAAGTTTCTATAAAATAGATTAATTTAAAACCTTAAATGTTATGGGTAAAATTTGATTCAACCAATAATAATTTTTTTGAAATCATATATCTGTATCACTTATTTTTAATCTAGATTATCCCAATTTACCATTTAATGACTAAAAATTAAATTTTTATTTCCAAACCACATTTGAGGAAAAAGTGAGAAATCAGGGTGACATCAATGACGTAATACACAACCATGCCTCCATTGGATAACTTCATCAAGACAAAAGACAATCTGATTAAAGAGTAATAAAAAGCCCCACTATAGAAATAAATCAATATGATCAGAATCCACCTTCCCATTATTGCACGACAAGATGTCCCGTGAAAAGATGCATGGGCTTGGTACCAATGGAAAATGACATGCCCGCTTAAAACATTAAATTCCAAGTAGCGATGATGATGAGAATGCTCCCTACTCTGGACCTCATCTGGGCAGTCCCTTACAAGATAACTGAATGTAGTGTCTCATGGACTAAGGCCAAAATTCACAGAATTCAAACCCCAAAGCCTCCTCAAATAATAGAAACACAGAACAGCCGAAACTTCACCAAGTCATAAGAAATCAAATATGAATCTCCATTGACCGAAACACCTTGCATCTTCGTTTGTGCCTTAACTGTATTTGGATAATTCCAAAATCCCACGCCATAAAACTATAACACACCAATGAATTCAAGCATACCAATGTCATTACCAGTGAAAAATCTTCCACTTTGCTGCTGCAATTCTGACGATGCCACTTAACCCAAACTAGAACATCCTTCAAAGGCCTCTGTGATTTCCACATTAAGTAAAAATTCACATATGAGATTCTTAGATCAAACGCAGACAACATAACCAGATCAAAAAGAAGGAGAATACACGAAGCAAAAAATCCAATAGAAAAGAGGGATAGGTAAAACAAGGAGAAAAAAAAACAAAACCAAAATGAAGGCACCCAGTCTTAACGCAGACTAGGACATATCATGTCGCCACCTTTAAAATCTCACCCAGAGACCACCTCGAAACGCATCGCACACTCCATGCTGGCACAGAACCGCATGCCAAACCGCATTAGGAGAAGCTGGAACAATGAATGGATGCTTCACTATGTCGCCATATGAAACCCTACCAAGTTAATAGGTGGTAGAGAAAGGAGAGTCTATCAAACAATGAGAATGCAATGTCGGCCATGCCCATGAATAATGACGCTACCCCTAGAAAGGAATCCACCATCACGAGAGCTCCACGAAGGAGTGGGGAGGCGATCTGATGTGACCCATAGCAGAGTGGAGATTTGTGGAGACAGAGGAAACCCTACTGTGTTGTCGCCCCTTACAACCTCATCTGTCAGCCATTTTCCAACAAACCTATGCCCCGAGAAAGCCTAAGAAGGAATCTTCCTGGGATACATATTTACCATTTACCGAGGTGATAAATTTTACAATAGTTACTATTAAATTTGATGAAAAATTAGAGATTTATATTTAATTTATTTAGAAATCCTAATTTAAAATATGCAATCCATTTTTCAAAATTCAAAACACATAAGTCTAATAATATAAACTAACTTGAAAATATAAAAATGCAACAAAAAACCATTTTCAAAAAGATACCATTTTTAAATAAGAAATTGTTTTTTCTAAATTCATGTATGAAATACATTAAAAAACAAAAATTATATTATTTAAAATAACGTGAAAGTAATTTAATTTTATAATATAATCAAATTAAAATTTTACTTTGTAATTTTTTGTATAGTTTTTAATGTAAATAAATAATTTTTAATATTCATTAAAATTTCAAATTTTTTATAAAATTCCCAAAAATTAATCTTAAGATAAATGTTTCATAATGAATAATAAAATGAGGTTTATTTTGTAAATTAAATTTTCTAAAAGTATAAAAATTATATTTATTTTCTTAAAAACATCACGAAAACATTTTTTTTTGAAGAATAAAAAGACTTTACTAAAAAATAAATGTTTATTTCTGATGAATTAATAAATAAATTGCATAATATTATTATTTTAATTCATAAAAACTAATTAGACGTCAAGGATGAAATAGTCATGTTAAAATAATAATATTTTAATAGTTTAAATTTAGTGTTTTTGCAACATATTATTCTAGAGGAATTAAATTATTTAAAGAGAAATATTTCATAAAAAATATCAAGATATTACACGTACAATATAAAAGGGTTCAAAATCTATGGATTCCTAAACTTTTATTTTGTAAAGTAATAGGACAAAGACATTTGTGTGTTCCCAGAAGATAGTTTTATTTATTTTATGAAAAGATACTCAGTATCATAAGTAGAAAAAATAGTAAATGGCTAGTGGTTATTAAAAACATATGACTAAAGAAATGTAAAACTACTAAAACATCAATAATTTTGAAATAGGAACATTTAAATTTAGAAATAATGGACATTGTAAAATAATCAAAATCGATGATATTTATTTTCTTGGAAAATTCATCATTAAAATATTTATATGTTTTATCTCTTAAGTTCTTCGTTATCAAAACATGTCAGTTATGTAATGAGAGATATCTTGTAAACTTCATGACTGAAAATTGTAAAATTCATTGTTCTATAGTAAATTTCATTTTATCAACCTATAGTCCTGATTACGGTTATAAAATTAGCATACAAGAACTAAGCAATCATAATTTTCGATGTTTAAGTGAAAACAAATACTTCTACTAGTTATGTTATAATATTCTAGGATATTATAACTTTAAAAACATTAAAAAAACATTCTAGGAAAGGAAATGTTAGGTATATGCTAGATAATAAGATTAATTTATCTAGATTTACTGATCCTTTTCAACATAGAAATAAACAGATGTCATGTATTTTTATTTAAAAGTGATGTCTCAACTACTGAAGATTTACAGCTAGTGAAAATAGATCTTTTTGGTCTTACACAAATAGGAAGTATTAGAGGAAAATGCATTGTATATGTCTGTCTTTATAATTACACTATATTTACATATGTTTATTTTATTAATAAAAAATATTAATCTTTTAAACATTTTATACATTTTCATTCTTCTATTTAAAATAATAAAACCCTACCATTTGTTACTATCTAGATTGATCATGGTGGTGATTTGGTTAATTATGATTTTGATACTTTTTATAATAAATAGGGTAATACTCATAATATCTATCTACTAGTTAAAATAGAGGAAAATGTTGTATTTGAATGAATTAATATAATTCTTAAATAAATTATATGTACATTTCTAAGTGAGTATTCTATTTTTATAAATTTCTTCGATGAGTATATTTATACATCCTATTATACTAAAAATCAATTATTACAAATATCATTATTTAAATAAACCTCATTATGATTTGAGGATAGGATGAAAAAAATAATATTCTTACATTATAGTTTTTAGATGAACATATTATTTCTAAATACTAAATATTAGTTAAATAAATTTTATTCCAATAATAATGACATATTTCTATTGGTTATTCTATATCATGTGTGGATTATAATGTTTTTAATAAAATAAAGAATATTTTTAAGGTTATATTTCATGTAATGTTTGATGAAATTGATCCATTCATTTTTATAAAACCATCGTAATTTCAAAATATAATTGAAAATTTCAAAAAAAATATTTCCTTACCGTAAGATAAAAAACAACTACAAATTTAAAATCCTCTATAAGTTAGACCAATAGATTCTTAATATTTAGAAGACAATTAAATAGAAGATACACATCTAATATATTAAGTTCATCTAACCAATTTACCAAAAAATCAGTTGATCTTAAGAAATCATCTTTCTGATTATATTATTGGAGATATAAGTCAACTAATCAAAAAAAAGAAGTTCTTTCGGAAATCATTTTGATCATCAAGCTTTACTATCAAATTTTAAACTAAAAAAAACAATGATTCTTTAGGTAATGAAATTTATATATGTTCTATGCATGAATAGATCAATCAGTTTTAATGGAACCAAGTCTATACTTTAGTTGTATGTCTTAAAAATCTACCATTAATTGGATTAAAATGGTTTTTTAGAGTAAAGATTAATTAAAATGGAATCCTTATTAGAAATAAATCAGGACATGTTACTAATGGATATTTTCAAGAAAGAGTGGGTTATGGTAAAATGTTTTCACTGATATCTATATTATAATTTATCATAATCTTATTTTCATTTATAGAACATTTAAATTTAAATTATTTCAAGTATATTTGTAAATTAATTTCTTTAATATATATGTTTAATAGGAAGTTTATTTTGAACAACCTATTGGTTTTAAAGATAATAAATTCTTTTAAAAAGTATTTAAACTTACAAATTCCCTTTGTGGACTTAATTAAGAACCAAGAACTTTTTATGAAATACTATACAGATATTTACTTTAAAATAAATTTTTTTATATAATTGATTATATTAAGTATTTTCTTAAGTAAAATTTTTAAAAACACCTTTGATGTTTAAATATATATCCATGACGTAATTTTTGGTTCAACTAATAATGTTTTTTCAGATTTTTTTTGAACTTATGGAAAATGACTTTGAAATGATCATAATGAGAGAAGTCATATATTTCCATAGTTCTCACATTTCTAAAAAAAATAGAATAAAATATTTTGAATCAAAATAAATAAACTAAATATTTATAGAAATGATTGGGTTTTTACAATTCATACAATATTATTACTTTTATTTTATCTTGTATTGAACTTGATCATGATGAGACTGGTAAATCAGTAGATTATGAAATATATAGAAGTATGATAAGAAGTTTATTATATCTTAGTACATACTAAATAGAAAAAAAATTATTTATTTTTATGTTTGAGTTTTAAATAAAATCCAATATAATATCAATTTAAATAAGAAAAACACATTTTAGATTCCTTAAAGGTACTTTAGGACTTGGATTATTATATTGTTCTAGAATGATTTTATTTTCAAAAGTTAATCATATGATGAATTTTGATTCAGTATATTAGGTAGAAAATATAATTTAGGAACATTTCATTTATTAGGTGATACTTTAGTCTCTTGGTATAGTAAGAAACAACATTTAGTAGTACATTCCACTACTGAAGTAAAATATATTACATTTGAAAGTTGTTTTGATCAATTTTTGTAGATGTAACACACACTCATGTCTTTTGGATTGAGTTAAAATTGAACCTTAATCCATTTTTATAGTTCCAGTTCTACTTACTAATCTACGAACCAAGAACATTATTCAAACACTTTGATGTAATACATTGTTTCCTCATTGAACACATGGTTACATGAGATAAATTTATTACTTTATTGGAATAAATAATAATATTGATCTTATTTTACTGAAACCTATTACTTTTTATAGATTTGAATTTTTTAAAAAGAATTAGAATGATAACCATTAATTAATCTTGAATCCACTACATATTTAATCTCTCTCATTACAATAAAATATCTTTAATCTAAAAAGTGGTGTTTTTTTGAAATAAAAAATTTATATTATTTATAATATAAAATTATTTAAAAACAATATTCTCAAAAAAATTATGAATTTCAAAAAAAACATTGAATTTAAAAACATTTATTAAATTAAAAATATTATGAAAATTTTAAAAAAATTCGGATTTCCAAATTAACAATTTTTATTTAAACAATTCCCACTAGTTTTCTATAAAATATTTGTATGCATTTTATAATATTTTCATGACCCAATAATAAAAGATCAATATTCTATAATATTTCTTAGAGATAAATTCTAGAAGGTGAAATCTCTTTTCCTATATGTTTTACAATTTCCTTTCATTTACTATTTTATTTAGGGGTAGATATTTGTTTTAAAATCATGAATTTACTTTTTAAATTAATGTTAATTTTTTTTAATTTTTTTTTATTTTTTATTGAAATAAATTATTTCATAAATTCTAAATATTATTTGTATGAAATAAGTTTGTAACCTTTAATTTTATGTGGCATACTTTTGAGCCACTCATATATAATGGAATTTTATTTGGAAGGTAGTAATCTAAAATTATTATATAATTACATCAATCTCAATAGGTTTTTTCTAAAATACATTTCTCCCTTGAATTTTCTACTAAAAAATTTCTCATCAGAAGAATCATTCTTTGGAAGATATCATAAATATCTTTTCATACATTAGTATAAGTAATGGATATAGCCTCAGTTGTTTCATTGCACATTGGTGATGAAGGTGATGTTCAATGTTTGATAATATAGATTAATATCATTTATTATGTAGATATTCATGATAAAATCTATAATACTATAGAAGAAAGTGGATTTCAACCTGAACACACATTATAATAAAATATTGTTAAAAAGTAATTAATGGTTGAAATATAAATAATATAGATAAATTTATTACATCAACCATACTAAAAGACTTTTCCAAAGATATAAATATGTTGTTTAAGTTACAAAGTCGTCCAAAAAATATAATCTGAAAAATTCTCAATACGATTTAAATCTCTAATTTTTTATTGTATTCATTTTTTCTATTTCATTCTTCTTCATTCATCTGTAATTATTTTTAAATATCCCAAAGGGGAATAATGTTTAATAAAACATTTTTTTATGTTTTTTTGTATGATTATTGTTTTTATGATTTTTTTGTAATTTTATATTTCATCTATATTAGTTTAATACTAAAATTTATGAAAAACTATTACATGAAAATTTATTTTTCACTATTAAAAAAATTTTCAGAAGGGGAGAAGGTTTTTGTATCTTATTTAATTCTTTATTTAAGGAGGATTAATAGTTTTATTGATTTATAATATATATCATTTATATATTTATGAGGAATATTGTTGGGAAGTTTTTGCTATTTTGATAATATAGCCAGTTTAGTCTATTTTAAAATAAAGTGAAAAAAACATAGGAATAAATATTCTTTATCTTAAAGAACATATAGGGATTTTTTTTATAATTTAGTTTAATAAATAAAATTTTATTATGTGTTTTGTGTTTTCAAAAATGTGGGATATTGTTGAGGATTTGTAATCACCTCTTTATTTATTAAGGAAATTACAATACATTTCATATGAAAAAATATCAAAATTAAGTTTAAAAAAATTGTTGATCTGAGGTTCCAAGGACATATTACATTCACAGAATTTTAAAAGCACTATATCAGTGCTCATCTAACCCATCTATAGAAGAAGAAACATATTATATAAGCTTCTACTAACACCATTAAAAATGTTCTTATGTTTTAAAAAATTTGAACCTTAGAGTTTGTTACGATGTATCATATAAATAGATATATACCTTGAGTTTCATAAGTACACTATTCTGATGATGTGTTTATTATTTTGAAATTTTCTATTCTACTTGAATCTTTACAATTTATTACTTCTCTAATCACTTTTGATCACAATTATTTTATTTTTGAGTATTTAGACTAAGCGTTAATCTTGTGTGAGGATATACTTGTAAAGAAATTAGTTTTTCATTATAATTATTCTGCTTTTAATCTTATATGATTGAGGTATTTAGAGTATATATGGATAGAAAATGTTATTTCATATTTAATGGATTTCATGGATAGGAAAAAATACCTCATAAACTCATGGTTCTTGGATGTTCAGCTATGTGGTACTACTGACCAGTGCATTCAAGGGGTTTTGATTATAGATAAAGATACATTCTAATAGGTATAAAGTAATGGATACCTTATGACATGTTGAAAGTCATGGATATCATCTATCAGGTTCACATATGTACATTTTAGTTTAGTCTAAAAGTTATGTTTTAATAAATAACATATAAAGGAGTATTTAGTTTTCAAACTAATACTTCATTTTTAGTTTTCTAAACATTATTTCTATTATTATTTTTTATTTTCATTTTTTTGTTCTGATGATTATTGACATTCAAATTTTTAACTCTTTCATCAATAATATAAAATAATGATCATTTTATTTCTATTGTGAAAGAATTATTTCAATACAGTACTTATTTTAGTTACTCTAACCTTTGATCTCATTAGTAATTCTTAAAATAAAAAAAAATCTGATTTTATTTGTAATATATAAATATGATTATATTAATACATTAAGATGATGAAAATTACAATTTAGATTTTAAACTACAATTCACCCTTACTCTTATATTCCATTGATCATCACACCCATAAACAAGTTTCTCTTAAGGAATTCATATTAAAACCAAGTGTAATGGTAAACAACATGAAAATAAATTATTAGAAAGGCCTTCATGAAGACTAAATTCACCTTTCGTGTAGGTGTAAATTGATAATATTAAAAGGTTCTTAATATTAAAAAAACTTCATTATAGGATTAATCATTTTATATATATGAAATTTTAGATCTTAAGGAAGATTAGTGGAACTCATGTTTTGAATCCAATGGTCATGGATACATCAAGACAGGTGTGAGGAACTAAAGGTAAAAATAATTGGATCTTGATATATATTTGAATGTTAATAAAATAATAACAAAATAACTTCATTAAATATAGAGTGAAGGATAATATGGTTTTATAAAAAGTAATATCACCTGATGAAGATAGCAAAGATGAATTGACTTTGAGACCATGACATGTTAACAGGGGGATATTGATATTAGTATGAGTATCATTGTCTGATCAAACAAAGACCTTGTGTTGGATGATTTATTTTATTTTTATAAAAATCACTAAAATATTGAATTAAATTTTTTGTAAGATTATTATTTAAGAATAAAGTGGTTACAAAACTATATATAAATTCATTCTAAATTCATGATGAATAGATTTGTTGAGTTGGTGTTTTAGATGAAGGAAATCTGTAGTGGTTGAGTCTGATTGGTGAATTCAATCCACTAGATTGAGATGATTATTTAATAACACCAAAATAAAAGAGATGATATAGTATTTGAAAAATAATAAACTCCATTATAAACATTAAATAGGTATATCTTATATAGAGTTGACATGGTATGGTATATATGAGTATATTTAATTAATGGTTCTTAGTTTAAATCAATATAGAAGAGATGATTAATAATGATATATTCCATGTTTCTTCCTCTGTACTATAGTTAAATGGAATATATTTCAAGGTTAAGTTAAGAATATTCCTTAAGAACATTTTGATTCTCATTAATAAAAATAATTATAGACAAATAATCCCAAAAGATAAAATCCAATAGTATTGAGTAGTGTAGATGAATATTATATCCTATATATTAATGACTAGATAAACCTAATATGACGATGTGATAGTGATGACCAATGGTGATATCTTCAAAAGAAAATTTTTTTCTTTCACTTTTCTATTGATTTTATTCATAGATTTTTTTATGTTTTTGAATAATTATTATTGTATCATTTCTAAATAATGAATTCAACTAATTATGATTAAATTATTTATTCTCTAATTATTTTATATTATTAGTTATTCTTACTAAATATTTGATGATTTTATATAACTAATTACTTCAAATCCAATCATGTCTTGTTTATTAAAATTCTTTGTACTAGTTTTACATTAAGAGGTTAATAAATTTTATTGACTATTTTTTATAATATTTTTAGATGATTATATCATCATTAAATAAGTTCTCACACATATTGAAGATTCAGTATAGTCACTCATGGTAGGTTTCAATGTGCATTCTTTGGTATTTTATTTGTCATTTAATTATTTTAAATAACAAAATATCATTTATATAATAAAGAATTTGGAATCACATTTTAGGAATATTTTGATTTATATTATTATCACTTGTTCACAAATATTTTATTGGTCATATATAGGTAAAATTTTAATTGGGGGAGAATTTAAAATTAAAAAATTATTGGAAAACAATCTATGTTTAAAAACATGTTTATAAAAAAATAAATATGAAATAAATAAATAAATATTAAAAAATATTTATATATTAAAAAATAATAATAAAATATATAAAATACATCAATGATAAAGTTGAGACTAAATTCATTAATTAATAAATAATTGAAAATACAGAGAGTAAATGAGAGAAGATATTTGGTATGAATGTTTTGAAATAGTACCCCAAGGGACCCCTACATTTACCCCCAAAATAAATTTATGGTTTAATGTAGTATACCCTTGGATTTAAATGTAGCCAATAAACTGAAAATACCCCTTTCCTTTTAGGTTATAACAAGAAACAGAATACAGTAGACAGTAGGTATTTAACAGTGACACTAGATACAAAAAATTAAATATTCCATTTCATTTTTAACAGAAATGCAATGAAAACAAATGTCCTTAAGTTTAATGGTTTTGATAATAAATATTATAATAAAGAGGATGTAAAGGGTCTTCTTAACTTTTTATCAACTCAAAAAAATAGTATAATTAACATTAGAGCAATGATAATATAGAGAGAGTGAGAAATATAGTAAAATTATAGAACACATTCTTTAAAGGAAGAAAAATATTTAAAATTAAATAGTTTTCAAATCTTGATAATCAATTGAAAACATTGGAAAATTGGATGATCGAGCTATTATTTATGTGTTTTAGTTTTTTAATCCTCCATAGATCTCTATTTAAAACCTTTAATTCATATATAAAA
The DNA here is from genome assembly GCA_963277665.1 of Viscum album. Classification (NCBI taxonomy): domain Eukaryota; kingdom Viridiplantae; phylum Streptophyta; class Magnoliopsida; order Santalales; family Viscaceae; genus Viscum; species Viscum album. The sequence continues at coordinate 1,429,216,991 of OY728140.1, read as the reverse complement.
TTTTTGGAATCCATCTGGGTCTTGAAGTTGTTTTGTACCAAGTTCCATGAATCTTGGCCATCTTAAATTTATTTATAATCATATTCTTCCATGTCATGGAAGATAGTATTTTTTTTTGGATTTTCCCAATATCTAATAGAGTTTAAAGTTGTGAGGTGGAGTAAAAAATAAATGTTTTTTCAGATCTTATAAAAAATAGGTAGATGTGGTAATGTTTATAAACTACGATGTGGAAAAATCCTACAAAGAAAAACTAAAATACCAAGTTTCATGGATCTAGATGTTATTATATGATCTAATAATTAAATATGTGATCAATTTTTGTGAGAATAAATAATAGAATTTAATATTCTTATAATTTCTCTTTAAAAAATATGAAAATAAGTTGAATGGGATCTATAATATGAATTTATTGAATTATTAAAAAACTATCATTTGAAATATACTTTTTTAAAATCAATATATATCTGGAATAACATTGAAAATCTATAAACAAAATAAATATATTTAACTTATTGTTAAATATCATGTTGTGTAATGGTAAGAATAAAAATATATAGGTTATTTAAAGATAATAATAAAGTGCATGTGATGTGTAATGAAATATTTTATAGAGATAGGGCCCCAGTAATCATGGAGTCACTACTTTCTACAATTACATGGGAATAAGATACAAGGAACCACATCCTAAATGAATGAATTGTTTATTTGTCTTGGTAAAATAGATACATACACGATTTTTAAATTAAATTAAAATAGAAAAATTACAACATAATTATTTTTATGCTAATAAATTTATTCAATATATCATAACACTGCGTATAAGTCGTCATAAACATCATGGATTCATAAGAATGGAAGAAAAATAATGGTGATCTCAAACGCTCAGTAAGGGTTAATTATAATAAAAGATATCAATAATCACTTTGTAAAATCAATAAAAAAGGTAAAAAACTAAACCCCATGTCATATAAATAAAATTAATATCATGGTAAGATAAGGTAGAATAAATATGGAAATTTATATAACTAAACAAACATTCCATTTAAATCAATATTCTAAGAATAAAATGCATCAATAGATTTTATCATAGTGTTAGTATCATGGATAATAATAACTAAATTATTAATGAAGGCAATGATTAATAACTGAGTATCTATTTTACTAGGAACATGATACCTTTACCTTAATGATTTGTCCTCAAGAATGTTTAAAACATACTAGATAAAACTAATATTATTTTTGTTACGACCTTTCAGAAGACACTACTATCAAGATCTATCCTCCATATAGCTTAAACTGCTAAGTTACAAATGTGAAGGGTTTATTTCCAAAATAATTTGTCTGGTGGGACTACCGATTATTTGAGGGTCTCACATTAAATAGTCCTGAACCCATGACCATTACTAATATATCAAATAAATAATTTAAATCATAAAAAATGTGCATTAAAAAATATATATACTTAGTAAATGATATAGATTTATCTAAATTTATTTAGTTAATTAATAACTGTAAAATAAAATACCACTTCTAAAAATGGAATACAGTTCCGGAAATAAATATATTTATGATAAATAATATTAAAATTTAGGGTAAATTTAATGTCCACATGAAAGTGAATAATTCAAGGTAATATTAATTAAAACTAAAATGAATCATGGAAGTGAATATCAATAATTTCCTTGTTGAATGTGAGCATAAACCATCTGGAAGAATATTAAGGATAGTATTTGTATAATATATACCCATTGGGGTAATAATAAGGGTTTTTTCCATTTATGATTATAAATATCAAATACGATATTTAAAAACCATTCTTGAGGAAAATATTATATACATTTTGAAAAATATTTTAAAAATCCTTTTCTCTAAAAATCACTTTTTAGAATAGAATTTACAAAAACATTTTTAAAATAATTTTATCTAAAAATAAATTTTGAAATATATAAAATAATAATTAAAATATATTAGTGGTCTTGGTTTATATAAATTATATTCATGTCATGCAAATTTAAATAATGTTATTTTGCACTTTTTTGGTAAAAGACAAATGAAAATTATTTTGAAAACAAAACAAAATATTCCTTTTTAAAAAAATTTAAGGAGTAAGAATGTGTAAAAATTAATTTAATAAATAATTTTAAAAACATTAAATCATTTTGAAAATATTTTTATAAAACATGCTTTTGGAAGAAAACATTTTTTGGACCGAAGAGATAAATGATGTTGAATTTTTATAAAGACATTTTTTAAAACATTTTATGTACCGAAGAGTGAGAAATTGTACTATTACATTGAATATATTATAAATAACTATAGTAGAATAAAATTTAATGGTTTATTAGTAAATTTTAATGTAATTTACTTCAACGGATATTCAAGAATAAACATTCAGATTAGAATGGGATTGGGAAATAGACACTAAAAATGATTATAATGTTGAAGTGAGAATTAATAAATGTACTAATGATGTGTATCTAATGAAAATACACATAAACGTATTTTAAATACAATATAATATAATCAAAATTCATTACATGCATAATCTTATCAGGAAAAAATGAATAAAGTATAATTTCAACCCAATAAGTGGAAATTGAGTTAAGAAATCCCTTAACTTGCAGTTCCTTTTTGGTTGAACACTCTTTAACCACATGTATAATGGTTTTAAGTATGTTATTAACTTATACCATAATCATATTAATATTAATAATATCATATATTGATCTTTTATAACATCTTATCACACATTCGTTTATAGTATCTCATTATTTTCATTATTTTTGGTATTAATTACATTGTTTTTAAATTATGTTTTGACTTATTTTTTTCCTCTTAATTGATTCATGATTTCATAATATCAATAATGTAAAAAATTATTTTAATATAATTTATATTAATTATATAGTTATTCAGAGAAATCCAAAAAATATTTTGATAGGAAATGATATACCCCATTTATGGAGATGCTAAGTCATACGTACACATGAACATTTTTTTTCATTTTTTGTGATATGGAATAAAATAAAATTAAGTGATATATATAGATAAAGATATTATGATTATATAATAATTATTATTTCATATATATCAAATATTTTTATTAAAATAATTCTTAATACATTCCATGTAAAGTGGGAACAAATCACATTGCTTCGTTAAGCGGTAGTCCGTTGTACATAGGAGGAACGATATCGTATTCCAAAAAAATAGAAAACATAAAGGTATATGTGATATAATAAATAAATATTTATAATAACATCATAGATATCCTATTTATAATATATAAGTTAATATTCATCACTATTCTCATCATTTAAAGGTGGTATCAGAAAATGAAGGAAATCGATTCGCGAGCCGGCAGTTCACCATGGAAACAAACAATGATTTAGTAACCCATTTTATGGAGGAATGGTAATTTATAGGTACATAAGTTAAAAAATATATAATTATTTTTAATATACTGATTTTATTATATAAAGATGCTATAATAATAATTGAAGGAGGTGGAGGAGGAAATAAAATAAAAACAATTTATAAGAATATTACACATTCTTCAGGTATCATCCTTAGGTTTACACTAAAACCTTCAATGATTTGATTAATTCCCAAACTAATCCTTATATAATGAAGGTAGGGATTTTTCGGAGTGACTTATGAAGGTTTTTTTGTCCAAATGGCTTGATATGTGCAAATAATGGGGGAGAGGGAGTTCTCTTTTATAGTTAAAGAGGAGTTGTGTTCTTATAAATACTCAAAGGTATTCTTTATCGGAAGATCTCTCTTACCTCATGTAGATAAAAAATTGAATAATAATTTAGGGGATGGTATATGTGGTCTATAAAAACCTCCAACATAATAAAAAATTAAATTCATTTTCATAATTTTATTCCTTAACATCAATGATTCCTTTTTTACTATTTTCACATTTCACTATGGTAACTAGTTTTCTAACCTAAGTAATTTATCCCTTAAGACAAAATTAAAGTAAAAAATATTATAAAATTAAAATAAACTGATTATAAATATTATATAAAATTTATAAAATAAATATATCTTGTGAGTTGGGAATTAATTTTGAAAAAAGCGCATGTAATGCTCAAAAACATTATTTTAACCCTAATAAAGCTAACAATGGTTTTACTGTTTATGGGTTAATATATTCATTGTAAAAGATAAATTAGTCCATTAATGGGAAGTGATTTATATTTCTTAATTTTTAAAAATTATTTGGCTAAATATATTATTTTAAGAAACTTTTAATCATTTAATAAATTTTCATTTATAAAAAAAATAACTTTAATGAAAATTTTGACACTCTTCATTTCATTTGAATTTAAAAAATATCAATAATGTAATTTAATTTAATTGTATGTGTTAATATCTATTTAAAATGACATATTAATATAAAAAAATAAGTCAACATAATAATCCATTCAATTTCATTCACTTTTAATTTTTTAGTATCAATTATTTTTTTAATTATTAACTAAATAATTACTTTGTTGAATATTATTATGAATTTTAAGATAATAATTCATATATAAATTTTTAATAAGTTATTATGATAAGAAAATAATTTAAATTTAAAAATAATACATATAAATTACTCATTTGGGGTTTTCCCCAATCCAAAAACTTTATAATTATTAAAGGTAAGGAAGGTTCCCTTTTTGTATTTTTTTTCTTTTCATATTTTATTATATAGTCTTAATTCTAGGATAAGTATACAAAAAACCCATAAAATTCAATAATAATGTCATAAATTTTGATATATTTCCATCAAATGGGTGTTGAAAAAATTGGCCGTTCAGTTTACACCTTATATGCTATGTTAAATTACTAAGTAAACTCATTTTCTCCTTAATCGATGTAATTAATTTTAACTGTATTCACTAATCACATTGGTAAAAAATTAATTTGAAATTATTAAAAATTAAAAATTATGATTATTACAAATATGTAATCCATTTTTCAAAATTTAACTCACATTAATTTTAGAATTTAATTTAAAATTAATTCCACAAATGTGAGGAGAAAGAGAGTTTTAAAGATAAAATGCTCAAAATGTTGAATTTTTTTAAAATCTAAACTTAATATAAAATGATTTCAACGACCCACATTGGATTAATAGATTCATAATTGATATAATGTAAATTTAAAATCAATTCTAAATTTAATTTATCATTGTAAATTATTTAGATGAATGTTAAATTTTCTATGAAAATTCAGTATTTTTCACTATTAATGAAAAAAATGAAACATCATAGAAAAATAAAAAACCACCCTAAAATATTTTTGATATTATTTTATAAAAAATGAATTTTATTTTTTCAAATAAATACTATAATGTTTTAAATTTTGTAAAACAAGTATGCCATTAAAAGGTGGAAAAAGTGCATTTTAAAAAATACTTCTTTTTTATGCATTCAATTGGATTTTTTTCTTATCCTATAACTATAAATTCTATTGGATGAATTTAAAAAACCATTAATGAATATATAATTTATAAATTTTATTAATATCAAACACTAATATTAATTAATTTATTTGATTAATATAAAAGTTCTTTGTCCCAAGAAAATTTTTTCTTTATATTCCATATGATTTTATATTAATTTATAATTAATTGGTAACCAATTATTTAAAACATATATTTTCATTATTTAGTTAATATTATATATAGACACAACTTTACTGGATATGATATAATTTTCATTTTAAATAAAAACATTAATTGTTGGTAAAGCCTGGTCTTGCATGTAATGAAAGCTATCAGAGAAACTTGTTGTTCTATGTGTTGAAAACTAACTCAGTATTGCATGAATTGAAATCTATGAAATATATTAAATTTATATGAAATAGTAAATATATTATATTTTTTCTATAAATTATATTACTTTCAATTCTTGGTGTAGTGTTTCATTAATTATATCAAATATAATGTTAATCTTTTAGAATTTTGGGGGTGTTACATTATCTCTACCTTAAATAAATTATGTCCCTACAATTTAAACACGAGCTTGGAAATACATGGTTTGAATTTTTGAAATACAATTGTTGATAAACCCAATGAAAAAATATTAACAAAACATCCCCTTAATAATAGATAATGTGAAGGATAAAGGTGACATGGAATTATAGAGATCTTAGATTCTAAGTAGGAGAAAATTGATGGAAAGTGAAGATACAGACATAAAGGAAAACCGTAAATATTTATACAGACTGATTGAGGTCATTTATCACAATAAATTTATTAATAAAGGGAATGTTTGGGGGGATAAACCCCCAAAATCTATGATTATCTAAGATAATATTAGTTCAATAAAAATGAAGGTATTAGGATACCATTTTTCCTCAATATTTTTTCCCTAAAGATGAGTAACTATTTTACTATCAAAGAATGCAAGGAAATAAAATTACTTGATATATTTCTATAAAAACAATATAATACTTTGTTTTTTCTTCAATTAATTTCCAATTCATCCCTCACTTAAATAAATGAATATCCAAAAGTGATTTTTTTTGTTCATGAAGCACTAAAATTTACTTTTAATGAATTGTGAGATCCATTAAACAAGTCTCTATACCTATCTCTAACTATTTTTTGAAACCAATGTGGTTAATACATTAATATCCAATCAAAAATTAAATACTTATAAATCATTAATAATATTTATTTTTTCAAATAGTTTACCTAAAAATAATTATATATTAACCAGGGAATCTTATATGATAGTGGTCAGTGTCAAACCCATATCATCCTTTGGCCATGGGTTCTATCCCCACAGACATTCTGGATACAATGGGTTTTCACCATGCATGTAGTTTTTCCATTTTATAAACTATATAAATATAATTTATATAATTTATCAAAAATATGATAGGCATCGTTGAAATAATTTTAATCCTAAAGTGACCTTTTTACTAATGTTTTAAACACAATTTATTATTATTATTATTATTATTATTATTAAAAATTATAATAATATAATTTGACTACTTTTACAATTTTATTGATTATATTATTGACCCAAATGGATACCAATACCCCTTATTTACATAAAATGTAAAGTCATTATTCACCAAAAAATATTTCTAATAAAATAATAATTTCCATATATTTCACCAAAATGTCTTTAATATTGGTAGAATTGTATCACCTAAAACCTAAAACATTTGTTTTTAAGACAATCAACAAATCTTAAATATAAAAATTAAAAACCCCTGATACTCTCTAAATAGGGTTTAATTCATGAAAAGACCACATAATCACTACCATATTATAACATTAAGATGTTCTCATATACTTATCCTTAAATTCTATCATAGGGTTTTTTTTAATATATTTTTTAATAAATCTAGTTTCTGAGGTTACTACTAAACATAATTTTTATACAATTTCAGGGACCTAACCCTATTAAGCCTAGATATAGTACCTTATATAATTAAAGTTCTATGAGATAGAAGGAATCGAATCCCAATGGATAGAATGGTTTAGTTGCCTTAGTAAACTAGATACATACTTGAGTTATACATTAAATTTAAATATAAAAATTTCAACCTAATTATTTTTTCATGAATAAATGTATTATATATATCCTAAACCTTCATACCAATCCGTGTAACCTTCATGGATTCCGGATAATGGAAAAAAATAAGGATGAGCTCAAATGCTGAGTATGGGTTAAGTATACTAGAACCTAACATGAATTAATAAGTATAATCAATATGGAGACATAAAAAATGAACAAATATTACATTTAAATAAGTTTACTATTATGGTATGATAAGGTATAATGAATATGTAATGGTAAATAACTGAACACAAATTCCATTTAAATCAACAATATGATAATAAAATGCATCCATTACTTTATCATAGTAAAAATATCATGGATAAAAATAAATAAATTCTGAAATAATTCAATACTTAATTATTTTAAATCATATTTAACATAAAATGATACTTTTACCATCAAGATCTATTATCAATATTGTTTAAAACATTTTGGGATAAACCCATATGATTTTTGTTAGGACCTTTCACAAGAAACTACTTTAATGATCTTTCCTCTAGAGAGTTTAAAATGTTTGGTTGCCAACCCAAAGGGTTTGTTTCCAAATTATTTCGTTTCATGAGATTACGAAAGTATCAAGGGGAAAACATTAAATGATCTCCAACCTATTTCAAACACGTCTAAAGAATCCATAATATATCAAATTATCTATTTAACTCATAATAAATGGGCATTATAAAATATATGTATTGAGTAAAGGAAGCATACATATCAATATTTCCCAAGTTAATTAGTAACTATCAAAGTAAATTTTTTATATAGAAATACTATATAGTTCAGGAAATAAATGTATCTAGGATTAATAATATTTACATTTAGGGGAAATTTAATTTCCATATAAAAGTAAATAATTAAAGGTAAAGTTAATGAAAAAATGAATCAATGGAGTGAATGCCAATTCATTTCTTGTTCAAAGTGACTATATAAAATCTAGAATAATATTAAGGACAATTTCAATGAAACATATACCCATTAGGGTAAGAATAATTGGGTGTTTTAATTTATTAATTGAATGAAAATAAAATATCTTTAAAACGATTCTTGAGGAAAATATCCTTTTTATTTTGAAAAAGGATTTGAAAATAATTTTCCATGAAAATAAATATTAAAAATAAAATTTCATAATTTATTTTTTAAAATAACGTTTATATGTAATAAAATAATCTTGAAAACATTTGATTGTTCTAGAAATTTTTAAATTCTATTCATGTTACAAAAATTAAAACAATGTTTTCATTCATTTTTTCTATAAAGGAAAAATGTGAGTTGTTTTAAAAATAAAAAAAATATTCCTATAATTTTTTCTGTAAAGAGTAAATATGGGTGAAATTAATTTCATAATTCATTTTGAAAAGGATAAAATAGTTTTGAATTTTTTTTAAGAAAAATTTATTGTGGAAGAAATCATATTTTTGGCTAAAGAGAGAAATGAAGTCTCATTTTCATGAAAATTCACTATTAGAAAAAGACCTTATAACAAAACTTTGGAACCATTGGTATATGTCTCCAAACCGTTGGTATATCCTATACCAATGGTTTAGAGGACCGTTCTCTAGTTTGGCATTAGGATATGTTGTATGAAAGACCTATACTAACAGTTTTATGAAACCATTGGTATATGTGATTCTAAAAAAACTCTTCCTCATTTTTTTCCCTCCATCTCCCGTTTATAATCCTATGACCTAACCAATATCCAATGATGACTTTTGTGAACATAATTTTATAAATATATTTATATGTATATTAATTTTTATTTTATAATTTTATTTATTTAATTTTATTTGAAAAAAAGTTCCATACAAAATATGGGTACCTATACCATCAATTTTGAGAACTGTTTGTATAGGTTAATATATTTTTTGACCAATACCAATGGTTTTTATTAAACAATTGGTATAGGTCCATATAAGTGACCAATACAAACGTTATTGGCCAAAACCATTGGTATAGGTCCTAGTTAGTGACCTATACCAATCATTTTGAAGAAAAAATTAGTATAGGTTGGATACAAGAGACCAATATCAATAGTCTCTTCAAAACCATTGGTATAGTTCTCTTTAAATTACATAGTCCAATGGTTCTATAAAAACTATTTTTATAGGTTCTTTTTGTATATTTCCTATTTTTAGAAGTGTTTTTTTCTAAAAAACATTAACTACCAATGAGTGGAAAATGATAATATAATTTGAAAAATATATTTCATGGACTTATGATAAAAAAATTTAATGGATTATTAGTAAATTTTCATGTAATTTTCTTTAATAAATATTCAATAATAAACAATCACAATTAGAATGAGACTATAGAAGAAACCCTTAAAATGATCATAATATTGATGTATGAATTAAAAAATTAATATATTATGTGTATCAACTATAAATACACTTAAAAGGTGTAAATAAAAAATAATTAAATTGAAATTAATTACACACATAATCTTAGCATGTCATAATCAAGGAAGTAGAAGTTTAACACAATGTGTGGAAATTGAGTAATGAATTCCCTTACCTTACACTACCATTTGGTTGAACACTAATTAAAATACTATATAATGGTTTTAAGAAATTAATTCACTTATAATATGACCATATTAATATTTATAATACCATATATGTTTCTTTTATAACATTTAATCACCCATTCATTAATAATTTCTCATTATTTTCATTGTTTCTTGACATAACTTCCTTTTTCACGTATGTTTTGACATATTTTTTTTTGTTTTTCTAAATTTAATCATGATTTTTTCATATAGAAAACTTAAACAATTATGTAAATATCATCTATATCAATTATATATATATATATAGTAATCCATAAGTTTTGGTGATGGGAAATGAAATACACCGTTCATGGAGATAATAAGTCATACGTACTCATGAATGTTGTTTCTATTTTTTGTCGTATTAAATTAAAGAAAAGTAAATGATATATATATATATTATCATTAAATTATAATTATAATTTAATATATATCACATATGTTTATTAATAAAATCATTAATATATTCCATGTAAAGTATGAATGAATCAGATCACTTCGTGAGGCGGTAGTGTGTCGTACACATGAGCGTCGATATCGTATTCCCAAAAAATAATAAAATGAAGGTATGTGTGATATAATAATTCTATAAGAACAATAAAATCATAAATATTTTATATATTATATATAATATATAAATACATTATTTTCACAACCTTGAATGGTGGTAAAGAAAAAATGAACAGTATCAGTTCGTAATGTTGTAGTCCATCGTATATGAAAGCAATGATTATGTTACCCATTTTGTGGAAGTGTGTGATGATTTAGGTATAAAAACTAACACAAAACATCAATTTATATTTAATATGTTAATATTATAATATTATAACGTTATAATATTAATATAATAACATGTAAAAGAAATAAAATAGAAACTCTTTTAGAATAAAATTGCATATTCTTCGGATGATCCAAATATTTATATAAAAACTCTTTTAGTTCCCAACTAAGTATATTTTGGAGTGATTTTTTTGGTTGTGATGATCCAAATTTCTTGATTGGATTTAAGAATGGGGTAGAGTGAGTGCCCTTTTATAGTTGAGGAGGAGTGGAATTCTTATAAATATTTAAAGGTATTCACTAACGCGAGGTCTCCCTTATCTCATGTGGATATATAAGTAAATAAATATGGATAGGGGTGGTGGTTTATTTGGTCTAGAAAACCATCTACCACTCAAAAATAAATTCATTTTCATAACGTTCATCCTTAAATTATGTGTTTCCTTATTTTACCATTTTGGTTTTTCACAATGGTAACTAGTTTTCTAACCTAGGTAATTTATCCCTTAAAGAAAAAATTAAAGTGATAATTATTATGGAATATAGAAACATTGATTATAAATATTATAAAAAATATATAAAATTAAAATTTCATTTGTGTTGGAAATTAATATTGATAGAACTGCATGTAACACTCAAAATCATTGTTTTAACCTTAATTATGCTAACAATGTTTTCGCTATTTATGGGTCAATATAATCATTAGAAAATATGAATTAGTCCATAAATGGAACATATTTGATATTTATTAACATTTAAAAAAACTTGGTAGAATTTAGATTTTTTTTTTTAATTTTAAATAATTTAATAATATATCATTTATAATAAAATAACATTAATGACAATTTTGACATTATTCATTTAATTTGAATTTCAAAATATCACAAGAATGAAATTTGAATATTTAAATTTAATTTTTTTTAAAATTACATATTAATATTTAAAATAAATGAACAAAATATTTTATTCTAGTTTTTTAACTTTAAATGTTTTTAGTATCATTTATTTAATTTAATTAGTAACTAAATAATTACAGTGTTTCCATTTCTTAATAATTCTATGTAACTAAATCATGAATAGAAATTATAGATAAATTATTATGATAAAAAAAACTATGTAAATATTTAAAATAATACATATAAATGAACCAATGGGGGTTTTGTACCCATCTCAAAGATTTATTAATATCAATGAAAAGGAAGGTTCCTTTTTTTCACTACTTGACATGTTATATAAGTCAATGTCATGGATATGTGTCCCAAATAATTTATAAAATTAGATACTAAGGACTTGATTGTATAAATAATTTATAAAAATGGTTTTGGACAAATGGTCTTGTCATTTAACACTTTATATTCTATGTTTAACCACTATGTAAACTCATTTTCTCCTTAACCGTTGTAATAAATTTTAACTATTTTTAGTAATCACATAGGTAAAAAATTAATTTTGACTTATTATAAAATATAAATTATTATGATTCCAAATATTTAATCCATTACTAAATTAAACTCACATAAATTCAATAATTTAATATAAATATGATACCACATACATGATGAGAAAACGAAGTTTTAAAGTGAAAATATTAAAATATTTGAAATGATTTTAAATAAAAATTTAATATATAAATAATTCCAATGAACCAAATTAAATAAATATATGTATAAATGATCTACTTTCACATTAAATTAAATTTAAAAAATAATTTTACATTATAATGTTTTCAGATGAAATGTATGTTTGGAATTAAAATTTAGAGTTTATCACTATTCATCTAGAAATAACACTTCTTAGAAAAATACCAAAAATTCACCATAAGATAATTTTTAAATTACTATTTTGAAAATTAGTTTTCTTTTTTAAAATAAAATTTATAAAATTATCAAAAATTGTTTTAAAATAAGTGCATAAATAACTTTCAAAAAACTACTTTAAGAAAAATATAAATTTTATTGTATAAAATTTAATTTTATTCTTATCTTATGTCTATAAAATATATTTGATAAATTCTAAAAAAATTATTGAATATATAAAATATAAATTTCATTATGACCATCCACAAATAGAAATTAATTAAATTTATTAATAAAAAATACCATGGCACATTAAAACATTTCTTTTATATTTATTTGGTTTTTATATTCATTTCTAATTGATTGGTAACAAAAAAATTCAACCATATATTTTCATAATTTATTTAATCTTATTTATAACTAAAACTTTAATGTGTTGATGATAATTTTCATTGTAAATAATAAAATTAATATTATTCGGTAAAAGATGGTCTTTTATATAACTTAAACACTGAAAGAAACTTGTTTTGCATGCAATACCAGCTAACTCATTATTACACGCATTGAAATATATATAATAGATTGAATTTATTTAAATTATTAAATATATCATAAATTTGTGGGATTTTAAATTACATTCTATGCTTGGTGTTGAATTTCATACATACTATCAAATAAAATGTTATTCATTTATAATGTTTGTGTTGTTACATCTTATATAAGCGTAACTTGTGTAAAGGTAAAGATGTGAAACCACGTCTTGTGTAATGGTATGTTGCATGCTCCATGACGGTAATCATAAGATTATATAATATTTTTAAAGGTATAAAACATCTTTACATAAATTTTGAATGAAATTCAAGTGTTTTATAAGGGTTATATAAAATTAAATATCCCATATAAGGGTTAGACAAACTCTCATTGAATTGCATAAGGGTGACATAGAGGTATGTGAGGTTAAGCATAAATAACAGTAGTCTATGTAAGGATAAAGAAAAACATTACATAAAGATACCATAGAGTCTATACAAATCATGTAATTGTAAAACACAAATAAAAATCATTCTTAAGGGTAAAAATAATTTTATGTAATTGTGCAGCAAATATACAAATCATGTGTAAAGGTAAAAATGTAGAATAAGGGTAAGAGAGAAAATAACAGGATTACATAAGGGTAAAAATAAACATTATAAAATTAATATATCACTAAAAATAATAAAAATGTATTTTTTAGAATAATAACAATAAAAAATGAAATATGAAATAATTAATAAAAAATAAAATTCAAACAAATTATTATTAATAGTAAAAAAATATTATTACTAATTATTAATGTAATAAACACTTTATTAAATTTTTTGATCATTAAAATAAAATTATTGAGATAAGAACAACACTTTCATCCCTTTTACTCCTGTTAAAATTCAAACAAATATTTAAAAAAAAAATCCATTCATGTATAAAAAGTTTTTAAAGAATAATAAAGTAACAATTAGTTGAGATAATAAATTCCACATAAGAAAAACATGGGATTACTATCACTAAATTATTTATGGATGAAGCATCAGTTAAAGACATCATAAAAGAATAATTTCCATAAATAAATCATTATCATGGTTATTACATTTAAATTAGTAATTTTATTGCCTCTAATAATTGTAAATTTCATTCCTTTGGTGCTAGACACCAACCTATAGACTATTTAAGGTTGGATTAATAAATTATTTTCAATATTATTTCCAGTTTAATAGGAGTCCTTGGTTGACTGGATGAGAAGAGACACACATGGTCTCAATAAAATCATGTGACAGAATGACTACAAATTGAAGTTTTTTATTCAAATATTTAAAAAGGAAAAAAATCAAGGAGGATAGAATTAGTTCATTCTAACATCATCGCATTGTCCAATACTGATACAATCCAAAGGAGGAGTACCATTTCTTGGAAAAAAAATTCTACCTTTCTACAATATCACTTTTGGAAGCTGTAATATTGGTTGACATATTACCCCCTCTAGGTGTGAGAAACTCTACATCTAGAGGAAGCACAAATACACCCACTATAGTTGGATATGAAATGTTTTAGTGGTTTGAAGAGAGTCCCAAAAAAACATTGACCACCATGGATGAGTCATATTTAACCACTGAGATGTTGTATGGTTCATATTATAAAGAGTTATTACAATGATCATTTCTTTAGATTTATCTATAAATGATCATCCCTCACAAAATAAATATTAAAATAAATGATAATTATGCCCTCAGGGACCGAAATAATACCACCACTACAAATGACACTGTATAAACATGATCCATCTGTATTCTTCTTAATCCCTTACCGTGGTTCATTCAAACTCACCCAAGAGTCAAATCTACCTCTATGATCTTGTTTCCTATTTAAAGAAGACATGGAATATAAATTTGAAAATACTATGGTAGGGTTTATTACCTTCACAAAAAATAGAAAAAAGTATTTAGATATGTAAATTAATATTTAAGGCATGTTTTAGTGGGTTTTAATTACATCATGGGAATTCCAGAGGATGGAAAATGTTGTTAAAGAATAAAATATATATTATGGGATAATTATCCCTCAAAATAAAACTCAATATAACATAAGGAAATAAAAAAATTAAAACAAAAATTAAAATTAAATTAGTAGAAAATATTGTTTAAGAAGAATGTCATATATCTATGCACAATATTAACTAATCAAAGAAGAATAATACCGACACATATTCGCCATATACAGTCAAACTCCACTAACAGATATGTGGTTGAGCACTATCACATCACCCCACCTCAATATACCTCATAATCAATCAATAAAAGGTAACAAATCTTTTTGATTTCAAATATCTTGATATATTATGTCTCTATGTAAATTATGGCATATGGTTATTGGTATGGGTAAGTCAATACTTGGAAAGTTTATCTAAACCCTCCTTTAATTACCCATGAATGATAAATCAAAATAGATTGATTTTTTTAATTTTTCATACAAAATTAACACTATATAAAATATTATAATTTTATATAAAAATCAAATATCGTAATGAAATAATTTAATTTTAGTAAACAAGATATTACACAAAAAATGATAATATTTTTTGAAAAAATGAGTAATCTTACCTAATTTATTTATGTTATATTAAAATAAGTATAAACTCAATCTATTATATACACCATATTAAATTAATGACATATCATCAAAAATAAAGGAATTCATGATTTAACGGAAGCATGTTCTCATTCACCTACGATCAATGTCCAACCAATAATGAATAATTATTCATCCATATTTTTATAATGATTCCCATGTTAATATTTTACATGGAACATCATTTATATTTCATCAGAAAATTTTTATCCATATTTTATGAAACTTATATTTGTTTCTTAGAACCCTGTTTTCCAAAACAATTTAAAAAAAATCATAAGAAATTTCAACTTTCAAATAATTTTCACCAAATTCAAAATATTAAATAATTTTTTTTTTCAAAAATATAAATATCTTTCCATAAACATAAATATGGAACATAAATGAATTTCTGAAAGCCTATTTTCATCAAATCAATTGTCTGATTTTATTAAAACACCTTAATGTTTCAAATTACAGTCATTATTTCTGAAACCCCCATTATTTTTGAAATATGATTATTTATTTAGGTGATAAATAAAATTCAAGACCCAATAATAATTTATTTAATAAAAATTCATTTCAACATTAACGTATCAATAAACATCACATGAAATAAAAAAATCCACCTACATTAAATGATATTTTCTAAAATTCAACAAATTAAATCATATACCTCAATTTAAATCAAACTAATTAAATCTATTTCACTAAATATCTTGATTTGGATTCAAGATTTATTTCTTTATTGACCTAAATACAGATGATTAGTTTTTTAAGAAATATTTATGAGAGAGGACTAATCTTTTAATGGATATAAGATCTCTTTCATTCAATATGGTCATTATATATCTATGTTTTTTAATAAATTCATCAAAAAATGATGAAAATACGATAAAATAACCCTAATTAAGATCTAGGGTTGGATATATATGTTTTATTAATTTAATGATAGTAATTTAGGATAATATATTATTCTAAAAAAATGGGAATATTTTCCAAATTTAAATGAATAGTTTCCACATTTAATTACAAAACCTTATAATCCGACTACCTCTAAACCAAACCTATATAAATATCATTACTAAATAGTTAATTATTCCTATAAACATTCAATAATAAATTTTAATATATAACCTTACATGATTAAAATAATTTTTTTATTTAATATTTAACATAACCATATACTAGTTAAAATAGGTTTAAAGTTTCCACTTTGACCCAAAATTACCAAGAATCAAATAATAACATTCAAACTAAATCAAGGTTTCCTGGATTATTGGGAAATAAAAAACTATAAACATATAAATATTAAATAATATTTTATAATTTACTTCTAAAAAATTATTATATTCTAGAATAATTTTTTGATTATGAAATAGTGAACATAATGTTAAAATAAATATGAAATTGAAGAAGAAAATTATTTTACATAGAAATAAATTCTGTTTGAGTGAAAAAAAATGTTGTGTATTTCAAAAACAATATTTAAAATAATACCCCAAATATTAAATTTAATTGTTTTGTTAAATATGATCATTTAATTAACATATTTTCTATTAAAAAAATGTATTAATGTCATTGAATACACTTTGAGTCAATAAAGGGTGATTTCAAACTCCTTTCATTTTCAAAAAAAGAATTTTTTTTATTTCATTGATTTTATTTTCTAATAAGGTAATTCATAAAAATATTCTTATTTCATCATAAAATGGTACTGAAATATATCCATGTAGAAGAAAATAAAACTTCCATGTGATTTCATTAAACATACATATAGTGTAAGCTGACATTACATAATCAGTATCTGAATTAGAATAAAGAAGATATATACCACCCATTTATGGTATAATAGAGTTGAAAATAACTCTTAACATAAAAATAAACACACAGATGAATAGAAATAAGTATTATAATGTTATTTTTTAATTTTATCTTAAATAAAATGATGAATAAGAAGTATAAATACTTATAGAAAAAAACAACTTATAGAAAAATAAGTGAATGATGAATGTATTTTTTATAAAAGGCCTGAATAATAATTTCCCTAGAGAAATTCATAATTTCGATAATAATTATTCTATATATTCTCTACAAAGACTATAAAATAAAATTTATTTTGATTTTGTGATAAATAAAATATTAAAAAAATAAATTCATAAAAATCAATAGAGACTATGGATCCTTTTTTTAGAAAGAATAATGAAAACAAATTTTGTCCTAAATGACCTAACCATTAAAACTATTTATGGGATACCTTTAAGAATATAGATTCTCCAATGATAAACATGCATTTTAATGAGTTAAAAAATAAACATCTAGTTTATTCCATGAAAGAAAATCATATATAAGGTATAAAAATAAAAATAAAAGTATTAAAGTATTTTTTGAGGTGTTATATTGTGATGTATGTCACTAAATCAATCTAAACTCATTTATAGGGGAACATTAATATATTATCTCTATTAATGATTATAGAATATTGGTTAGGATTATTCAAATTAGACATTATATAGTAAATATATGAATATTTTAATATTTATAAAAAATAATTTGAGAAACTAAAAGGAATAAATAATTTCATTTTGGGGTTTGATAATAAAATAGAATATGTAAACCATGAGGTTGTGGATTATATTGAAAGGCATGCGATACTATATTAATCCTCTATATTTTGGTCTCCTTACTAAAATATGATTATGGAGAGAAAAAATTATTCCATAAAAGAACAATAGGAATGACAATTTTTGTTAAAGGGGCACCAATTTTGTTTTGAAAAGAAACAAATATGAAATTAATTTACATGGAAAACCAAGAATTTTGAATCCTTCATAAATATATGAAGCTTTATGATATTTTTATAAAGATGATTAAATAATCAAGTACATTTTGGTTTTTGTTTGTAAGTTCTAATTTTTGAATAAGGAATGAAAATACAATAATTTTGGGAGTAAAGAATATGTTGGTATCATTCTTGGAAAAAAAATTAGGTGAAAATCCTAGTGATGCTACAATATAAGTTTTTTAATATGGTTTAAAACAATAAATATTATTATTTTATAAGATCAATAAAGTAATAAAACAAAAAAAAAATATTGATGATGGTGATGAATAAAGATTATTTTCAATTTAACAATTAAATTTTTTGTCAATAAATTCAATGAATATTATTTATGTTAGAGGGAAAATATTATATTGAAAATAATGGAAACGTTTTTGTTTTGATTTATGGATAGTGGATTATCATTTGGATAGAATCTAAATTTACAAAATCATAAAATAAATTTTTGGATTGATCATTTGGAAGTGACGACGTGTCAATTGAATTTGGAAGGAAAATGTGTATGTTATTATATGGTTTGGACCTTAATTAGTTGGATGAATACTTCTTATACACTAAAATGTTTAAATCCTATTGAAAATGGATCTATTTGATTAATTTAAATGATTTATAAACACTATAGCCTAACCATGGTATCAATAATGAGGTATAATGTTTTTTTCAATTTTTTTATTTCCCTAATTTATCCCACTATACTCATTTATTTAACCTATAGACTAAAAATAGGGTTTTTTTTTCCTTTTTTATTTTTACCCTATACGGGTTTTTGTAAGGTTACTAATCTAGATTAAGGTTTGAGCCTCTTTTATTGTTCTCATACTTCCCTTGTATCTTATTCATTCCCCTATTATTTATAGTGTATTGGTTTTAGGGATTATGAGAAAGGTCTTTTGTTAGATCTTTGGGACACACTTATTTAGATTATGAGTTTTTGGTATAGTGAATTAAGGTGTCTGAGAGGAGTTAAACACACGCTTTTAGAAGCAGTGTATATTAAAAATATAATATCAGTGATTATTTATTTTGTTTATAAGAAATATGGTGTATTTTTCCAGTATTTTATGAATATAAAACTATATTCTTTAGACATAAGTGATATCACGTAGGGCAGAGAAGGTATTTTTAATAATTTTATTTTGTATGTTCTATGAATTCCCATTATATTAATTTATATTTTTTACGAAATAAATATTTTTAAATTTATAGATTCTCATTCCATGCCAAAACATACATTATATAATTAATTAGATACCAAATATAAATTTTAAATTATAATTCTTACCTCATCAAAATACATGATTTATTAAAGGATTTAATAAGTTTCCTTAAGATTGTTTTTAATTTTTATCTATTCAATGATATATTATATTATAAGATATTTCATAAATGGATATTTATGATAACTATATGAACTATATTTATATTTATTAATACTATAATAATATAAATAATTTTATCAAGGAATAAACCATGAATATAATGTCTCATTTAAAAAAAATATTTGTTGTTTGAAAAAATATATTACTTTAATATATATTGAATTTTTATTTTAATAATTTTTATTAAATATTTTAAAATCAAATTTAATAAATAAAATAATTTATTTTGAATATTCATCTCATTATTAGGTGGAAGGTATTTTGTTAAAAATTAATTAAGTTGACAAAATATTTTATACTAAATTTTATGTTTATCTACTATTTCTGTTAAAATTTATGTTAAAATATTATAAATTATATTTTTGTTTTTATATATGTATTTAAAAGTTTTAATGGATTTATTTTTAATTTTTATATATAAATTTATTTTTTTTGTATGTGTAGTAATATATTTTAATTAAAATTCTTTTAAAAATTAGAATTTAAATTTAAATTGAGTTTAATTTCATATTTGTTTTTTTATCTAAAATGGTATATAAAAATATATAAACATATGTGACATTTCATAAAACATAATAAACTAAAAATATGAAATAAATATTATTCCATTAATATAAATTAATATTTATATCAAGATTAATATGAAATTATTTAATCACTTTAATGAAATCCTTGCACAACATATGAAAAGTCAAAATTGATAGCTTAAGTGATAAGAATTAAGAGGGTTATAATGATACTAAAATTATGAATAATAAATAATATGGATTTATATTTATGAATTTTAAAAGCATTAAACAAATTAATTATCCAAATGGTTTCACATTGCCTATATAATGTAATAAAATTCAAATTTATTATGTGAAAATGGTTATAATGAAATAAATAGAAAATAATTATATTATGAATGGTTTTAGATGATAATAAAAACAATAAAAAATTATATTTATGTTATTAATTCATTTTTAAAATTTAATAATTGGATAATTACCCAAAATTCTTATGTAATGTCTACAAAACACTTGTGAAAGCTGAGGAAAAGTAAAAAAATAGTGTTTTAAAAAGATTTAAAGTCACATGTTTGAAATGAAATACATAATTTCACAATTTATTAGGATAAAAATTATTGGTAATAAATTATTTAAATATTTAAATTTTAATCCTATAGTTATAAAAATATTATTAAATTAAAATTAAAATATTAATCATGGAAATAATTTTAATGGTTATTTAATGTTAATTTTTTTTAAATATTAATAAAAACATTAAAACCTATTTAGAGTTCTATGTGTATTAGGATGGATAAATCATATCTTCCTTTTCCATATATGATCCACTTTCTATTTAACAATTACATTCATGACCTATAAATACATTCTATTTGCGAAAATTTTCATCGAATGTTTTTTTTAAAAGGTGACTCATTCCACCCTTTAAAAAAAATAAAAGTTCATTTTACCTCAATATTATTTCTTAATTCCTCTATTAACATCATTTTTCAAATCTATATGACTTTATTATATAAAAAATTCCCTTCTCTAAAGGAATATGATTCATTCAAAAGGAAGTGACTCAAAGAGTAAGGTAAGGTTTCCAAACTAAATATTTCCTCTCTTATTTAGAATTTTTCCTCCTTAAAAATATATCATAATTTTAACTTCTTTTTTTATATGATTATGTTTCTATGTTATTAACTCTTTTTATCAATTATTGTGTATATATCATTATAGACTTCTCAATGAACCCATTTCATAAGCTGTTGTATTTTTGAAGTATATATTTCATAATTCCATGTCTTTGGTTTTTATATTCCCCACATTCCATTTAAAAAATATGAGTAACTTTTAATATTAGTTTGAAAGAAATTATAATTTTTCTAAAATGCCCTTTTTAAACATAAATATTTATTATCCTTTCTCTTATTTTAAACTCTTTTAGAATACATTGTTTACCTGTGTTGGTTTTATGCTACCTAAGTGGGTGATGTTTCATTATTTTTAAGGTATTACTACAAATGATATTCCTAAAAATGTATATCATGTTTTAATAAAACATTAATAATTAAGGAATATATGTTATTATTCTATAATGATAAAACAATAAAGATAATAATTTTTTTATAATTAATTAACTGAATCCATTTCTATTCCTATAAAACAAGAATTAAAAAGATGATTTTTAATAATCATAAATATTTCCCAATTTATAGAACTCTATTTATATTAGAATGTCTTTAAACATATATATTGAAACATATAGATATTATGAAACTATTTTTAAAATGATCATTGATCTTTAGTATTATACCTATACTAGTTTGGAATTTTGGACTAGACAACAACAAAATGGATGATTAAACCAAAAAAATAATTAAATATTACATAAAAATAAATGAAAAATAAAAAAAAAATAAAAAAAATTTAAAGAAAATATGTAATTGATATAATTTTATAATTTAAGAAGTTGAAAATATACATGGTGAAATGGATCTCTTGGTAAAGGTATTCTCATCGAAATTTCTATTCCTTGAGACATTTTTCATAATATTCAATTATTTTGTTTTATATAATACATAAAAATTAAAATGTATTACATTTATCTTATTTCATATTCAATTCATGGGAATCAAAGTTCCATATTTTGGGATTTTTTCCCTAGATCCAATAAATTTTTAGTTTAGATATCTAATATAATCAACATATTTAATATTTAAAAATGACATATAACATATGGATTTTTCTTCTATGTAACATTAATTTAAAAATCTCCTAGAATATTTTTTACATCGAATGGTCATATCAGTTATTTATTATGATGAGAATCATACATGTTATGATGATAATATTAAACATATTATAAGATCCCAATTCTTCTTTAAGGTATGAACCCCATTTAATTTAATTCAAACCCATTGTATTTAATATTTTTAAGTGTTCATCTGGGTTTAGGGGTCATTGGGGTGTTTTTTAAGAGTGTACAGAGGCTGGGGCATGCTGTCATGTGACTACAGTTCCATTGGCTTGTCGGCATCAAACCATTGACTATTTTATGAGCTTACTAGAGGATTTAAAATCCACTAGAAGCCACATCGGCTTACTAGTGTGACCCACTAGCTATTTAGTAGGGCCTAGCTAGTTTTTTAGGGGGTGGATTTTATCTTACCCCTCCATCCATTCTTAAATATGACTTTATTTTTATCTCCATTGTGGGAAGTACCAGCGTACCTAGAGTTGTTAATTTCATTGTGCCGATCTCCAATATTGAACCTCCATTTATATGAATGTCTATCATGTTGGAACAACATTGGTAAGGCTACTACTCTTAAACCTTATAATATCATTGACTCTTTTTGTATAATCCACTTCCATGAAATCTAATGTAAATTTTGTATTTTCTAGATTTTCTCTTTGGTTTTCCAATACCTTCTATTTTATGTAAAATATGAGGCTGATACTAGTCGGGGAGTCTTCCATGATATCTATGTAGTTGTTTTATTTTATTTCCCTAAAATTCTCACTATTTATGAATTGTAATATTATTCCACACTTTATAAATTTTGAGCATTTTTCCAAGAATTTATATTAAATTAATTTTTCTCAATGTGCATGAACTATATGTGCCATAACCCCCCCCCCCAACATCATGTTAAGTTGAAAAACACAATTCAAACCTCCCCTGAGGTTATTTTTGGTTTAACACTAATGTTAACAATAATTTAATCAAACCAAAACTCCACTTATAGGGTGTTTGGTTTAGAATTTATGGAAAACCACTATGTATTAAATCCACCACTTTGGATATGTTGAGATTTTCAATTAAATTTTGATTGCACTAATTAAATTTTTAAATGGAATGAATACTTTACTTACACCATGTGATTAATTATCATTTATTATTTGGTTATATTTATATAACTTGTTCAACTATTAATGGTGTGCCATGGCTTGAGAAAGACATAGATCTCCTTGTTGAATTCCTTGAGCATACTCATACGGTGGCACATGATTCATTGATGAAAATTACAAGTGATATACCCATTATAGATTCGGTCAATTTCTTAATCTCATGAATTTCATGGATAATTATTGTGATTTCAAATGGACTATTGGAAAATTAGAACACTCCGGATGATCTCCCAGGTAAGGATTAATGTATTTGGACTAGGAAAACCTTGGTTATCCCCCAAGACTCTAATCAATACCTACCAAAAATATAGGGATAGATTTCCTTTTTTATTTAGAAACTCCTATGAGTATAATTCTATGGGTCCATCTATTAGATTTCACTAAAAACCAAATAGCTAAACATCATGGGCTAATCAATGTGAGTTGGATCGACTACCAAAAGTTAGGAATTTCATGGGTGTTCCATGGATTTAAAATGGGTGTTTTTATTTGGAATTAATAGAATTTATACATGTATTTGTTTTGGGTTATTTATTCATGGATTTAATTTTTATATGCCTTAGGTACCTTGACTAAATATAAGTTACAGAATTAGAGACATCTTTATTAGGCTGAAGTATAATGGGTCAATCGGGTGTCCCACAAGGAGGCTGAGCTTAAATTTATTTCCATTACATACTTATTTATATTCATTTTAACTACACAATATTATATTTTATGTTTATGAAATGGATTTTAATTATATAACATTGTTTTTGGACCTCTGATTTGTACAAACACCATGTTCAAGTCATCACTTGGTACCCTGTAAGATTTCATGTATATAGGAAAGGATAAGGGGAAGAGCTCTATTTTGGATGCCTGGTCTTTTTCTTAGGTGGTAGAATGGGAGAATAGGATTGAGCAGGAATTCGGATACTCATGAAGCATATCTATTTTTAGTTATTTTATTCTTCTCAGCTTAGTATAACACAACTTGTATGCCTGGTATTCTGAAAAGATTGATTATATTTTTTATTATGATGATAATATATATATATATATATCTAACTATTTACTACTTTCCATATGATTTATTTATTATCTAGGTGATTGTGCTTTGTTTAATTACACATTGTTTCACTCTAACAAAATTGTTATAGTCTCCCCACCATACCACCTAACACCTTCACTTATAGCTTGAAGCCTTTGGAATATGTGTAGAAATTATTGATGTCTTGTGGCCCTCTAGATTGGTTACCTATTAGTGAGATGTGATGGGGACATCACAAAGTGGTATCATAGAATCTATTATTATTTTTTCTCCTTTTTCTTATGGATTTGGGTTGGTATACATGAGACTAAAATGTTTTATAACATGGTAATAATCATTAGTTGGAGTAGATAACCCACATGTAGAGTAAAATATAAGTTTCTAGAGATGGGAAATATTTTATGGTTTTCACTTGTTATAGTTGCACTACTTTAATAGTTGGGTGATGCACATGTTGTGTGGTGTTATGTTTCATAGATCTCCTCCCCTGGGCTAGTATGGAAGGGGAGCATTAAATGATGCATCACCATAGTTATATATTGATTTATATGTCATTTATATTCCATGGAATTCCTATTCCACTACTTATATTTCTAGTTTCCTGTTATATGTTCATTGGTTGTTATGATATTATGTTTTAAAGTTGTTTGTAGGAACAATAATTTGTTACTTAACGTGTATGAATCAATATAAATGTTGTTTTCTACCATATCATGATGATGGTACCTTATTTAATTAATTTTAACATGTTAAAATACATCAAAACATGGTTCCATGAGATGAAATTTTTACTGGTTTTAGTTAAATGGATTCGTAATTGAAATTTATAAGGTGTGTGCCACTATAAATTGGGAATGGAAAATTGTGTACCTGAACCATTTTATATAGTATTATTAAATTATAAAATTTAATATTAAATGGTAAGTTCTAGTTAGATGGTGTTTCAAATGAAACTTATATGTTTTATAACTTTATAACATAGGAATGGAAATCCATATAACAAAACCATTATATGAAGACTAGTTTAATTTCAATAACTACTATAAAAAATAGTTTCAGTTAAGTTGGATTAAAATTTAAATTTAAATATTGTTTACCTCGATAAATTGAGATTAAAAACCCATATAACTGAACCATTAGTATAATGAAAAAAAACTCATATGTAATCTAACCCTCAAAGTGAGTAGTTGGGTTAGATTAACAATTTGTTTTAAATATTTTTATGAGTATAATGTGTCCCTTATTGTGAGGCCTTTAGCCTAGTTTTTACTACATGTAATATCACTTTATTTATTATCTTATTCTAAGTAATGTGTCTTGATATGTGGATACATGACCCCATGATGACCTCAGGTCAACTTATATGAGGTTAGAAACAACCATGATCCTAAGGTTGTGGGTCTTGAACCACATGTGGTGAAACCTATAGTTCCATCTATAGGAACTCCCATAATAGCACGTAAGAGTCCAAGATTTTGCAAGGATTCTCAATTTAGATATGTGTTCCCACCCAATATAGAGTTTTTATAGGAAGTTCCATGGGTTTCACCCACTATATTGTAGTTGACTAGGGAGTTATAACAATATCACTAAACCACCTTCTCAGGAAAAGGGGGTCCCCAGGGTATGGGTTCTTTCCTAAACGTTATTCATACCATATTTGAGGACTTGGAGATGCCACTAGATATGTGGGTGAATCTCACAGATTATATGCTTGATGTATTTTCCAAGAAATGGTGGGATTTTTATACTCATGATGATCATCATTGGTGCATGGTCTAGAAGGATTTTCACAATATATTTTTAATTAGTTTTTTATGGAGACTATAAGGGATGATTGAGATAGGGAATTCATGAATCTGGAGTAGGCTATTATTTCTGTCATAGATTTCTTAGGTTATTTCACTAAACAATTGTTTTTTTCACTCACTCTTTTGGGAGGTGAGTAATCTAAGAAAATCAATTTTAGAGATTGAATATGGTATTAAATTTAGTCTCATGTGAGCATCTTATAACTGAATATTGAATATGAGATGAAAAATTAAACCCTTTTATTTGAGTGTAACCTGAGGGAAGATAAAGGTATAGGGTAGAGTGGTTCAAAAGCTAGGCCTAATATTGGATCATCTGGTGGAAGGAATAATATTCATGAGACTTATCACCAGGGTATTGGAATCTAAAATGAATGCACTGGTAGTTATGTTGTATGAATCTGTGTGGAATGTAGGGTCAAATGAATCCCGAGTGAGACAGATACCCTGTAAAATTCCAAGACAACAGAATAATGGGATATCACCAGTGATGTTTCATGACCCTTCCACCAATTTCTGGTGAGAGGTGATCTTCACTAATACTAAGATCTAGAGAGGTATATATGGCTCTATTCTATAAGGAAATATAGAGAAATATTTTTCATTTATGATGAGGAGGTGGTCGAGTTCGAGGGATAAAAACTCAGGATGTGAAACACTATTAGAGTAGAGCTGCTCAAGGAGGTTAGTTTTTAGCTCAGTGATGAGGTTATAGCTAGTTATATGTAGTATGGTTGAAACATTTTGAGATGATAATTGGACCATATTTAGTATGAGGTATGTTCTGTGTTTCCTCAACTTCAGTATCTTCCTTTTTGGAGAAATATTATTCACAATCATTTATATTTTTTGTTTTGAAGGGTAGCCTAGGTTTAAAAGTTGAATATATTTATGGGGTGATATCTATTGACACACCTCTAGGAAACATGTCATAGTTAATTTATAATTATAAAGAGTTTACCCTTGAGATATGTCGTTATTGTTTTATATGGGACTTTTTCATCATTGGTACGACATGATTTGATATAATTATTATTATTGATATGTTCATTCCCTTTAAACGACATATTTATTTTAATCATTTATAAGATCCCTTATCATCACATGAGTGTGGTATCTATGTTTATAAGGGATAATGGTATTTCCAAGATAGTCATTGTAGACCTAAGCATCATTGGCTAAATGAAGTGTCAGCCCAGATTATCAACCTTTTTTCTAGATGCTCTAGGAGTATGGAAGACTATCATTCCTTTAGTTGTGGACCTTTTAGGGATATCTTTCCTAATGATTTTTCTTGTATAACTTTTAAGATATAGGTTGAGTTCACTATTTATCTTGTTAATGGAGATAAAACAAAATACATACATCCATACAATAAAGATACTTCGGAGCTCAAGGAACTCAACAGGAAGTTGGAGGACCTTGAATCCAAATAGTTTATAGGACCAAATAATTACACTTGGGGTTCTCTAATAATGTTCACTAAGAAGGCATATTGTACTTTATGATAATATGTGGATTAAAAATAATTGATATAGATTATGATTAAAAATTAATACCCACTTCCTCGAATAGATAATCTCTTCAACTAAATCTAAGGACCCAAATTATTCCTAAAAATTTATTTGATATTAGGATATCAGTATGTGAGAATAAATCCCTAAGATATACCACATATAGTATTTCAATGCAGGTATATCTTGTATGACTATTTGGTGATTCCTTTTAGTATGAAAAACACACATTTTTTCTTTATATTATTAAACAATAGAGTATTTCAACCATATTAAGATATCATTATGGTTGTGTTTGGTAGATGATATCTTAATATACTGTAAAACTAGACATGATCATGAAAAAAACCACAACATCATACTGAGTATAATTATATAGATGCAAAGATCAAAAAATTACACTTTTCGATCAATAAATTTCAATTCATAAGACACATTATATAAAAATATTATGTATTTTTTGATCCAAAAAAGGTGAGTCATTGTTTCTTGAGATCATACCAATAAGTTTTTCATTATTCAAATATTATTTTGATTACTCAATTACTACCATTGCATAATTCATAACATTTTTCACCTTACAAAACCATTAATAGGTCTTACCATTAATGGTGAAAAATTTTAGTGGTAAGAAGTATGTGAAAAGGCATTCCATAAGTTTATACGAAGGTTGAACTTAGCACTAATCTTGGTTTTCATCAATCCTAGAAGAGGGTACATAATTTAATGTAATGAATCAGGTATTATTATATGGGTAGTTTTGATGCAAGGAAAAAAATCCACGATATATGGGTCTCGATTGTGAGGCCTCACAAGCACAATTACCCGACACATGATCTTGAGATAACATTCATTGTTTATGTTGAATATTACTAGTTACATTATTTTATGAGGGAATGGTTATTGGTATACATGAACCATATGTGATTAAAATATATATTCTACCAATAGGACCTAATCCTCTTAAAATGGTGGTGGGTTGAATTTCTTTAGTCATTAACCTTTTAGATCACATATACTCCAAGGAAAGGTAATGTTCTTATCGAGGAAATGAGCCATAAAATTTAAGCTAGAGTTGTTTAGGAAGATAGTGGTGAATGATAACTAATGGATTTATTTTCAATAGTGAATAGTGATGTTCAATACTATCAAAGGAATCCTATCCTGAAGGATTTTTTAATGGTTCCATCATTTATGAACTGATTAATTAGGAAGAAATTTTCAAATCCCAGAGGCTTGGTCCTGAAAAAAATTATTTCTACTAAGGATCCACCACCAAGTGGGGTTGTTAATGGAGATGATATAATACATATCCATAATAATTTATGGTTTCCTATGATGATGATAGAGGAACCTATGTGACAATCTCATGATACTAAATGGTGAACACATCCTAAAATTCTGAAAATTTATCAATATTTTCACCACCAGTTCTGGTGGATATAGATGAAAAAATAAATAACAGGATATTTCATTTAGTGTTCCACCAATCATCATATGAAATTAGAACACCAGTGGACATCTATCGTGCATTATCTTAGTATCCCAACTACGTTAAGTACCATGAGATGTGGTCAATCAGGGTATGAATGATTTAAAAAAAATCCATTTATATCTTTTTTCATGGATAATAAAAAATGATTATCTCTCATTCCCATAATAATTTATGAAAATAAATGAAAGTATTCATGAGACATAGAAATTTAATTTGGTTCACCCTCACTGGGATATGTCCAAGGATTATACAATGATAAAGTGTCGATATACCAAATCAACTAATGCTCACTTCCAAAATAATATTTTTTGGTAGATCACATCTATTTCTTGGATCACTACCTTTACTATGTTTAGGTAAAGATCACTCCTTCCCAAGGGTTACTCTATCAATATTCCCATAAATAGATCATTAATGTTAGATAGGATAACATTATTCTTCTTCCATTTCTAACTACTCTGAAAAGAATTCACCCAAATTTTATAGTCATTTAGTTCCCTTTATTAGAAATAATGAATGAATCCTCAATTATTGGTATATTCACTGTTTAATTTGTACATTATTCAACTTGATGAATATCAATTTACAACATATTCATGAAGAAATCCCTTTTTAGTACTTTTGGGATGCTCACTACCTTCATGAAGCTCACACAACCTTCATGGAATATGACGATTCTTCATAAGTATATACTACCTTAATGAACCCCACAACATTTTAGAGGATTGCCTCCTTAATTAATCTAAACAATCCGTCATGAACTAACCTCATTATTTGAGGCTCAAACACTTTTTTGAAGTTCACTTATCCTTAAATAATCTCACAACATTTAATCATATTTATATGGCATTCGTGAATAAAAATACATTCACGATGCTAAAAAATTTGGTCGTCTTTCATTACCTTCTCGAACTTCCTTTCTTCAGAAACATTTTATCAAGAATAAAATCCACGGATCACCTTTTTTAATTTGGATCCTTTGAATATTTGTTAGTAATTTTTATTCTTTTTTTTTTGGGAGGGAGAGGCATATTTAAAGGTGTTTCTTCTTATTCCATAATCATTCATCCACTTTATTACCTTTTTCTAAATATCTCCAATCTCCTTGGAGAAGCACCCTATTTTCATAATGAACTATGAAAATTTACCCATTCATGAAGATTATCATAGTCATGGTGATTCACCATCAACCCTTCAGATATTCACAATTATCCAATTCTAGTATTAATAGAGATTACCATCAACCCTTCATGATTTTACAATGATTAACATATAATAGTTGAAGAGATTAAGGTTAACCATTTACACATTTAGTATGCTCTGAAACATCATGATTCCCAGCCATCATGATACCACATAACATTGTAAAGATCCTTACCTTGGAAAAACTTTAATCTTTTAGAAACTCATAAATTTTCAATATGTTTATGAGGAATTCATAAAAATACTTATTGCATGATTATTGAGAAAACCTCTAAATTTTGGACTCCAAAAATTTGGTAAACCCAGGAAAAGGATGCCACCTTATATAGGAAAATTAATGTACCACATCTAAAAAATCATTTACTTTGTATTTAATATTTCATTAACCTAACTTGTCATCAATATCATTGAAACTTCACAGGTAGCCATTGTAACCTTCATTTTCAACATGAATAATCAACCCAAAAAAATAGTTCAAGGTTACCTTGAGGGATGTTTTCCCAACAATCTACCACTTTGGGATTGTTGAACAATATTCATATTTTGATACCATGTTAAATATTCTTTGATCTTCTACCAACATTCGCTTCTTATGATTTAGATAGAGATCATGAATTTTACCCAACAAACACTCTAAACCTACATGAACTATGCTCACTGTGAGAAACAGGAGTAGCATAAAAATTTCTTCAATAAAACACTTTAGTTCAAAACCTCTCAACTGATTTAATCATGAACCCCATCTATAATGATATATAACCATTGTTCAATCATATTTTGTATCATCAGATTTAAAACTCCCTCTACTTCACTGCTACCCCTATCAAGTTCTCCCCTATCATGATTAAGACATTTTCTCCCCATTTATAGCCAAAATATATCTCTTATTGACAAAAAACTTGAATATCACTCATTGTTTGGTATTCTATAGGGTAAAGAACATAGATCCACACATTAGGGAAAACACATCATATCATGGTAATATGGGACCCACATCTACACCTTTTAAGTGAGGGTAGTCAAACGGACTCCAAGAGCCAGTTGATTACATACAAACACTAATTATTGTAAGGCCTTTTCTAGAATTTTTCCAACCTATAGTTAAGTGGCAAAATATTTCAACTTCACAAGAACTTTCTCAACCTTCTACTTGATACAATGATACATGACTTTAAAATGATTTTTCCTTGAGTGATGGACTGGTTTTTTTCTAGGTTTTATTGATCTTGAAATATTGTAATGAACTATTATTTGAAACATCACTTGAACTACCACATTATCAAGTAGTTTCTTTTTCTACAATAACTATTTGGAATATTGAGTATTCTCAATATATTCCGGTTCTACAACGATAAAAAAATAAATATTGTTTCTTATTTATCAATTAAATACACAATATTCCAATGTTGAATGAAACACCTGAAGTTAAATTTCTATCATCTACTGAACCATCCAAATCATTAAGTGTATATCCCGATAACTATTGTTGGGATTTCTATTATACAAAAATCAGGAATCCACCATCCAATTTATATAATAAAGTATTATTTTTACTATAAGTAAGTGAATTTTCTTGGTATTTATTTGATATATTTCAACTTTTCATGTGAAAAAATAATAAAATATATTTTCATTACCAATTATAATTTCCTCCCAATGATTTTACTATATTCTGTGAAATTAGCTATATTTCCTTTATTATCCCATGAGAGTTTCATTCGGGTAGCCACTAGTGTCATAATCTACTTGAAATTATCCATTCTAAATATTCTCAAAACCTCCATAGAATATTTATATTGAGAAATGAATGTTTCATTATTTCCTTGTTTCACCTCTAAACCAAGGAAAAATGATAGTTCACCATTCTTTGAAATTTTGAATTCACTTCTCAATAATTCTATAAACTATTTTTCATTGTGCTTCATCTGATCTACATAATATTATATTTTTTACAAACACCAACACCATCATCCTAATTTCATTGTAAAAATAAAGATTTTAATCAACTTCACCACTCTAAAAATTTTAGATTCTTCCAAAACTTATCTATTCTTTAATACCATGGCCTTAGTGATTGCTTCAACCCAAATAGAACCTTATTCATCTAAAAACATTGTTCTTTTTTTTCTTGAATGTGAAAACCATCTATATTATCAATAAAATCTGTTTTTAGAACAACATTACAAAACAATGATTTAATGTTTATCTAGAAAACATTGAAGCTTATTTTCACTGCTATGGAAAAAATAATATTCTTGTATCTTGCCTCACAATAGTTGAATTTTTTTTATCAACATCAATACCCTATATTTTGGATTACCCTTTGCACAATAAGTGTTCTTTGTTTCGAATCACTATGACATGTTCATTAATATAGTTATGAAAGACCCATTCTGTCCCAATGACAATATGATATGTTGGTATTGAAACAATATCACAAGTATGGTTCTTCTCAATTTTATCCAGTTCTTTTTCCATAGCATGAACATAGTTTCCAGCTCCAACTGCTTCCTCCAAAAATTTAGGCTCTACCTGTGATAGGAATGATACATTTTATATCTAATTTATTCTTCATGCTTGAAATTGTGTTACTTGATCACCAATGATGTTTTGACTTTCATTTTCAGCTTGAATCTTCATATTTCATGCAGATATAAATTTTAATCCCTCTTAATCATCATCAGTATATTCTTTTGAATTATTGTTTTCCACATCCACCTCCCCTAGTGTGCTTACCTCCTCATCACATTTATCAAGAAACTAGTCACTATGTTGTTGAAGATACATTTAATTCTCTAATATCTTGACATTTTTTCTTTCAAATAACTTTCCATGAATCCTGTAAATACATTTATATGCTTTTATTTTTTTAGAATATATAAGAAATAACCCTTTTTCTCCGAATGATTCAAATTTCATGTGCTTAACCATTTTGAGAATAAGATATTTACACCCAAATATTTGAAAGTATTTCAATACTGGAATCTTCTCATACCATTATTCATATGGATTAATTTCTTCCATCAAATATTAGAAACATTTGTTGGATATGTTGATTGGCATTAAAAATTATTCCTTCCAATATTTCTCTGAAGGTACTTTTCTATAATCATTGGTCTAGATTTTTTATTTATGATCTAATTTCTCCTCTATACCAATCTAGACGGTTGAAGAGTTCTCCATGATGAACCATGATTCCTTACCCCATGTTTCTTGAGATAATATTAAAATTGACTATTTTTCAATTCTATAACATTACCAATATGAAACATAAAAATATTATATCTTGGAGTCCGTGTAAGTTCCCTACCATACTATTTTATGTAAATGAAAAAATTAGATATGTTAGAAATGAAAAATACATATACCATCATTCTGAAATCGTCATTGTAAAGAACACAAGACCAAAAAATTTCAATGGATTTTGGTCATATAGTTCCATATAAATATTCATTCAACCATTAAACCAATTTGGTTGACATTTTTTCTTTTCCATTATATATATTTCAGATAATCTTCCATAGTTGACAGGCATCACGCGTAAGTAGTAAAATCACATGATATATAATAGAGATATCGTTCTATATCACATTTGACCAGATATTCCAGGTATGTTTTCAAAGAGGGAATATTAATTTATGTCATAACCTATATACTTCCACCTTGAATAAAAATCACATATCTTCATCTGTACTCACAAGGTATATATTATCCTTTGTTCTTTTTCCCTATAGAAAAACATCACCATCACTTACTTTTATGATACACATCTTCTTATTAAATCTTAGACTATGCGCCAAATCACATAGTGGATTGAAATAATGTTTTTTATTGAGAACTTTTACATCTAATAAATTATAATTTCTCATTTATTTTCCCCCAAATTTATCTTTTCTTGAGCTAATAAAATCTAAATCATTAACAAATATTACTACCCCTTTCTGGTCATATTTTATGCCTATAAAAACATACTTATTACTCGCCATATGGTTTGTTCATCCAATATTAAGGATCTATACAGAAAAATTATATGAATATTTAAGGGAAATCTCTACAACCACAGTCTTCTCATCTCTTTTATTTTTGATCCATGTTTTTAACTTTATACTTTGTATTCATTGAGAATCCTGATCTTCCTCAGTGTACGAAAGACTAGATTCATCTTAAAGAGCTGCAAATAGATTTTTCTTTTTCAACTCATTTGATGATATATTGAGCTACTTTTTATGACTACATTAATTCCACTTCATCATACTAGTCATCATTATTGTTGATAAATATCTTCCCATGTGTTTTAATCCTCCACACCCAAAACAGTGACCATAAATGATATCTAAGAAAATTGATTTTTGTATGGATTCCTCTATTGGTATTTTTACCTTCAGTACCTCTTGTCTCTAGAAAAAAAATTGTGATTGTCTCATTTTTTTCATAAAAATTACAGCTAATGCAGTGTTCATTAATATGTGTTACTAATCCTATAATAGTTTTCCCTAGGGTTCTTTGAATCTTCTAGTTCATATTAATACCTACATCAATATTCAATCTCATATTAGGTTCATGTGTTATTAATTCAACCATTACCACATTATGTTTTAAATCATGCCTCATGCCATCTATATCATTCAGATATATCATTTCATTATCATGGTATTAATTTTCCTATTTCACTAAATCTTTGAACTCTACACTTCTATTTTCTTTAGGGTTTTTGACCTTGTTTAATCGATTCAAGAGTTTCTCCAAATATTTCACTTTTTTTAATAGTTTGAAAACCTCATCATGAAGATTTTTTATGATTTTTCCATTTAATTTCACTCTGTTATTCAAACCACCAATGAAACTTTTCTATTATTCAACATTGAGAATGTACTCCCCAACCATTTCTGAGTTCTCTGGAATTTACTACTTGTGAATTTCAATTTCATTCTCCATGTCGAGATTCTATTCTTCCAGGAGCTTTATATAATGTTTTCCATCATGAAACAATCTTTTTTATTTCTTTGTTTTGGCTCCGCAAACATATATCTTCTCAAGAGAGGCTTCTAACTCATCCTTTAAATCAAATCTTTATTTTACTTCTTCTTCATCATTATAATTTCTTACCCTTTCTAGGATCTACCTAAAACTATCACCATATAATTTTCTCTAGAATATTTTCAATTATCCATCACTTTATCCTCATATTGTTTTGATATGTCATTTAGTTTTGAAATAAGATTATTCCTTTTCAAGAATTTTTTATTATATTTTTTCTTACCTTTCACATAGGATGACGACTTATTCATGGTAATTTCAACTCCACCCTCTTCATCTTCTTGAAGATTCTTATGGTACCTTGCTTCAATATTTTCAACCATTCAATATTGAAAGCAAGAAAGTGGGAGTTTCCATTTGAACTTTCTTTTTCTTCCATGGAGATTTGATGAAAGGAATATCATCACCTCAACTATCTATTCTTCCTCTTTTCTATATTCAATGGTGAGATTCTTCATAGACATGAATAAAAATTATAGGGACATTCATTTTTCTAAATACACATTATTATAGTTTATAATATCATATGAAACGAAAGTATAATGAAATCTATCCAATATTAGATCCTTTGGATCTTATCTTCCAATACATAAACATTCATATTGAACTGGCACAAAAGTTTTCTAAAGATGTGCTTGAAAATATTTGGATCTTTAATAATTTCTCTGATACCATGAATGTATTCCAAAACAATATTCACATATTCAAAGAATATATGAATAGACTCATTAGGGTGCATTATGAGATCATTAGAATTGTTACATAGAACCTATATCTTTTCTTATTTAAATTTAGAGTCATGCTCATAAATATTCATATACTTCTCCCACGTAGAATGTGTTGAATTACACATCATAACCTTTGTACATATTAAATTGGATATGGATCCCCCTAAATCATTGACTAATTTGGCATTATCATCTAATTACCCTTCCTCATCTTCTGATAAATCACCATTTCCACATTATTCAAAATACCGTGTATAATAATGGTAAATACATCCATTCCTAATGATAGAAATTAGAACAATATCTGATTCATCCAAAATTAAATTTTTTTACATTGTATATAGGAATCCCTTTATGATTGAAAACATCCATTGATATCCCTTATATAGAAACACTGAAACTAAACATTGACTATGATACTAATTGCAAGACTGGGTTGGTTAAATACTCTAAGAGGAGTGGGTCGAATCAAGGCATGACAGATTAAAAAAAATTCCTCTACAGATATAGTTTTGTGGTTATACAAAATAATATTCTACCCCATTCCCATAACAATGTATAAATAAAAATGAAATCATGCATGAGACACAAAAATTTTACATAGTTCATCCTAACTAGGCTACATCAAAAATGAATTCAACGACACTGTGCTGATGTAACAAATACATGAAGGATCGCTACAAAAATAAGGTTCAGGCTACATTACATATATTCCTGGGATAACTACTTTTAATAGTCTTAGGGAAAACTCAATTCTTCCAAATGGTCACTCCCTTAATCGTTCCTTTTAAGCCTCAATGTCGATTGAAATGATCACCTTCTTCATCTTCCTTTTCACACTTTTTTGAAAAGGATTCACACACAGCTTATATACAAATAAGTCCCTTCATTAGCAATAATGGATGTATCTTAAATTATAGGTAGTTGCTCTGTTGAAGCTATAAATTCATCAATGTGATGAATATCACTTTACTACAGGTTCACTAGGAAACCCTTTTTTATACATTCGTTATGCTCACTGCATTCGTAAAGCTCATAAAAACATCATAAAAGCGCCCAACTCATCCCAAGTATATATTGTATTCATGATCCCCACAACGTTCGTGAATCTCACAACTTTTTTAAATATAGACCCTCATTCAAGAAGAAACCTTATACCGCTATTCTCTCTTTGCCTTCATGAAGGTAACAACTTTTAGTGGGATTATTATATCCTTCATAAACATAAATAATTTCATGAAGCTAGAAAATATTATTCAGCTTCCAATTCCATTGTCAACTTCCTTTATTCACAAACATTTTCACCAAAGAACCTTCTTGAACCACCTTAATGAATTCATAGAATTTTAATCTCAATTATATATTACTCTTATTTTCTAAGGGGGTAAATTCCAATTTATAGGCATTGCCTTCTATTCCAAATTCTTTCATCCTTGTCTTCACATTTTCACGAATCTATTGTGTCTCTTTTGTGTAAATCCCAGTTTTTCAAAGAATCAAGGAAATTTACCCATTTGTGAAGCTTCTCATAGTCATAGAGATTCACCATCAACCCTTCACGCATTCATGATACTCTAATTCTCTTATTCAGGGAGTTACATCAACCGTTTATGAGATTAAAATTCTCTAAGTATTATAGTTATAAAGATTACTATCAACCCTTCATGCATTTGTGATGCTCCACGTATTCTCTAAACATATCCTTTTCAACCCCCAATGCCTTCATAAATATAGTTACCTTCACAAAATTCTAATCTTCCCAAAACTCTTTCCTTTTCAATATTTTTACAAGGAATTCATAGAAATCCAAAATATCTTTTAAAAAACCTTCGTTGGAAATCCACAGTTGACCATGGAAAACTATTTTTTCAACAAACACCTTCATCCCAAAACACTTCAATATTGCGCTTTGGGATTGTTTCACAACATATAAATTTACAACCTTAGAATGGAAATGGTATGACAACACTATAGACTTCATGATGGGGATACTGAGGTCTCCCCAAGGTATTGATGTTTAATGGGTGATTGTGGACATGAAAAAGAAGGTCCCCATTTTTTTCCTATCCATGAGACCTTATCAATGGATGATCATAGAAGATTGTATGCCCAAGAAATAATACACCATCATGGAATTCCATTTTCAATTATATCTTATTGGGTTTCTCAATTTAATTTATAGTTCTGGTAGGGGTTACATAAGCCTCCTAGGGCATTGGTTCTTTTTTGTATAGCATACCACCCTCATAATGACAGATATTTTTATCACACTATATAAGTACTGAAGGAAATGCTCTATGAATGTGTCCTAGACATTTTAGGATCACAGGGGAAACACTTTCCTATTATTTAATTATCCTATAATAAAAATTTACAAGATAATACTCAAATGGATCCTTAAAATTCCATCAATTGTAGGTTATTTCGTTCCCCTGTATGATAGTTAGGGTCATGGTAGGTAGGGATATTAAATCTAAGTCTCATCAAAGATACACCAGAGAATGTACAATTTATTTTGAAATGTGTGGTAGAGGATCAGTTTACAAAGAAGACATATACCAATTTATGCCATCAGCCTATGGATTTTGAGGTAGGAGATTATGTCTTCTTACTTGTTTTACATGGATTTTTTCATCAATAGATTCAAAAGCATGGAAAACTGGAACCCAGATTTTATGGGCAATTAAGGATTTTGGAGACTACTAGGCTGTTAGTTTATTTTTTACGTCTTACTCATTGGAACATGGATATATATAATGAATTTCATATATATCAAATCATATAATACTATTATAACCCATCTCATATAATTGATCCCAATTAGGTCGAATTAGAGGCTGATGATTCTTTTGAGGATCACCTAGTTTTTATCGTTTATCATATAATGAAGGCTTATTTAGGTAGAAAGGATACCCTAGATTAGAAATTATGGAAGTATTTCTATATCGTGGAAGAGATATGGGAAATGGGGTCCAATGTACATGATCAGTGTCCTAAATTTTTATCCAGTATAGATTTACCACCCTCATAAGTATAACATAGGGATGAGTTATCTTAAGGTGGGGAGGTTTTAAGATTACAGTTCTTTAATTAGGTTTATACCCCTTTCAATTTTAGTAAAGTCATTTTTTTCTATGTATTTGATGTGAAAAGGGGGGTTCAAAAGGTTATGGGTGTGTTCGGGAAGACCATGATGAGGCAGGGGAATGCAGTCATGGAACTACAATTCCACTCACTAGCTGATGGGATTTCTATAGGCTTATAAAGAAACTAAAATCCCCACCATCTAGATGGCGAGACATAGTATTTAGCTATTGGGGGTCTGGATAGTTATTTTTAATAGGCAGAAATGTACTCTTACCACTTCACCACTTTTCATATCTAACCCAATTTTTACACTTATTTACTAGTAGTAGCAGTTTACATGGAGGTATCCTACCACCTTTGAATATTTTGGATAGATCTCCCTCATTCAATCATAGTTTTCATTATCATTGGTAGCATTTGAACTCCCATGGTAAGTCCACTAATAATTTACTATATAATCTCCTTATCTCTTACTTTTTAACCCATTTTTTCTAAATCTAATGTAATTGACATATTTTAAGTATTTATATCTATTTTCTAATATTCCCCATTCTAGCACAAATCTTAAAAATATTCAATATGAGGAGTCTCTTATGATTCCTATGTATGTGGTATTTTTTTCCTTTTCCCAAAAAGTCTCATCATTGAGAAATTGTCCCACTATTCTGTATTCCATAATTTTTTAGCATTGAACCAAAAATACATATACCATTAATCATTCAACCTAATCTTGGCTTGGATGTGCCAAGATCCTCCCAAACTTCATTGGAGGTTACAAACCTCAATTAAAACAACCCCTTATGGAGTGTTTTTCCTAAATCCCATGTAGGCATACATTAATTATATTCAAATACCCTCTTATGGATTGTTTGGATTGGCCTTTAGGAAAACCCAATACTCTTATATATCCAAGAAACCCCTTAGGGTGTGTTTGTATTGTCCCCAAAAAATGTATTGAATTAATTAAATTGTGAAATGGAATGAAAACTTTACATGGAATTTATTATTAATTAATATTAATGATTTTTTATTTATGATATCAGGTCACCTGTTAAGGGTGTTGCATGCCTTAAATGTGCATTGGACTCCCGGTTAAATTTCTAGAGTATCCTTATAGGATACCACCCAATTCATTAATGAGAATAGAACGTGGTAAACCCATTATTGATTTGGCCAATATAGTGCTCTCATGAATGTCATCAGTGGTCATTGGGAATTCAGTTGGAGTCTGAAAAAATTAAAATGATCGAGAGGATATCCTAAGTTCAATATTATGTATTTAGACAAGGAACTACTTTTATCAAACCCTATGATTCCAATCAAGTCCTGTCGGAAATGCCAGGATATTTCCTTGGTTATGTGATAAACTCTTAGGAATATAATTTAAACTCTTTAACCCTTATATTCTAATAAAAACCAAATAGATAAACATAGTGGTTTAATCACCATCAGTTGAGTCAACTACCAAAAATCATGAATCTCATTGTTCTTCTAGGGATTAAAAATGGATTTTTTGTGTGGGAATGTATAAATTTTATCCATATATTTCCGTGAGGATATTTATTAGTGGATGCATTGCATATAATATTTAAGTCCTCTGACCAAATATATGTTTCATGATTAGAGACATATTGATTCGGCTGAAGTATGTATGGTTGATCAGGTTCCACATAAAGAACCCGAACATGACTTGAAACCAATTACTTACTACATTAAAATTAATTATAATGATGCACTTTTATATTTTATATTCATGTAATGGATTTTAATTAATATTTGTTGGTGGTGTCCTGTTGAGTTGTGATCACACCATGTTTGGGCCACTACTTGGTACCCGAGTAGATTTCATGGATGTTGGAGATGTTGAGGGGAAGACCCTTCCTAAGGACACATGATCTATTTCTTAATTGGATCATGGGAGAAATGTACTGTGATTAACTCATGATTCTCATGTATATTATCTATTTTTTGGTATTTTTTATCTTTTTCTTATTATAACACTAATGTTTTTCCTACTACCAAGACATGATTATTTATATTTTGTATCACCATGAAATGACATATATATAAGATTTTTTTACTATTTTCAATCTAATTTATTTATTATATATGTGATTGTGTTTCCTTTATTTCTATTATTTTTCACATTGATAAAGAGGGTATATTTTCCCCACTATACCACCTAAAAACCTCACTGATAGTTATAAACCTCTGACATACGTTGAGGCATGATCGAATCATTGTAGTCTATTGGACTAGTTAATTATCAGTGAGCCAAGTTGAGGACCTCAATCTTTTTCCCTTTACCTGAGAAAAAATTCAATTATGGGACACATATTACGTGTGATTTTCATGTTCTTTATTGTGAAAATTTGATTGAATTTTATTTTTTTCAATAAAATAATATTCATTGATAATTGAAGATGGTGTTAATATGTGTTGAGAATTTATAAGGATTTGATTAAAAGTTCTTTCTTGTTATATTGGAAGGGATATTTGTGGTTGTAGCATGAAAAAAATAACATGGATGGATTCAAGAAAAAGTAATATTTTTAAATGTAATGATTTATGCACTACTTATTAAGGTTATGAAAATAACTGATGATAATTTCGATATCAAAAACTTTTAACAAAGATTGGAATTATATTTCTTCTGGGTAGTTGGAATTGGATTTCATGATTTATAAAACATCTATTATAAAATGTTGGGAGAACCATTCATTGTATAAAGATCCCTCGGATCCCATGGATGATGATATGAAATTATTTTATCCTACTAAAATACATTACAATCAGTGGGATAGTTTCTATAAAAATTTGAGTGATGTCTGTATATGTTGTACAAGATGATAAGGCCATAAGTATGAGTTTCATATGGGTAATTCGTAATTATTCATAAATGTGGTATGGTTATAATACTGATTTATACAAAGATTATTCACATTTACATGTAACTATAAATATCTCATAAACATGAATTCTATAATGATTATTGTAAAGGGCCTACCCCTAGTAACAGAGAGACAGTAGTTACATTACTAAATTTGCATAATATATAAGAAATTTCATCCCAAAAAACCAAATAGTTTAGTATTTTGGTAAAGTATATACATACTTGAGTCTTGAATTATAATAAAAAGCATAAATATCGACATAGTGATAATAAATACAATGTATCCTTGAACTCATTTATAGATTCATTCTTCCTATTTTTGGGAAAGGAAAAAAATAAGCATGAGATCAAATGATCAGTAACGGTAATGTATAAATAAATTTATCATGGATAAATAAGGAATAATCAATATGTAATGGTAAATAATAGAAAAAATATTCCATTAAATCAATAACATGAGTATCATGATTAGATAAGTCACAATCAATATATTATTGTAAATAACTGAAAACACATTTTATTTAACCAATAACCTTAGCACAACTACATCGATGGATAATATCAATGAAATAACCCCATGGATAATAATAATAACTAAAATCACATTGAATTATATTCTTAACATTGGAAATCATTATTATAGACATCATGAAATCTATACAGTCATGATTTTATGCGAAGGATGTTTAAAACTATACGTAAAACCCCATGTAATTATATCTAAGTAATTATTATCATGATACATATCAATTAATTTGGGAGATATATGATTCTGGGCGCCAACCATCACTACATGTCCAATGCATTCCTCATGTATTGAATGATTGATTTAATTCATGAAAAATACGCCTTATCAACAAATATATATAATGAGTAAAGAATATGGAATATAAATAATTCCCCAGTCAATAAAATAATTTTAAAAGTAAATCCCATATATAGAAATGATATATTATTTGAATAATAATAATATCCTTGATAACTATAATTGAAATTTATGATAAATTAAATGCTTAATGTTCACAATAAAGTGAAATTTTCAAGAGATAGTTAACAATAATAAAATTCATCAAGAAAGTGAATTTCAATACATTATATAGTAAAAATTATCATAAAGCATCCAGAGGAAGAAATGGATGATATAATTAGTATATACCCCTAGTATAGTACAATCATTATAAATGGGTTTTTTCTTTGATAAGTAGAAATACCGTACGAATACCAATAATAAAATTCTTGCGGAAAATATCCATTTTTCCTTGAAATTTACTATTTAAAACTAAAAGTTTCCAGAATATTATGGAAAAAATTTATTTTAGAATAAATTTTTTAAATTGTGAATTAAGATTAAAATATATGAGTTTTCATAATATAGATAATTTTTTTTACTAGACGAGTATGTTTAAACAATGATCCCTTTAAATTTTTTGTGTGAAAAGTCAAAGATAACTTGTTTGGAAATCACCAGAAATATTCCTTTTAAAATAATTTGTGAAAATCCAATCATTGGTAAAAATTAATTTTAAAAAACATAGGATAATATCAAAAACATTCATTAAAACATTTTTAAAAGGCATGGATATGAAGAAAATTGATTTTTGACTAAAGAGAGAAATAATGTCATTTATTCTTGAAAGAAAATTCTCAATAATATTAACAACCAAAGAGAGAAAATTTTAACTATTACATGAAACCTTAATAAATATCCAATAGAGATGAAAAATAATAAAGTTTATTAGATAATGATACAATAAATTTCTATAATGGAAATTCAAGAATATACCATCCCAATTAATATGAGATTGAATCATAAACCCTTACTT
The DNA here is from genome assembly GCA_963277665.1 of Viscum album. NCBI lineage: Eukaryota > Viridiplantae > Streptophyta > Magnoliopsida > Santalales > Viscaceae > Viscum > Viscum album. The sequence goes on along the minus strand of OY728140.1, from coordinate 1,429,172,402 downwards.
CTTCAGTATCTTTTGAATCATAACACCATGGAAGAATTACCATAAAATAATACATTAAATTCAAAGAATATTAAAATATTCAACATATAACATATTAAATGGTCATTATATGACCTCAAAAAAATAAATAGGTAAATAATACAAAATTTGTCTCAATAGTGTGGAAATTGAGATGAAATATCTTATAATGAACATACCATTGAAGTGAGAATTAATAAATGTATTGATTATGTGTATAAAATTTAAAACCAAATATTAATAAAACAAAATATAATCCAAATAAATTTTATACATAATATTATCATATCAAATAAAATAAATAAGTAATACAACTCAATAAAAATAAATTGAGTTATAAAATTCTTCACCATTTGGTAACATTCATGTCAAATCCGCATGGAAGAAATAATTAAAATTTAAAAATAAAATAACATGGGTATTTATTGAATCATGATATAACGTGATAAAGGTTCAATTTATACACTATATAAAATAAATTAGTGCATAACATTAAAATATTCCAAAATGAATGATATTTGATACAGATTCACTTACCACTTGGTAACATTCAATTCAAAAACCCATGGATGAAATAATTCAAATTAGAGCACAAAATATAGTGAAGTATGATGGATTTATGGTATTAAATACAAAAGGGTTAGTGTATACACCATATAAAATAAATTGGAGCATAAAATTCAAATGTTCCTCAATGAAATGAATTTGAGATAGAATAACTTATATCACATTCCACTTTAGTTGATTAGGATTTAACCTCATATATAATGGATTTAAACAAGTTATTAATTTATATTAGAAATATATTCATACTTATACTATCATATATGATCTTATTATAACATCTTATCACCCATGTATAAATAATATTTTATTATTACAATTATTTCGGGTGTTAATTGATTTGTTTTATCATGAATATTTTGACATGAAAGTTCCAATTCATGTGAATAGGATATATATTCATCATATAATGAATTATATTAATGTTTTAAAAATCATATTTATTCATTGTGTACATTTTTAAAAAAATTCATTAAATTTGGACATGGAAAATTAATCACACCGCTTTCTGTAGACGGCAGGCCGTACATACGCACAAGAGAAAATATCAATCATTTAATGGGTGAAATGTTAAGTAAGCGGATAATAAGTATTTTTAAATTAGTTTCAGGTCATCTTTTTCATTAATATTCATTTTTTCTCTCATTATGACTATCCATGTTATTTAGTGATGGAAAAAAATTACATCGGTTCACGAGGCAGTAGTCTTCCGTATACATGAGTGATCGATTTTCTTCCCATTTTATGGGGATATAGATGTATAAATATTATTTCATAAAAATAATAAAATATTATTATATGCGATAAAATAGTGTTATTATATTTTAATTTTTAAGATAAAATTGAATGTGATAGAATAAAAATAAAAAAAGAATGATCTTCGTGAAGACGATTACATTCGCTTAGAAAAACCACCAGTGGATCTCTTATTAAGGACCCTAGGAATGATATTTTGGGAATAAAAGGCCCTATATAATGTGTCTATGTATTTTTAAGATGTTTTTTGGTAGGTTTTGGTCGAGAAAATGGTTTGATATGTGTTAATAGGTTAGAGAAGGGAGTTCCCTTTTATAATTGAAGAGGAGTGGCATTTTTTTAAAAACGGAAAGCTATTCAATAGTAGAAAGTCATTATCACCTAAAAAACCTAAAAATTTGATAAATAATAAATGATAGAGAATTTATGGTTGATAAAACCCCTAACATAAACAATATCATATTTTATTCATGTTATCTTGTATCCCCCTAAGTTTACTTACTTTTACCATTTTATTTTTCACAATGATAATAAGTTTTTTAAATTTGGTAATTTATCCATTAAGAGTTAAATAAAATGATAATTACTAGATAATATTTACCCACTAAATTATTAATATTAAATTAAATTTATCAAATTTAAATACCATGGTTGTGAAAAATTAATTTTAACACAAGAATATATAATGTAGAAAACCTTCTTTTAACCTTAATCATAGAAAATAAATTTTATTGACTTTTTAAATAATTATGACCAAAACATAATATGAAATTATAATATTAATTATAATAATTCTAAATATTTAATCAATTTTTTGAAATTTAATTCCCATAAGCGGTAGAATATAATTTAATAATAAACCTGGAAATTGTGTCAGAAACATTTTTTTCAAGAATTTCATTTTTCAAACATAAGATCATTTATATGAACTATATTAAGAGTAATATTCATGAAATGGATTTTAATTTAATATATTAAGATTTATAATTTTGAAATTTCATTTAATTATTTATTTAATATTGGTTATTTTATTAAATCAAAAGGGAGGGATGTTATGCTTTTTTTTCAGACAATTACTTTTTAATCCAAAAAATAAACTTATTCCAGAATAAGGCACATAGATAATAAAAATGTAGTTAATTATTTTTAATATAATTAAATAATAATTTTGTTAATTTAAAATAAAATTCTACCCATAATGGTAAATTAAATTACTTATTTTATTTTTAAGAAATGATAGTTTTACAAAATGTGGTATTTGTCGCTATTGACAGAAAAATAAAATTTTCCATAAAGTATCAAAATTTTACCCTTATATAATTTTGATATTAATTTTCCAAAAATTATTATTATTTTATATAACACAACTTTTAAAAGTGTTGTAACTTAATTATAATTCTCAAATAATAAATGAAAAAATAAAACCAATTATAATGAAAATATATTTTTAAGTATAAAGTGATATTACTATAAATTTAAGTGATTATTTACATAAAATTTTTCAATAAAATTTAATTTATTGGGGAATATATATATATATATATTATAGTTCATTTTAATTTTTTCTTAACCACATATTCAATGGATATGTTATAACAATAATATTTCAATAATATATTTTGTTGGTCATTTGACTCGGTATTACATGTTGTATAAACTATCAAACACAATGTTTTGATTTTATAATATTAGGGTTTTAAATAATCCACACCTTCAATATATTTTTCAATCTCAATTTTAACTTGAAGTCAGAAATCAATGGTTTGATATTTGAAAATTTCTTTCTAAAAAACCAACATTGTAAAAAGGGTTAATAAATATTTTTCTTAAAATAGGGAAAGGTAAATACAAAGATAACCCTGAATAACAAACGAAAATGGTTCCATGTATGAGAAAATTAGTGGTATGTGAAAATATGGATATGAAAGAAAATGGTAAATAATAATGGACCATTGATATGGATCATTGATCATAAGAAGGTAAATATCTAAGAAAAATACAATGACAAAAAACTATAAATATGCAATGAGTTAAATGAAAATTAATTAATAATATTTAAAGGTAATATGATAATTCTTTTATTTTAATAGCATTTTACTAATTTTTAGGGGTTCTATTATTAACTAAGAACATACAAGAAGTATACTTACTTGATATCTTTCAATTTAATTAGAATAATTTCATCCTTTCGTTGTTATTAGATCAATTTATACTTTACCTCCAACTCTACAAAATGAATAACCCATATGATTTTTTTGCCGGAAGCACTAAAATAGACTTTTAATGGATTTTATAATACAAAAAATAATAACAAGAACTTACCCCATTATTTACTAAAATCAAAAATATTAACAAGATTTCTCCATAACAATACATCAATACCTAAACTACAATATTAATGACCAAAGTTCAACTAAATGTAATACCTAAGAAGTTATCCATATAAAAATTTAAGTAAAAACAATTTCATATTAACTAGGACATCATGTAGGCTAGAGGTATGCATTGCAACCTAGTCATTATTCTATTGTGGGTTCAAGCCCTACAGACTTTTTAAATGTGATGGGTTTTCACCCGATGTACATGCTGTCCTTTTTCTAAAACAAAATTAATATAATTCTAGTAACATTATCAAAAATATGATAGGAAAAATAAAAAAATAACATTTATAATCAATTCACTTTTTTTCCATAAGGGATTTCCATACAACTTATTTTTTCCACAAAATCAAACAATTTTAATTGACTAGTATTACCTTAAAATCAATGATCATATTTACCCTAAAAGTTATAAATATCATTAAAATTATGTCTGAAAAGTATATATGTTTTGTTAATTAAATAACCTTCTCATAATAAAAATATATATACATAAGGGTTTCATACTTCACAAACATCTACTGAAACTCAATAAAGGACTCCAAGGTACATCCATCACATAATACCTCAGAAGGGGTTTTTGGGCCTTTAAAATTATAATCATCCTTAGAATTATAAACCGTTTATTATATGTAAAAATAATAATCTATACTCATCTAAATCATAAACTTAGTGTCTTTGGATATATCTTAAGATTTAAATCCTACGTGATTGTTTATAAATAAAATGTGAATTATCCTATGTATAACCCCCAAGATTTTAAAAACAAGTGCATTATAAGTCCCATTATAATGAATCTTATGATGATTGGGTAAATTCTCAATGCACCCATTTCTTAATTATTACATATAGGTACAACATTGTAAGAACCACTTCCACTTATAGCATCTATACATGGATATAATTGATTATAAACCACATAATCTATTCTTTACTAATATATTAGGACATTTTTTGATACTTATCCCCAATTTTTATCATAGGGTTATATTTTATAATATATATTTACCTAAATATAGTTCCCAAGGATTATACTAAAATTCCTATGATACAAACTATAAAGACCCCAACCCTAGTAACATAGAGTTATTGGCTAATTTATTACTTTTAAATAAGATAAAGTGATCACGTCCCAAATGATGAAATATTTTATTAGTCACGGAAAACTAGATACATACATGAGGCTTATATTACAATTGAAAACATAAATTACAATACATTGAGAGTAAATATTCTACATCCTTTAGATCATTTAATCATTCCTTCTTCATATCTCAAGGAAAGTTAAAAAATGGTGAGCTCACATGAACAATAATAGTTATGTATAGAGGAATATTTCATGAATCAATAATGAATAATAAAAATGAAAAGGTAAGAAAACTAAACACACATTCCATTTAATCAGTCAATTGATTATCATGATTATATATGGAATAAAAAATATGGAGAGTAAATAATTAAAAACCCATTCCATTTGATAAATAATTTGTGTACAAATGAATCCATGGATAATATCAATTCATTAATCTCATTGATAATAATAACATAAATCTCAGTAATGGAAATTATTAGTATTGGGAATCATGATCTCAGGCATCGTGATATCTCTATCATCAAGACCATCCACCAATACTGTTCAAAAATATTTGTAAAACCCCATGTAATGATAACCAACTGATTTATATCATAATACATGTCTATACATCAATAGGATATATAATTATAGGATCCACCCATAACTTTATGTCTGACACATAACTCATATATCAAATGATTGATTTAATTCATGTATACATTTTATTGTTAGCAATTACCCATATTGATCAAAGAACCTGAATGGTCAATAATTTAATATTCAATAAAATAACATTCAAACTAAAAACCATATATATAAATGATATAAGTTTTAATAAATAATCATATATTTGATAAAATATATGTATATTTCAGATAAATACAATGTCTAATGTTCACAAGAAAGTGAATGTCTAAATGGAATGTTAACAAGTAAAATTATAATCTTGAAAGTGAGTGATAATAAATTAAGTGGTCAAACTAATCATAAACCATAGAAAATAAGAAAAAATATGGTACCATTACAACAAATCCCTAGTAGATTACTTGTAAAATAATGGATTTTTGTCGTTGATTAATATAAATATTATAAAAAGTTCATTAAAAAAATTTGAGAAAAATATCCTTCTCAATTTTAAAATCACATTTAAAGACTAAAAATATCAAGAATATTATGAGTAAAATTTTCATTCAAACAAATGTAATTTTTTAATTTAACCATAAAAGTAATTAGTGGCTATAATAACATGTAAATTGTTTACATGCTGAGAAACAAATATTCCATTCACATTTTTGTAAGAAATGTAAAGAGTACATTGTTTTGAAAATGAAAGGAAGATTCCTTTTAAAATATTTTTAAAACCCCCAATCTTGTATAAAAATGACATTAAAAAATATTATTATAATATTAAAATATCTCTTGAAAACATTTTTAGAAAACATATATTTAGATAAAATAGATTTTCAACCAAATATTGAAATAAATTCAGATTTTATTTAAAAGATAATATAAATTTTTATAGGTACTAGATAAAGGAATATGGTATGACTACATGAAAAAATTATGAATAATAATAGGATAATAAAATTAAATGGTGTAATTATAAAATGATAAAATAATTTCCTTCAATATAAATTCAATCATAAAAAATCCCGATTTAAATTAGATGGAAGCATAGACTATTACTGCTTTCGTAATTTTGAATCACAACCCCAATGAAATATTTAAATTCAAATAAAAAATTAAATTACATAAATATTAATATATTAATGATATAACATATCAAATGGGAGTTAGATACACCTCATAAAAAGAAATAGGTGCCAAATAATAAATATGTCTTGATGGAGTGAAATATTAGACAAAATATGTTACAATGATCATACCATTGAAGTAAGAAATAATAAATGAATTGATTATTTGTATAAAATTTAAACACATATAAAAAAAATGTTAAATTAAGAAAAAAATTATCAAAAAAATTTAGGAAAATAATCATGGAAGATAAAATACAATGAAGATATAATTTAACCCAGTGAAAACAAATTTAGTTATTATATTCGTTACCACTTTGTAGCTTTCATGTCATATCCCATTGGATGAAATAATTCTATTTGAAATTTAAAATTACTTGAATTATAAATTATTAATTATATAACTAGAAAAAGGTTTAGTCTATACACTATGAAAAATAAATTGGTGCGTAACATTGAAATATGTCTCAATGAAAGTGAAGTGCACTGTGTTGCATTTGTTGTCAATGAGGCATGAAGTTGTCTTGGAATGAATGGAAGTCAAGGAATGTCACGATGTGAATGACAAAGGTTGTGATGGTGTTGGTGATGAATGGAGAATGACCATGGTACTAAGATGCGTGTCACTTAGGAGATTCACTATGTGGCATAAGAGATGTGGTTGAAACATTCTCTAGTAACATCTGACGATTGTTGAGCCGATCTTTAAGTTCAAAGAACTTGTATCCTAATGATACAAAGTCACAACAATGATAGAAGACCATGCATTGTATTGACAATGCATGAGGAGATGAAAGGAGATCCATCCACAATCACTGAGTGGATGAAGTGGATTAATGAAGTCCATGTACTAACTCTTAGTGCATGTGAATCAGAAGAAGATCCAATTGATCTCTGATTAGATCAATGAAGAATGTTGAAGAACATGTGTGATTTATGAGATTCAGTTGAAGAAGTCCCTCCTAAGTATTGAACACATATGGAAGAGGAGATGAAGAAGATTAAGAAGAAACCTTTTGAATTCCATATCCTAAGTGAAGATCATATGAGGAGACGTAATGGAATTCTTAGGAAGAAGATGAGAATAAATGAAGAGGAAGATGGCTTAAGTGGCATTTGGAATATTTCACTTGGGAGTACTTTGTTTTTATACAAAGTATTATTCTGTCCCTTTGCCAAAAAATATGGCCAGCCAAGGCACCTTGAGGGTTCAACCCCAAGGCATGGGCACTAGGGCACCACGCCCGGGGGAACCCGTGGGGCAAGCCAGGGCGGCAGGGCGCACACCTAGGACACCGCATGGGCGCCTGGGGCACGCCCGGAGGAGCGCGGCAGGGGCCGTGTGTAAGCCCCCGAGGGCACACGGTGGTAAAGCCCGCGCACCCGAGTGTGCATAGTGGGTGCTAGGAGCGCGCCTGTAGGGAGAACACGGTGCGGGGCGGCACCGTGGAGGGGGAAGTACAACTGAGCGTTGAGAGGCAGCGCTTGGGTGATAAAGCGCGGAAAAACCGCGAGGCGTTTCGATGTGGGACGCGGAAAAATCCCCGGGAGCAAATCTCAGCCGTCTGAGCGATCTCGCGCTTGATCTGCGCCGCACGATTCATCTGCCACGTGCCGTGATTTAATCCGGCTGTCCGATGTATCTCAAATGCTTGATCTGACGGCTCCCGGTCCATCTCCTACCTCGAGCTCGAACGAAGCCACCCGCGTACCTCCGTCGAACCAGGAGCAACCCGAGCACTGAAGTCGAGCTCCCGGCCACCTCTGAGCAAACCGAGACCTCCATGGTGATCGTCTGGCCTCTACGAACACATTCTTGTATAAATATGAGTTTTCATGCGATGAGAAGAATAATTCGAGATTTGGCCGAGGCAAACGAAGCTGCCGAGGCCACGCAGGTTCGTGCTTTGCATGCATGGGCCTAAACAGAGGCATGCACACGTTCCATGCACGTAGAGGTGAAAGAAAAGGAGGAAAATAAAAAGAAGATAGAACCCGTGTGAAACAGATGAGAAACGAGATTTGAAAAAATCTTTAAAGAACCGAAATCTTCGGGGTTTCGAAAGATATCTCACGCGGAGGATAGAGGCTTCTACTGCCTATAAAAAGAGAGGTTGAACTCTCGTTTTTGATTGCTGAATCTTTATTGAAAACCCGAAGTCCCGCGGAGCACTTTGTGCCTCGCGAAGCCGAAGCCCCGCGCACACTTGTGCGGCTGAAGTCCCGGTGCCACCCGAGGCCCGAAGGAGTTCCCTGTGCGCATCACTTGCGCGACAGGAAGAGCTCTCACTGCCCGCATACTTGCGCGGCAGGAGAAGCTTGCGCACCCAAGGTGCTCTTGCACTCTTGAGGCTTGCACAACCCGAGCCGCATCTTTTGCGCGCTCAAGGTTGGTTGAGGCTTGCGCGGCCCTTGCGGCTTGGTAACTTGCGCGGTTGAAGACAGTGAGGCCGCACCACCTTGCGCGCCTTAAAGAACAAGTGGAGAAGAACCCGAGGGCCTTAGTGCTTATGTGCTAAACAATAATACCCGAGCCTCAAGAATTTGTGCGTGTTCAAGAAGTGAAGAAAAGGCCAAGGCTTGTGTTTTCTAAGTGAATTAAGTGGGTGCAAACAATATCAACAAGGCCAAACCTTAGTGTGTGAAAAAATGTTGTGCACACTTTGAAGAAGAACAAGACCCACACTAAATTAGAACACACAATTTAAGTGTGTAAAAAAATTGGATAAAGTGTGTGAAGTTTAGTGAAGGTGTGTGCTTAAAAGAATTACACCCTTTGTGGGTCTACTGCACCAAGAAGAGGAAAGGGGAAGTGCATGCATGCATGCATGAACATGCGCATGTAATCAAAGTTCAAATCGGTGAGTGTGAATTTGAGTTGACCAAGACCAGAGGATCTTGAAGAAATTGAGAAGGCCATGCAGTAAGTGCATGAGGATTTAGAGTTTCCATGCATTCAGTGCATGAAGTTGTTTTGAAGAGAGACTGAGCCAGACTGAAGTTAAAGAGATTGGTTGTTTGAGTTTTTAGTAGATTGAGAAGAGCCTGATCAAGAGAAGTGATCAGAAGTTGCTGAGCAAGACCAACAGACCTTTTCAGAGGCTGTTGAAGATTTTTGAAGAGAGAAGCCAGGTCATCCTCAGAAGAAGGAGATAAAGCCTGAGCAAGATGAGAAGACCTGATCATCACAAGTGATCAGAGGTACAGAGCAAGGCCAGCAGCCTTTATCCCAGGATGCTGAGGATACTTGAAGAACTTAAAGTGAAGAAGAGCTACTCGTGTGACTCGAGGAGCCAGGAGAAGACCCTGTGGGACTCAGGGAGAAGAAGTCTTCAGTGGGATTCTGGAGCAGGCCAGTGGGACTCTAGTAACACTGTGGGACGCAGTATAAAGACCCTCCTGTGGGACTCAGGAGAGATACGGTGGGAAGCTGTATCGACCATTGTAATTCTAACAAGTTATAATGGGAGAATCCATGCTGGGAGAGCATGGCAAGGATGTAGGCCTTTGGTGCCGAACCTTGTAAATCCTTGTGTCCTGTGCCTTTTCATTACTGCATTATCAGGGAAAGGTTGAGAGACATAAGAAGAGTGGATCGAGGCCTTAACAAGCCATAGAGGTTTAATTGATTAAGAATAAATTAGTAAAAAGTTTTAAAGGATCACTGATTCACCCCCTCCCCCTCTCAGTGATTCACACTGATCTGGGCACTTCAATTGGTATCAGAGGGAGGTTACCTCTAAAAGATCCAAGAGAGTCTATATGGAGTGCAGATTTTAGGAAATGAAAGAACAGCCTCAAATGGAGATATCTGCCAAGACTCTGAAAAATAGAATGAAGAAACAGGCAAAGAAGATGAAGAAGAAGGCTGGTGCAATCAGAGAAACTCCTTCTATGGAAAGAAATGTGAAAGTCACATCAGATGACAATTCCTTTTATCATTCTTCTGATGAAGCCTGCTCTAGCTGTGATGAAGATGGAAGAAACAATGATCTTCTAAATGCAATCAAATATCTTCAGAAGACAGTCCCCAAGGAAGTGGCAATGTGTATAGCTACAGGCCTCCTTGATCTTCAAGAAGAAAAATTACAGCTAGAATATGAAGCCAATTCTCTGGAAGTCCAATTGGATAAAAGGGTTGGCATAACCAACACTCTCAGAAAGCTGGTGAAGGCTAAGGATGAAACAGTTTCTCTTTGCAATGATAGATATGAAGACACTGCTGAAGAATTGCAAAGGAGCCTTTCTGAGAAAGATTTCTTTAAAATAATGGTCAGAGATGTTTTCCATGCACTGGAAAAGAGGCACAAAGTTTCAATGAATGTCAGAGATGCTCAACTTAAAGACAAAGTAAACAGGGTAAAGGATCTTGACAATTCATTACAAGAAATGAAGAAGGTGCATGAAGACCAACTAGAACAGCTGAAAGAAAATTGGGAAGGAAGGCTAAGAACTGTTGAGGATGAGAGAACTCCCTCAATATGAAATGCTTAGAACTAGAGGTGATATTGAAAAATCTGCAATCACCCAAAGCTGAAGCCTCCCAGTCAGCTGAAAGGAGAAATGTTGCTACTCAAGTATGCATTGAGTAGGATGATTCTAAAATAAAGACATCCTCTAATGAAAGGGAAACATCTTCTAAAAAGAAGGTACCATCCATACCATCTTGTACTCATGCTTCTAAAAGTGTTTCTACTAAAAGTGTAGGATGGAAGAATGAATCCAAACAAGTATGGATGAAGACAGTGAAGAAGCAGAGCTCTCCTAAAACAACACAACAGCTCCAGAAAAGTACCCTAAAATCAGAAGGACTGAAGAAGTCAAGATTTGTGGGTCAATGTTGGTGTTGTAATAAGTATGGTCACTGTGCAAAGGATTGTTGGTACAATCCACTAAATGTCAAAGCACAAAGGAAGCCCATGCCTAGGGGGAGCAAGCCAGAAGAAAAGAAGCAGCATCCACAGGTCCAGAGACATCTGTTTACTGCAAATAGATTTGGATTACTTGACAACATCTGGGATGATTGCAAAAGTGGTCAAAAAGATACATGTCAATCTCCAACTGTATCCAGAGCTCAAAAGAAGAAAAGATCACAGAACCTGGCTCAGAAAGAATCCTTGGGAAGCAAGAAGAAAGTTGAAGATGCTCCCAAGATGATTATGAAAAAGGAAGAGAAGACCTTGGAGTCTAAATCCAAGAAGGGTGATGCATCCAGAAGGACCACCAAGAAAACATGCTTCTACTGTGGAAAGAAAGGACACATCGTGGACCTTTGTAAAGAATCCATGAAACTAAATAGAAGCAGACTGAACTCCAAAAGACAATAAATCCATAAGAAGAAGGGATTGATTGAAAATAAGTTTCCTAAGAGAGGTAGCTTAGCAGCATCCAAAGAACCATGTGGAACTTCCAAAACTGAGGCCACTCTTCCAAATGATTTACTAGTCATATGGCCAAATCAGTTGCAACTTGCCAAAGATCTGCAAAAAGCTGAAGATAAAGTTCTGGCAATTGCTAAGGCAAAAGGGAAGAAGAAGATTTCACATGAAGATGTGTTGAGATCCACACTAGCACAAACATCAAAGAAGATCAGATGTGCAAGTGTCAAGAATGGTGAAAATGGGACATCTCGGTTGAGAGAATCTTCTCAACCTTGTTGTTCACATTGATGAACCAAGGAGGTTCCATCTTATTCCCTTATACTATTGGTATTTACATGTGCTGACATTGCAGGGAATTGAAGATGATGATCATTCTCAACTGGAGGATGGTTTGGACAGAATGGAGTGCACCCCTTGAGGGGGAGCCAATTTGGAGAAGATGATGTTCTGAGATTAATATCATCTTAAGAAAATGAATGAATGGGGGAGCTTTATCTTTGCACCTGAACATTCTAATGTGTTTTGTGAAGTATGTGCAGGATTCAGCAATTCATTGAATATCTGAAAAAATTCAACCCCTAAGCATGATCTCACATGTGTAGAGAATTGTGGACATCATTGAGTATCTTGGTTACATCACTCTTGTTTTCTACACCGGGTTAGCCCAAGTAGACTTAGAGTTGATTTACTAAAGGTTCTTTGCTAAAGAAGAACATGTGGCATCATCCCTCTCTTAGTGATTTTCAAGAAGATGCTATTCAAAGGGAGGAAGATATTTTGAAGAGAACCACACCACACCTTTTCATTTGATTGCCAATAAGGGGGAGAAAAGATTGGCACACATATTGATCCATTCATATGTGCTGAAGAAGTGTATTGACAACAAATACAAAGGGGGAGATTGAAGTGCACTGTGTTGCATTTGTTGTCAATGAGGCATGAAGTTGTCTTGGAATGAATGGAAGTCAAGGAATGTCACGATGTGAATGACAAAGGTTGTGATGGTGTTGGTGATGAATGGAGAATGACCATGGTACTAAGATGTGTGTCACTTAGGAGATTCACTAAGTGGCATAGGAGATGTGGTTGAAACATTCTCTAGTAACATCTGACGATTGTTGAGCCGATCTTTAAGTTCATAGAACTTGTATCCTGATGATACAAAGTCACAACAATGATAGAAGACCATGCATTGTATTGACAATGCATGAGGAGATGAAAGGAGATCCATCCACAATCACTGAGTGGATGAAGTGGATTAATGAAGTCCATGTACTAACTCTTAGTGCATGTGAATCAGAAGAAGATCCAATTGATCTCTGATTAGATCAATGAAGAATGTTTAAGAACATGTGTGATTTATGAGATTCAGTTGAAGAAGTCCCTCCTAAGTATTGAACACATATGGAAGAGGAGATGAAGAAGATTAAGAAGAAACCTTTTGAATTCCATATCCCAAGTGAAGATCATATGAGGAGACGTAATGGAATTCTTAAGAAGAAGATGAGAATAAATGAAGAGGAAGATGGCTTAAGTGGCATTTGGCATATTTCACTTGGGAGTACTTTGTTTTTATACAAAGTATTATTCTGTCCCTTTTCCAAAAAATATGGCCAGCCAAGGCACCTTGAGGGTTAAACCCCAAGGCATGGGCACTAGGGCACCACGCCCGGGGGAACCCGTGGGGCGAGCCAGGGCGGCAGGGCGCACACCCAGGACACCGCATGGGCGCCTGGGGCACGCCCGGAGGAGCGCGGTAGGGGCCGTGTGTAAGCCCCCGAGGGCACGCGGTGGTGAAGCCCGCGCACCCGAGTGTGCATAGTGGGCGCTAGGAGCGCGCCCGCAGGGAGAACACGGTGCGGGGCGGCACCGTGGAGGGGGAAGTACAACTGAGCGTTGAGAGGCAGCGCTTGGGTGATAAAGCGCGGAAAAACCACGAGGCCTTTCGATGTGGGACGCGGAAAAATCCCCGGGAGAAAATCTCAGCCGTCCGAGCGATCTCGCGCTTGATCTGCGCCGCACGATTCATCTGCCGCGCGCCGCGATTTAATCCGGCCGTCCGATGTATCTCAAACGCTTGATCTGACGGCTCCCGGTCCATCTCCTACCTCGAGCTCGAACGAAGCCACCCGCGTACCTCCGTCGAACCAGGAGCAACCCGAGCACTGAAGTCGAGCTCCCGGCCACCTCTGAGCAAACCGAGACCTCCATGGTGATCGTCTGGCCTCTACGAACACATTCATGTATAAATATTAGTTTGCATGCGATGAGAAGAAGAATTTGAGATTTGGCCGAGGCAAACGAAGCTACCGAGGCCACGCAGGTTCGTGCTTTTCATGCATGGGCCTAAAGAGAGTCATGCACACGTTCCATGCACGTAGAGGTGAAAGAAAAGGAGGAAAATAAAAAGAATAGAGAACCCGCATGAAACAGATGAGAAACAAGATTTGAAAAAATCTTTAAAGAACCGAAATCTTCGGGGTTTCGAAAGATATCTCACGCGGAGGACAGAGGCTTCTACTGCCTATAAAAAGAGAGGCTGAACACTCGTTTTTGCTTGCTGAATCTTTATTGAAAACCCGAAGTCCCGCGGAGCACTTTGTGCCTCGCGAAGCCGAAGCCCCGCGCACACTTGCGCGGCTGAAGTCCCGGTGCCACCCGAGGCCCGAAGGAGTTCCCTGTGCGCATCACTTGCGCGACAGGAAGAGCTCTCACTGCCCGCATACTTGCGCGGCAGGAGAAGCTTGCGCACCCAAGGTGCTCTTGCACTCTTGAGGCTTGCACAACCCAAGTCGCATCTTTTGCGCGCTCAAGGTTGGTTGAGGCTTGCGCGGCCCTTGCGGCTTGGTAACTTGCGCGGTTGAAGACAGTGAGGCCGCACCACCTTGCGCGCCTTAAAGAACAAGTGGAGAAGAACCCGAGGGCCTTAGTGCTTATGTGCTAAACAAGAAGACCCGAGCCTCAAGCATTTGTGTGTGTGCAAGAAGTGAAGAAAAGGCCAAGCCTTGTGTTTTCTAAGTGAATTAAGTGGGTGCAAACAATATCAACAAGGCCAAACCTTAGTGTGTGCAAAAACGTTGTGCACACTTTGAAGAAGAACAAGACCCACACTAAAGTAGAACACACAATTTAAGTGTGTAAACAAATTGGATAAAGTGTGTGAATTTTAGTGAAGGTGTGTGCTTAAAAGAATTACACCCTTTGTGGGTCTACTGCACCAAGAAGAGGAAAGGGGAAGTGCATGCATGCATGCATGCACATGCGCATGTAATCAATGTTCAAATCGGTGAGTGTGCATTTGAGTTGACCAAGACCAGAGGATCTTGAAGAAATTGAGAAGTCCATGAAGTCAGTGCATAAGGATTCAGAGTTGCCATGCATTCAGTGCATGAAGTTGTTTTGAAGAGAGACTGAGCCAGACTGAAGTTAAAGAGATTGGTTGTCTGAGTTTTCTGTAGATTGAGAAGAGCCTGATCAAGAGAAGTGATCAGAAGTTGCTGAGCAAGACCAACAGACCTTTTCAGAGGCTGTTGAAGATTCTTGAAGAGAGAAGCCAGGTCATCCTCAGAAGAAGGAGATAAAGCCTGAGCAAGACGAGAATACCTGATCATCACAAGTGATCAGAGGTACAGAGCAAGGCCAGAAGCCTTTATCCCAGGCTGCTGAGGATACTTGAAGAACTTAAAGTGAAGAAGAGCTACTCGTGTGTCTCGAGGAGCCAGGAGAAGACCCTGTGGGACTCAGGGAGAAGAAGTCTTCAGTGGGATTCTGGAGCAGGCCAGTGGGACTCTGGTAACACTGTGGGACGCAGTATAAAGACCCTCCTGTGGGACTCAGGAGAGATACGGTGGGAAGATGTATCGACCATTGTAATTCTAACAAGTTATAATGGGAGAATCCATGCTGGGAGAGCATGGCAAGGATGTAGGCCTTTGGTGCCGAACCTTGTAAATCCTTGTGTCCTGTGCCTTTTCATTACTGCATTATCCAGGAAAGGTTGAGAGACATAAGAAGAGTGGATCGAGGCCTTAACAAGACATATAGGTTTAATTGATTAAGAATCAATTAGTAAAAAGTTTTAAAGGATCACTGATTCACCCCCTCCCCCTCTCAGTGATTCACACTGATCTGGGCACTTCAGAAAGGAAATTGAGATTGATTCCCTTACCACTTGGTAATATTCAAGTAAAATCACCATAGATGAAATAATTAAAATATAAACATAAAAAATAATGGAGTATGAATGATTAGTTATTTTACATGTAATATTATCATTATATACACTATATAATGATATTTTTGAAGAACATTCAAATGTGGCTCAATGAAAAAAAATTGAGATAGAATCCTTTACCTCGCATTTCTATTTAGTTCATCATGACTTATCCTTTTGTATAACGGTTTTAAACAAGATATTAATTTATTTAAAAACCATATTAATTTTTATAATATCATATATATGATCTTATTATAACACCTTATAACGTTTATGTTAATAATATTTCATTATTAACCATATTTCGAGTGTTAACAACTTTGTATTCTCAGGAACGATTTGTCATGAATTTTCATGTTCTTGTCCATAGGATATAGATCCAAAATCTATAAAATTATATATATATATTTTAAATATTATATTTATTAATTGGATAAATTTTTAAAATTATTCTTGAAATGTGGACAGATAAAATGAATCACATTACTTTATAGAGATGATAGGTTGTACGTACACATGAGGAAAAATATCATTCTCTTAATGGGTGAATGGATAAGGTAGTGGATGATATATAATTTTTTTATAATCAATATCATTGAATATTTATTTTATATATTCATTATTTACATTATTATGACTACCCATTTGAGTCAGTGGTGGAAAACAAATTACTTCAGTTTGTGAGGTGGTAGTCTGCTGTACACATGAGTGATGTATTTCATTCCCATTATGTGGAGGAGGATATGGATAAATATTATTTCATAATCATAATAAAATTTTAGTATATGGGATATATTTGGGTTATTATATTGTAATTTTTAATACATATTTTAAGGTGATAAATGTATAATAAAAAAGGAGCTAATTGGATATGATTACCTTCTCTTAGAAAATTCTCATTTGTATCTCTTATTAAAGACCATAATATTTTCCTTTTATGGAATATTTTTACGTCTAAAATGTGATTAAATATATTTTGGAGGGATTTTTTTAGACTTAGGTCAATCCAAATTGTTTTCTAGGTGTGGATAAGTGAGGGGAATAAGTTCCCTTTTACAATTGAGGAGGAGTTTCATTTTTGTAAAAACGGAAAACTATTAAATAATGGGAAGTCAATCTAACCTCAAGTTCCTCCAATGTTGATAAATAACAGAGTATTGTTATTTTATTTTCAATAATAAACTCCAACAAAAAAACAGGTTTTAAACTTGTTATTCTATATCCTCTATGTTTACTTACTTTTACCATTTTTTTTTCACCATGGTAATTAATCTTTTTAACCTTGATAATTTATCCATTAAGACTAATATAAAATGAGAATTTTTATATAATTTTACCCACTTATTATTAATATTATATCCAATTTATCATATAAATATTCTATGTTAATGGATAATTATTTTTAACATTAGTACAAGTAATGCACAAAACACTATTTTAACCATAATCGAGGTAACTAAATTTCACTGTCTTTATTAAAAATTATGGTCAAAATCTACATTGAACATATAATATTAATTACTATTATTCCAAATATATAATCCATTTTATGAAATATAATTCTTATAATAGAATTAATTTAATTTAAATATAATCCAGTAAATAGTGTCGAAAATCAGGGTTTCAAAAAATCATTTTTCAAGCATAAGATGATGTTATATTAGCTATATGAAAGATAAAAAACCAGAGATTGAATTATAATTCATATAGTTATATACATTATCTATATATTTTATTTAAATAATACCATTTTATTTGTTATTTTAATTAATTAAAATTAAGGATCATTATACATTTAAAAATACGTTTCAAAAAAATATGTTTTTAAGCCTATAAATAAACTTATACCAAAATTAGGAATAAAGATGATTAAAATTTAGTTAAATATTTAAAATATTACTAAATAATTCTTTAATTACCTTTAAATAAAATTCAAATCAGTATGGGACTTTTAAATTAATTAATCTATTGAAAGGAAATCACTATTTACAAAAAGTTGTATTTTTTCTCTATTCACTAAAAATTGTCTCTTTTTAGAAAAACCCAAAAATTCACCATAAGATAATTTATATGTGATGATTTAAAAATTATAATTTTTTTTTAAATATAGTTTCTAAAAGTTTGTAAATTAATTTATAATTCCCAAACATGAAATACAAAATAAAACCATTTTTGTAGAAAATGTATTTTTAAGTATAATATAACATTACTAAAAATTTGAGTGATTATTTACTAATAATTTATAAATAAATTTTCCATTATTAATAACTCTATATATATATGGATATATTTATTTCATAATTTTTTAATATTATCCATACCCACCAATTAAATTACTTGGTTATAATAATCATATTTAAATGATATATTCTATGAGTAATTTAAAGCGTTGCGTGGTGTATAATACATTTAACAAAATTTTATTATTTAGAAATTTTAGGGTGGTATAGTTCTTTATTATTATGCCTAAATATTATAAAATCATAATCCTAAGTGTAGTATTATTCATTCATGCTCAAATGTAATTATGAATAGGACATAAGAATGAGTTCTATAAGGGTGAGACTTTATATGGTTCTTTATGTTGATCAAGAAGGATAAATCCATAATTATGATCAAATGTAAGTTTCATTCTGTACCTCCATAAGGGTTATTCATGACTGTGTAAGTGTTATTCACCAGTTATGCAATACTACTGTCTTTTTAAATCAAACAATACGTGGGACCTATTCTCCAGGGATTCGAACGTCATTATCAGTCTGAATAGATCATGATTCATTCCAAGACCAAAAAATACTAGCTAAATAAGAATCTAGATTCTACAATGAGTTCCATGATGAATGAAACAACTTTTACATCACATATAATAAGGCCATGTACACATAGATAAATACATGTAGTTAAATATTTCAGTAATCATTAATATTTTTTAGAAAGAAAGAATCTCATGTATTTAGTAAATTTAATTGGTTTCAATATACTAATATTTAAGGATATTTTAAAATGATAATTAAAACTGGAAATATATACCATATTTAAATTTTAATATTGGATATGAATCGATATTGAAGGGAATTTATATAATCATATAGAATATAATATTCACACGACTTTTATGAATAATAAATATGGTACTTACAGATGAAGAAGTGGAGAATATTGAGAGAACTCAGGAACATTGTCTGAGGGAATTATGAGAACCTAATACATCAATATTACTAATGAGAGAGAGGAAAGAGTTTAAGGATATGAGAATTTGAAGAGTAAAGAGATATATTATTCTATAATATTTTATGTTCTTATGAAAACTAGTTCCTATGAATGACCAGAAAGTATATGAATGTCAAGAGACCATTTTATAAATAGAAATAGAAATATTGACCAGAATATGAAGATGATAAGACCATTTGATATTGTATATTGGTGGAGGAAGATCATCATAAAGAGAAATATAAGTAACTTAAAGCATAGGGTGATCATTCCTATGTTTGTATAATATTTATAATAGGTTTTAGGGATTTTTAAGTCACTAATATACGACATAGGAGCTAGAAGATAGTTTGATTCTATGTTTAGAGGACTGTAATGTTCCTTAGTTGTAATAACCCACAAATATAGTGGAAGAATCCTTGATCATGGGGATAACCAATCATGGGAAGTTGGTATTTTAGTCTAAGCCCTGTAAATATGGTTTGATGTGCTTCATTTATATATGGTTGTATACAAGTTGATGTGGGGATAATTCATTGAGTGTACTGAGACCTTAAAAAATTCAAGAGGTCGAGTTAAAAAGGGAATAATTAGTAAAATAATACAACTAAGTCACCATGAAAAAACCAAGGTCTTTTTGAAGCATATACTTTTCATAAACTATGTGTCTAAAATTATGAACTGTTTTTATTAGAATTGAAATATATTATGTAATAACTAATACAAGATAGACAAAAAATTAGTAATCAATAATAAATAATTTCAAACAATTTCATAAAACTATGTATTTCATTCCATGGATTGTTACTCGCATTGGATTATTACATCCATTAAAACTACATAAATTAAAATGGGACATTAAATAGAAAAACAATCGTCAACACTAAGAGATCTTCTATATTATATTCACCCATGAGGATCAACAAAATCCAATTAAAAAATATAATGAAGAAGAACATCATATAATGATAAAGTATGTTGTGAGATATGAAACCAAAACTATGGAAATGAGAAGTTTTGACTTAATAAGTGTCAATGAAATGAATGATTTGAGTGAGTCTATATATAGAAATGAAACATGGGTAGTATAAATATGGTCATTCAAAACATGGTCATTGGATATCCATTTATCTAATAGGTATATTGGATTCATGTATTATAAGAAGTACATTTAAAATAATATAATTCACGAATAATAAATAATAAAATAAATTAAAATATTTAATATTATAAATATATACATTTATGAGTGCCATATTAAAATCATTGTTACTAATGTACGATATGATGTATTTATAAAAAAATATTAATATCAAAGGAGTACTAAAATTAAAAAATAAGAATGAAAAATGATTAATGATATCTGGAAATTATTATTTAATATAAAGGTATTTTTTTTATTTTTTTAAGTGTTAAATATTTTATCTTAATAAATTAAAACGAACAATTTTAAAATATTATTATATATGAACTAAAATATTAACACACATAAAATTATACATTATTATGTAATAATATCAAAAAGGATTAATGTTAAAAAAAATTCAATAAGGTTTTTTCATTATATTTTGTATATTTCATTTAAAACATGAATTTATAAATTTTGGGCACTAAATTTTCTAAAATGAACATACTTTTTGAATAAATAATTTCAAAATTACTATAGGTTTAAAATTGGGTATTTTCCTTAATAACTTAATTTTTAAGATAATTGTAAAAAATTCATTTTTTACTAAATTTTTGAAATTATCAGACATTATCATTATATAAGAATGAGTAAGAAATTTATTAAACATTTAATTAATAAAATATGTTTTTAAATGTTAAAATTATGAAATTTAAATATTATTATAAATTTTTAAACCCTAGGTTTTATTTTAATAAATCAAGTAAATTTTTATTCCCATAAAAAAATTGTTTTCATTGTTTTACATTATTTAAATATTGTTTTCATAAAATATGGTTTTGAATTTCATTTTAATGATAGAAGACTTTTATTTGTTTTATAAAAACCAATTCTTTCATGTAATTTAATTACATTGATAATTTTAACCTACATATAAATTTTAAGCTTAAAAAACACTTTCTAAAATCTATTTTGACTCGTTATGTGTGTTTATTCAAAATCCAACATTTCTCACCATTATAAATTTTAAATGATAAAATGATTATAAAATTTTAAATCAACTTTTAATTTTTTTTAATACTTTAAATTTTAAATTTTTCATTAAAATTAATTAAAAAGGTTAAAAATGTATTACCAAAGTTAAAGTACCTTAGAATAGAAGTTAAAAAAGTAAAAAAGAAAAAACCTTAAAACCCATGCTTTCCCCAAAATGAGTGGTGGAAAGGAGGATATATCCAATAACTATTTAAACCTCATATTTTCTACTTTTGGATCATTTGACCCTTCAATAGTAACATTTTATTATTGAATGGTAATGGGTACTCCCAAATTTATCTTTATTTTATCTTACAAAAAGGGAAGAATTCCATTACTTCATGATACACATATCCCTTCTAATTTCACCCTAAAACACTACCAATTTTTTCTCCTAGATTCCACTATCAATTTCAAATTCCTATGATATTAATTATTTCTTATAAGTCCTCTATTTCCAAGGTTATTTCAAAGATAATTCCTAAGTTCTCAATGTGATTATTTATCACTCATTAACCTTTTCTTCAATATTCTCTTAAAAACATATTCTAGCCACCATAAAATAATGAAACCATTTTTATTAATATATTGTATTTTTATTATACTAATATATAAACCATTATTCAATCAATTCCAAAAGGTGGTAATTTTTCATGAACACCTCTCTTGGAGATGAAGATTATTTATTTTATGAATTAATATTTTACTATGGTAAAATTATATCTTTTAAGGAAAATTTATTTTTCATCTCATGTGACTTTTGATACCATTACTTTTTTAGTTTTAGGTGTTGGAGGTGTCTTGTAGGAGTCTTGAAGATGTTTTATAGTGGTTTGAATTGAACTAGAGTTAGTGTAAAAAATTCACATCATTAATTGTTTACACTACAAGAATAAGAGATTCGTGGATTGTGTAATCAGCCATTTTCATGGATTTTATATAAATAATGTGGTATATGCGAAATTAATTCACATCATTAATAGTGAATTCATGATGTGTGATTGAATCAGGTCGAGGTGACGTGAACTTTAGCAGAAGTTGGAAATTTTGGAAACATGTGGATTTCACATCATGAAAGGGTTACATGATGTAAAACTTGTATGATCCATGTTATTTAATAACCCTTATGGATAATATATTTTCATTTCTACACAACTCTATCTCTCTATATTATTTCTATTATAACCCTAGTCTATTTTGGAGGATCATAATCCCCCCTTAATCCCATATTTATCCATTGCTTCCGATGGATTCCCATTAGTGATCAATGGTAAGTTGTTCTATTCTTCTTGGTTATTTTTTCCCTTCCTCTATTTGAGATCCATTGTGATGGAGTTGTTTTGGTTTGTGTTATGATTTGGGTTACTTTTTAAATGACCCTTTATGTGGTGTAGTTTGATCTATGGTTTTTTGTGTAGTTGTGGTTTGTGGGAATTTATTCTTCTCCCTATGGTGTGTAATTGGTTGGTGATGCTTCTTTAGGGAACATAATCCCTCTGTTATTATAATTTTGTATCATACAAGATGATTTTAATCTTGTGTATATATTAGGGATGGTTTTGACTAGCCTATTCAAGATAGATTATTTGATTAATTTAAATTCAAGAGGAAGGGGAATTGAGTTTCGTGATTTTTACAACTTTGATATTTTTTGTGATATTGTGATTGTATGGGAAGAATAACCCATTGAAAATCATGGATTTTTTGAGACTTATCTTGCACTATTGTTTTTTTGATATGGAAATTTTTTTACAAGTTGTTGGAATATCACCCAAAAATTTAAATTGGCTACCCACTTATAGTTGGATAATAAAATCATTACCAGTAGATTTTTGGCTTGTGTGACAATAAAGAAAAAATAAAGTGAAATGTGATAAAATCCCCTATGTTAAATATATAAAATGGTATTTTATGAGTACTTATTTTTGGTCATGTTTCTCAAGTGGTTAGTTGATGTTTTTTTGTCCGTTCATTTTGGGCGTAGATGTGTTGGTTTGTTTGGTATTTCATTTTGGGTGGTGAGGTAATGGATTTTTTGGACATGCTTTCAAGGAGGTGATGAGGAGTCTTATTTGGCTGTGCTTTTGGGGTGATGTGGTGAGGGTAGTTTTTCCATGATTTGGGGGTGTAAAGGTGGTGGTTAGTTTGGTCATTATTTTTGGGTAGTGAGGTGGTGGTTTGATGGGGACAATGAATCACTGGTGATATCTAGTTTCATTATGCTATAAGTTCATGTAGTGATGGAATAATTAGTTAATAATGATAGAAGTTAATGGGGTTTGGTTTGGATAATGGGATGGAAATGACTAATGAAAAAAATGGGATGTGTGGTTACATGTGGGTTATTTTTAATAACGAAATGAATGTGTTGGATAATGGGATTAGTTTGAAAATAAAAATGGTGTTTGTGGATTGTATGGTGTTATACATTTTGATATGGTAGAAAAATTGGGGACGTTGTGAGGTGGTTAGTGTTTTTTTGTGTACTCATTGGTTGGTCATGTGTGTAGACATATGTATATACCTGTATATTCCTTGTGATTTTTATACTCGCCCCATAAATGTATAGAACTATGTGTCAACACCCATATATTTATACAGGTTTTGTTTTTTCCAACATCCAGGTGATGACGACACATCTATGGTTACCTAACCCTTCATGCTCTCTCTTATAATAACATAGATATTCACATTATGTGATGTCAAAAGGTATTTTAGCTCACTAGTTAATGTTCTTATTTTCATTGGGAGAGCTCTAATATAATTGTGTTGTGTAGTGGTAATCCATGTGTTTTTCGATGAGATGGGATATGTATGTGTTGTGGGGAAGAATCTAGTGGGGGTCGTGCATGGTAGGAGGATGGAATGAGTTTGATGTCCTTCATGTTCAGGATAACCTACTACTATA
Organism: Viscum album; assembly: GCA_963277665.1. Lineage (NCBI taxonomy): Eukaryota > Viridiplantae > Streptophyta > Magnoliopsida > Santalales > Viscaceae > Viscum > Viscum album. Next base: position 1,429,147,981 of record OY728140.1, on the reverse strand, counting down.
ATGATGGTTGTGATGTGATGGAATGTGTGACTTCAAGTGATGGGATATGTGACCGTGTTTTGGGGAGGTGGTCTTGTTGTCTGCGAGACTGATGTGATGTGATCGGGTTGTGGGCTGGTGGTATATGTTATTCGAAAGAGATTGGAGAACCATGATATATAACGTTGGAGACTGTATAAGGACCCGACCTTAAACAATATAGAATCCTGAATTAAATGAATAATTCACATTGAGGATCTTTTTATGTTTAGAGTTTTAGAGAATTAGGCCATAACTATTACATTACTTCTCAGAAATTTAAAAGTAGAAACTTCTACTCAGTTTCCATTTTTGTCATTAAATGAAAAATCTTGACAAAAATTTATTTCTAGTTCCATGTTATAGACATGATGAATTTTCCTTGATCCCAACCTTGACCCTATTCATCTCTTATGTCCTGTGAATTTTTTTTCAAAACTTGGGATGAGTATAAAAAGCTGAGTAAGGGTTATAAAACAAAGAAATTGAACATTAGTTCGTCGATACATACATAACATAAGCTCTTTAACATACCTCAAGAAATCGTAAGATTTATATGGTAAACAAAAATCATAATGCTAACATGTGGCATCCATAACATACTTATATAATAGCTTTCGCAGCTACGTATAGAGTTACATTTGCAATACCCATCACTGTATATTCCCTAAATCTCTTAGGAGAAACATTCACGTTTACCTCTGTCATGTTACCCAATTCACTGGATAGCTATCTCGGGCTCACCCGCCCTAGGATTATCATAGAACCACCCATATACGTAACAATGCCGAAGAACCATAACATATTAATAAAACATAAAATAAAGGAAAGATAAAATTTCCACATTTCAATCACAATACATCATTTAAATATATTGACATAAAAAATCCATTATCAAAACTAATTTCAATTCCAAAATATATAAAAAAGTATATGGTATTTATTTTCCTTTTAAAAACATTACGACTTCTTAAAGAAGCCAAAAGATCAAATATTACTCGCGGTAACTGAAAAGGATGTTGTCACCACTTACATGAAAAGAAACATTATTTTTTGTCATTTAGTTAAATGCCTTGTAGAAAAATATTCCCTTTGAATGAAATGAAATTTCAAATGTTCTTATATAGCATATAAAATAAAGTCATGTATAAAACAAAATATGCCTCAATGAAAAGAGATTGAGACAAAGTCCCTTACCAAGATCATTTTGAAAATAAAATAGATCAATAATTTGTATTCACTATAAGTACACATTAATCAAGAATAAATAAAATATAATATATAAAAAATCATTTCTCACATAATCAAATAATGACATAAACAAGAAAAGTAATATCAACCAAAAGAATGGAAATTGGGCTAAGAAGTTCCCTTACCTCATGTCCAACTTGACCCGTTCATTCTTTATACTCCGAAATAATAAAATAAAGTTAATTTAAACTTGACTAAAAACATTTTTTTAATTTTATCATTCATTTTAAATCTATTATTACCATGTTTTTAACATTATGTAATCATTTAAGTTAATAATGGTCGTTTGGTCGATATTTGGTACTTCAGTCAAAAATGGACATCTTATAATTACAAGTTGCTCATGTGGTCAAAATATCATTATATACAGAATTAAATTCATGATTTAGATATCATATATATCATATATATCTAGTATATACAAGTATTTATAATAGTATATAACATTTAGAATTTAGAAATGAGAAGCATCGTTCATGGAGACGTTAAGCTATACGTACTCATGAACGCTAATTTCATTTCTATTTCATATTTAATGGAATGAAAACATAATGATGAATTGGTATATTATAATTTCAGTATAATATCATATATATAATCTCAGAAACTCCATCATTTATACATTCCACATATGGCATGAACGAGTCATATCACTTCGAAGGGGCGGTAGTCCGCACTTCCTCAAATGAAATTATCGTGTTTACCCATAATGGTAACCATTAAGATATGCTATAAATGAAAAATACAGAAGGTTAAAGGAAACATACACATAAAATAGATCATATATAAATACATTTCCATCATAATATCCACCATAAGGGGTGGTAGGATAATATTGAACAATCATCGTTTCGTGAGACATTAGTTTTCCGTCCAATGAAACAGTATGTTTTTTACCCATTAGATGGAGGTGTGTGTAAGTGTAGTTTGAAACATTATCATAAAAAAACCTATTATATTGAGAATACTTGTGTTGTTATAAAATAAAGGACTAAAAATATTTTAGTGGCTTGGAGAAGTAAAAAAATACAAAATCACTTAAGAGAAGACGTTACCTTTAAATCAGGTAACTCTCTTTGGTTTGAACCAAAAGGGTTTCTTGAAGTTCCTTATGCCTAAGTTAAGTCTTCTAAGAGTAAGAGAGGGATTTTGGGAGCTTATTTGGGTAGAGTTTGGTTGATACAAGGGGCATGAGAGGTGTGATTAATGGGTTAGAGGTGAGGGATTTTTATAAGGGGAAGGAGGGGCTCTTTAAGAAAGTGTGAAATTATTCTCTTATTATATAATTATTTTCGGTTTATAAATGTCCAAAAATTAATAAAGTCAAAGATAATATGAATCATAGTAGAAATAAAATAATCAAATAAGAATTGGACTCGTTTTGGATATTATTTTAATCTTTATAATCCTACTTATTTAAATTATTTATTAATGAGGTAAACACTACATCATTATTATGTCCTAAATAATTTAATTTATTTGATGTCTAAAAATTATAAAAAAAATACCATAATTTAGGAAATATTTTTATATTTCTAATGAATATTTATAGTCAAATATATAAGTTATATAACCCTATATTAAAATTGTTTTAGCAAAACAATACATGTTTATGATATTTTTATTTTTCATTAAATAAAATTTCGTTAATTACATTATCTTAACCAAGTGGCTTTAAAAGGCCAAAAGTCACACCGAAGGAATTTCTTGGTCGGAAAGTACTCATCCAATAAGTTTAAGACAAGTTCTAAGGTAATTTTATATTATTATAATATTGTTTTTACCTTGAATTATCTAATTTACCATTAACCGTGGTAAATAAAAGTCAAAAGTTACTATTCACCAAAAAAATAATTTCATCTTAATGAAGCACATTTTACATAATAATAACAACCATGTATGTTGGATTTTGGAAATTCAATTCACAGAAGAAGTAAAATTTCATTGAAATGAAAAGGTCGGCTTTTTTAACTACTACTTAGTGTTTTCACTATTCATCAAAAATTAATGTTTTTCAAAAAATACAAAAAATTCAGCCTAAGCTTCATTTGATATTTGAATTAAAAAACGATGTCTATTGTTACAAATTCAATACATAGAAGTTGCATTAATTAATTTAAAATTACTTCTCTTTGTCAAAACAAAAGGCACGTTTTTGAGAAATAATAACTATCAAAAGACTGACACTTCTTTTTGTCCAATTTCAACGTGAAATTACTTCCAATGACCAACATTGGATGAAATGGTAAGAATATAATCTAATTAATCCTTAAAACTAATTAAAAAGATAATATAACCATATAATTAAATTATATTAAAAGGAAGTTTTGAAGTAAAATACAATATTTTTCACTATTCATTAGAAAATGAATTTTATCAGAAAAATACCAAAATTTTACCCAAAGTAAATTTTAATGTACTGATTAAAAAAAAGAATTTTATTTATTAAAATAGAACATATAAAATTCACCAATACTATATTTAAATAGGGTTCTCCATTAAAAGGTTGTAAATCGACCTTTAAAAAAATATTAGAGTATTTATGCTTAAAATTAGATTAATTAACATTTTAAGCCACTAACTTTTATTGGATAAATGTAAAAACATTTAACAAACATGTATAATCATATTATAGTTAGTTTTATTCATTCCAGCCATTATAACAGCTAGGCATTAACTACCATTGAAAATAATATTATTATATTATTAGTGTGGAACATAAGATTTCAAAGAAACCCATTGTTGCATATTGGGTGCGCCATCGAACATAGAATCCTATATAAATTTAAATTAATATTTAATTCAAAAATATTAATAAATATGAAAATATCATATTTCTTTATTTACCTGGGATTTTACATCCTTCCCCCTTTTGGAAATTTCTTTCTCATAATTTTTATTCACTTATAAAGTATATGGTGATATTTATCTCTCGTAGCATTTTCTGATTCCCATGTTGCCTCTTCAACCATATGGTTTTTCTAAAAATCTATTACCTGGTGAATTACCTTATTCTGAAATACTTTCTATCTTTGGTTAAGAATCTGGACTGGTTGTTCCTCGTAATAGAGATTCTCTTCCAACTAAACTACCTCTAGGCTCAAAACATGAGATGGATCAGACATATACATTCTAAACATTGAAACATGAAAAAAAATTGTGTACCTATCATAAAATTGGAGGTAAAGCCACTCTGTACGCAACTGATCCAACTTTCTCCAGGATTTCATAAGGTTCAATAAACCTCCGACTCAACTTTCCCTTCTTACCAAATCGCATCACACTCTTCCATGGAGAAACTCTAAGAAAGACATCATCACCTACCTCAAAAGAAAGTTCCATCCTCCGGTTATCCACATAACTTTTCTGCCTACTCTGAGCTATTTTCATGTTCTTCTGAATCAACTAATCTTTTTCTGCCATCTATTCTACCAATTGTGGTCCGATCAACATTTGTTCACCTACTGCATCCCAAAAATCTAGAGTTCGACACTAATTCCCATATAATGCCTCAAGTGGAGACATCTACATAATGGAATGAAAACTGTTATTATATGAAAATTCAACCAATGAATGATGTTGGTCCCAACTCCCCTGGTAATCTATTGAACAAGCACATAGCATATCCTCCAAGGTCTGAATTGTTCATTCTAACTACACATTTGATTGAGGATGAAAAATTGTACTAAAATTTAATTTACTACCCAATGACATCTGAAGGCCTTTCCAAAATTTAGAATTCAACATGGGATCGTGATCAGATACAATAGAAAGGGGAACGCCATGAAACCTGACTATCTCTTTAACATTCAACTGAGAAATTTGATCTATAGAAAAAGTATCTCAAATTGGATGGAAATTAGAAGATTTAGTCAATCGATCAACAATAAATCAGATTAAAATTATTACCTTGAAATGTCTTCGGTAATCCGGCAATTAAGTGAATGGATATATTTTACCACTTCCAATCTGACACCGGTAAAGACTGAAGCATCCTTTTTGATAACTTTTTCTCTGCTTTAACCTGATTTCAAGTCAAACACCTCATAGTAAAGTCAGCAATATCTCTTTTCATTCCATCCCACCAGAAATACACCTGAAGTTCTCTGTACATCTTGTTACTTCCAAGATGAATTGAAAACAAAGAACTATGAGCTTCACACAATAACTCATTCTTCAACTGTAAATCACATGGAATGCATAATCTCTTCCCAAATTAAAAAATACAATCATTATGAATGTTAAAATCAGGCAACTCACCCTTCTGAACCAACTCTACCTTTTTCTGTAACTCATTGTCTCCCTTCTGCTCTTGATTAATTTCGTCTCATTGAGATGATCTCACTTACACCTAAAACAAAACTGAGGAATTTCCTGCACCAACAAGTTCAATGCCAAATTTCATCAAATAAAAAATCAAAGGATCTCGTTCCAAAAATAGAATTTTTAATGAAGAATTACTTTTTTGACTCAAAACATCTGCCACTTTTTTTTTACTTTTATCATATTGTAATTGATCATGCAATCATAATCATTGATTAATTCCAACCATCTCCTATATCTCATGTTCAATTATTTCTGAGTGAATATATACTTCAAACTTTTATGATCAGTATATATTTCACACTTTACCCCATTCAAATGATGCCTCTAAATTTTTAAATAAAAAAACAGAAGCTAATTCCAAATCATGTGTAGGGTAAATTAACTCATTAGGTTTAATTGACATGAAGAATAAGCAATTACCTTGTCATTCTACATAAGGACACCCCAATTCCTTTCAATGAAGCATCGCTGTAGATAAAAAACTCACTACTTCTCGATTGTAGTTCCAAAACTGGAGCATTCACCAATCTTATTTTCAATTACTAAAAATTATCATCACATTATTTTGTCCAGATGATCTTAACATGTTATCGAGTTAACTTAGTTACTGGACTAGATGGCTGTGAAAAATGTTCATCAAACCTCTAGTAATAACCTTCCAAACCAAGAAAACTACAAATCTCAGTTATATATGTGGGTCTTGGTCATTATTCAACAACTTTTGTTTTATAAGGATCAACAGTTATGTCATTTTTTGAAACAATGTGACCAAGGAATGAAATTTTCTGTAACCAAAACTCACACTTGTTAAATTTCTCATACAGTTTCTTTTCTTTTAAGGTTTTCAAGAAAAACATTAAATTCCTTTCATACTCCTCTATACTTTTAGAAAAAACCAAAATATCATCAATGAACACAACCACAAACATATCCAAGAACTCACGAAAAGTTTTATTCATAAGATCCATGAGTACAAAAAGTTCATTAGTAAACCCAAAAGGCAAAAAAAATTCATAATGACCATATCTAGTATGAAATGTGGTATTTGGAATGTATGCGTCTTTTACTTTCAAATGATTTTACCCCAACCACAAATCAATCTTAGAAAAATACTGAACTCACTAGAGTTGATCAAACAAATCATCGATATGAGGCGAAGGATACTTGTTCTTAATAGTGATGTTATTAAATGCTCTATAATCAATGAAAATTCTCATTGATCCATCTTCCTTTTTAAGAAATCAGACAAGAGAACCCCATGGTGATGTACTGGCTCGAATGAATCCTTTATATAATAACTCATGCAATTGCTTATTTAACTGTAAAAGTTCAAATTGATCCATTCAATATAGGTGGTGTTGAAATTGGAATAGAATTAGGAACTAAGTCAATAGAAAATTCAACTTCTCGATCAGGTATAATACCATGAAACTCATCAAAAAAACATCAAGATACTCATTTACCACTGGTACATCATTAATCTGAACAGTTCCTTTATTTTTAACAATATGTGCAAGGTAACATTAATTTCAATCTTTTACTAGTTTCTCAGCTTCCAGATATGTTATCAAAAGTAAACATTCATTCTTGTAAAAAAACAAAAACATATTATTGAAAAGTAGCCCCTTTATCTCTATAGTAAATCTTATAATGATAAATCGAAAGCCAATCCATACCCAGAATAACATCAAAATCAACTAGATGAAAAACAATAAGTTTTGTAGGTAGATTATTTATGCACACAAGGATAGGAAGGTTCTTATAATTTATTTCTAACTCAACATTTCCCCTTGTGTTTTTACAATAAGTTTAGGATTCAGATCTTGAGATGGAATTCCCAATTTACTAGAAAACTTCTCAGAAATGAACGAATGTGTAGACCCCAAGTCAAAAAACACATTGGCATAATCAGAACAAACAAACAGTTTACATGATACTACTTCATTTGATGGCCCAACATCTATGGAAGTTGTTGAAAAGGACATCACCACCCCTTTTTTCTTGTAGTCTGGTTGCTTTCCCTCAGTTGAGTTCTTTATTGGACACTCATTTGCATAATGACCCATTTCATTGCACTTAAAAAATTTCACAGATAGTAAATCATATTTTTTCTTACCATTACCCTAATCTTTTTTAGTACAATTATGTGACATATATCCCATTTTACCACATCGGTAGAACTTACCAGAATTCAAAAGTCATTCCTCAACATGCTTTTTACCACAATTCTCAAAAACTGTAATCTTAAGTTTCTTACCATCAGACTTTTTTGAGGATTTCTTCCCTTTCCTCTACCACCTCAACCTCTTATTCTGTTATTTGTGAAAGAAGACCTAATCATCGGAAAACTCTATCTCTTCCTTCTCTGCACATCGAACAAGTTTTTCATAAATTTTTAACTCGCGAGAAGACAAAGCCCTTCGATAATTTGGATTTAATACCGAGTAAAAATGGTTGATTTTGCTGTCAATATATCATATGAAATTTAGATCATGGCTTGCTAGTCGAGTAAATTTTGCTTTATAAGCAGCCACTAACTCATCCTCCCAACTAAATTCAAGTAATTGTTTTCCCATCCTAAGATGAACCACCATAGAAAAATATTTCTCAAGAAACATTTCTTTGAATTCATCCCAATCAAGAGTATCAATATCCTCACTATCCCTTATATTTTCACCATCGACCACCACTAATCAGCTTCGCCTTTAAAATGGTAAATAACAAGACTAACCTTTTGATGTTCCGAACACCCCCTGAAATCAAAAATATTTTCCAGTGCTTTAATCCACCCTTCATCTAGCACAAGGTCAGATGATCCTCTGAATGATGGGCGATTTTCCCACTTGAAATGCTCCACTACTGACACGTTCCTCTACGGTTGATCTGGCTGATCTCATGCATGGATACCACAACCATTTATAACCTTATTCAACTGTGCCATCACTGCAACAAACTATTCAATTCCAATTCTGACCATCTCAAGTTGCTGATTTCGAAGGGTTTCTTCCTCCTGATGTCGTCCCATCATAGCTACCTAGTTTCCTCTATGGAAAACATTTTGAACCCAGAAATGTCATATGTGAAGCAACATTTTAATCTTTAAATGCTATATCACTTCAATATTACCATAAAATAATTTATAGACATTAATTTAACAAAATACTAACATCTAATGTTATCTAAAATGACATTTGATACCTACTTTAAGGACCCAACCTTAAATATTATATAATCCTGAATTAAATGAATAATTTACATTGAGGATCCTTTCAGGTTTAGAGTTTTAGAGAATTAGGCCATAACTATTACATTACATCTCTAAAATTACAAATTATACACTTCTACTCAGTTTCCATTTTTTTCATAAAATAAAAACTCTTGAAAACAATTCATGTCTAGTTCCATGTCTTAGACAACATGACTTTTCTTTGATCCCATCTTTGACCCTATTCATCTTTAAGACTTGTGAAAAACATTTCAAAACATGGGATGAGAATAAAAAGATCAGTAAGGGTTATAAAACAATGAAGGAAAACATTAGTTCATCAATAAATACATCACATACGCTCTTTGACATACCTCATGAAATCATAAGATTTACATAGTAAACAGAAATCATAAATGTAACTTGTGGCATCTATAACATACTTACGTTTTGTCATTCGTAGCTATGTAGGGAGTTACATTTAGAATATTCATCACAGTATATTCCCTAAATCTCTTAGGAGAAACATTCATGTTTACCTCTGTCACGTTACCCATTACATTGGAGAGCTATCTTTGGCTCACTTTCCCAAGGTTTATCATTGATTCACACGTATACATAATAATTCAAAAGAAACATAACATATTCATAAACCAAAAAATAAATGAAAGATAACATTTATATATTTTAATCACAATATATCATTTAAATTTATTGACATAACAAATCCATTATCAAAACCAATTTCAATACCAATATATGTAAAAGATTATATGGTATTTATTTTCCTTTTAAAAACATTAGGTCTTGTTAAGGATGCCAAAATATCAAATAATACTCATGGCGGTAGAAAAGGTCATTGTCACCGCTTACCTTAATAGAAACATTTTTTTGTCTTTTTGTAAAATTACATATAGAAAAAGATTCCCTTTGAATGAAATGAAATTTCAATGGTACTTATACAGCGTATAAAATGATGTCGTGTATAAAAAATATTCCACAATGAAAAGAGATTGAGACAAAGTCCCTTTCCAAGATCATTTTGAAAATAAAATAGATCGATTATGTGTATTCACTATAAGTACACATTAATCAAGAATAAATAAAATATATGACATAAAAATTCATTTCTCGCATAATCAAAGGATGACACAAACAAGAAAGATAAGATCAACCCAAATAATGGAAATTAGGTTATGAAGTTCCCTTACCTCGTGTCCGAATTAACCCGTTCATTCTTTAATCTCCTAAATAATAAACTAAAGTTAATTTATACTTTCTTAAGAATATTTTTTGAGTTTATAATTACTTTTAAATATCGTATTACCATGTTATAAACATTATGTAATCAATTAAGTTAATAATGGTCATTTTGTCGATATTTGGTACTTGAGTCAAAAATGGACTTCTTATAATTACAATTTGTTCTTGTGTTCAAAAGTTCATTATATACAGAATTATATTCATGATTTATATATCATATATATCATATATATACAGTATATACATGTATTTATAATAGTACATAACATTTAGCGGTAATAAATGAAATGCACCGTTCATGGAGACGGTAAGCTGCACTTATGCATGAACACTACTTTCATTTCTCTTTCATATTAAATTGAATGAAAAAATAATGATACATAGGTATATTATAATTCTAGTATTATATTATATAGATAATCTCAGTAACTTCATCCTTTATACATTCCACGTATGGCATGAACGAGTCATATCTCTGTGAGGGGGCGGGAGTCCACACTTCCTCAAATGAAATTATTGCGTTTACCCATCATAGAAACAATAAAGGTATGCTATAAATGGAAAATACATAATCATAAAAAAAAATATATAATATATATCACATATAAATACATTTCCATCATAATGGCCACCATAAGAGGTGGTAGGATAAGATTGAACAATCATCGTTTCGTGAGGCATTAGTTAGCCGTCCGCAGAAACTGTATATTCTGTACCCATTAGATGGAGGTGTGTGTAAGTGTAGTTAGAATAAATCTCATAAAAATAGACTAGTATTTTGAGGATAATGGTTTTGTCATAAAATAATGGAATAAAATCACTTTAGGTGGTTGGAGATGTAAAATTAAACAAAAGAACTTAAGAGAAGATGTTACCATTAAATCGGTAAAATCGCTTTGGTTTAAACCAAAAGGGATTCTTGAAGTGACTTGTGACTACGGAAAGGATTCTAGGAGTAATAGAGGGATTTTGGGAGAATATTTGGGTAGATTTTTGACGAGACAAGGGGCTTGAGAGGTGTGAGTAATGTGTTAGAGGTGAGGTCTTTTTATAAGGTGGGAGGTTCTCTTTAGGAAACTGTGAAAATATTATTTTATTTTTTATTGATTTTCAGTTTCTAAATGTCCAAAACTTATTACACTCATAGATAATATGACACATTATGGAAATAAAATCATCCAAAAAATTTTGGACATGTTTTCTATATTATTTTAATCTTTGTAATCTTATTTATTTAAATAATTTATTAATGAGGTAAACACTGCATCATTATTGTGTCATAAATAATTTAATTTATTTGATGTCAAAAAATTGATAAAAAAATACCATAATGTTGGAAATAGTTTTATCTTTATAATTAATATTCATATTCAAATATATCAATTATATAATCCCAGATAATATTTTTTATCAAAACAATATAGGTTTAAGATATTTTTAGTTTTACCTTAAATAAAAAGTTATTAATATCATTATCTTACCGAAGTGGCTTTAAAGGCCAAAAGTCTAACCCAGGGATTTTATTTGTAATCCATTACTCATACAATAAGGTTAGGACACATGTTAATGTATGTTTATATTATTATAATATTGTTTTTACCTTGAATTAGCCTATTTACCTTTAACCGTAGTAAATAAAAGTCAAAAGTTATGATTCAACAATAAATATTTTCATCATATTGAACCAAATTTTACTTAATAATAACAACCATGTATGTTGAATTTTTTAAATTCAATTCACAGAAGTTGTAAAATTTCATTTAAATGAAAAATTCAGCTTTTTTACCTACTACTCAGTGTATTCACTATTCATCAAAAATTGATGTTTTTCATAAAAATACCAAAAATTAAACCTAATCTATATTGGATATTATGAATTCAAAAAATATTTCTATTTTACAAAATTCAATACATAGAAATGGAATTAATTATTTTAAAATTGATTCTCGTTGTCAAAACAAAAGGCGAGTTTTTAAGAAATAATAACTATCAAAAGACTGACACTTGTTTTTATCCAGTTTGAAAGTGAAATTACTTCCAATGACCAAAATTGGATGAAATGGTAAAAATATAATCAAATTCAACTTTAAAACTAATTAAAAATATAGTATAACCATATAAATAAATTATATTAAATGGCAGTTTGGAATTAAAATACAATATTTTTTTACTATTCATTAAAAATTGAATTTTATCAGAAAAATACCAAAAATTTACCCAAAGTAAATTTTGATGTCCTGATTTAAAGGAATAATTTTATTTATTCAAATATAACATATAAAATTTTCCTAAACTATATTTAAATATGGTTCTCTATTAAAAGGCGGTAAATCGTCCTTTTAAATAATATTAGTCTATTTGTGCTTAAAATTAGATTTATTCACATTTAAAGCCTCTAAATTTTATTGGATAAATGTATAAACATTTATGAAAAATGTATAATCATATTATAGATAGTTCTTTTCATTCCCTCCATTATAATTTCTAGGTGTTAACTACCATTTAAAATTATATTATTATATTATTAGTGTGAAACATAAGATTTCAAAGAAACCCGTTGTTGCGTATCAGGTACGTCATTGCACATAGCGCCCCCTATAAAGTGAAAATTAATATTTAATTCTAAAATATTAATAAATATGAAAATATCATACTTCTTTATTTACCTTGGATGTTACATACTGAGAGTGTAAAATCAGAGGAAATGTGGTGTAGGGTATCCATTATTGATATGATTATTTTTATGTTATTTACTTGGCTTATATTATTTTGTGACAATGACTTAGTGATGTGGGGATAGATAGTTGACTTGTTTAAGTGTTGTTGATTATACCATTTTCTGATGGGTTTATTAGTATGGTTCTTTCACATGTGTATGAGAGACATTGGTTTTTTTTACTTTGTATACATGTATTCACACCCTATATATATAAACTAATTTTAAAATTTCTTGGAGGATTATGTGGATCGTGGTAGAAATTAATAGCATGAAAAAAATTGATAGTTTATATATAACTAATTTTTATTTTCTTTTGGTTATTGAATTTAGGAGACTTTTATCTATATCATTTTTTTATACATGCGTTATAGGAAGGTTTTGCTTTCCCTTTGTATTATTTCATAGTGGTGTTTTTATATTATTTAATTTTTCTCCCAATAATATATTATCATAATGTCAAATGCCTCATATTTTATGGGATTGGTATACCCTTGATGCTAGTTGCTGACTTGGGGCCTAATGGAGGGAGGACTCGGGAGGTCATTATCTCCCTTCCATTATTGCAGTATATTTGGAAGGGGGGATGTGACATAGTGGTATAAGAGGTGATGGATGCGAGATATGACTAATTTTGGAGTTATAAATACTGGGGATTGCATGGGTTGGTATGGAATTGTTTCTAGTTGACCTTCGTGCATGACATAGGTCAAGGAGAGAAGCTAGGACATAAGATATTAGTCCCCCCCGCCCCATTATCCATTTCATGGACTCTGGTATTATTGAATAACCATGTGAGGTTAAACTATTTATAGATTATATAACTTTGAGAGGAAAATGACTCGTGATGACTTGTGTTTCTATTTGTGTTGGGTTGTTTTGGGATGGTTAAACTGAATAAAGTGAATTAAAATGGATCAAAAAAATTCATATTATCAAGCATATAAAATTAATAATTTCTTTTTTATATATGGATCCAATATTCCTCTTATGTGTGTATTTAGTTGTTTTGTTTTAGATATATGATTTGGTTGATCATGGTAGGGTTGATCTAGTAGAGTGGCATGAGGCTTGGGAGATAGAGTTTCACCCTTTTTAGAGGCAGCTTTTGGGAAAGTATGAGGGAAGTGTTTTTAGTGTAGAGACAGAGTGCTGGTTGGAGGAGTTCGAGACCAAATTTAGTTTTATCTAGGCCTTGGTGGTATTCTGGGTCCCAATGGTTGTTAGTCATGCACAGAGGGTTGTATGCTAGTGGTGAATGTTTTATCTGGCTGATCAGAAGGAGGAAGATGTTTCATGGGTCAAATTTTAGAAAGTGTTATGAGAATAGTTCCTTTCATGAACCATGATGTTGGTGAAGAAGAAGAAGATTATTTATCTTCACTATTGGAGTATAATAGTTCATTATCTGGGAATCACATTCATGTACCTTTTATGTTTTTTCATGGATCTTTTTCTAGATGAGGAGTCTTGTGTGAGACATCTTAAGAAGGTACTATATCCTTATATCTAGTATAAAGTTACCCTTTTTACATTGTGAATATATTTTGAGGTTTAGAAGAACATTTATGTGATATATAATAAGTTCTCTTCAGGAGGATTACTATAAGAGGAGAACCAATAGGGTTCTTCAAAGAGAAGAGTTATCAGTGGAAGTTATCAAGAAGTAGAACCTTTTTGGTTTTGACCAATAGTTAATTGACCTCAATAGATTCCATTTTGGAATTCTAGGTCTAGTGGATTCCATGATTTCCTTAAATATATCACACTAGTTTTTATGGGGTTCATGTCCATTTATAGAATCAATACCTAGAGTTTCATCAGGATTATTCTAGTGGAGGCAGTCAGGTGTAAAACCAGCCTCATCAGCAATTTCCAGTGAGGTCATTTCAGTAACAAGGGAATCATACTTTTGATCCATCAAGGGGAGATAGAGTAGTTAGAGGATAACCTTATGATGTTCCTTGAGTTTAGGGACCTTGAACCAAGCATGGCCATAGAGGTGTTTGTTAGTAGAGAGTCATAGTAGCTTGGTGAAATTAGTTGCATGTTGTGGAGGCAACAATGCTAGAGGGTCCAAAGATTGTTCGAGGCATGGTCAGTTTTTCATCTACCATTCTTTATTCCCTATTTAATTTAGTATCATCACTCTCTATTATTACACACAATCTATTAAATTCTCTATTACTAGATATAGATAGGCTTCTTGTTCCCATAGTGTTGATTATGCTAATTAGAGGCTAGAACAACTTGTTTGATGTGTGATGGGGGTGTAGACTCATGATGGGGAAACATCAATACAATTTTGATATTTTCTTTCTATATATGCATCCATTAGATGAAATCATAGGGAAAATCATTTGTATTCTATATGGGATGTTATCGATTTATTTCATAGGAGAGTCGTTTTCTAAGGTGTGGATTCCCAGCGTGTTATTTTCATTGGAAATATGGTCTATGAGGTGACCGGTCAATGTATGGAGCCCCTTATTTATTTTTTGGATGAATTGTTTGTGGAATCAGTGGATTCTATGATAGTGAAGGTCCCCAAGTTTGTTAGTGATTTTTTGTAAGTTTTACTTGAGGAGGTTGTTGTGATACTCCCTCGTTGTGATGTTGAGTTGGGGATAGACTTGCAGCCTGGTACTTCTCTTATTTTGATGGCTCTTTATTATATGGAACCATCTGAGTTACACGAGCTGAGGATTCATATAGATGATCTGATGTGTAAGGGTTTTATCTAGACTAGTGTGTCACTGTGGGGGTCTCTAATGTTTTTATTTAACAAGGAAGATGATATTTTGTGGTTTTGTGTAGAATACACTATGTTGAATCAGGTAATAGTTAAGAACCTCTACCCTTTACCATGGATATATGATCTTTTAGACAAATTGATAGGGGTTAGTTGGTTTTTTAAGATCAATCTGTGGTCTGGATATTACCTGTTGAGGGTGAAATACTGTAATATCCCAAAGGATTCCTTCAGGTGAAGGTATTAACACTTCATGTTTGGGGTCTTGTTGTTCAATGTCACGAATGCACTAGCTATTTTCATTGGGATCATGAACTCCATGTTCTTCGAATACCTTGATCAGTTCATAGTCATGTTTATCAATGAAATATTTATCTAATATAATTCAAAGAAGGAACATCCTGATCATATTAGAGTTGTCTTATAGGTTCTTTGATTCCACAACATCTAAGGAATGTGATCCAAGTTTCATTTTTGGATATGAGAGGTGCATTTACTCAAGCATGTTATGTCTTGGTAGGGTGTGGTAGTATACCCATGGATAGTTTAGGAATTTGTTTCTTAGGAATCACCTAAGTATATAAAATTGGTTCACAATTTCCTTGGTATTACAGGATATTATATGAGGTTTGTTCATAATTTATCTCATGTTGAAACCCTTTTGAAAAGAGTTGACCATGAATAACATGGATTTTTTTAGATAGATCATCTCTTATAAGCATTAGGTTACCTGAATTGGATTTTGTTCAGTTCTCTAGTGCTTTTTTACTTGATGAGGTTACGATTTTAAGGTGTTTTCTTACACTTTCTATTTAGGATTGGGATGAAAGTTTATGGAGTAGAGGGAAGTTATAGGTTATGGTTCTAGTAAGTTAGGTCACCATGAGTGTAACTATTCCACTGGTAATCTAGATTTTTAATTAGTTTCTTTTATGCTAATGTTGTGGAAGCTTTACCACATTGGGGATCACTTTTTGGAATTCATGAATCAAAATAGTGTAAGGTATTTATTCTCATAGAGTGGTCATAATTATCAGTAGTAGAGTTCGGTGAATATTTTTCAATATTATGATTTTGAGATCTTCTACACACTAGGAATAAGGTAATGTTGTGGTTGATTCTTTGAACAGGAAGTCATGAATTGATATTGTCCAAAAACATAGGGATTTTTGTAATGGAATTGTGAAGTTGGTATCCATACACATGGATGCGAGGGTGGTTGATGGTATATGATATTTGTTTCAGTTAATGGTGAATTATTATATTATGTGGAATTTATAGGAGTATATGTGGAGAGACTCATAGTCATAGGTGGTGCGAGATTATGTTTTCCATGGTTATGCTTAAGTGGGGTTGTCATAGGATGGCTGGAACAACATCTTGTTTCATGGATGGTTGTTTATTATATTAGTGATGCATGAGGGATTAATTTAGGAGTTTAATAGCTCACCTTTGGTGGTAAAACTAAGGGTTTTCAAGTCGTATCATGGATTGAAGATACAGTTTTATTGGACCATGATGAAATGGGTGGTAGAGGATTTTTTGGTGGGGTGTTTTGTTTAAAAGTAGGTAAAGGTTGAGAATCATGTTTTTTATGGTTTATTGAATACATTGGTTTCTCCTAGGTAGAAGTGGGATGACATATCGATGTATTTTTCAAATTTTTACCCCAATATCATGGTGGTTTTGATGATATCAATGTGATCTTTGGTCAATTGAAGAAATCAAACCAATTCGAAGTGATCAAGGAATCAGTTATAGTGGATGCTTTGGCTAAGTGGTATGTGGATCAGGTTGAGTGGTTTCATGGATATCATTGTCTTATTTTATTAAATATGAAAACATATTTTACCTCATTATTTAGATTGGATTGTAGCATGATTTTATCACTTAGTTACACCGCAACCCTACTTTCCACCATTAGAACTATGGTTAGATGAAACAAACAATCTAGATGCTAATGGATATATTGTGTTCATGGGTGTTAGAATTTTGTGGATCTTGTAAATGAAATTTTCCCTTGGTTTAGTTTTATTATAATAATCATTGTCACTCATATATCGACAATGGTCTCATTTGAGGATTTGTAAGGGAGACTGTGTCATTATCTATTGTGTGGGATGGGGGCAGGGAAGGCATATGTTCTTGGTCTTGATGTGGTGTATAGAATGACAATGAAGGTTTGTATTGTTATTGATATGATGAGAGAATTGAATTATTAGAATAATTATTATGTCGATTAGATGAGGATGCCCTTAAATTTTAATGTTTTGGACCATGTGTTCTTGAATGTTTCCCATCAATGTTGGAAGTGGAGGTTTGGAAGGGGTTAATAATTATCCCATGTTTGTTGGTCCCTATGTGGTGATGGGGTGAGTCATCAAGGTGGCGTATTGGTTGGAGTTATCTGCACAATAGGAGAGGTTCCACAATGTCTTCTATATCTCTCAACTACTTCAGTATCTTCATGGTGACCCCATGTCATTTATTAGGGAGAGTTTGATATCATGGATGATGCACGTTTTGTAGATAATCTAGTAGAGATCCATTATTTCCAAGATAAATCACTTTATAGATGAACCATCCACTTGGTTCATGTGTTCTAGAGACAAGGTTTCCTAGAGAAGAGTACTTTGGAGAAAATGAAAAAGATGTGTACCCAGTACCCTGATCAATTTTGTGTTTTTCATTACTCTTTCTTTATTTTGATGTGATGTTTATATGTTGTTGTGTTATGAGATGTGTTTTTTACCCTTGATGTTATGTGTGTTATATGACACATGATAAATTTACAACATATAAATTGGGGAGGAAATAATTTCTAATTGAGATGTATTATACTACGATGCAATTAAACTCATGCGGTCAAGTTAATTCTACCTAGAGTGGATAGTATCATTACTAGGATGATGAAATTCCCTAATTCAGGTGTTTGGGGGATGTTTAGTTTTTTGGTTGCAGCGGTTTGTTAGTTTGGGCTATGTGGAGGTTGAGATGGATGTGTGGTGGTGTGGTTGTGTGAAATGAAGTGATTTTTTGTTGTTTATTGTAATTTTGTCGGAATTGTTATTGGTTTGTTTAGATGGTGGTGGCATTGAGGAGTAATGGGGTCATTGAGAGGTATCTCACGAGGTGGTTGATTAGACCCCTTTCCTTCAGGTGTTGGATTTAGATTCTTAACTGTGAGAATAATTTTAGAGGCATATGATTTAATGAACAATGAATTTCCATATATTTTTTAGGGATTGGGTGTTGGAGGTGTCCCAAAAAATGCATAAGGCGTTTTTATGGTGGGAGAAGTAGAGCTGTTGTAGTAAATTTACATCATGAATGGTTTACAAGACATGAATTGGTGGTTCATAGCTTGTGTAGCTGGCTATATTTCTATATTGAAAGTGGATGGGGGAATAAATGAAATGAATTCATGTCATGAATGTTTAATTTATTATATTTAATTAAATTAGGTTGAGGTTACGTGAATTTTGGAAGATGTTGGAAATTTTAGAAAAATTGTAGATTTCACAACGTGAAGAAGAAGACATCAAACCGATAGAAACCAACTTATTTTATAACCCTTTTGGAAAATTTATTTTCATTTAGAAAAAACTATATATATATATATATATATATCTAATATATTGGAGAACCATATCCTATATTGGAGGATCTACATCCCCCCTTCCCCCATCCTTTATCTGTTGGTTTTGGTGGATGCATTTTTGAGATTGATGGTAATCACTTCTCTTCCTATTCATCAATTTTCATCCATTATTCTCTCAAGGGTCTATGATGATGGTGTGTTTTTTGTTTGGGTTGTTATTTGGGATCTGTTTTTTATAACCCTTGATGTGGGGTATGTTGATCATTGGGATTTTCATGCAGTTGTGATTTTTAGATGTTTCTTCTTCACCCTACAGTTCATAGAAAGTTGGAAAAGCTTCTTTGGGATTGGGAATCCATTGTTTATATTTATTGTGTATCATGTGAGAGGTGATTAACTTATTTTATCTAGGGGGGAAGTTTTAAATAACCTAATCAAGATAAATTTATTCGTAAATTGAAATTGAAGGGGAATGAGTAATGATTTATATGTTTTTAAACCTTTTATATTATCATGATACTGTCTTTACATGGGATGAATGCCCCATTTAATATCATGAATGTTGGTATCCTTTTTTATGATATATGTTTTGTGAAATGGAAACTTAAATTCTTCTTTTCTATATATCACAAAAAAATCAAATTGTATAAGAAATTATATTTTCATAATAAAATAGTTTCCCTTGGATTTTTGGATTATGTGATAACTCCCCAAAAATTATGTGAAATGTGATAAAATACTCTTTTTTAAATCTATAAAAAAATATATGTTTTTTGTTGTGTGGTCATTTTTGGGGTGTTGAGGTGATGGTTTTCTATTTGTGCTTCTGGGCAGTGAGGTGTTCCTTTTTTACAATTCTTTTGGGGTAGCGAGGAGGTGGTATTCTTGATCGTCCTCTTGGGGAAGAGTGGTGGTGGTTTTCTTCACTATTTTTTGGTGGTGAGGTTATGGTTGTTTTGTTGTGGTTTTGGGGAAGAAAGGTGATGGTTTTTTCTATTCTTTTGGGGTGGCGAGGTGATGGTTCAATTGGGATGACGAGTCACCTGTGATGTATGTGTTTTTATGCTAGAAGCTTGGGTAGTGATAGAAAATTTGTTTAATAATGATTGAAATGGATGGGTATTGGTTTGGATAATGGAATTTAAATAACTAATGAAAAAATAAATGATTGTATGTGTGGTTAAATTTTGGTGATGTTTAATAATGATATGAATGGGGTGGATAATGGGATTGGTGGGAAATATGATATGTGGCTTCTGCCTTGTGTAGTGTTGTGAATTTAGAGGTGGAAATGAATGTGGGTTCATTATGATTTGTTTAGTGTTTTCTTGTGAACCTATAGTTTGGCCTTGTGTGTGTCTATATTTATATTCTTTTAATATATTGTGATTTATTTTCACACCCCACCCACATTGTGAACTATGTGTCGACACCGGAACATTTATATTGGGGTGTTCATTCCAACATCTGAGTGACGAGGATGTATGAATGGATACACACCCCATTCCCAATCATAACCACTCTATCTCTTCTAGGTGAGTATATATGGATAGGTTGGGATGTCTGACAGTATGTTAGTGCACTAGGTACTGGCCCAGTTGTGTTCAGGTGATATGTGATATTATTGTGCTTTGGGGCGGTGGCCCAGGTGTTTTCGAGCAAGATGTGATATGTTTATACTCTGGGGAGTCTTATGATGGGGTCTATGCATGGTAGGAGGGCATGAGGTAGATGTAATTTATATTCATGATACCCTACTACTGTGGTTATAGTTTAAATGTGATGGCCCATGTAGATTCTGGTGAGATGAGATGTGGAAATTTTGTGGGGTGGTGGATTAGGTTTATACGCGCATAATGTGATGTGACAGTGCTATGGGGAGGTGGTATATTTTACATAGAAGAGATTAAAGAAAAAGGGAGTATAAAATTGGGGTGTTAGAGCATAAAATTAGTTGGAAAATTGTTTGAGGTACCCTTTATCAATATTCTTCTTAATATGTTATTATACATGGTTTTAATTATTTGGTGAGTATTCCTTAGTGAGGTTGTGATGGATAGTTGACCTAATTAGGTGTTGTTGGTTATACAATTTTCTCACGAGTGAAATAGTATTATTCCTTCACAGGGGCAGGAGAGATTATTGTTTTCATAATAACTATACTTTTATTCTCACCGTACGTATATTAACTAATTTTTTGTTTTTAAGGGGGATTATAGGGATCATGGTTGACATTACTAGCTCAGACCCTTTTGGACAATCATTGTGTGAATTCTTTAGCATTACATTTTGGTACGTACTTTTTTAGAATTTTATTTATATCAATTTTATTTATTTATAAATTTTGGGATGTTTTTCCTTTATATTATATCATGGAGTTTTTTGTGGATGGTTATTCTTATCCCATGATTCTATATTATTTGTGTGGGTAATGCCTCCCATTTTAGGATAGTTTTATACGGTCGGTGCTAGTGGTCAAACTGAGGCTTATAGGAAGACTATCTCAGGGGGGTCATTATATCTATCCTCCCATTACAATATCATTTGTGTGAGGGAGTTGTGACATATATCTTCATTCCATCCCATTTTTTGAGAAATTGAATCATTAATCTTGTGTATGTGCAGACTACCACCTCCAAGATTAATGAGTATCATTTATCATCACCACCCTTAATGGATTCTTGTAAGAATTAATTTCAGGAATATATATAATATTTATGAAATTTCTAATCTTTTATAAATGTTATTCTAACAGTATATAAAAAATTCCCTTATAAAATCAATATAGCATTCTCTCTTTTGGGTTAGTTTTGCTACCTAAATGAACAATAATTTTATGTTTATGTCATTAATGATTAATTAATGTTATATTGTGGTAACATAATCTAATAATCATGTATTTAAAATTTTATAATGATTATTGAATGGTTTCATTGATATTTAATATATTTATTAATCTATTACCATTTGATTGTTAAACACACCAAAACTAGTTCTCCACAATTTTCATTTTTACAAACCATACAATTATTATTCAATGTGAAAATAAGATATTATGAATCATTGAAACAACATGAATTTAGTGTATTAGATAATATATTAATTATGATTTTATTTTTATCATGAGTTGATCAAGAACACCATTAAAAACTAGTATGAAACAAGTAATCAGAGTTTCTGGCATCCGATTATAAAAATAACCCATAACCAACTAATATATTTGTAATAAATGGTTTTAAATGAAGTACATACATTGAAATATATATAAATACTGTTCTGAAAAAATTTATTAAGGTAGTTATGTTTATTTAATATGAGGTTTAGTTACGTTCGACTAAGTTGGGAATAAGGTAAGGGTTTTTGTATCTCAATTTTTCTTCATTGAGATATGATGTTTATTCACCACTTGTTTCTTTTTTTGTGGTGTATATGTTGGAAAGGGATTCCATTTATCAGAAATATTAATAAAATATATGGGCTTTAAAATTCTATACCACATTCTATCTTTCATTGGATTTTAATTCAAAATATACCGAAGTTGTAAGGTTATTTGTCTCTGTTTTCAAGTTCATGAGACATGTTTGACATTGTACACCATCATTTATTTTATATAGTATATTAAAATAACTATTTCTTTCATGTATGATGAGTATATTTCATTTTATGATATTTTAATCTCTGTTTCAGGGTAACCCTCTTATGTTCTTTTGATTCTTACATTATCAGTACCATAAAGGTTTTTTGGTAACTCAATTATCACTCATTGAGTTTTGATTGTTCTTCTAGAACACAATTCATATAAGATAGATATAGTCTAATATTTGAATTTATTTTTGGTATTTATTATTTTTTTAGGAATTTATATTTTTACCTCATATAAAACTTTTAAATTTTATTTTGATTCATGAATTATTACATTAATAGAGGATTTTGTGAAACAAAATTTCATTTCATTCAGTGAAAATGTTATTCCTTGAGAATTATTCTTCTATGTTTGATAATTTTTCAGTTTACAATTTTATAATATATTCCATCTTTTCTATCTTGTGAAAAATATTTTTGAAACTCAATGATTCATTCTTGAATAATTTCTTTCTAAAAGTAATATTTTTTAGGAAAATGACCCTACTCCTTTAAATACAGTTTTCCTCAATTTCCCTATTCATTATTAAAAAAATTCCTTTTCCTTTTTTTTGAAATAAAAATATGTGTTTACTCTTGTGATCTTTATATTATCCATTACTAATTTTCAAAGGGATGATTTAATATATTTTATGAAATGAATTTTCAATAAGATATTTCAAAATAAAAAAAACATTTTTCATTTGTTAAAAATATAATATTTTATCTTCCACTCGAAATTTCCTTTGCACAACCTTTATATATTTTCATGGTTCTATTAATTTTTTAATGTCAATTTTTACAATATTTTTTACATTAAATTTTTTAAAATGAATTTTGAATGTGATAAATGACTTCTGTTTCATGAAAATAATAGTTGTTTTTGAAAACTCTTTCTAAATGTGATCCATAAATTCCCAAATTAATTTATTTATAAAATATACTAAAAATAAGTAATATCCTGAGTAGGGATCGAAAACAAGGGATGGAAAAAGTATGTGAGTTCTAACAAAAATAAACTAAAACAAAAAAAAAACAAAATCCTAAACAGAAGTAGTTGGTGGAATAAAAAGAATGTGGATAAACGGGAGAAGCTAAAGTGAAATTTTATAATATGTCACGACTTGTCCTTGGGGCCCATGTCGTGACTACCTCAATCCCACCTTCCATAGTCTAGGGGCTAGGGACTAGCAACAAAGGCATAAATCCCTAGGCTGGGACGACATTGACTTTATAAAAGTAAACACACACAATTAGAGTACTCAACTGGAAGCAAACACTAAGTAAAAATTGAACACAAAAGATGCACTTGAAAGTAAAAGGGTTCGGAAATACAAGACCAATAGTAAAGTACAAGTAAAAGACAAACAGGTATAACTGAAAATACAAAACAAATGGAAGGGGACAAGAAGCTCCTGGATCATCAACCACAGATCCTATCTGTAGGGTAGGTATAGATAGCCTTCTCAGACCTCCACATCTGTCCATCTCCTCCGAGTACCAAATCGTCATGAGTTCCACCAACGGGTATTGTCCTGTCCTCGTACACTCTGCCTCGGTCAGCGCTGCCCGATGTCTGCATCCAACACAACGAGGTGCGGGCATAGCCTATGCAGGGGTGAGTATAACGATACTCAGTAAAGTCCCTGAGACCCTTAGGGTCTCACAAAATACAATAATTATAAACCATAATGTATTAATCAATGTATAAGCATTACTTATTTATATTCCCATACATATACCTAATTTATCTAGTAACCCATCTCAATCATTAGGAAAAACACAAAGGTAATTGACTCAGCTCAAAACAGGATTTTCATTAATGACACCAAGACTGTTGGAGAACTCCTCCTCTGTCGAGTATAGTGGCCCTATCGCGACTCTGAGGCACTACTCACTACCCTTGGAGTGCTGAGATACTCCTCCTATTGAGTACCGCAGGTCTGCTGCCAAACCAGTTGCTTCGTCCACTGTGTGTCTGTCGCCAAACAATGAGCTCCCCCTAATTGTCTATAGAGGTACTCGTCCTGTCGAGTACTATGGGTCTAATGAAAAAGCTGGCGCTCTGTCCGCCGTGGGTCTTCTGACAAATGGGGCGCTTCGTCCACTGGGCTAGTGGAATCACTCTGAGTCGAATCGGTCAAGCAGTGGTCAGGTCTACAGCTACTAGGTCTCTGCACTCCGTCTGCTCGTCTCTAGGAGGTTCTGATCAATGAGCTACAAGTGAATACTCCAAGTGTCATGAGGTCTCACATGAATGTATCTCAAACGATAGCCACGTCATAGGGGTCTCAGCGCAACAGACGGTGCGTCAATCAGACGCATGGTCTGTAAGTTATTAGCATTTTGGTCTCGGGGGCCCGATTGGATTCGTGTACAAACCAAACTGACCCTGACTAAACTATACCCCGAACTCCCGTGGGGTATACTCAAAGGGACGGCTATGCTCCAAGAATACTGTCGTTGCTGACGGTTCGTCAAATGGACCTCTAGTGCCAAAGATATGGCCCAACAAGGTAATGGGTCAATAATGGGCATGAGTCCGGTCTGACCCGGTCGGACCGACTCGGCCCAACCCGGTCTCGGTCGATCTAGTCAGACTCGCTGTGTCTGACCCGTCCCATTGGGCGGGTCATCCTGCTATGTTTTGACCACGTCCGCAAGGCCCGTCCTAGCAGACCGCGGGGGCGGTTCGACCCGATAGTCACCACGTAGGTGGCTCGGTGACTCGGCCCAGGAGACCAGGCCGGTTCAGCCAGCGACACTGCGTGGAACACCGCAGGTTAGCTCGGGTGGCCTATGGATGAGAGGCCAGTAGGTAGGCCGCGTGGGGAGCAGGCAGGCTGACTGGTCACCGACAGGCCACGGGGGCACCAGGCAGGGTGTGGCAAGCTGCGGTGGCGCCGGGCAGGCCACCGGTCAGGGGACGGGCATGCCGCCACGGGTGCGGGCAGTGCACCGGGGAAGAACGCTAGGGCACCAGGGGCGCCGGGTAGGCCGGGCAGCGCGCCGGGGCAGCGCGGTAGGGCCATGGGGGCGCCGGGCGGGCTGGGCTGCACGCCGGGGGGTGCTGGGCAGGTAGGCCAGCGTGTCGGGGGGTGCCGGGCTGGCGGGGCAGCGCGCCGGGTTGGTCTGGCAGTGTTCCGGCGAGGCGCGGGGGTGCGTCGGGGCGCCGCGGGGGTGGCGCGGTTCACGGAGGTCGTGGGTAGCATGGCCCTTATTTCCCATCTACATTATTATCACCTCTTTTCCATTTCATGTTGCCGCTTCGTGGAACATCACAAAGAATATTCGACGGATGGTGTCGGGCCGTGTGAGGTTGGCCCGAACTCTTTGCGTTTATGGTGATAGCAGTTGGGTCATCAATGGCACTATGAAAAAAAAATTTAATCACAAAACTTCACAACGATTCTTTTCAAATAAGATGAAAAAAGAAAATGAATACTTCTTAAGGTAAAACCCCCTACCTCGTATTTGTCGATGATCGATGACGGTGTCGCAGAAGGCAGACGTTGTTCCGTCAATGTCAGAGAAGGAAAATGGTACTCGTTGTTGGCGGAAGAGCGTTCGGAGGCGACGTCGTTGTTGGTGATGTTCTCTACGGGCGGCTTCTTCCTCTCACCCCAGATTAAGAGGGAAAAGATGGTGTTCGTCCATTTTTTGGTGATGACAGATGTTCTTCGTTGGGAGGATGAAATTCTCCCAAAGGTTCTCGAGAGCTCCACCAAAGATTATGGTAACCACAAAATGATATAAGATGACCTCTTATTATAATGTTGGCATAATGAATTCAAAATAATTCAAATAATTTCAAATTAATTAATTATTACATTAATTAATTTGTGGTTTGGCACACCTATGAGAGATGGTGAAGAGGATCCCCAATTTATTTGGGAGTTCCAAGAAGTTAATGGGGGGGGGGGGTTTAGGGGAGTTAATGAGCTCGGGTGGGCGCCACCTTAGTTATATCCTCCCAAGAGAGGTTATGTGTGGGTGGGCCCCAGACTAACCTCCTCTTGGAGGTTTTAACCACCATAGAACAAAAATAAGATATCTCTTATTTTTATTAAACTTAAATAAAAAACCCCAAAAACTATCTTTCACTCATGTCAGAACGCAACTGCAGTGAAGGTATCATTATGAAATTATCGATGCTGTGAGTTCAACGGTGCCCTTGTATTTTAGTTTCGATCACTGGTTCTAAAGTTACAAAACACCGCTCGCGCATTTACTGAACGTAGCCGAACAAATTTTCCTAAAATTATTATTTTTCACCCTTGACCCACTACGGTCGAGGTTAGGCTCTGCCTAGGCGAAACACACCCCAAAAAACCCAATGGTACTCTCAGATTTTCAATTCCAGTTACTATTTAGAAGTTATGTATTTTACAATAAAATAATTATCACTTAATTATTTTATTTGCAACCAAAAACTAACTTTTCTTGGTGGCCCGCACTAGCCAAAGTTAATATTTTCTTAAATAAAGTATTGCCTCACGAGTTCAACAGTGGTATCAGATTTTTAATCTTAGATACCATTTGTGAGATATAAGAATTGGAGAAATAAAATAATTTATTTTATTATTTTATTTACGGTTATGCCATTTTTGAAATTTCTCACAGGAGGCCCGTGCCGACTAATATTAAGTCCCTCCTAGGGTAATCCTGCTATCCTAAGTGAAAGAGTGGCCTCAGATTATTGATCTGAGTAATCGTTTAAGAGTAATTCCACTTTTTCAGGAAAACTGCTTGCACGCATTAATTTAAGCTTAACAAAACTCCAGAAATTGATTCTGGGCACACCGGGCCTCCGAATCAAGCGTCGTCAGAAACTAAGAACTCGTAAAATTCCCATGAATTTAAGAAAAAAAATTCCACTAAATTTCTAGGTCTTTACATTCTCCCCACCTCAAGGCTTTACATCCCCGTAAGCTACAACTCACACTAAGGGAACAAATGGGGGTACTGAGCACGCTTCTGAGCCTCCCGCTCCCATGTGATCTCCTGGAGGTTCCCGTGCTGCCAACGAATGTTCACTAGAGGTATTGATCATCCACACAGGACCTACTCTTGTCGATCCTCAATCTCCACTGGAACCTCCATGAATGTTTCCCCATCATCGATGTCCAACACTCCATGGTCGATGGTGTGGGAAGGGTCGTGCATGTATCTCCTCATCTGAGATATGTGGAAGATGTCTTTTACTCGGTGCAACTGAGATGGAAGAGATAAGAGGTAAACCACCTCGCGTAATCTGCTGAGGACCTGGAAAGGTCCGATGAATCACGGAGATAACTTGTCGCCTAGGCCAAATCTCCTTAGAATTCCTCAAGGTGAGACCTGTAGAAAGACGTGGTCACCATCCTCGAACTCCAGAAGTCTCCATCTCCAGACAACATATGACTTCTATCTACTCTGTGCAGTCTTCATCTGATCCTGGATTATCTGCACCTTCTTCCTGTAGCTCATACCATCTCTGGTCGTTAGGAAGTGGGCCGACATGGTGAGTCGGTTGATGATCACCCGAATAGATTCATGTCCCATGTACGTACGTGGAAGACCCATCACGAAGTCCAAGGATATCCCATCCCTCTTCCACTTAGGACATCTAAAGACTGAACCAAGCTTGTTGGTACCTAATTTTCCGCCTTCCGTTGCTGAAAAGGGAGGAATCGAGAGACAAACTTCACTACTGACCTATTCATACCTGGCCACCAGTGCTATCATAGAAGGTCCTAGTACATCGTCTCCACTCCTGGATGTACCTCTAGAGGGGATGTGTGAAACTCCCTCAATACTTCCTCCTAAAGTGAAACTGACACCATAGTACATCCTCTGATGAGGATGACATGCCACCCACCTTCAGAAAATCCATCAGGTGCATGCCCTGTGGATATCAAAGCACGTCAAATCTCGCAATCTGCATCCCCATGCTGCGCCTCCCTGACTCGTTAAAGATGTGGGCGAGTGACTGTAAGCGACTGAAGGAAGGTTCCTCCATCTCTATCCACAATCGGTATATGTAAAGTAGCCACCTGCTCTATAACCTCTCCTAGAAACTGTATACCAGATCTCCAACTGAGTACATCTGCTACAACATTCCCCTTCCCAAGAGTATAGACTATCTCTAAGTCATATTCGCGGAGGAACTAAAAAATTAAAACTCCTACTACCACGAGGGTAAGGCTGGCCGACTCAAGAGTGTTCAGCTGCACCCTCCTATGCATGAGTTTAACCTGTACTATCTGGGTTTCCTTTTTCACCGACTAAGGAAAACCTCATCCCAAAGTTGTAGATAAACCACAAACTTTTTACTAATACTATTAATCTTTGTATGAACAGTGGCTACCATGTCCATACCCAAACTAACGGCGTAAGGCCTCGACGCTTTTACCCAGATGTTCCAACTGAAACTCTTACCTCAAGGGTCAGATCACACCGTTGGAGTAAGTGTGATTATCTAGTCTCCTCCCAAAGGTTTCTCCAGATGTGAGGGTCAAGTCAACGGTTTAACCGGAAACTCTAGGTTTAGGACATGATTCATGGAAAGAAGGAATGATTGGTGCCTATGTCTATTAAGAGGGAAGTTAGTAGTAGACACATAACGTACCTCGAATCATTCCTAGATCTATTGGGGCACACTCCTTGACTGCATACAGCTACTCTCTTTCCCTTCCCTCCAGCTCCCTGAGCCTGGCGGGGACTACAAAGTCGGGTGGTTGTAACATGTCAAAATTTACACCACCTTACTCTGCTCTCCTAGCTCTACTTCCATGTCTTCTGCACTGCATATTCATCTGTCCTTAACACTTCCTCTTCTTGAAAGATTTTACACACTCAAGTCTCTAATACTAGCGCTAGTTTCCTACTTTACCACTACTAACATTCAATGGATGTATCCGCTTAGCCAAAGAACATTGAACTGCAAAGGTTCTCTCTAGAGTCCTAACATATGTAGTAATAACAGAAGAAAAAAAAGTTTTGGCTCAGATGTCCCTAAACACATTTCACTTGGAGGTCCAAGCTCCGAAGCACTGATCGTATCATATTCATCGAGTACCAGGAAAGATCGGTGTGCCTCAATGAATACTTAGCTACCAACATGTCGTCCTGCCGAAGAAGTATAAGTTCTAGAAAACTCTTAGCAACATTCTCAATCCAGTCCCCAGGCACCTGTGAGTCAGGCTCACCTTAGAACCTAAGGAGTATCTGGTGATGAAACACGTGTAAGGCACTAAGACAACATGTGTCATCTACTAATACTACCGGTTGTAACTCATGACCAACAGGTAGTGATATTGCTAGCACACTACCCGAAGGTACTGTCTCAGGCATCGGTCCACGTACCAAATCCTCATCACTATGAGCACCAACCACATGGTCACTCACTGGGAAACACTAGTAGCTATGTCCACCATCCACTCTACTAGTGTCTCAACTAGGCCGAAAACTCTAGCAATCACCTCCAGCAGGTCCTCTCCAGCCTGGAAATTTGTCTCGCCTCATAACCTCGAATGCCTCTACTACTGGAACTCATGCAACACGCTCTGTCAGCGTGCACCGTCCGCTAGTACGGCTGGTGGAATATTCTACTCAATGGGTGGTGGTGTTTCTGTTACACCACCCGAAGGTGACAACACAGTAATATGGCCCTACACTGGAGCCTCATCGCTCGGTGGGCCATCATCAGGTACTCTCTCAGAACTCCAAATGACTGTTTTCTTGGAGGAATCCTGAACAGATGTGACACAGTCAAACAATTTATACCTGGTGATCTGACCTGGTTTGAGTTGACTTAAAGAAAATTTTTTAAAACACCCACGCAATCAGTGTTTTCATACACTGAGTTAGAAATCAGTAGTCAGGGTCCTGGTGTATGGATAAGTCGGTTGCCGCACCAACACTGGACTCCTTGAATGGAAGACCACACTCAATTCCCTTAACACAATTGGTTTACAGTAATGAAATATTAGAGCCCTAATTTCTGCGGTAGAACCAACTCCTCTGATAACAATTTTTCACGAAATGTCCTCAGGGGCCGTGTTGTCACTACCCTAAGCCTGCCTTCCATAGGCTAGGGGCTGGCGACTAGCACCAAATGTGTAAATCCCTAGACTGGGAAGGCATTGCCTTTATAAAAGTAAACACACATAATCAGAGTACACAACTGGAAGAAAACACTAAGTAAAAAATGAATACAAAATATGTACTGGAATGTAAAATGGGCCAAAAATACAAGCCCAACAGTAAAGTACAAGGAAAAGACAAACAGGTACAACTGAAAAGACAAAACAGCTAGAAGAGGACAAGAAGCTTCGGGATTGTCCACCATGGATCCTATCTGAAGGGTAGGTATAGATAGCCTCCTCAGTGCTCCACTTCGGTCAATATCCTCTGGGTACTGACTCGTCGTGAGGTCCACCTACGGGTACTATCCTGTCCTCATACACTCTGCCTCAGTCAATGCTATCTGACGTCTGCATCCAACACAACGAGGTGTGGGTATATCCCATGTAGGGGTAAGTATAATGATACTCAGTAGGGACCTCGAGACCCTCAGGGTCTCACAAAATCAAACAAGGATAAACCACAATGAATAAATCAATGGATAACCATTACTTAAGTATATACCCATAAATATACCTAAGTTATATAGTAACCCATCTCGATTATGAGGAAAAATACAAATGTCATTGACTCAGCTCAAACTAGGATTTTCATTAACGAAACCATGACTTTTGGAGAACTCATAATCTGTCGAGTACAGTGGCCATGTCGCAACTCCGAGGCACTGCTCACTAACCTTGGACTGCTGAGGTACTCCTCCTGTCGAGTACCGTGGGTCTGCTTCCAAACCAGGCGCTCTGTCTGCTGTGGGCCTGCGGCCAAACCGGGCGCTCACCCTAATAGCCTACAGAGGTACTCCTACTGCCTAGTACCATGGGTCTGCTTCCAAACCAGGAGCTCCATCCACCGTGGGTCTGCCGCCAAACCAGGAACTCCGTCCACTGGGCTAGTAGAATCACTCCGAGTCGAATCGGTCAAGCACTCATCAGGTCTACAACTACTAGGTCTCCGCACTCGGACTACTCATCTTTGAGAGGTTCCTCTCCACAAGATACTGTTCGATACTCCAAGTGTCACGAGGTCCCACGTGGAAGTATCTCAAATGACTACCACATCATAGGGGTCTCAGTGTAATAGATTGTGCGTCAATCAAACGCCCGGTCTGTGAGTTATTAGCATTTTGGTCCCAGTGGCCCGATTGGATTCATGTACGAAACAACCTAACTGTGACTCAACAATACCCCAAACTCTTGTGGGGTATACTAAAAGGGATGACTATGCTCCAAGAATACCAACACCACTGACGGTTTGTCAAATGGACGTTCGGTGCCAAAGATATGGCCCGAGAAGCTAATGGGTCAGTAATGGGCCTGGGTCCGGTCTGACCCGGTCGGACCAACTCAGCCCAACCCGGACTGGGTTGACCCAATCATACTTGCTGGGTCTCACCCATCCCATTGGGTGGGCCAGCCTGCTATGTTTTGACCCTGTCCGCTGGGCCCGGCCCAGCCGACTGTGAGGGCGGTTTGGCCCGATAGTCGCCATGTAGGCGGCTTGGTGACTCGGCACGGGAGACCGGGCCGGTTCGGCCATCGACACAGTGGAGAACATCGCTAGTTTTCTTGGGAGGCCAGCGACTGGGTGGCCAGCTGGTAGGCTGCGTGGGGCGTGGGTAGGACGGCTGGTCACCGGCAGGCCGTGGGTGCACCGGGCAGGGTGCGGCAGGGTGCGGTGGCGCCGAGAAGGCCACTGTTCAGGGGTCGGGCAGGCCACCATGTGTGCGAGCAGCACACCGGGGCAGCACGCTAGGGCGTCGTTGGTGCTGAGCAGGCAAAGAAGCACGCTGGGGCAGCGCGTTAGGTCACCGGGCAGCACGGAGGGGGGCCTTTGGGCAGGCAGGGTAGCATGCCGGGGGCGCTGGGCAGGACGAGTAGTGCGCCCGGGGGCGTCGGGCAGGCGGGGTGGCGCGTCGTGGGGTGTCGGGTTGGCTGGGCAGCGTGCCGACGAGGGGCGAGGGAGCGTTGGGGCGCCGCATTGGCAGCGCAGTTCGCAGAGGCCGTGGGTAGCGCGACCCTTGTTTGCCATCTACGTCGTTTTCGCCTCTTTTCCATGTCGTGTTGCCACTTCATGGAACATCACAAAGAAAATTTGACAGAGGGTGTCGGGCTATGTGAGGTTGGCCTGAACCCTCCATGTTTTTGGTGATAGAAATTGGTTCATCAAAGGCATGATGGACAACAATTTAATCAAAAAACATCCCAACGATTCCTTTCAAAGAAGATGAGAAAATAAAAGGAATACTTCTTAAGGTAATCCCCCCTCCCACGTATTTGTCGATGATCGATGACAGTGTCGCGGAAGGAGGACGTCATTCTGTCAATGTCGGAGAAGGAAGATGGTACTCATCATTGGTGGATGAGCGTTCTGAGGTGACATCATTGTTGGTGACATTCTCTGCGGGGGGCATCTTCCTCTTGCCCCAGTTGAAGAGGGAGAAGATGGTGTTCGTCCATTTTTGTTGATGACGGGCGTTCTTCATTAGAAGGATTAAATTCTCCCAAAGGTTCTCCAGATCTCCACCAAAGATTATGCCAACCACAAAATGATAAAAGATGGCCTCTTATTATAATGTTGGAATAATGAATTCCAAAGAATTACAATCATTTCAAATTAATTAATTATGCCATTAATTAACTTGTGGTTTTGCACACTTATGAGTGAAGGTGAAGAGGCTCCCCAATTTAATTGGGAGTTCCAAGAGGCTAATGGGGGGGGGGGGTTTAGGGGAGTTAAGGAGTTTGGGTGGGACCCACCATAGTTATATCCTCCCAAGGGAGGTTATGTGTTGGTGGGACCACACTAACCTCCTCTTGGAGGTTTTAACCACCATGTAACAAAAATAAGCTATCTCTTATTTTTATTTAACGTAATTAAATATTCCCAAAAACTATCTTTCACTCACGTCAAAATGGAACTGTGGTGAAGGTCTCACTAAGAAATTACCGACGCTGTGAGTTCAATGGTGCCCTCAGATTTCAGTTCTAATCACTGGTGAAAATGTTACAAAACGCCGCTCATGCGTTTACTGAACACACCCGAAACAAATTTCAGAAAATTACCATCAGTCACCCTCAACCCACTACGGCCGAGGTTAGGATCTATCTAGGTGAAACACACCCCAAAGAACTCAATGGTACTCTTAGTTTTTCAATCCGACTAACCATTTAGAAGTTATAAATTTTGCAATAAAATAATTGTCACTTAATTATTTTATTTGCGGCCAAAAACTAACTTTTTCTGGTGGCCTACACCAGCCAAAATTAATATTTACATAAACAAAGCATTACCTCATGAGTTCAGTGGTGGTCTTGGATTTTTAATCCGAGCTACCGTTCGTCAGTTATAAGAATTTGAAAAATAAAATAATTTATTTAATTATTTTATTTAAGGTTATTCCATTTTTTGATTTCTCAAAGGAGGCACGCGCCGACTAATATTAAGTCATGCATAAGGTAAACCTGCTATCCTAAGCGTAACGGTGCCCTCAAATTTCTGATCTGAGTAACCGTTTAATAGTTATTCCACTTTTTCAGTAAAACTGCATACGCGTGTTAATTTAAGATTAAAAAAATATCAGAAATTGATTCTAGGCACACCAGGCCTCAGAATCAAGCGCCGTCAGAAAATGAAAACTTGTAAAATTCCCACAAATTTAAAAAAAATCCTCCGAATTTCCGGGTCCTTACAAAATAAGTGAAAAAACTAACAAAAAAACGCAAGAATAAAAGGATTAAAAAAATAAGGGAAAACTAGATTGATATTAGTTTTTAGAAATGATTTCCCTTTTTATATCAAAATTAAAAATTATTATGAAATAGTTGAGAAAGAAGGATGTCGAGTTGTTTCCGTATTTCATAACTATGAACATTTTTCCATTAACAAACTGTAAGGAATTATTTCATTAACTCAGAGGAAATAATTATTCCATCCTAGATAATATAGGAGATAACAATTTAAAATTTGAGTAAATAATTTATTACATTAAGAGAAAGTATTCACTATCATCACCAATTAGTTTTTAGATTATTGTTAAAAGTGTACTCAAGTTGAATAGAGTTGAGAAAATAGATCTTAAATGATCACACTACTGACCATATACTTGAACCTCATTTAAAATTTCAAATTAATGAAAAATAATGAATTGAATTCTCACTATAATGATTTAATATCCCCTAAATTTCATCTATATATATTTTATTAGAGAAGAAAATAATTAAATCTAGTGGAACGAACTAAATAAGATCCATAGACAATAGTATTGAACTTGATAATGAATGGGAAGTGTTCAACTCATTTTAATATGATCTCCCTAAACAATATAGTTTAACATTTTTACAGAAACAAAAATATTCAATTAAAGCATAAAAAACAACAAGAATAAGAATATATTCTTATATAATGAGTTGAACCCTCCTATAATGTGGAATCCTCATGAGGTACGGTTCATCCAGAACTTGAAAACACATCTTTTTCCACAATTCTGAAATACTCAACTCACATCCTACTAAAATCAAATGAATGAACCGAATATCAACCTAAAATACATTAATTAAAAATTGTAATTTAATTGTATCTACATCATGAATAGGTGATTATTCCATCATGGGTTTTTAATGATCCATGTGCAATACCATTTGATTAGTGTAGACCTAATTGTTCTCGACTTCAACTTTAGAAAACACATACCATCATTTTATCGAACATTTGGCATATATCTTCATATGTAAAATAGGTTGTCATATTAAGATTCACGGAGGCCCCATTATCTTCTTTTGAACCAACAAACAACAAAAAATCAATGAGGGAAATTCTATATTTGATTCTCTGATGTCAGAACTATTCTTTTCTAGCATCGAACGAACTCAATTCATCATGAGACAATGATTTTATATCCAAATTCAAACATAAAAAATAGTGGATCAACTTATTTAGTCTATCGTAGATCCAACATTCATCCTAATCCTCTCTTCGGTAGATCATGTTCTTCCCAAAGATTCATTCTCTGTGTTGGACAAAGATCAGGTTCCATTCAAACACCTTATAAATCACAAACATTTAATGAAATAGGGATATCACTCTTAATCATTCCGAAAGGATTTATTTACTTGAATGTTATTTTTCCTGAATCATCCTCTTAAATTATTTATAAAATAATATTTTTGAGTGATTTAATTATTTGTATTAACCATTTATAATCATTAGACCAATTTTAGTGATATCATTTGGAAATTTTGTAAAACCCATTTTTCATTCCATAATTACATTATTATGTGATAAATGAAACTCATTTTCTTCCAAACAGTTTTTTTGATATATTGAATGATTGAAAATTTATAGCAACCATATTCATAGATGATTATAGGTGAGGTCATATATCACCCCTCAATGTATTAGTCTACATTTTACATCTCATGATATAATAATGTTCAACATGAACCCAATGTAGTTTATCTATGTTCTCAAGATTGAATGTGAACCAAATGTTGCTTATATAGGTTCCTCAGATTGACCGTGAACATGATATGAGTTACCTAGGTTCACAAGATTTAGCATAAAACCGGTACATGTTACCTAGGTTCTCATGATTAATGTGTGAACCTGAGATAGGTTAGCTAGGTTGACATGACTTAGCGTGAACTCGTTGTGTATTAGGTAGGTTCACATGATTGAGTGTTGATGTGATGCACTATTCTAGGTTCACAATGTTATGGTTCATTGTCATTATTAATATGTTACATTTTTTTGTTATATGCCTATTATTATTATCCTTGGATAATATTTATTGTCTCATGATTATGAATACTTTCTCCATGGTATATTTTTGTTCATTTAAAATTATAAGACCATCTATCAAGTCTTATAAACAAATCTTATTGTTCCATGTTCTATTAATGTGATATTTCTCTTTCGATAATGTTTTCATATATGATTTTATTCCATTAAACAAAAGTTGAATTTTTTTCCCTTACTAATCATTTGAGCACGCCCCTTTCTTCTATTTTACCCATTACATTATGAAGATGAGTATAAATTATGAGATGTATTGAATGGTGTTTAGCGTGGTTCTATTATAGGCAAATTTTCAAATGTTTTGTAAAATAAGTTTTCAATGTTACTTGTACCTAAATTTATTAAACCTCCCTTCTCGGGATTTTGAGATTATTTATGAGTTTTGATGTTTATCTTATAAGAATTTTGAAAATAAAAAAAGGATCATGTCACTTTGTGTCAAATGAATGTTTAAATTAATTTTTTTAGCATCGAATCTGGGATTGAGGGTCATAGTTTTTATAGTTGGTATTAGAGAAGATATTAGTTATTTTTGAAAACCGGTTTATTTATTTTTAGTGATTAATTTAGTTTTTTATATTTAGATAAGTGAAGTTTATTGAAAACTATGGAGATAACTATATGTATAATATAATATCTTGAAGTTTAGGAAAAGAAAATATTGTGGGGTTCTCATATAAATTACATTTTAATATGGATATTGAAAAGTGAATGAGGTTATTACATATATTCACCTAGAGTTAAAGACCCTATAAATGATTGGTTGAGTATCAACACAATCTTTACATTCATACATTATGAGTGGCCCAATTTTTTTACACATGAGTAGAGACTTTTAGGGGATATTGTTTGGTTGATCATATTATCCTTACAAACCATTATGAAAGATATATTTCTTACTCAATTTAACTTATTAGGTTAATAATTATGGGATAAAACCCTTAATGTAACCTATATTGTAGAAATCGTGTTAAAGGTAGTACTATGCACGATAGAGAAATATAGGTTTAGATAAATATTTCATCAATGAAGATATCCAAGAATTTAGATTTCAATTTCATATAAAAATTTAATCAATTTCTATTATATATTATCATAATAATTTCGGTTTTAAAATTTGGCTAGAAATAGTATCTTGAAAATAATGGTGTGGATGGTTTGTCTTTAGAATCTCTTATGACCACACAATAGAGAAATATTTGAAATAAATGGTTGATAATTTTAATATATTCCTATTATTAGTGAAAATAAATGTAACATAATATTCCCTAAGATAGAAAGTTTTATATCTCTTAGAAGATATATATTTATTCATAAATTTCTTCTTATACCATTAAGTATTGGTATTAGTAAGTAATCATTAAAATTGTGAGAATTCAATTTATTTAGGGGGAGATGTAACACCTTCGGTTTTTAGAATTCATACACTATCCATAACCTATATATTTATAATTATAAAATATTTTTTATACGAAATATATTATGTGATAGATCATACAATACAAATAATAATTTAGTAATCCATAGTAAAACATTTCTCTAAAATCATATGAAACAAAGTATTATAGACCTTGAATTATCACTAATAATAGATGTTTAAATCATTTAAATTTCCATAAATTAAAAGGGGATAATAAATATTAAAATAATAAAATATGCATCACTATCAGATGTCATGGATTATCTTTACACTTTATGATCCATATTAGAAAATGAAATCCAATATTGGGGAAGGGCATCGTGAAAGGAGAAATCATATCGTGAGATCTAAAATTAAAACTATGGAATTGAGAAGTGTGACATAAGAAATGTGAATGAAATGAATGAGTTTAGTAAGTCTATTTATATGAAGGAAATTAGATCATTATAAATATGGTCATTGGAAATATGATATTCGTATATAAATGTATCCAATAGGTATACTTAATTCTGGTATTTCTAGTAGTAAATTTTAAATAATATGATAAAAAATAATAAAAAATGAGATAAAATATAATATTAAAATAATATATATTTCAATATTTGTTACATATAACATTATTATTTTTAAATTAAGTTATGGTATATTTATTAAATTTAAAGGAATATATTAATAACTATGGATTAGGAAAATTATTTTTTTATAATGATAAATATTTAATGGTATTTGTTAAATATTATATAATATAAAAGTAGTATTTTTCAAGAAAAAAATGTTTTATAATTATTACATACTTTTTCGTTACAAATTAAATTGAAAAATTTTAAAATATTATTATATATGAACTAAAATAATAATTTAAAAAAAATAAAAATTTAGTTGGTGTAATATCAAATTAAGGATTGAAAATTATAGTTTTTTAATAAAACCAGTTATTCTTTATATATTGTGTTTTCATTTATAAGGTAAATTTATAAATTTTAGAAATATTTTTTTAAAGGGACTTAATTTATTAATTCATCGTGTACAATTATTTTAAGGTTAATTTTTATTATTACTTTAAAGTACATTATTGTTTTATGTGAATAGTGAAAATACAATTTTTCTGAAATTATAAATGTTATGGATTTGTCATTATATAAGTAAGACCTAGAAATATATTAATCATTTTAGTTAATAAAATATGTATACAAGATATAATATTATATATTATAAATATATATAATCTATGGCTATTGTTTAGAACTTAGGTCAACTTTATTCAATTTTAAAAGCAATTTTCGATCATTTATTTTAACAGAACATTTTTACAGTAAAAGTTATTTCTGATTGGTTTGAAATAAAAAAAAATTATTTATTTATAATAAACCTCTTATTTCATTAATGATAATGATATTATTTATTTTAACACACACATAAATTTTACGCTTCAAACATACTTTTCCAAAAACTGTTTTACACGTTCTATGTGGTTGTTGTAAAATTAACATTTACCACCATTGAATGTTTTATATGATTAAATTATTCTAAGATTTGAAATATTCATGCTTAAATTATGTATTATTTTCAATTTAATTATCTTTAATTTATATTAGTTTCAAAGGTAAAAAATTGATTACCAATGTAAAAGTGCATTTGGGTTAAAGTAAACAAATGTAAAAAAAAGAGTTAAATAAATCTATTTTTTCACTATAAATGACTATTTGATAGGTTTCTAGGATTTATAACTCTATACATTAAATATTTTCTACTTTTACAACCATTTATGCTTTATACGGTAACATTCTATTATGGAAATTTAATTGGTACTCCCAAAAATTAGCCTTATCTTCACCTATATAGGGGAAACACTTCCACCACCTCATGCTTCACTTATCCCATTGTAATAGTATTTTAAAATCTATAATTGTTCTCATAATTTAATCCTATACCATTATCATATTCCTATGGCCTAGTGTATTTATCATATGACCTCTATTTCCAAGGATATGTCCAATGGAAATCTTAAGTTCTTAACGTGAGTATTTCTTACTAATTAGCATTCTCTTCATAATCTATCAATTCCAAAATTACTTTAATCACCCTAATATAAAGAAAAGAAATTATTATTAATATATTTTTACGTTTTTATATTAATTTAAAACCCATTATTTAATCTGTTACATCCACTAATCAAAAAACAACAGAAATCGTGTGTGCATATGAACTACTACTTCCACGAAATGATGTGGTTAGTTTTTCATCACAACCTATGATGGATAGTTATAAGGATGGATTTAATGAAATCATATTTTAAATATTCCAAAATTTTAATTCTATAATGATAATTTATCATATACATTTATTCCATCTCTTTTTTTCTGAGAAACAGAATTGTTAATCATGCGTACATGCAGACTACCACCTCCACAAAAAATGAATTTTATTTTTCCTCACAAAAATTAAAATAATGTTTGAATATTGTATTTAATAAATATATATTATATTTCTAAAAAGTTTATGTGTTTGTAAAATTAATATTATCAATATATAAAAACATTTACATAATTATAAAATCATTATAACATGCTCTCGTTTGGGTTGATTTTACAACCTAAGTGAATAATGTTATAATATTTATGTCATGAATGATTAATGATTATTATGTAATATAAATATAATGTATTATATATAATTTAATTTTTATGGAATATTTTTATTTTATATTTAACAAATTAATTATTACCTTTTGATCATTAAATATTCCAAAACTTGATCTTCCTAATTTCTATTTTTACAAACGATACACTTATCATTCACCAAATGAAAATGGAATATTACGAATCATTAAAAAAACAATTATCTTATATTTTATAATATATTAATGATTTTTTTAATAAACAAGACCCAAAAACAACATTATAAAACTAGTATGAAATAATAAATCCATTTTTCTTGCATCTGATAATGAAAATAAACCATAACCAACTAATATAATTGCTATAAAGAGATATTAATGAATTTTATAAATATAAATATATATGAATAAGGTTGTGGAAATAATAATTAATATAGTTATTTTTATTATATAGGAGGTTAGGGTGCATTCGACTAAGTGAGGAACAATGTAAGGGTTTTTGCATCTCAATTTGGATTAATGGAGATTTGATGTGTAATCACCATTTTTATAATTTTAGTGGTTTATATATTGGAAGTTAATTCATTTTATAATAATTGTTCATGAAATATATTTTATTTAAAAATCCATCTCAGTTTTTATCTTTTAGAATCATTCAATCCAAAAGATACCAAAGTAGTATGTTTTATTTGTCTATATTTTCAACTCAATGATACATGTTTGACATTGGGAACCATTTTTTGTTTATACATTGTTTTTTAACATATTTATTTCAACTATAAAAGATATATTTCCTTTAATTGTATTTAAACTTCCATTTCATGGTAACCCTCTAAAGTTCTTTTTATTCTAACGTTATCTCTGCTGTAATGTTTTCATTTAACTCAATTTTTATTCATTGAGTTATGGTTGTTATTTTTGAACATATTTCATGTAAGATTGATATATTATTCACATTGATATTATTATGTGGTATTTTATCTTTTATTAGGGTTAATTACATTTCTACCATATAAATCACTTTGAAATTGTCAATTGATTCATGTATTTTGAAATCTATTAGGGAGTGGGATAACTCAACTTTACTTTTTAGAGTTAAAATATTATTTCATATGAATCATTAATCTATGTTTGAGGAATTATTAAATTTTATATTTAATAATATATTCCCTATTTTCACTCTATTTTGAATTATGTTCTTAACCTATGGATTATTTCTTGAAGAATTTATATCACAAAGTGAAATGTTTGTTACAAAATATATCATGTCCTTTAAAGATATTTTTTCCTCCATGCTCATATTCATTATTCATAAAAATTATTTCCATTATTATTTTTAAATATAAATATTTTTTTAATTATGTGACCATCCTATTCTCTGTTAAAAATTTTCAATGGGATGTTTTACTCATTTTTTTACACTGTGGATTTTCAAAAACATATCTAATAAATTATAAAAATACCTTTCATCCTTACAAAATTATATATTTTATCTTCGACTACACATTCCTTTTTGATAATCATTATATATTTTTAAGGATCTGTTATGGAATTTTTTTAGAAAAAGGTAATTCTTTCAAAATATTTGTATTAATGTATTTAAAAATGACTTTTGACTATGATCCATAAATTATTATTTTATGAAAATGTTAAAAACATTTTCTAAAAAATATTTTTAAAACATCAATATGTTTTTTCTATTTATCCCTAAAAGATTTATTTCCATATAAGTTATTTCTCATGAATCACCCAAGAAATAATAATATAAATTGATCCATTGGGGTGACTTAATTTTTTGTGCAACCATTTAAATTCAAGAAGTCAATTTTTTTGATACCATCAAGATGTTTTTTGAAACCCATTTTTCTTTACATTTATACATTACAATGCGATGAATGAAACCCATTTTCTTCCATTGTGTTTTCATGATATATGGATTTATTGTTAATTTATAGCAC
Source organism: Viscum album (assembly GCA_963277665.1). Lineage (NCBI taxonomy): Eukaryota > Viridiplantae > Streptophyta > Magnoliopsida > Santalales > Viscaceae > Viscum > Viscum album. Next base: position 1,429,105,316 of record OY728140.1, on the reverse strand, counting down.
ACAAATGTATGTATGATAATGGGTGGGTCCTATATCACCCTCCAATGCATTGGTTAATATTTTATATCTCATAAGATAATAATGTATAGCTATAACCTGATACAATATTTCTAGGCTCATATGATAGTGTGTGAACCTATTTCAAGTTGAATATGTTCACAAGATTGAGTGTGACCATGATATAGGTTGGAAAGGTTCAAAAGATTAATGTTGAACCTCATGCAAGTTTTATAGGTTCACAAGATTGATGCACGAACCTGATATAGGTTAGCTTGGATCACAAGACTAGACTTGAACCTGATGTTGATTGCTTAGGGCAACAAGATTGAACCTCGACCAGATGTTGTTAATGTGGTTCATAGTGTTATGGTTTCCAAAGGTTATATCTATTCTATATTTATATGTCATATTTCTATGATTATGCCCCTTTTATTGTATTTAATGTCTCATAAATCCATACATGTTCTCCGTGTTATATATTTTTTCATTTGAGATTACAAGTCCTTATATCATGAAATATGAAAACCTATTATTTTTATATTCTCTTTTGATAAGATATTTCTCCCCTACTCTTATTTTCTTATATTATTTTAATAAAACCCTTGATGACATATTGATATGTTTTTCCCTACGGAGTTCTTAATCACACCCCCTTCTAATGTTTTCATTCACTCTATTATGAAGATAATGATATCTTATGAGAATACTAGAAGGGAGACTAGTGTGGTTTTATTATGGATAAATATTTATAAGTTTTTTAAAATAATTATTCTATGTTACCAGTTCTCAAAGTGGCTAAACCTTATTATCTTGGTATTGTGAGATGATTTATGATTTTTAATGTCTATCTTATAGTAATGTTATAAAATAATTATTAGTTATTCTCAATTTATATCAAATACACTACTTAAATAAATATTTTTTATCACCTGACCAAAAAGTGAGGGTTTGAGAAATTTTACACCCCCTCTCAGTGGTCAACCTATCTTGAGGTATAACAAGTTGCATCATATTAAAATATAGGTTCACTCTTAAAAATCCAAGATGTTACTGAGTATAGAGAATCAAAGATCTATTAACAACTAATATGTATTAACAAGTTATGGTAGGAACTACCCAACTGTTAATAATGATACTTACTTGTCTTCTATCACTCATCATAAAGGTAAAAGATGTTCGAAATATTGGTTTTATACCTATTATTGAGGGAATATATATTTCATTTACTAATAAGAGAAGTATATTAGTTGATTGAAAATCATAAAAAATATTATTTTGATATCTCTATTAGAAAATGTATAAACAAAATTTATGTGTATTCAAACTCTAAAAAATATTTTATATAAATTGATGAATAGTAATGAGGAAATATTAATGTTAATGAATCCAAACTACAAGTCTTGAGGAAATTATTTATTGTTATTAATATAGATGAAAATGAGAGAATTATATGACATTTTACGAATGTCAATGACTATGTGAATAACATTTGGGGGGTTTGATAAGATGTTAGATGATTCCACCATTGTTAAAATAAATATTAATTAATATTCATGATCAATTTAACCAAAAAGTTTCAACCTTGAATGATAGATAATACATGACATTAAATTAGTTATATAATATACTAATGGCTTATGAGATGGGAAAATATACATATTTAGAAAATCAAGTAAAATATGATATGGATTTATGAGTCCATTAGGGAAGGAAAACTCAAATAAGGGGAATTTGTAGAATAAATTTATTCTCGAGATGATGAATAATAAAAAAATTATTTGTCTTAATTTAATGAAATTTAGAAAAGGGTTGTATAAGGAAAGGTAAAGCTATCATTATAGTGAAAAAACAATAATGACATCGCAAACTTTTCTTGTGAATTACAATATAATAATATTGAAGACAATAATTCATGAGGGAAATATAAAAATTACAAATAATATAAGTGGTGAAATATCAAGAATAATCTCATAATAAAGAGGAGTAATTTTATGAGTATAAGGGTGAAATAATACTCGTCACAATCCATAATCAAATCTGATGATGAACTCTACTTTTTTAGCTCTGGTTGATAAATTTTTGGACACATTTTGTATTTATGATGAGGAAGAAAGGAGAAATCTAGATTGGTATGTGGAAGGTGATTTAGAGCCATGTCATGAGAAGTTTATATAGATCCAAAAGAGTGAAAATAAAATACATTGAAGTAGAAAAAAGAGGATGATGAAATGTAAGAGTTTATCATGATAGAAGCAACTTCTGTTTATAAGATTATGAAAAACAATTATTATTGATGTGTAATAAAATGCGTGGAGTGATATAGAATAGAAACTAGCTAGGATGGAATATGATCTGGACAAGACACATTCTAAATGGCTTTATTCCCTAAATGAGTTAAAGAAGCTCATAGAATTTTTTTAAAAATCTACTAAGGTAAAAATATAATATTATAATGTTAGATAAATGAGTTTTTTAAGAGAAATGTATAATATTCACCTAATATATCTCAAAATAATTTTTCTAATTGTGTATTTGAAAAAATAAATGATGAATTAGTTTTGGAAAATGAGAAAAATGAGTGTCATTGTTTAATTTTTAAGTAATATAAAAATGATCCATGAAGGCTACTTCTCCTAGAAAAAATAAGTAATATTTTAGAGGAATAAAACCCCAAAAACAATTGGATTGAGTTATAATCAAAGTGGAAGATCAAATTTTAGAGAATTTTAATTGTGTTGTGGAATGTATATACACAAATACGACTATTTCATAGCTAATATTTATTTATTATATAAAGGTTATAAATCAAGGGGTGTTATACTAATTAATCAAGATAAAAAAATATCAAATGAAAAAATTTATGAATTGAAATTTATGTAATTTTTCTAGCAAAAAATGATTTAATATAATAAAATAGTTGTGTTGTAATTGTAAATTGAATGGTAACAAATATGAGGCGTTCATGGTAACATTACAAGGAATCTTATTTGTGGTATAAAAGGGAAGAAAAATCTAGAATTAAGGAAAGAAACAACTTCTATAAATAATCCATGTGAAAAATATAGAGAATCTTACAGTGTTAATATTGAATGATAAATAGTATGGTCGGAGCAGTTTAAAGAAGATAATAAAATATAGAATGTATAAAATAAGTGAGAGTCCCAATAAAAAGAAAGTGGTTTCAAAAGAATATATTCAAGGTTATGAGAAGTTATTAACAATTTATAATATAAAGAATAAGGGATTTTTGTTCTATGAAATGTGCCGACAAATAGGTTGTGTAACAAAATATTGTATAATAATCTTAATATTCTAAGAATAGTTGTAGAGGAAAGGAAACCAATAATAAAATACAAAACATTACACAGTAACTGAATTGGATAAAATTTTCCCACACAATGAAGCAGTTATTGAATCAAATTGAGAACAAAGTCAATTTAGGTTTATAACAGAAAAGGATGTTGGAATAATTCTTAACATACCAAGGTTGGAAAAATTGTGAGGTCAGTAATAATATAAAAACACATAGGTGTATTACCAATAATTAATAGTTACTAGGTCCAACCTTATTCCCTAAAATATTTTTTTATTTGTGATAACATGAAAAAAAAATTATGAAGAAAATTATGGTTGTCAGCAAAATAAAACAAAAAGATGTTTGTCTTTATGAAGTGGCCTAACGACCATAGATAGGAATAGTTTAGTGATTCCCCTAAAGGGTGGAAAAAAATAAGAAAAATATTTTAGGAAGTGAATGTGAAATCAGGAATAGACATACAAAACTAGAAAATATTGTCTTCCAATCACACATACAAGCCATAATTACGTTCATAGAAAAAATATATATAAAGGGAGAGTGTTGGTTGATGAAAAGAGAATAAAAAAGAAGGATATTTTAACCCAACAATTGAATTATTTTAATGGGTTTGTGGAGATATGTCTATGATTATTATCTTCTTCACAAATCTATTTGCATCATCTCATCAAAAGAGTAATTTGAATTTATTTGATAATGATTTAACATATAAGGGTGTTTATGTATAAAATATAAAACAATGTTTATGAAGTATTTTTTTATACAAAGGGTTATTCCACATAGATTTCATGTTATCTAACTAAATTTGGTTTGATAATAAAATATATTTGTATCATTCTTATTTATAGTAGAGTGATCTGTTATTCAGATTTAAAAAATGGGAGTATAAAATGGTTTAAAAAGAAGTCGTGTGATATTAAAATCCCCTCTATATTTGTTTTATCATTATTTTAAATAAGGGGTGGAAATATAATCACATATATAAATATAAAAATATTTATAGAATCGATAATAATTCTAATGGGGGATATTTTTGTTAGGTCGATATGGATATGACACATACAACAGAGTGGGATGAATTGTTTAATTTTAAAATTCCTAATAATATTAAAAAGAACCTCATGAAATAAATTGATCATCTCATTATCTCTTAATGTCGAGTGAGCAGTGGAAATACATAAAGGAAAAGAATATAAAGATGTATGGTGGTATGGTGGTATGGGGCATCAAAATCCCCTCGTCCACTCCACAAATACTCTACTCCATGAGCATAATGATTTCCACTTGTAGGTCCTCTTATAACAAGACATTTCACAATTGTGTATAGGTAGTTAACACCTTATATGTATTTTATAAATCCTTTTGGTCCTTTTACAGGGAACCATATATCCAAAACATAGTCTGAATAGATGATACTCTACCACGACTAAGTTCGATTTGCCGATACTCCACCAAATCAATAGAGATTTATGTGGATTATGGTACTATTTGAACATCACAGTTTGAAATAGAAACTGGCAGATGGAACCATATCACCAATATAGCTCAACAATGGCAGAAAAAAAATATCTAATGACGAGTAGGCTTATTCTTCTTCTTAAAATATAAAAATGATATTAAATAATGATTGTGTAGGCTTATTTCTTCTTTACACTATGAGAGAATAAGAATGAAAAAAGAAGTTCAATTATCTCTTCAAAAGTACTGAGCATTAGAATAAATATTTTCTGAACCATTGTTGTAGAAGAGTATTCATGTCTCTGCTTTTATTCATTGTGTATATTATTTTACTATAAGAGAGAGATATATTTATAGCGAATAAATATCCAGCAGTTTTAACCACATTCTTCTTCATAAGGATATAGAAAAACAATTGAGTCAGTTACCTTCATAAATATCCCCAATAATAGTGTAACCCAATTTCCTATTTATTCATGTAGAATAAATTTCTAATAAATGTATTCAAAATAATTTGAATAATTCCCCCAAAAATATATCCATAATAATAACATCATTGAACAATTTAAAACTCTAATATAAATCCATTAAAACCTCTCTAAATATAGTCTAAATAGTTCTTGAAAATTGGTTAAACAATTATCCATGAATACGTGAAATTAAATAATTCAAAAAGATTCATAACATCTGAGTTAAATAGGTATGATTTAGTAATTTTATTGTGAACCTTTGAAATGGTCGTAAAACAACCTTATAACGATCATTAATACTAAGAAGACTGTTACTTAAATCACACAAGATATCGTGGATTTAAAATTGCAACATTGAAAAGTCAAACATAGTGTTCCTTTATGTAACGATAAAAATACTAAACCTAGGGATCGAATCAGTAGAATAAGGATCATTTTCATATCATAGGGTTTCTTTACATAACATAGAGTTTATAAAAACGTATAGTTCCTTATACATGATTTCATCCACACGTAACATATAGATCAAAGTAACATTGGGATGATGATCAATACATTCATGCTTTCATCCTATAAATTCCCAATGTAGCATCGATTAATCATACGTTAAAAATCCTGAACATAGGGTATCAGCAGTGATTCCAGATTCAAACATAGTTTTGATATTATCTACATTAATTCTCTGAACATAGGGTTTTTATCCAAATGAGTATAGTTTCAAACATGGGGTATAAATAAACCTTCAAAAATCTAAATATCTTACATTTAGATATTTCAAATATTTTTCAGAGCCCTTTAATAGACGATTCATTCATTGTACTAAAAGACATATATTTAAGAAATATTAATATATTTTCAAAGTATAAATAATCAAATCAATCTAAATCCCATAAATCCTGATATTTTATAAAAACCTAAGAAATAATATTATGGAAAACTGCATCTGGGAAACTATATTCCCAAATTTGGTGAATTTATTGACCATACAAAACACTTTTTCTACATTTGATGTAAATTTATGAAATCAATAAAAACATATTTTCTTTATATTTCTATAGGTACTGAGTGTTTCCTAAATCTAAAAAACTTGTAGTTAAAATTATACTACATATTTTAATATATATTCACCATATATTTTCGAAATTACTTTAGAAACTACAATTATTTTTATGATTATCAAAACATCATTTTCAGATGTCCATAAAAACTAATGGTGATTAGATAATTCAATTAGATATCCAATTCTATAATTCTCCCACGATTCTATTCAATATCACTTAATATACAATTACAATTATGAATTGAATTTAACCGAAAAACTACAATATGACATGAATAGCTTGTAACATCTTAAGTGATTTTTTTCACATTGAAACAATTGAGTTGGATTTTGACAAAGACATATGAAATGAATACAATATTCTTATATTTAAAATGGAATAAATAAAATAATAATCCAATCAGTATTACTTCATATATAAAATAAATACTTTGATATACTAAATCTGAAACCCAAAAAAATTTATTAGAAAATATATATTGATAGGTTGATGTAATTATCAAAACTAAAAAAATGAGAATGATAAGGATCCACTCAACAATATCCCCATTTTTATAATTACAAAACCCTTACCAATTATCAACTTTTCTCCCCTTTTTGTAAGGATAACAAATATGAGTTGTTGAGTATATTAAATAATATAATATATTTATCCCTTCTTATAAATAAAAATAATTTTAAATATTATGTACAAAAGAAATTAAAATTTCAAAAACAAAATTTTCATACCCTAAAAAAATTAAAATTTGAGAAAAAAAAATTTCATCCTTTTAAAAAAAATTAAATTTGAAAATTTTAATTTTTTTCCTCCTTTTCTCCCTTTTTAAAATAATTAAAATTTGAATTTTTTTAAATACATAAAATTTGAAAAATATTTTTAAAAATATTAAAAATAAGAGTTATTTTGAAAAACAATTCTAAATACATACACTGATATAAAATCTGTTAAAATTCATGGTTCCTTAAAAAAATTAAAAGATACTGTCAAGGAGCCTTGACAACATAAATAATACTATTTAATGAAAAAATTGTTTGTAATGAATTTATTAAACCATTTAATTTATTCCATAAGAATAAAATATTTTAAAAATTTGCTAAATATTTAATATTACTCCCCTTAATACAATGCATAAATAATTTATGATATTCAATGGATTTAAATAAATTATTTTCAATGAATTTAAATAAAATATAATTTTTTAAAAAATAATAATAATAAATTATATTTAATGAATTTAATTAAATGATTTTAAAAGAATTTAAATAAAGGATTTTCCATGAAATCACCAAAAATAGTCTATATGTCATAAATGACGAAAAAATTTAATTTAATTATAGAATATTGTATAAAAAAATGAAATAGATTAATTTTGAACAAGTAATTAATTTAAATAATACAACATTAAACACATGCTTACATGTAAGATAACCATTTATTTAGAATCTTAATAAAAATATTGATGGTCATTTATTAATATAATAAATAAACAGATTAATTCATTTTAAAAAATAATAGTGTTAAAATATTTAATAGTTTAAGAATCGAAATAATTAAATATTGAGGAATAAAAGATAAAACATTAAAGAAATATCTCCCCTATAGAAAATTGATTGTGAATTTAAATTTAGTATTACCATTGAAAATAAAATACTTCCTAGATTAACCATTACATCGTTAATAATGATTCAATTTAATAGAATATGAAATAAAAATATAATAAATTCCCATAATTTTCAAGCTGCCACTTGATGATAAAACGATATTTATTTGTGTATTATACCTTCAATGTATCCAGTACAAGTGTCTTTTGGTGCCCATATACTTTTGGGTATGTGAGTGTTAGAATATAATAATTTAGGTTACTAAATATGTTTATTTTTATCTAACATTTTATAATTAAATCTAGATAATGTATTTGAACAATTAACATGCTTAGAAACAAAAAATTGAGTTTTTCAAAAATAAGAGTCATTAACATACTGTCGGTTAATACCAAAATAAAATCATTTAATAGTATACATGCTTTTTCTATTTGAATTAGAAACAAAATAATTTTTATATAATTTTTTCTTTTCTCTGTTACACCTAATACCATGTTTTCAATTGTGAATTTTATTTTTACCACGAATTTTGTTCAAATAGTTCTCCCCCTTAATATGCATACCTAAAGATTTATTTAAATTATTAACTTCATCCAATAATTATTTAATTATAGTTTCATGCAAATCACAATAGATTTTGGAATGATTTGATCTAAAATCAAAAATCTATTTTGAAAATATGTCATTATCAATTAAAATAGCATCAAATGATTTTACAATGTTTTTATGATCTTTATTTAAAGAGTCAATTTATCTTGAAGAATAAAAAATACTATTAAGTTTATCATTAGAAAAATATTCATAATTCAAACATTCATAGTAATATGATTGTACCTCATCAATATGAGCCCTAAGACATAGATTAACCTTTTGATTTTCATGCTCGGCTTCTGAGTTTATAGTAGACTCATCATTAAAATCATCATATTCATTACTAGTATCTTTCATGAATTTTATTCCTTTTCTTTTATATTCATCTTTAATTTTGGATTTACAAAAAGTATAGTCAGGTCTCAAATTACCTTTCTTTTTACACTAATATTATCTAATTTATTTCTCTTTATTCAACTTCAATATCATTTTTATCATTTTATTGAGCTTGAAGAAAAATTTAGAATGATGTGGTAGGTCATCACTTGAACTAGAATGAGTAAAATTGGAATAATAACATCCATCCATAAAAACATTGAGTGAAACTATTTATTTTTTTATAGAAATTTGATTTTCACCTTCTTCTTTCATTTATTCTTCATACATCATCAACGATTTGATCAATTATTTCATATTTAATTCCTTAACTGGTGTGGATTTTTGAACAACAGATAATATTACATTCCACATATATGGTAAAACTCTAAGTAGATTTAATTCCAGGTTCTAGAATTGGTGTTCCCAAGGTAGTAACATTATTAACAGCTTCTGTTAATCTTCTATTCATCTGAGTGATGCTCTCATATTATGGCATCCTGAATTTATAAAATTTAATTTTTTTCAATATTGTAACCATGTTTTATGAAATTTTTAGTTCCTCCATATGCAACCATGATATTCTACCACATATCATATCTCGTATCACATTAAGAAAGATGCTTGAATTCATTAGGACCAAAACTACATATAATTGCATTCAGAGATTTTGAATTAATATTATACTCATCTTCCTTATAATCATAACACGTTTCAGATTCCCCCGGGATTTCATATGGTTGGAAAATTTTCATATAAACATTGAAACCAAGATTGTTCAAATATAAAGTCATTTGATCTTTCCAGTATTGATAATTATCACTCTTAAAATAAGGATCACATATCATCGACATACCTTCTCTGTAATTTTCCCTTAAGATTTTTTTTTGAATATTTAACGAAAGATTGTTAGAGCCAATAGAAATCATTATATACCGACCTATAATACCAATTATTAGTGTGAGATAGATATTATTAATATAAAAGAGTTTGGTGATTTATGTCCATTAAAAAAGATTGACAACATTTGAATTTCCCTCTTGAAATGAAGCGATCCTTTCCTTATCTCCCAATGTCGAGAAAACATCAAAAATAAACAAAGTAAAATAACAGAAGGATGTCTAGTAGTTCGTGGAACCTAAATCCCCTTTTCCACATAACCAATGATCTACTCCAAGACCTTGGTGATTTTCACTAGTAGGTCATCTTTTCACAAGACTCTCCAAAAGTGAGTATGGGTAGTTGACACCTTACAAGGCTTTTAAAGGGCCTTATAGTTCATTTTCATGGAACCAAATATCCATATCTTAATCCTAGAAGCGGAAATGCCACCATGCCTGAGTTTGAGCAGTCTATAATCCAACTAATCAAAAGAGATTCATTTTATTGATGGTAAAGTTGGACTTCACAGTTTTCACTAGCAACTAATAATTGGAATCAGATCTTTAATATATCACAAAAGAAAAAAAAGAATATTCTTCAATGATGAGAAGGACTATTATTCTTCTTAAAATAGTATCAAATAGTTAAAAAAATGTAGGATTATATAATATTTACAATGTGATATAATAATAACGAACAAGGAAGTTCAATTCTCTCTTCAAAAGCATCGATCTTTAGAATCAATATTTTCTACGGCTTCTTTTTAATAGAGTATTCATGTCTCCTATTTTCTTCATTATATATATTCATTTCCTATGAGAGATATATATATATATAGAATAAATATCTTGTAGTTGTTATAAAATTCTTCTTACATAGGATACCAAAAATAAATTGAGTCAATAGCCTTCATAAATATTCCTAATAATAGAATATCAGAATTTCCGATTTATTCAAATAATATAAATATCCAATAAATATATTCAAAATAATTTTAATAACTCCTCTAATACTATATCTATAATAAGAGATGAATTGAAAATTTTAAACCTCCTATTTAAATCTATTCAAACCTCTCTAAATATAGAATAAATTGTTCCTAAAAACAAGCAGCACAAGTAATCAAGAATATTTGAAATCAAATGATTCCAATAGATTCATAACATCCCTTATAAATAGAAATTATTTAATCTATTTCATGCAAGCCTTTAAATTGGTCATAAAATATATTTATAATGATATTTAATTCTAAGAAGACCTTTGAAGAAATCATGCCAAATATCACAAATTTAAAACATCGCCATTCAAAAGTCAAATATAGGGTACCTTTATGTAATGAAAAATAAAAAAGTGTGGGTTCAACTACATAGTGTAGGGTTTCTTTGTGTAACGTAGGGTTTCTTTTTATAGCGTATGGTTCCTACCAACATACAGTTCCTTAACCATACTTTCATATGTGTGTATCATATGGACCAAAGTAACATAGGTTAGATGATACATATGTTCATTCATTCATAATAAAAATTCCATATGTAGCATTGATTAACCATATGTTCAAACTCCTGAATGTATGGTATGAATAGTGATTCATGATTCCAATGTAGGGTTGATATTACATACATTCATATTTAGAATATAGGTTTTCTGATCCATACATTTACTATTTCAAACGTAGCGTTTAAATAAATTTTTAGAAAATAGGATAGCTTTTATTTTGATATTTCAACAACTTTTTAGATCCCTTTAATAGTAGGTTCAACCTCAGACTTAGAAGAATTATATTTATAAAATATTAATATCTTTACAAATAATTTAAAATTTAATCATTCCAACTTCTACAACATCTGATATCTTAGAATAACTGAAGAAAAAACCTTCTGGAATACTAGAGTTGGGAAAATACATTCCCAAACTTGAGTGAATTTATTGACCATAAAGACCTCTTTTTAAACCTTTTTTTAACTGATGAAATAAATATAAAATTATTTTTTTCCATTAACCTTTTTATCAAGATATATCATAATCTTTAGAAATTAACGTAAATAAATACTATTTTTTTAAATCTATTAACTGTATAGTTTCAAAATTGCTCCAAAAAATCTATTGATTTTTTAGAGTAGAAAAACATAATTTTATGACATCCACATAAAGTAATTATGTTTATATAATTATATTATCTATCCAATGGTATAATGATCCCATGAATCCATTCAATATAGCTTGATATATCATTATAATTCCAAATTAACATTAAGCTGAAAACTGTAATATCACTTGAACAGCTTGTAACACCTTCAATGAATTTTTTCACCATCAAAACAATTGAACTGGATTTCAAAAAAAAAACGATGAAATGAATATAATATTATTACCTTTCTAATGGAATAAACACCATAGAAATATGAAAATTATTTTTTTAGATATAAAATAAATTCTTTTATGTAAGAAATATGAATCTCTTAACAAAATTATTAGAAAAGAAGATTGACATGTTGAAGTAATTATAAAATCAAAATAAAAATGATAATGGAAAAGATCCACTCAAAAATTGTAATTCCCATTGGATTCAATTGTTTTTTAAATAAAAATAGATGCTATGATGATTGAATATGGTTTCAATGTGTGTTGAGTAGCTGTGAGGAGTCTATAAGAAGTGTTCTTGTCTTATATGAAAATATATTTTTGTGGTTTAAGATTGAAGATATCACTTTGAAATATTAATGAAAAATTATCATTTTAATATATGATGATGGATGTACTAATATTAAAGGTTGTTACATTAATTGATAATAAATGTTATATACCAAACATTTAAAATAATTTGAAATATACTAGCTATTAGGAAGTTGGAATTGGATTTCATGCTTGATTAGAAAGTTTCTAGAAAAAGTGAGAAGAACTATACATTGAATGAATTTTTTTCGATCTGTCGGATGATGATCTTAGATGAATTCAGGCTGCTATGACTACATTGGTATTTGTGGAATATTTTATAATAATGTTTAAGTAAAGTCTTAATATGTTTTATAGGATCTGAAAGTATTTAGTATGAGTTCCATAATGGTCATTCATGATTATTCATCAATATGAGAAAGTTGTAAGAATATGTTCTGTAAGGGTCATTTATGCTTATGTGTGAATATTTGTAGGCCAGAAGGATGAGTGTCTTACGAAGAATTCATGCTTATATTTAAAGATAATCAAGCAGTAAGAATGAAACAGATATGGGCCAATAATGCATACGTGTAAATATAAACACTATATATACAAGAGATTCATAATGATGAGACTCTATAAGGGTTATTAAATTAAGCCTTAATGATGAATCCTTAAAGAAGATCAACCATAAGGTTTATTTTTGAATGCATAGGGGTCATTCACTACTTCAAGAATACTAATGTCTTTTTATATTAGATGATCCTAAAGACGAATTCTTAAATGATTGAATCATTATGATAAATATATATGGATCATGATTTTATCCAAAATAAAATAAGACTAGTCAAGGAAGAAGATGGATCTTGAGATGAGTTCAATATTGGAAGAAACATGTGTTATGTCATATAGTATGTGGACATGAATATATACATAATTATATGAAGTTAGATTAATGGTATTAATGGATATTTATATGAAGGATTCAATAAATTCTAATAGGAATATTAGACTAATATTTTGATATATTTTTAAGGATAATTCAAATTAGAAATATCTGCCATATTTGAAAGTGAATATTTCATGATAACTAATATTGAAGGGAATTTCTATAATCATATGGAAAATAATATCAACATAGTTTATAGAAATTAAATATTTAGAATTTATTGATGAAATGTTTTCTAGAATTGAGAGATCTCAGAAAAAAAATGCAAGATAATTTTGGGAGATCGATACTTCAATTATGTTTAAGAGAGAAGAAGTTATAATATTAGAGATATTAAAGAGAAATGATATCTATTGTACCCTTGTATTTGATGTACTGAGGATAACCAATTAATGTGATGGAATGAAAAGTTTGTCCAAGATAGATGATTACATGTTGAAGAATACATGTATCACTATACATTAATATTTACATTAGAGGAAATTTTTTTCCAATATTTTCTTTGTGTAAGATCACTGTTAAAAGTCAAAGAAATATTACATTGTAGAAGTACACCCTTTAAATTTTTTTCTTCATATTTATTATGCATACTGTGAAGCTACACACATCTTTTATTTTAATTATGAGATAAAACCAAATGCCACTATGTGTTGATAAGACTGTGATGATCCTTGGTAGTAACAAGCCATGGATATTGTGGAAGAATCCATTAATGGGGTGACTAACCAATACTAAAAATGTGTATGCATTTCTAGAAAAAAAATATAAATTTATTAAGTTGTGTATCATTTATATTATGATGAATATGATTTAAGAATGTGATAATTCATTGACTTGATGAATACATTAACAACTCCAAGTGGTTGAGTTCAAAAAGGGAGAAATTTTTAAAGAATACCACAGATTCACTCCCCTGTTAGTGGTCAATCTGAATTAGGGTACAACATTCTTGATAGCCATAAGTGGATGAGACATAATCTCATGACGTTAACAGTTAGTAATATCCAATAATCAAGATAATATGGACAGTCCTAGTAGTATAAATTCTACAATTTTACATGTCATTGGATATTAATTTATACAAATATGGGTATTGATTTTTTGACATGATATTATTATTAGTGAATCCCATGATTTATATACTTTGAAGTGTAATTGGATAAAATGATTTTATATGTTCAAGGAAAAGTATGATTTGTTTTCTGAATAATGAGTTATATGGAATTAATGATTTAGTCAAGAAAGAATTTCTACCTTCTATGACTGGAAGATGAAATCTCATGAACATTGATTGAAATGGAAGCATAGATATATATTCAATGGTGATAGTGATTAATTAGTTCAATTTAGGAAGTAAATGAAATATATGTCAGTCTTATAGGCTGATAACACAAGTATGCAGCCTAATTGATAAGACATTATCAAAAATAGATTATATTTCATAGTGAGCATTCATATGTTGTTTTTTTGTTGCAACATTATATTCTTTCTCTATGTGTTTCATAATTTGTTAGAAGAAACTGATATTAGGATTTATTCTATCCTGTCTAATTCCATAAATTAAAACTCATAGAGGGCCACGCACTATGTATATTAATACATTTCAATTAAATTATATTAGTATTTAATTATGGGAATAAATTTTATTATCAATATTGAGGAATAATTTTTATTCAGGATTTTTGATCACATTTCTTCAATCACCAGTTATATTTGATTCAGAATATATAAGGGAGTTTATTAGTGAATAAATATTTATTTTTCATGACCATCCTGAATAATATTTATCACTTACTATATTTATAATGGAGTAAATAATATTTATTATTAAATAAATAATGTTTAGTTATGTGAATATTAAAATAAATATTAATTCACAAGAATATGAATAAAATATTTCATTATTTATCAAATTAATAATATTAATTATTTTATTTATGGTAAACGGCGAGCATGGTGGTTATGATGTGTTAAGGGTTCGGTAATGAAAATGATATATTCAATAATATTATTTATTAAATTGAATTTTATATTGAAATAATATTTCGTTTTAATATATTAGTGCATTCTATGATAAAAAAATAATATATTTTTTTTATTTTTCTGGTAATATGTATTGGATTTATTATTTGTGAAGATGAATTTTTATAATCGTTAATAATAAAATATATATATTCCAATGTTATATCATTTATGTGGGTGTAAATAATTTTTTGTTATGCATAATGCGTTCCTAGAGAGTTATCTCAAGAACTAATAACACTAATGTGGTTTCTTTTAAGGCCAAGGGAGGATTCCTCCCCCTTCCAGCCTATAAATATTGAGTGAATAGGAGACACGATATTTTAAACCTGAAGGATTGTGATGTAATTAAGGAGAAAAATGCATAATAATATGATCATCTACTCTGGAACTAGGAGTTCCTTCAATGTTGTTTGAAGAATGTTTGAAATGTGTAGATACTACTATAGGTAATTTTTATTGGATCCTATTGGTATAAATATGTTACAACTCAAACACAATTTTATTTATAAATATTTACAAAAAAAAATACCTCAAAATCAATGTATTTTCTTATTATTAAATTAATTATTAAATTAACTTGAATGATCCTCTCTTTTTTTTATCAAGGATTGTTCATTTTCTCATCATGTACATTCTTTAGACATGGAGAGTCTTCATTATAATCTGGTTGATTATTCATTAAATCCAAAATAATATATGTTTCATACAGGTCCAACCAATGCATTCATTTTACTTGGAACCTTCATGTGGTATTAGAGAAGTCAAATGAAAATTTATAATTATTTAATTTTTTGATCAATATAATGACATATTTATTACTTTTTTATTAAAAGTTTCATTATTAAACATTTAAAATTGGATAATGAGATCCCTCAATTTCATAAAACAAAGAATACAAAATGAATAGGTGATGAATACATGATGAATTCATCCAGAGGTACAATAGATATCCACTATATGACCATATCACATGAGATGTAACTTAATTACACACTGTAAAGTCTTATTAAACCACATGAATTAATCATTGAGATAATCATGGAATTTAATGTGGTCAATATTTACCCAGTTTTTAATTTCTCCAATTATTTATTTTCATTGGGGCACATAGGTTTTAGGGTTTCACAATGTGATTCTAGCATACACTCTATGAAACACCACATAGATTGGTTGTCATGTGGTCAACATATGTTGTGGGTAATTAATATAAATGTGGTGTGTTAAATGCCATCATTGAATTAGAGGCCATCCATGTTGTCACATCATCCAATAAGAATATGTGTTGTAAAAAGTAGTATTATCCTACTCATATTAAATGTAAATTCCCAAGGCCTATAAAATGGTATGGAAAGAAATAATTACACACTATATTTCTATTGTGCTCGACATGTAATTCCTGACAGATCACACAAGGTGTATGGTTTTAAAGTTCTATCATGTGAGTCAGTGAACATGAAAGATAATTTATTTCTAGAAATTTCAACCTACTTGATGTGTAGCTAGTTTCACACACCGTGTGATAGGTTTTTTTACATTTTTAATAATTTTTAGGTTTCCTTATGTAATAAATTCTATAATTAATATTTCCAATATTTTTATCATTTAATCAATGTGAGTATATTTTATATACACTGTGTATGATGCATGGTAAGATTCAGTAGTACATTCCTTGCATATTAAGGCACATTGTGTGGTCAAACACACCGTATTAACTACAAAGTTATAACCAAGAGGCTACACACCATGTAATATCGTGACATGCCATGTATGCTAACATACAATATAATTACACTATACATGACTATATCTATACTCTATGTAAATGAAGCAGAATGTTACATGACATGTTTCCTCCAGTAAATGTCATGTACCAGATTATATTAGATAAAATTAATTAATTTAAATTATTTAAATATTATAGTGGATGAGAACCTTTTTTATCTCTATGACTTATTGAAATAATAATTTAGATAAATAAATAATTATATAAAAAAATAATTAATTATTAATTCAAGATAAATTTATCTTAATTGAAGTGTGATTTTAAATGTATGTTAACTTGTATGAATATAATTTTATCACATGCTTGCGACTAATATTGAAATTTATTGGCAGATGTAAGTGTTTTATTTGTATTTAATTTAATATTATTTCATAGGAATTGATATCTAATAAGTTTTTATAAAATTAAATATGATGGACTACGATTCACAAATTCCATCATTATTATGTAGTTACTTGGTTTCTATGGTATGTTTAATATATCTCATTTCCCTAATACCAATCCATTTCAATTGATTTAAAAACATTTGATTAATAGATATCTAAGTACAGGAGGTGGTTAAAAACATGAGCCAAGCATAAACCATCCAAGAAGATACTACAGTTTACAATGGAATGATATAACTCAAGTCAATTTCATCTCAAGGAGTTTCCCCCCAAGGGTTACAGGTTGATTTATCTTCCTCTCAATAAATTATCCATTATAATCCTCAAGAAAAATTCTCTCCATTTATTTTATTTTTTATATGTATGGTTATTTATTTGTTTATAGGGATGAATGTTTATGTGGTAATTAAACTAGATCACATAAAAGAGATAAGATAACAAGAATTAATGAAAAAGTTAAATAATTAGATTATGAATAATTTTCTTTATTATGAAATGGTTAATTAATTATTTATACTCTATATAATAATAAAAATTAATGAAATTGATAAAATATATAAAATAACAAATAATAAGAAAAAAATAAAGAAGGAAATATTTTTTCAAAAAATACTTCTATTACCTGAGTTATTAATGGAACCATATTTCATAGTTCTTGTCTATATAAAGTCAGGATGATTTAAATTATTGGGGAATTCTAACTAAAATTTGTGGTTAAATTAACTACTTTAACATACATGGTTTACCACCAAAGAAATAATTGGTGAAAATTATGGTTAACTGTTGAGGAAATACGAGCCATGATTTCTGGATTGAAGAGTCCACTCAATGGACTAAGGAGATTTAATTTAGCAGTTAGGAAAACTAGATAACTAAGTATATTTGAATAATTTTTCATGAAAATATTTGGATTATAAGAAGGGAAATGCGGATCCATGCCACTAAAATGTCGACACAATAGAAAATTATGAGCCCAATGTGGAGGTCTATTTGGATATGATAAAATTATTGGAAACTAATAAAATAATTAAAATTATTTTTTCTCATATATTTTAGTTATTGATTAAGGTAATTAAATATTATTTTATACTTTTGTAGAAAAATTAAATGTTCATATACCTTGATATCCAACAGATATATACTTGATAAAGGAAACCTTTTAATTAGAAGTGACATCTATAAGGGTATATTCAATTTTTTATTATACCATGTCAAGAACAATAGATATAAATGATAGAGTCTCTATTTTTAATCTTCTTACTGATGAAGTAATATATTAATATCTCTATTTCTATTTGAAACACTTGAATGATGCATCATAATTCTAGTATTTCATGTTATTTTACTTTTATATTATAATCTATAAGTCTAAAAGCATGGATGCATATAACATGCTCACCCGCCTCAATGATATTAAAGAGGAGAGATAAATACACAATTTATTTGATATTTATGAATCACTATTTACATGCATGATTATAGAGGGTGTGCTAGATGGGAATCATGTAGTCAAGATGATTTGTTATAATGAGTGTCTGAATATTCTAGATTTTATTTCTCCTAATAAATTAGATATATATCTCATAATTATCTTACTCCCTAAGATATTCTCTTGTTTTTTTATGAATTTTAATTTAACAAATATTCAAGAATCCACTCTCAGGTCTTATTAGTATGATTTTATATGTAGATTAAACATGAAGCTTGAGAATACTTATTTACATATGGTGAATAAGAGGAAGGGTGAGGATAAAGGATACAAGACTAAATTCAAGCCTATAGGATCATTGGAGGACCCATCCAAGAGGAGGTATATCAATAGGAATGAAACTCATATTATTCATGTAGAAAGAAGTTCCACTATAATAACTACACCAAGGTAAACAATTAATGGTGTGATTTATATGCATTCATTACCAATTGAAATCATTATATTTCTAAAAATATGGTCTTTGATACTACTTATGGTGACCATTTTTTTTCTAATACATGAACCATATAGATTCATTATAGTTTTCCAATGTGAGGTTGAACTATGAGTTTCCAATAGAGAAATACTCACTATAATGAAAATTAGATACTACAATTTCGTGTTTCTAGAAAGAATGGTCTTAGTTTTAACGAAATGTTACTATGTGTTTTGTATTTCCAAAAAACATATTTCAATATCTAGCCATGTTATTGGTGGTATTATTTTAAAATCTGGGAAGAAAATATAGTAATTTCAAAAAGTTATAATATTTTTTGGTATGAAACATATTAATAATTCTCATTGTCAGAGTATGAAAACCAAGTGCTATTAATCGATAAAGAATCTGGTTTTCATGAATCATATCACACCCAACTATTCATTCATCAAATATATTCATAGAAATGAAAATATATTGAAAAAAATTGAATCAAGATGTGTATTTATATTCAATTTTTTTAAAACCATTTGGAACATGTCGTGCTTTCTAAAAAGGAAATATAACCAAATATCTATTTATTGAAAAAAGTAAAATTCCCAATAATCTTCCTTAATTATTTAATAAATATGCATGTAAACCATTTCTTGTTATAGAAATGTTTGGATTCTCATACTTCATTAATTTTTCTAATGTCTTTAGTAGATATGGATATGTCTACTTAATGTTGTACAAGTTAGATTAATTTTATAAAATCAAGTACAAATAAAATGATGTTGAGAGCCATATTTTTAATAAGAGAAAGACACTCTACTCATATCGTAGTGATGAATATATTATCCATGTTTCTATTGATTATATAAATGAGTTTTAGATATTATCATAACTCACTCCCATTTAAACATCACAATGTAATGGTGTATATGGAATGATGAATCACACCTTTTTGACATGTTGAGACCTATGATGATTCATGTATGTCTTCCATTATTCTTTTAGGGATACACATTACAAAAAGTAGTGTACATTCTAAACTAGTTTCCATATAATGTTGAAAATAGATCTATATTCATTATATGAAGTGGAAAGAATCCCAATTTGTTGTATATGTGTGATTTGGGATGCAAAGTGTCTGTTGTGACTATATTTGGAAACAAACATCCAATGAGGAACGAATTGTATCTTTATTGGATATTATAAGGAAATTAAATATTATTACCTATAAACCCCCTAACAAGAATTCTAATAGTGAAAAGAAAATCTATATTCCTTGAGTGGAAATAAATTTATTAAAGAGATAGAGGGAGAAAGATAAACAATAATGAAATTTTGGGTCATAATACACGATAGTTGGAACAAGAGTATATTCCAAAATAAAGCTTATAAAAGAAAATATTATCGAGACCCAAGTTATATATTGATAAGTATTCTATTTATTGAATAAAAGTGATGAAATGTTCTATTTACCAGGGATGGTAACTAATTATTAGTAGATAATAATACACATGTCTCATATAAGTAAGTAGTAAGTGTCTTAGAATTTTCTTGATGTAAATAAGATATGAATTATATAGTGGATGCCATGTACCAAAACCAATATTTTAGTTTAGTAGATTCCACAGTGGATATATATACCATTAGATGAAAATGGTTATTGATGAAGAAAGTAGACTTGGATATTATAGTTAGTACCTATAATGCTAGGATGGTTATAAAAGGGACAAAACAACATCAATGAAATGACTACGATGAAACATTTTCACTAGTATCTATGCTAAAATCCAACATAACTATAAAGAAGTTACAGCATTACCATGGTAATGTTATTTGGAAAATATATGTTGAATTAGTTTTCCATTATGATAACCTTCTAGAAGATGTCTATATGGAACATCGAGAACGGTTTTGACTTTAAAGGAAACCAATAATAAATAAAAGGTGTAGAGGTAGATTTAGAGGATAAAGTGAGCATTGTGATATTAGAACATTATCTTAGATTAATCTATAAGTGATTTTCGTTTCAAAAAGAATGAATGGGATCCATATGCCTATAATTGGTTTATTTAGAGTGATATAAATTTCATAATATTATATGTTGATGACATATTAATAATTTTAAATATGATAACAATGTTATAGACTATTGATAAGTTGTTAAACACATGATTCTCCATGAAGTACTTAGGTGATGTACTATACTTTCTTGAGATCATGATATATAATGATAGATCGAAGATACTTCATAGATTAATTCAAGGTACATACATTGACATGTTACTGGAGAGATTCAATAAGAAAAAAAAATCCAATGTTGGGTTGTTTCCTAATTCACGTAGAATATATCTCTCCAAAAATGTATCCTCATGAACAAGAGAATATATATAGGATAAATAGGATCCCATACATGTTAATGATATGTTTTGTTGTGTTTTCCATGAAATTAACTAATCTTGATGTTTCATATTCCTTGATCATGGTAGGTGGATATCAAGAATAACCATGATACATTCATTGAATGGACTTCAAAAACTGTCATAAATATTCTAAACATCAATAGATAGATAGATTATAGTTTCTAGATTAATAAGGATGATCTGAAGTCCATGTTGATATGTGTATTCAAATTCCATGATGGGTTTGACAATTTCAAGAGCTAAAAGAATCTAGTGGTTACTAATTCCACATCATTGTATGTGTATATTGATTCTTGTGATACAACTAAGGAAGTGGTGTATTAACAAAACATCATCTTGGAGAATGATGTAGTGCATTAAATTAAGGATCTTATCACATTGTACAGTGATAATACTAATATGTTGGCTCTAGAAAAGTAGTTCAGGTCACATCAATTGATAAATATCATAATTTTGAAATACCATCTCTTGGGTGATTTATTTTAGAGAGGAGTAGTCAAACTAAGTATAGTTTTAATAAAAGAGAATATATTGGGCCCATTTAATAAATCCTTCTCTCCATATAATTTGAAAAAATATTTGACTGATAGTGGATAAAGAGAATTAATAGTTGAATCTAGAGAATGTTGATTCTATTATAGTTGGTTCCCTATAAAAAACTAATATATTGTTTTGATTACCTGCATATTATCAATCTTTAATATTAAATTTGTTTATCACATATTGATTTTTATTTTAGGTAAACTTACCCTTGTAATGACTTAGAGAATCTGTAACATTGAAAGTTAATAACAATTCCTCATTATGATGAGAACCATGATGTGTTATGGTGATAAACATAAACTTATTTCTTATGATCATGGTTCTATTATATGATGAAAAACACAATCTGTGTAAATTTTATGTTCTTTGAACTCATAAGGAGAAGAGACATAATTTTATAAAGTTAAAACTTACTAATAATAAAGGTGATAGATTATGAGTACATACCCACTAGTAGGAATTCAACATGTTTACATGTCATTGGATATTCATATATGTGAAAATTTATGTTGATCCTTTAACATAAGAATATTATTAATGCATATCAAGAGTCACATACTTGGTTATATTTTAAAACTCTAATATTATATTAATGTGGATAAGTATAATATGTAGTTTCTGAAAAGAGTGATATAGTATTAATGAATAATTCAAGGAAGGATTTTTCCCTTCCAATAAAAAAAGATGGAATCATAGGCCCATTGATTGAAATTGAATGTTCAAATGGAATTAAATGGTCTGAGTGATTGATAGGTTTATTTCAAGAATTCATTGATATATATATAACATATAGGTTTATGATGCGATTATTAAACCATATTGGATAGATATCAGGACAAGGGGATTAAATTACATAATGTGAATTCATGAGGAAACCCACGTATTCCATACATATACATTCAATTATTTTAGATGAATATTCAAGAAAAAATACAATAATACAAGCCTCGAAACAATAATAGTTTTGTATATTTATAGTCTAGATACGTAATCAACTTATTCCATGAAATAGAATCCAAATATATCAAAATATAATTCTCATATAGTACCCTTATTAGACATATTCTACTTAATACATTTCTCAATAACCTCAGGGAATAGAAATATTAGAAAGGGTGAGATCAAATGCATGGTATGAGTAATCACGTGAGACATAAATAAAATATTATAAGTGCGTAAAAGATAATAATAATTGTATAAGAGATTGATCATAACTTGTTAAATTAATACCTAATCATTCATATATCGTAAATCACGAGTCATTTCATAAAACTTTGTCCTAACATAAGACATGATCCACAACAGTGGAGAATCATCAATAATAATCACAATATATGAAAGAATATAATTAGAAGAGGAACATGTCATAGAAACTTTTAATAATCATAAGAATAAAAAAAATATTTCAGTATTCAAGGTTTACTTCCAAGACCATTATAACATATTGGTAAAAGTCCCATAGAGGATTGGGTTTACTCTTTATTATGTTTTCATTCCTTATGGACACAGTCCCATATTGGATTAAAAGTTATCCTATTCCATTTCATTTTATATCATTATATATCAATATTTAACCAATTAATTGTAGTTATATATACCTCTTGTCCCACGTGTCATATAACAAAAACTATACATTTGTTTTCTATAAGACTTGAAAACATTAATCAATCCATCATAGCTTAATTAACCCATATGGAATAAAGGGGTTTCATAAAAAATATCTAAAACATTGTCATCATAATCCATTAATAGAAATAATATGAATGTATCATTAGAGAACATTCCTTTTGAAGGATAATATCCCTTAACATATGTTGACATAGATGAAAAATAATTTTTAAGGAAATATGTAATATGCTTTAAAAAACAACCGAAAAATACTAACCATTCGGTATCATTTAAAAAAATTCTTAGAAAAATGATAATACAGTTTTACTAATAAGACCACGTAAATATGAAAATTAGTCTAAATAAAATAATGGTCATGAAGGTGGGAAAATCAGTTTAATCCATAAATGTTAAAAATTGATTCTTTTCACACTTTTGATATGAGTCATATATATTCCTTACAGAAACCATGTAAAAATACATTTAAAAAAATGGAAAATGAATTTAAATATGGATTAAAATTATTATAAAAGTTATTATAGAATATAAAATACATTCTTGAAACATTTAAAATAATATGGGATTGGGAGAAAAATATTCCCAACCTAAAATAAGAAATAAGGTCAAATTTTCTATAAAACAGTCTTTCGGTGTTTTTTGAGAACCAAAGAGGAAAAAATGGAATGAATAATCCAATACCCATGAAATTAACATAGAATAGGAAAATTTTTGTGGTTTAATAGATATAGATATATAAAATGTTTTCTTAAATTAAATTTAAGCATTAATAAGACTTATTGAAACCGTGATTTCCACATAAATGGCTACCTCACGTCCCGAATTTCCTCATTTTCTTTATGAAAATAGATCTTTATTTATGATAAGGATCATGATCTCATGTTTTTTGGAGGAAGAAGGAAGAATAAGGGTTTTCTAAGTACACACCATGTACTTCTGAGTACACGACAAATACTTTGTTTCTGCTAACAGTTGTGTACTTACCATGTAATAGCCAAGTACATGTCCATGAGATGACATGGCTAACACACTTATGTCGGGGAATGGTTGACTCTAATACATGGTGTGTACATTTAATGAACACACCATGTAATTTAAATTTTATTTGATAAATCAAAGTGGGTCACATATCATCCTCGGAAATGTCTTCTCTCTTGATCCATACATGAGAGGAACATAATGGCCAATGAATTTCAAACGCCTCCTGATTCTCCATCTGACCTCCGATTGACACACCGACAGGTGTATTGGAATCCCATCGGTGAGTTCTCAAAACCCTGATATCCTTTTTCCCGATTCTTCATCTATCTTGATTTATCATGGGTTGAGCATTTTTACCCTTTTTGTTGGTCTATGCTGATCTATACAAGTTCAAGGGACGACGTTCGAGGATATCAACTGTAAGACGTTGAGGTAGGTGTTTTTTACCTTTAATTGTTCTTTTTTGTTTATATGTGAAAAAAGTGTTTCATACCCATGTTTGGGGTACTGTGTGGTTTGGAATTAAACCCATTTTATTACCTATAAGGTTTTGTTAATTGATAAAGGATAGTTTCATATTCGAAAGGATAGATACTTTGTTAATGGTACACCCTATGGGTTTGTTTCCCTTGATAGATTATTTATGTCCATTTGTTCTAGAATACATGTTAGGATTTATTGTTTTCTATGCATTGTTTTGTTACGATGGAGTTAATGTTTATATTAGATACTTAGGATATGCATTTTGAATGTTTGATCTAGGGGAATTTAACAGTGAGATCTTCCCAAGGTAAGGTCATTTATGTATGTTTTGTTGTTATGTTGACCCATGGGTACATACTGTGAGAGCTTCCAGGTGTTCATAGACCCAGGGGTTTAGACTATGAGAGTTTCCTAGGAGGCCATTTATAATTTATTGATATTATGTTAACCAAGAGGTATTGACCATGAGAGTTGCCCAGGTGGTCATTTGAAAATTATTATTGCTATGTTAGACTAAAGGGAATATATAACGATAGATTCCTAGAGGGTCATTATTAAATTATTGTTGTTATGTTATACTAGAGGTATTAGACTATGATAACATTCCCTAGGGGTAGAGATTGAATAATTGAACGATTGTGACAAGTCTGCCAAGCCAAAGCACAACCTTGGACTCGGTATTACTTGAATGAATTGATGGTCATTTGAGACATTTTTTTGTTATGAGCATAAGGGATACAAATCTTAGTCTTGATACCAAGGTTTACATGATTCAATTGCTTGAATAATAAATGAAAATTAACGTAATTGAAAACTATAGAATTTTTTACTTTTGATTACTTCATATATTATTGCTTCACTTATTCATATTACCTACTATATATATATATTCATTGGTAGTTAGGCACAGATCTTTTGGCGGTTTCCTACTAGGATTTTTCTCCTACACTATATGGGTCTTGGACCCAAACAGATTATATGGTTGTAATTATAGATAAGGAAATGCACACTTCCTCATCAGGTAATTGATTGTTGTTGGAGCTGGAGAGCATCAGACTAAGATAAGGCTTGTGATGTTGTTGGGGTTTACTATTTATGTGAACTTGGTTTATGCATTGTATACCAAAATTGTAATTTTTTCCTACTTTCCTAGACACATGTGACATGAATCATTTGTATATATTCTCCAGTTGTTTTATTACTATCAGTCTTCCACTATTTAATTGTGATGTATGGTGTTACTAGTTCCGCTACTATTTTCTATTTTCTTTCCATTGTGTACAATCTACCAATGAGGTCATAGTTTCCACATTTTTACACCATAGCCCTCACTGCTAGTCGGTAGCCTCTGGAATTTGGGGAAATGTGCTTCTGGTTATGGGACCTACTAGGTTCGGGTCACCATTTGGTGTCACCCATATCTAAGACATTACAATGTGGTATCAAAGGGGTTTTCTTTTATTCTATGCCTTACTATTTGAAGCCTATAGACTAGGATAATAAGGAATATTTTTTTGGTAAATAGTTGTGCTTGGGATTAGCTGACCCGTCTAAAGGGAAAATCCAAGTTACCTCGAATATTGAAATTTTTCTGGTTTTTCAATTGTTACAGTGGATTTGATTTCCCTGTTGGGTGACTAACTAGTTTTTTCTGTTATAATTTATATCATGTTCGTTCTATTTATATTGAATCCTGATGAGATGAGAGAATTCAATCTCATGCATCATATAATCACTTTTTATAGATCACATGTCATGCATTCTTGTCAGGTCATTTAGGGTGAATTATTTATTCCATGTTGTTGTGATAGATGTTTTGAGGGATAAACATTTTGTTTTTATAGACGCTGTGATAGAAATACCTAGTATTTTGATAGGGTATTGATAGATGTAATGTTTCATTGGGATGGATTCCAAGCTTTGGTCCCTGAGGTGTTATGGGACCTCTTGGATCAGAATTTGGAGGGACATTTTTAAACATTAGTTCAATTATGTTAAGATAAGACATTTATAAGGATGCAAAACATTGATTTTTGGGGAGTACGGGCTCTCATGGATTGAAACGTGGCATGAATTAGCCAAAAGATTAAGACATTGGGTGGTTTCTAAGAATTTGTAGAGGGTTAATTGATGAAACCCCAGACAACATGACATGTGATGTTATAAACACACACCATGTGTTCTTTTGTTCTGGAAGAACAGAATTTTCTTAAGTACATGCCATGTTCTATATGTACAGTTCGTGTGGTTGCTGACTGTGTGAGTAGAGACACGGAGTTTGAAAAATTTTGGTAGAACACACCTTGTACTGGGAGTACACAATCAGCTGTAAAATACCCTATATCTATATGTGTGACTAACAACACGGGTGGATGAAAATTAGGGTGCACACACCATGTCTAAACTGTACACACGATGTAGTAATCAACTGTGAATCTGGTCATGTGACTAACGACATGGGTAGATGGAATTATGCATTACACATCATGTCAAGGGCAAACACACAGTGTAGTGTTACATGGGAAGTACTGTGTATTTCTAGACATGTAGGAGTGCTTGGGCATGAGGGGGTATTCAAGTACACATCGTGTCACATGAGGAACATTCCATGTGTATCGGGTGTTACATAACCAGGTTAGAGGAGGTACCTAGCTAGGTTAAAGCTTAAAGGAACACTCCATGTAGTGCTTCTAGACTTCGTGTAACCCTCTTTTGAAAAACATGAATGTATTCATTCCCCTGTTCCATTATTACACTTCTAAGTTGTTATCAATGATAAACATGTACTGAGTTGTGTGATTGACCTTGCATAGTCATTACACCAAGACATCCTCCAGTTTTACGCCAGGTATAGGGCGTTGAACAGACACCAAAAATGGCAGATCCGTGACTACCAGGATATCCTACCATCATGATTGTCTTGGAACTAGTTTTTATACCAAACACAACTATTTATGCATACATTCATGAAGACTTTATGTGGATGATGCCGAATTTTTAGGGACTACCACATCCGGCCCCGACTATGGGAGAGTTGATGCAGGTGTTCCAACAGTAGAATCATATCACCTCTTCAGCGGATTGAGGACATCAAGCTACAGAGTCATGGTTGGAGGCCTGATTTCTATCATCAAGCATCTAGAGGATCCTTTTATGTTTAGGGTTAATCTTACGACTTATATGCTATTTGATTCTGCCATGAGATGGTGGGATGTTTTCTCACAGGTGGTAACTCAACGGGATATGGCTTGAGAAGTGTTTCACAGGACCTTCTATGATTACTTTTACCCAGAGATGTTGAGGGCCGATCAAGACTGGGAGTTCATGAATTTGGAGTGGGGCCCTTGTTAAGTGATGGATTACTCTTCTCTCTTCACAGAGCTTCAGCACTTCACACTAGTTTTGTGAGGCGATGAGATATCACTGGCTAGGCGATTTGATGATTGTCTCAGGTGAGACATCCGATTGAAGGTGAATGTTTTCAAGATAACTGTGGTGATTGCTATATTAAATCAAACATTGATTACTAAGAAAACTCTGAGTGATTTAAGAGTTGTGATCCTTGGTGGTTCAACATCCAGAGTTGGTACTCCTTCAACTAATAATAGGAAGCATCGTAGAAAGATCTCATGTGATGTTTCTTCCTGTATATGAGTGGTGTGCTACCACTGCGGGAGTAGTGGGAAAACAAGAATACAGTGCTCAAGAGACCTAGTTTAGTTATGATATTATGGAAATGTGGGCTATATTCATCATTTTCCCTGATGTTGTCACCAACAGAAAGTGAAAGGAATTCTGTTGTGACTCCAAATTTGGAATCCGGACCACTAGTTTCTCATCATTCAAGGAATTAGGGTTCATCAGGATGTGGAGGTGGTTGTGTTCATGGTACTTGATAATAGATTCTTAGTTACAGTAGGTTGGACCATCCTAGGGTAGCTAGGAAGTGTTGCAGGGCCATAGTATAGGTCATACTTTTGTGATGGGGAAGACTCAACAGGATCAGGATCCCGAACCCTCTATGGTTAGAGTTACAATTCTATTTTCCTGATTTTTTTCTTTTGGTATTTTTGATATAGGGGATTCAAATAGTCTTATATATGTTTCCATTGTGGATATCCTTGGGCTTTTTATATTTACATCTGACGAGGTTATGATTTTAGAAACTTCATTGGGGATTAGGACATCTAGTGTACGTCATTGCAATGAGTGCACTCTTGAGATTGGTGGGTATCACTTCTTATGGTACCTTTATGTATTAGAGATTATAGGCTTTGATTTCATTCATGTAATGGACTGGTTGGTCTCTTTTTAGGCCTTTGCGGACTATTATCATTGTAGGGTGAGTTTCACATCACTAGAGGGAGGATCTTTTCTACATAAGGGTGAATGGGAAGTCCAGGTGAGAAAAGATGGACCCAATCATCATGGGTTGGGTGGAATTACAGCCCATATTTCTAGATTATATCTAGATGACTAGGGGAATTCCGAGATGGAATTTTCTCCAATGGTGGATCTTTTCAGAGATGTCTTTACAGAATCCTTTTTAGGTTTACCTCTAGAGAGAGAGAGAGAGAGAGGTAGATTTCTCTTTTGAGATGGTTCTAGGAGCGGCACCAGTGTCTATTCCTCCATATAGGATAGCTACACCAGAGTTACAGGAGCTTAAGTAGTTGTTAGAGGAGGTGCAAACAAAGGGGTTCATCTGACCCAATACTTCTCCTTGGGGTTCATAAATCCTTTTTATGAAGATGGGGGGTGATAATATCATACTTTGTGTGGATTATCGGAAGCTGAACCAGTAGACGGTCAAGAACTGATATCCCTTACGAAGTATTGATGATCTCTTTGATCAACTTAGAGAATCCCAGGTGTTCTCTATGATTTACTTTTGATATGGCTATCA
This sequence comes from Viscum album, assembly GCA_963277665.1. NCBI lineage: Eukaryota > Viridiplantae > Streptophyta > Magnoliopsida > Santalales > Viscaceae > Viscum > Viscum album. The sequence continues at coordinate 1,429,074,904 of OY728140.1, read as the reverse complement.
TCATTTCTGTGTTAGACCATCAGATACAACTCTAAAAGCCTTTTAGAGAAGGTATGGTCTATACAAGTATTTGGTTTTTCCATTCGGTCTCATGAATGTACTAGAAGTCTTCATGGAACTGATGATCCAAGTGTTCCATCTTTACTTGGATTCATTTGTGGTAGTCTTCATGGATGATATCTTGGTATTCTCTCACACTCAACATGACCATTCCATCCATCTTGAGATCATATTGAGTACACTAAGAGAGAATCATTTATATGAATAGTTCTTAGAGTGACACTTTTGGATAGACTAGATTCATTTCTTGGGACATGTTATCTTAGAGAGAGGAGTATCATTAGTTCTAGAGAATGTGGGAGAGGTAGTTTCATAGGAGAATCTGAAGAACGTATTTGTGGTACAATGTTTTTTTGGGATGGATGGTTACTACATACACTTAATTTTGGACTTTTCATGGTTATCAGCACCGTTGAAAGGCCTGACTAAGAAGGGTAAGAAGTACTTGTGGACAGATTCCTACAATTCTTCCTTTCGGGGGTTGAAAGGGATATTGACTTCAACACTGATACTAATCTTTCTAGATTCGGGAAAGAGTTACACCATCAAATATGATGCATCAAGTATTGGGTTGGGAGAAGTGGTTATGTATAAGGAAGGAGTCATTGCATACTGGTCTCGACAGTTGAGGCCACATCAGAGGCATTTCCCAATTCATGATCTCGATTTAGCTACAATTGTGCATGATTTTCACTATTTAAGACATTATCCTTTGGGTGATAATTAGGTTGTATACAATGACAAAACAATCCTTAAGTATATCTTCACTCAGCATGATCTGAATATGAGATAGAGAACGTGGGTTGAGTACCATAATTCTTTTGACATCATGCTTACCAACACACTTGGGAAAGGAAATTTAGTGGCTGATGTTTTGAGTAGGATGACTGAGATACATGCAGTTCAAGAGGGAATCAGTGTGTGGAATCTTATGGATATGTTCTTTGAGATGCATTTGTAGGTGCATGTCTGACATGTGGAGACCTTTATTTCCTATATTTCTAGTACCTCTACTTTATTGGATTGATTTAGAATGAGGAAGCGATTATATTTAGAAGGACTAGTCCTACATGATAGTGTGTCAGTAGAAGACCCTACTTCTGGGTGGACCATAGGAGATGATGAGGTCTTGAATTTTCATAGATGCGTATGGTTGTTAGCCGACATATGTGAGGAGTTGATTCAAGATTTTCATTCCTCGGTTTGGGCAGTAAATCCTAGTGTCACCAAGATGTATCGAGATCTACATCATTGGTATTGGTGGCTAGGTATTAAGAGGGATGAAACTGGTTTTTTATAAGATCTTCCACCTATTAGTACGTGATGGAAGATCATCAGTAATTGGTCAGGCTTTTATAGAAGTTACCCAATCCTAAGTGTAAGTGTAATGAAGTCATGATGGATTTAATGATGGGTATACCAAGGTTGCCTCATGTGAATGATGTGGTTTGGGTTTTTATCATAAGGATCAAGAAAGATTGACATTTATTACCGATCAAGGTGACCTTATGTGTTGATTATATTGGATGTTTGAACATACGATAGATTGTCTTTTTTTTCATGGGGTTCCACACTCTATTGTTTTGAACAGGGATTCCTGATTTACTTCTCATGTCCAGTAGGGACTACAGAGGACTTTGGGTACATAGGTACTTCTGAGTGCAGCTTACAATCCTCGGATAGATGGCCAGTCCAAGCGTTCAATTCAGGTTTTGTAGGACATGCTTCAAGCATGCGTCCTACAATTCAGGGGATCTTGGGAGAGACACATACCCTTGGTATATTTTTCCTATAGTAACATTTTTAAGGAAACTATTTTGATGGAACCTTATATGGATTTTTATGGTAGGCCATGATGATCAACCCCAATATTGGTTAGAGGTAGGAGAGGCGGCTATGCTAGGACCTCATCTCGTCCAGGAGACCACTAAGCAGGTGAGGTTGATTCGTTAGAGGATGGATACTGCACAATATCACTAGAAATCATATGTTGATCGACTGAAACAACATCTAGAGTTCAGGGTGGAGATCAGGTGTTCCTACGTGTCACACCGAGGTTGGTACACTGGTAGATTAGGAGATAGGGGAATATTTCACTGAGATACGTCAAGTTGTTTGAGGTTTTGGAGAGATTCGAGATAGTTTCCTATCAGTTGTAGTTTCCTCAAAGGTATAGAGATATGCATGAATTATTTCATGTTTCTTAGCTACGACGTTACTTTTCAGACCCATCTTTTTTTTTTGAACCCAACCCAGAGAGGATGAGTTGAAAGTGGATGCATCCTTCATGGAGAACCCTAATCATCATGTGGATCATAGAATAATGTTCTTCGTGCATGGTCTATTCCTTTGGTATTAGTGATATGAAATAATGGGAGAGTACAATATGAGAATTGGCAGAAGGAGGTTGATGTCCGATCATAGTGGCCAAATTTATTCTTCAATTATTATTCACCACCCATGGAAGGGAAATTTGAGGGAAAATTTCTTTAAGGGGAAATTTTGTAATAACCTAGATCTTCATTTTAGGTACCAATCTTGATTTCGGGTTGTTTTTTCAGAAAAAGGATGAAATTGGGGTTTTCTAAGTACATATTGTGTACTTCTATGTACACATCATCTACCCAGTTTCCACGTACATGCATATACTCATCGTGTAATGGCTGAGTATATTGTCATGTGATGACCTAGATAACCCACTTAAGTGAGGGGCCAGTTGAGGCTAATACACATCGTGTATATTTAATGAACATACCATGTAATTTTATTTTTATTTGATAAATTAGAGGGGTCATGCTTCATCCTCATAAATTTTGTCTTGTCCTCTTGGTTCATACAGGAGAGTAATAGAATGATCGAATGTCTTCAAACCCCTCAAGATTCTCCATCTGAACTCTGAATCAGACACCGCTGGGTGCATTGGAATCCCACTGGTGAGTTATCAAAACCTCTAGATCCTTTCTTACTAATTCTTCCTCTCTCTTGAGATATCAAGGGTTGGGTGTTTCCCTAATTTTGTACATCTATTCTGATCTAGACCGATTCAAAGGCCGATGTTCAAGGATATTGATCATGAGACATTGAGGGAGGTGGTTTGTGCCTTTAGATATTCTTATTTGGATTATATGTTCTAAAAGTGCCGCATGCCCACATTTGTGGTATTGAGTGTTTTGGAATTAAACCTTATTTATTATCTATTAGGTTTTGGTTGATTGATAAAGTATTGTTTCATATGTTTAAGGTTAGATACCTTATTTATAAGACAGCCTATGGGTGCTTTTTCCTTGATTGATTGGTTATAGATGGTTGGTCTAGAATGCCTGATATGATTTCCTTTTTCCATGCCTTGTTTTGTTAGGATGGAGTTACTATTTTTATGAGATGCTTGTGATATGCATTGTGAATGTTTGACCTATGGGAATTTTACAATGAGTTCTTCCTGAGGTAGGTTCATTTATGTATGTTTTACGGTTATGTTGACCCATGGTATAGACTATGAGATATTCTAGATGTTCATCGACTATGGGGTTTTATACCATGAGAGCTTCCTAAGAGGCCATTTATAATTTATTGATGCTATGTTTACTAAAAGATATTGACCATGAGAGCTTCCTAGGTGGTCATTTGTAAAGGATTAGTGTTAAGTTAGAAAAAAGGGGTTAGACCTTGAGAGATTCCCAGAGGGTCTTCATTAAATGATTTTTGTTATGTTAGATCAGATGGATTATACTGTGAGAACTTACCCAAGGGCCCGTGACTGAATAATTGAATGATTGTGATGAGTCTGCCAAGCCAAAACACAATCTTGGATTCAGTATTACTTGTCTTCTTACATGGTCTTCTGAAACATCTGTTTTTTTGCACACATAGGGGATACAAAGATTAGGTTAGATCCTAAGGTTTACATGATTCAATGAATTGAATAATAAATGAAAATGAATGTAATTTAAAACTGTAGGATTGTTTACTTTTGAGTACTTCATAGTTTATTTCTTCATTTCTGCATATTACCTGCTATATACATTCACTAATAGTTAGGCATAGAACTTTTTTTAATTTCCTACTAATATTTTTCTCACAACCTATTTGGGTCATACTCTTAGACCCAAATAGATTATATTGTTGTACGTATAGATAAGGGAAAGAACCATTCCTCAATAGGTACTTGATTGTTGTTGTAGTTGGATAGCATGGAACCAAGATGAGGCTTGAAATGTTGTTGGAGTTTACAGTTTTTTTTACTTGGTATGTGCATTTTATTCCAGCATTTTAACTTGTTTGGCTACTTTCCTAGAGACATGAGACATACATGATTTGCATATATTATCCTGTTGTTTTATTACTATCAGTGTTCCACTATTTACTTCTAATGTATGGTGTTACTGATGCCGCTACTGTTTATTATTTTCTTTCCTCTATCTACACTCTGCCAATAGAGGCACAATTTATCCATTTTCACACCATGGCCCTTGCTGCTAGTCGGAAGACTCTGGCATTTTGGGAAATGTGTCTGAGGTTATGTGACCAACCACGTTTGGGGAACCACTGGGCGGCACCCGGATTCAGGATGTTACATTTGCACTTTAGCTTCAAATAATAAAATTTTTTACTTATTTTATATCTATATAAGAAACATATTTATAATTATGTTAGAATATATGATTTATTCCTAATTTAAAATCATCCATTATTTAGCAATTCTTTACTAAAAACAATATTTATGTGTTAATTGTTCCGTTTTTAATGCATGTTTCTGTTTTATGGTTCGAAATAATCTCTCCTTGTCCATGGTTATATAAAATATATTATCTTATTAATTTTATAAATATTATAATTATTCATTATATACATATTCCTAAAATGGAAAGTAATTCTGTGATGAAAATTTATTTACATCACTTCATGGATGAAATAGTCAGCTTGTACACACATATGATATTTCTATTTTTAAATGGATTTAAATAAAGGAAGAAAAATAATAATTTATCATTAAATAATAATTATAATATAATTTATATAATATATATTAATTAAATACATTAACATAACGATCTAATTTAGTTTGTGATTAAACATGAAACAAGTTGATTCAAGGAGATGGTAGTTCGAACTTACACATGAGAAAAAGTTTCATTTTCCATTGGGTATAAAAGATATGAAAATGGATCTAAAATTAAAATAAAAAAATTAATTTAGTAATAATAATTTTTTAATTATATTAATATGGTTATATAATATTTCACAGAGTTGAAAAAATGAAGACACCTGAAAAAAATTATTAATGATAATTACCTCTTCATTGAGTATCTTCCTTTATATTACACCTTCAGCCTTCCTATGAGGATATTTTTCTAAGAGAAAATCATCTAGGAAAATGGAAGGAAATATAGGAATATATTTGGGTAGGAATTTTCTAATATAGAGTTCCCAATGTTTATGAATAATTGGGAAGAGTATGTTTCTTTTTATAAGTGAGGGTTGTGGAGCCCTTGTAAATATTCAACATTTTAGAATAATATAAATCCATTTTCTTTGGAAAAGTAGAACAAAATGGAATTTTTTTCAAATATAGGAAAATTTGAGGTATAAATAGACACAAATAATCATATTTATATATGTTTGAGTGATAATTTAATCGGTATCTCTTAGTTTAACAACCACATTAGCACTTTCAAACCATATTGCAAGGATAATATATTTACCATTGTAACTATTCATCATAGAGAAAAATGAAGTTTAAATTATTAATTAATATTTATTATTCTTATTAAAAACAAGGAATAAATTTTGAAATATTAATCTATGATATTTTTTAGAAAATAAATCCAATATTCGTGCACATAATACATAAAAACCATTTTTAGAAAGATTTTATTTTTAATCTTAAAAAATTTTCTATTATCATTTCTTTTAAAGTAAAATCCATCAGATTAATGATAATTTTCATCATTGAATATATTATATTTATATTTCATTAAAATAATTCATCAAAATTGATCAATTTAATTTTTTTACATAAAATCGCTTTGCGAGCATAAAAATAGTTTTTTTTTCAAAAAAAATCTAGTTTTTAAATTCAAATGATTTTATCTTCATTTTGAAAAATTTGATTATAAATATCTGAATTATTACACAATTATATATATTTTAAAAAAATAATTTCCCATATTTTTCATACAAAAAAAATAAATTTAAATTTAAATAAAATATATAATAAAACAAGGTTTACTAACAAAATATTTTCATTAAAGACAAAATTACTAGAATAAGATTCATACAATTTTTGGACTATTTAATGAATATAACTAATTGATTTTATTATCTGAATTCTATCAATTTAATTAACTATTAATTTCTCTCATTTTATGTTTTTTAATAATTCACTGTTCACTAAAGGTTGATGTTGTGTGCATCATAAGCAATCTAACACATAAAATTTATTAATGAGAAATATATTTTAAAATCATTTGGTTTTTCATTATAACCTAATTATAAGAATTTATACCTTTAAATTATGTTATTATAATGTTTGTAAATGAGGATACTTCTACCTCAATGCATTATTAGGCTCCCATAAAGCTTCCTCAAAATTAATATTCTTCTTGATAACCATACATAGGTGCATAGTATTGTTCTGTAAAATTTTATCTCTATGATCCAAGATTTATATTAGGTATTCCTCATTATAAACATCATTATAAAATGATATAAAATTTTATTTAAGAATATTTTAATGATCCAGTATGTACCTCCTCATAGAGACACATAAAGCACATCTTGAACATGTGAGAGGTTTCGTTGAAGTACTTTGTGATAAGCTACCATCCTAATATGATCAAGAATCTAATCATGATCAATATATCAAGTTCTCATATTCCCTTTATTTAAAAATCTCATAACCATATTCCCTGGATATATTCATAAGAATACATTCTCTCTAACTTCAAACTCTAGATCTAATTAACGGTTATTCACATAATTCCCTTGTCAAATATGAGATAGCCTGATGTTTTGTTTAATGGATCTATATTTCTCTATCATTTCCTCATACACATCATGTCCTAATATATCTAATTTTTCTAATTTTATCCAATCATTTTGGAGTTCTATGCTTCATTTCATTGAAGGATATTTAAGTATCCATCTGAATTATCATGTGAAAGCTATTGTTAGAAAAACAACTCAACTAGATGAAGGTATTTCTCCAAACCTCTATTTAAATTAAAAGAAAATATCCTAGAATGTCTTATAGGGTTTAAATAATACTCCTATATTAACCATCTATATGAGGAAGATATAAAATTATAAAGTTAATCTCTATATTCTATTCTTGTTAAATAATTATCCAAAAAGTAAAGGTAAACCTAAAATATTGATTAGATACATTTGAGATTGGTAATATATGAAGCCATACCACATTCTTAATATATATCCATGTTTATTATTAAAAAGAGAAATATTCTTCGATAGTAATAAAAGGTGTTGTATTTTTATGGAGATTTATTACAACCCAAATAAAATTATGGACCTAAGATGTGTTGGGGAGTCCTAAAATGAAATCAATGGTGTTTTTTCACATTTTCATATAGGTATGGGTCATGGTTGAATTATCCCCTAAGACATATAATGTTCAACATAAATTTTATGACTTACCAGGAATCGAGATAGATACCCCATAATATATATCTTCATTTTCCCCACAAGAAATGATATTTCATATATCTATAGATCGTTGTATTCACAGGATACTAATAGAATGATTAGATATTTTCTTTATAAAATAACTCTTCCTTCAATTGTAGTATAGATGGGATTCATACTTAGTTATTAAACCAGATAATTAAATCTCTATCTCAGTTTCATTCTAGATCATTTCATATCATCATTTACAGATCCAAACCATTCTTTTACACCTAGAAAATATTAATAAAAATGGATTGTGGAACATTCATTTGATTAAGATAGGATTTATACACTACTATCGTGATTTCAAGATTCATAATATGTAAATCCTTAAATATTGGATCTCTTTCAATCCTCATAATTGAAATTCTAGCATGGTTCTTCTGATTAAAGAAATTAACTTCCCTACGTTCCTTTCGATGGTGGTAATGAATTGAACAATCATAATATTTTAAAAAAATTGAACGTATCCTTTAGTCTATATTAATTTTTTTTTGAATATATAATTTTTTATTTTATAACTATTATATATATCACACCCTTCATAATAAATGTTATTACTTTTTATCTTCACAAAAAAATTAAGGTTGCCTACTATAAATCATGAGTTAGGTAATTTTTATCATAAACCTTCAATTTTATTGAGGAGTACAATGAGGCCATTTAATTATACATGATAAAATAGCCTAGTACCTTCTTCAATGAATCAATATATATATAAAAAACTTTTTTATTGCAGAGTAGTGTGAGAACATGTATATTGAATAACATTTTTTGCAGTTCCTTTAAATTATATTCACATCAATTAGTCCAAAATAACATGACTCTTTTAGGATTCAAATTGGTTAGTGGATTTGATATATATTATAAATTTTTACAATCCATCGATATTATCCATAAAATCAAATAAAACTATGGATCTCAGTCACTATTTCTGTTCTAGGATAATATTAAATAAATTCTATTTTGGAAGGATCCACTGATATTCTCTCTCCTATAATTATATGACACAATAATGTTACTTTATATAGAAAAAATTTAGTGTTTCTAAATTTGGGTTAAAACATATCCTTTCACAAGGCCTTCAACAAAATCATAAAATGATTCATGATATTCATTTCCTTTGTAATATTAATGAATATATTCTATAAATACTACCCAATAATGATCAATTTAGTATATAAAGATTATATTCAATAGATTTCTGATTATAATTACATCCATGGTTAGTCTAAATGGAATCACTATAAATTCATAGTCTTTATACCTCATATGGAAGGTTGTATTGGGTAAATAATATATTTTTTAAAACATAACTAATGATATCCATATTAATGATTATTATTGTAAATGTTTTTATCTCCTCACATTTGATCCAAAAATGATAAATATGGGTAAAATATAAATATTCATAACACTTTTCATATTATGTTCATCATTATAAATACAAATACACATTTTCCAATCATTATTTTAAACAAAAGAAACTGGTGAATCCTATAGAGAAGAACATGGATAAATTAATCCCTTTTCAAGATTATCCCTGATTTTCTTGTTCATTTCCTCCAATATAATCATGTACATTATAAATTGAGTCTTTTAAATAAGTATCCCATCATATATGAATTCAATTAAAGATCATCTTCAATATTTGGGTGACTAAAAGGAAACTCCTTTCAAAATACATTGGAATTTTCCAAAAACATAGACATATATTTAATTTTTAGTTTCTCCACAACCATTTGAGATCACTACCATTCATGAATAAGTAGTAAAATTCCTATAATGGATGCAATTTCCATAGGAAGTTAATTTTTATCACCTAACCATTATATAATCATATGTTCATTTGGAATATCAAATATGACTCTAATTACTCAAAAAAATATGTGGATTCTATATAGATAGAGAAAATTCATTCTTAATATCTCATAAAATTCAACTAGAGGGAGAATAAAATTATTTTTAAGATGAAAATTCACCAAACTTATATTGGAGAGAAGTTAAAAACTTGATATCTAATCATCATACCATTTAGAGTTTTTATGGATAATTCATCCTATAATTATTGAGGTGGTGATGTGATACTCTTAAAAACTCTCCAGGGATAAAAGTGTGTGTAGAACCTAAATCAATTAAGACATTTTTAGTTATAGAGTAGATGATAAGTGTACCTTTCACCACATTGATATTGATACCCATTTCAGAGGATGTGATCACATGATCATTTCCTTTGTCTCTTGAATTATGATTTTACTAACATTGATTGTCATAATTAACTCTCAAATTCATGAATTAGTTGGTATATTGTCCATAATATTTTAAATTGGGGGATTAAAGTGTGGGTGTTGTATTTAGTTGATGTAGAAACCCCCACTCCAATAACCCAGAGCTGGAATCTACTTTATTACATTTGTATATTATACAATGTATATCATCCCAAATGATTGATCAAATGAGTAGTCATGAAGATCTTGATACATACATGATTTCCATGTTATAAATGAAATATAAAATACGTATAATAAGAACATAATTCCTTCCTTTATATTATTTATAAAACATTTATTCATATCTCGGTGAAAGGAATAAAATATTGTGGGATATTGGATGATTTGTATATGTTATGTACAATATAATATATCATGAGAAAGTAATTCAAAATCAATATAGATAGGTAAATAACTAAAAAATCTTATGTCATTAAATAAATAACTTGAGAACAAAAATTCATCCATGCCTAATATCGATTCAGAAGTCTCATTGATAATAAAAATAAAATTATCAATGATGGAAATGATTAATATTGGATTTAATGACATTAGACATCATGATATATTTACCATTAAATACTTGTTCCATGGTTGTTTAATTAATTGTTAGGTATACACTAAAACCCCATTTAATAATTATAATAAACTATTTTGTCTCATGATATACCTCAATGCATAGTGGGGCTATCTATAACTGGGTGTCACTCTTCACAGCATATCCCATGCATTCTTTACAAATTTAATGATCAATTTAATTCACAAAAAATATATCATATCAAAAAAAATCTACATCGAGTAAAGAAAATGGAATATTAATATTTCATCAGTTTATTAGAAAAATTTAATAGTAAAACATTGTATGTAAAAATAATATAATTTTTAGGTAACTGTCTCCCATGGAATTGCTTTCTCTTACCACCACCCATCATTCTAACATAAACTATGCTTCAGACCCCCTTTTTGGGTATATGTGAAGGTGTTTTAGGTGGCTTGGGACAATGATGGTGGTGGAACTCGGTGTTCCTCTTCTCCACTACTCTTTTAGTCCAACCCATCAGGCTTGACCACATCTTGGTTTGTATCGATGATTGTTTTTGGAAAACATAGGATGGTGGTGGAGGGGGAGGGTGGTGGTATAAGTGATTTATCTCGCCAACATAGGGTTTTCTTGTCTGTTTGGTTCCTTTTCCTTCTTTATCTTCCTCATTGCTTCATTCTAGTGAAATATTACAGTTTGAATTTGGATAACTTTTTGTTTGTTATGGTGTTGTTCAGTTGTATTTTACTGAGGTTTTTCATTTCGTTTTTACGAGATATGTTGTTTGGATTTGGTATTTTAGTGATGATGTGGAAATATTGTTCATGATAGATATGATGTATAAATTAGGTTAGCGATGGATTCATAGACCACGACTATGGATATTTTATATTTCAGTTTTGTGCAAGGTTTTTTTCTCGAATTGTGATAATTATGAAGGATGGACCTGGTTATGGATTTTGGTTCGATTCGAATGTGATTTGAATATGAAAAGGTTATTGGAGTCTTTGGTGATCATGGATTGAAGTTTTGGTTGGAAGATTGTCGGTGGGTCATCGCTGGTAGTGGTGATTTATTTTATTTTGTTGAAAATTGTGATTTTTTTGTTAGGGGCATGGCACAAGGCAGACTGCCACTCAAGATTTCATGACCTAAGGTGGTTAGGCGGTGATAGATCCAAGGAAAGTATTTTTTGAATTTAAAATATATTTTTTGGATTTTACTCTTGAATTTAGATTGTTTTTATGTGTCGGTGTGATGAGTTAAACCAGTTGAATGTGAGGTTCCAACTCAATCCTAATGTGGATTTTAAAAATACCAAAAAATGGACTTGGAGTGAAAAAAAATAAAAATGAAATAAAAACATTAAAATAATATTTCATGAAATATTTTTCTTTATAAAACCATTTAAATATTATATAATATGATAAATATTCATAGAATAATTTTTCTTGTAAGAAAATTTGTTAACACCGTACACATTAAAAAACATTCATTTTGACTTTTTTCAATGAATGTTAAAAAATGAATCGTTTTTAAAACATTAGAAATGTTTATTTAAGAGATTTTAAAATTAAAATTATAACCTAAAATTTACTTAATAATTCATTTAAGTGAATAAGAATATTTTTTTGAAATAATTTTGAATAAATGGATGTGGAATAAAAATATACACAATCGAAAAAGAAAAACAATAGTTTTTATTATTAGAAATTTATTTTCTAGATTCAAGTGAAAAAGAGAGGAAAATTTGAAAGAAAATATAGAATTTACTAAAATATATATAGTATGAGAAAATATATTGAGTTTATTTAGGATATATTATATGATTACTTAAATGAAAATAAGATCAATGCCCCAAAAATGAGATTGTAAAATAAATTCTGACCACATTAGTATCTTTTAAATTTATACCACTTGAAATAGTAAGAAAAAATTAAATCATTAATCATCATAAATTTTTATATATTGATGTTAAATAAATCAAGGGTTAATTATATAAACTATATAAAAATAAATGGGTTCATAATACCAAATATGTCTCAATAGAGTGAAAATTGAGATTAAATTCCTTACTTGAAGTTTGACATACCTCATAGGCACTCTAAACCCATGTATAATAAATTTTAATTTATTAAAAATATATAAAAAATTCATTTACATACTTATAATATCACATATGGTTTAATTATAACATTTCAATGCCCATTTATTAAAAATGTCTTTATATTATCATTATTTTGGGTGTTAAGTCCTTCATGTTTCATGTATGTTTTGATTTTATACTATCAATCCTTTCATATAACTCATGGTAAAAAAAATCTCTAGAAAATTATTTTTAATATAAATATTATATGTTTTAAATATATATACATATATAGTGTCATCCATAAAATATACAGATTAGAAATGAATTACACCATTCATGGAGATATTATGTCATACCAATGCATGAACACAATTTTCATATCTTGATAGATAGTAAAAAATAAAGGTAAATAATAATTCACCTTTATAGGGTAGTTTTTATAAAATATATATGTTATATATTTATATAAACACTACTTCTTCTTACATGACTATTACATCATTCTAATGATAAACAACATCATAGCGTTACAAAACTAGGACCCAATGTTTTAGTATATTGTGAAATTAGAAAAATAGATCACTTATGTTTAATAACATATAATAAATTATTTAAAATACTGTTCTTTATCCATAAAAAGTTTATTTTCTCTTCATTATATGTAGTAACCTGAGGATATACGCTAAATGAAGTGGTCAGCTAAAATCCTAGTAGGATGATGAATAAGGATCTGAATCAATAAACACGGGTGAGAATTGTCATCATCATCATTAAATAAGCATAAGATAATAATTATAATAATGTGTGGAAACTTTAAATAATTTCATTGAATGTGGCAATGCATATAAATGAAACATCTTGTCTTAGTAGTTAGAAACCACAGATAGTTATAAATAAAGCTATCATCGGAATCTCACATATCATATGTATATAATCATAACACCATATTTTTTAAAACAATTAGCATAATGTTCATACATAATAAATATTATCTTATGTGGTACATCACATTACCCAATGAATTATAGGGCTATATAATTATGAGCCCACATGTCACATCAAACCATTTACATAATTATACATGCTATATAAAATGTAAAACAATCATAGCCATAAAATAAAAAATGGAATCGAATGGGTTTCATAATAATTTCATAAAGAATATATTCATGAATAAACTTTGGTTTTCCCAAATGAAAAATGGAAAACATACTTGGTATAATAATCATTAATATTTATTGAAGTCGAAAAAATATCAAGAGGAGTCAAGATGTGTATTGGAAGGAAGAGTTACTTTTGAAAATATTTATATTTTTCATTAAAGAAGCTATAAACATGTATATCCATGAATTTATGAGGTAAAATAATGAAATTATATTTAAGAAACATTAAAGGAATATCTGCATAGAAATGTTTCAAGAAATAGGGATAACACAAAGAAAGAGAGTTGGGTTTGAAAATCCCCTTACCTGATGTATGAATGAATTATATAGTTTCTCTTAATGTCATGGATAATAAAATTAGATTCATTAATTAATAAACATATAAACCTTTATATATTTATTTTATTTATTATGATTTTATTTTGTTCATTTATGGCCATTTTGATGAGTTATAGTGTTAAATTTCATAATTTTTGGAGTGTTCATTTTCTTTGTTTTCTTGATCGGTTTACTTCTATACAAATATGGAAGATCATGTAAAATGAGAATAATTACTCCATAAGTTTAAATGTTCTTATATATATATATATATATATTATTTTTTCTTATATGAGGATGATTTTTTTTGAATAATTTTTAGTTTATATTTTTTGGTTTTTATATCCATCACAAACTAGTTTCATTTTATTTAATATCATGTTTTTAAATTAGTTCCAAAACATTAAAAAAAATTAATATACATATTAGAATCTTCTTTGACCATTATAATAGTATTACGACCATCTTTGATGAAAAAAATGGAGAATTAAAACTCATCATCATGAAGGTGGCGAATAGACACATTAAAAAAATTGTTTTAATTTTTAGAATAAAAGAAGAAGAGAAGAAATTTGATGAAATATATTAAATTAAAATAATAAAATTACAGTCTATATGTAATACTAGAGTTATCATGATTATTTGGATAGGCTAGGTGAGGAGAGGATATGAAAACTAAATAAAGTAAAAGAGACAGAAGGAGGATTTTACCTCTAGAATAGAGTCTCCCTAAGAACCTCCTTATGTAACATTAGTTTGGTGTTTTGTTGATACCAGTATCGATTGGATGTTGGGATGAGGATTGGGAAGGTTATTGGGAATAATTTATAAAATCTAAATGTCTTATATGGTTTGAGTATAATAGGTGGTGATGGGGGGTATTTATAGGGGGAGATGGGTTTTCTGATTATTTTATTCCTTAGTTTACTATTTTGGCTCAACAAAATCGATAATACAAATTCCTATGAATAAATATAGAATAAATTGATAAAAAGAGTTTGAATCATGGGTTTTACATCATCCATGACTCAAAAATTAATTAATTTATCTTATACTATAAATTATCATATTTCACTATTCACCAAAAATTCAACTATCTTAAAATATTCGAAGAAATTCACCCTAACCATTTTTTGATGTGTATATTTCAAAAATGAACTCAATTTTATGAAAAGTTTTATCGATATGTTAGAAATATAATTTTTAAATAAAATCATCATTTATTTGAAAAATAACGATTTTAGAATTATAATTGATTTTATGACCCATTGAAAAATTAATTAAGATAATAAAAAATTATATTAAAATTTTAATTCAACAAAATATTAATTTATAATAAATTTTATGAAAATAGATTTCTTTTAAAACATTGAATTAATTATAAAACTGTAAATAAATATTTTCATTCCACAAAAAGACAAACACAATGTTTATCATTTTTCAAACTTGTATTTACTTCTACTATGATATAATTATATGATATTTTTCATTTATAATATACCTAATTTTTTTTATACTTTCATAGATGAGGTTACTATTCTAACAGTTAGATTACTATTCCTAATGGTCATATTACCATACAAATGGTCTAGTTACTATTCTATTAGTATAGGTTTATTAATTCTTAATAAGTCCTCTTATTTAATTCATTATTCTTTAAATTATAAATTTCTATCAATTTTTATTATATATTAATATTAAAAAATAATTTTATATTATTAAAATTATGTTTTACTTTTATAGAATATTTTATGAGTACAGTCTTTCTAATGGTTCTAGCGAATCCAAATTTTCCTATTCTTATAATCTTATTTTTTATTTTTTGTACCACTGTAAATGTTGGCATTATTATTGGTTCAATTTATAACTAATGCATCATTTTTGATAATAATGATTTTGATAGTTTCTCAATGTGATGCATGAGATTTATGACACAATCAAAATTAGAGAAATTACATTGATAAAATTTTATGTAGTCACATTCTTCCCCTTTATGAAATGTCATGATTGAAATTTTGGTTTACATACTAAGATGAAAACAGTTCAGGGTATTTAACCTTCATTTTTTCCTCTGGATCCCATGTCACATCTCCATACTTATGGTTCCTCTACGAAACATTTACAATGTGAGTTATCTTGTAGAATAGAACATTGTCCCTACTATCCAAGATCTTCACCGACTATTCTTCACATGAGAGTTCATTCTCTAATTGTACCACCTACAAATTCACTACATGTGAGGTGTCAGGTATGTAGTTCCATAGGAGAGATACATGGAAAATGTCATAAACATGAGTCATATTTGGATGAAGTGAAATATGATAGTCCACTTCTCTTATGCAATCAAGGATATTGAAGGGGTATATGTACCTTTTCAAGAGCATCCATTCAATTTGAAACCGTATGAATCTATTCCATTGTGATATTCAAATCAATTTTCTCTCCTTCTTCAAACTCCAAATCCCTTCGATGATTATCATCATAGATATTTTCCCAAATATGAGTAGATTTTATGTGTTTTTGTATGGATTGAACATTCTCTTTAATCCTTTTCACAACATCATGTCCAAATAGATTTTGTTCTCTAAAAACATCCAAAAAAGAAGAAGTTATACATCGCTTCATTTCTATAGCTTCATATAGAGACATTTCAATACCTGAGTGGAAGATTTAGTCATATGAGAACTCTACCAATGGGAGATGCTGATATAATCCCCTATTCAATTATTTTAAGTCAGTTCGTAGAATTTATTTAAGCATACATATAGTTATTTTATATTTGACATCATTTTGGGGGTGATAGGATATGTTTAAATTCTATTCAGTACCCAAAACATTTTTAATACTTCTCTATAATTTATATGTGAAACTTGGATCATGATTAGATACAATCGAATGTGGAACCCAATGAAACTTTTCCACTTACATAATATATGTATTTAAATTTTGTTCAAGCCACAAATCTTCCCAAATTGAAATAATGTGGGAACTCTTGGTTAGTCGATCCACCGCAACCCATATCACATTGCTTCCTTTGGATATCTTCAGGACACCAGGGATGAATTCCATAGTGATATTATAAAATTTCCATGTGGGTATAGGAAATGGTTGCCTCATCCCATTGGACATATGTCACTCTTCTTTAACTTGTTGACATACCAATCATTGTGAGATATTCTCTACAATCTCTTTCATTATCTTTTCCAACTAGAGGTTCTATTGATAATCCCATTATATCATGGTACTTAAAAAATGAATAGAGAGCGTTGAGCTACGCGTATTATCTAATAAATCCTTATTTATATCAGGTGATGAATTCACACAAAACCTAGTTCCAAATAGGATAACACCATCTTCATTGATTTGAAACTCATGTATTTTCCCTCCCTTTACTGATATAACCTTGTTTGGAAGCTCTAGATCATAACTTTGTTACTCCTTGATATAATCTTGTATATATGGTTGAGTAATCATTTAGGAATGGTAGGATGTATTTGTTTCTATAATGTTTTCCAAATCCATCCTTTTTCATATCCATGAATATGGGGAATTTCTCAATTTTCATCATGGATAAGGTATGAGGTTCCATTATCCTAAGGGAATCTACCACATTATTTTACTTTTTTGAATGGTGATGTATAGATTAATTTTATTAGTTGATTAGCTCTAACTATATTATTTGACACCAGTTGAGATCAGTTTTTGTGAATATATATTTTAGACAATTTTGATATTATATATATGACAATATTCACTATAGAGGTAGTGCCACAAAATAGTTAAAGTGAATATTAAATCTACTAACTCCAAAACATGCATTGGGTAGTTTTTCTCATGGATCTTCAACTTACATGAGGTTTAGACTATAACATTATAATTATTCATGAGTATACAATAGAGAATTTATTTGATTAATCCCTTTATATCACAAAATATTCTCCATATATGGGTAGTATGAGTAAAATTGTAGCTCTTCTTGAGCTCCTTGAATCCTTAATTACATTAATATATCTAATATACTTTACCCATTTTCATGTTGATTAAGTTAGTGGGATAGAAAATCATAATAAAATCTTCAAAAAACATAAATAGTACCCTGCTAGGACAAGAGAACTATGGATTTCCATGAAACTGTAGGGCTTAGTCCATTACTCATTTACTTTTTTATTTTAAGGGTGCATATAAATTCCACCAGTTTTGATCACATTCCCTAAGAATGTGACCAATCACAAGCAAAACTTGCACATTATGAACTTGGAGTAAAATTTATCCTTATTTAATTTCCCTATCTCAATCCTTATATGATCATCCTGTTCCTCCTTCATATTAGAGTATATGAGAATATTGTTGATAAACACTTCTAGAAATTTCTAAAGGTATTCTCTAAAGACTCAATTCATCAAATCCATGAGGATTTTTGGGGAAATATTATGTCAGAATGGAATCACTAGGAAATCATAATGCCCATACCTAGTATAGAAAATAGTCTTATGAAAATCAACCCTCTAAACATTCATTTGATGATACCCAGAATGAAGATACCCCTTTGAGAAGTATTTATCTCCTTGTTTTTGATTGAACAAATCATCAATCAATCAAAGGGGAAACTTATTATTTAGGGTGATCATATTGAGATTCTGATAATCGATTCACAACTGCTTTGATAAATACTTTTTCATTAAAAAGAGAACTGGCATGGCCCAAGCTGATGCACTAGGGAGTATGCACCATTTGTATAAATTCTCTTATAGCTTATATTTTAACTTATCCAATTCGATTCAGACCATCTTGTAGTTACATTTTGAGATATGAGTCGCTCTGGGTGTAATTTATATAGGGAGATATAACTGATGATCAGTGCGAAGTCCACAAAACTCTTTGGGAAGTATATCATTATATTCCATTATAATGGAAATTTCTTCCAGTTTGTACCTTCCTTTGAATCAACCATTTTTGAACGTTATTCTTAATCATTGGGAATCAAATCCCACAATGTTGATGGATTTTCCAAATGATATTCATTGTATTACTTTAAATTTTAGAGAATCATGGGATGGTTCACAATATAAAATCATATTTCCTTTTCTCTATAGTTGAGGTGTTCTCTATATAATGAGATTTAATCCAGGCCCCGTGTTTAATCGAGTTTCACTAAGGTAATTATTATGAGATTCTCTAGATGAATCATTCCACATATGCCAACAATAGAGGAGTCCAACACATTGGTTGTAATGATTACACCTCTAAATTTTTTAATAGAAAAATATAAATCATGGTATATTGGATTTGAATCAATACTCTAGAAAACATACAGGATATAAAGGAATTCCAAGAAGAAGAATCAAATATGAATTTTTTCATTATTGAGTGAATAATAAGTGTACCTTGTATACCTTTGTTTTCTTTCTAAAAAATAGAGGTTTTGATTGTAATTCTCTGACCCTAGTTACCCAAAGTCGGTGCATTATTACATAACATTGGCGTGATCACAAAAGATCAAATCTTGAAAGACCGATTAGTTTAGTATCCTTGGAATCACTAGACACATTCATAATGGTTACATTACATCATAAATTGAAAACTACAATAGCATCTTTTCTCCAAACTCATATACCCTTATACTATCCCTACAGGTCATTCATAAAATACTTCTTCATATCCTGGGAAAAATAAAACATAGAATGGGGGAGCTCAGATGCTCAGTAATGATAACAATATAACAGAAACATTCATAAATAATCATAAACATTTAAGGCAATTTATAACTAAAACAAAAGCCTTTTATACTTTAAATTCAGCATAATATGGAAAAATAAATTGAAATAATTCCATTTACTAATTCACATGGATATTCTACTAGTCTAATAATCACATGCAATATCAATAACCACTTTTATAATGATGGAATGCATAATGCCAGACTATCATAACCACATAGTCAAGGCCTTGGTCCAAGACTACAAATAAGACTTTTTCAAGGCCTTGTGCCAAGCCAATAGTTTGTCTCATGAGACCTAACGATGCATCAAGGAGCTATAGTTGGCTCCACCCGTCACTTATTAAGTCCAATGCATTCATCATATGAACATGTTTAAACATAACATAAACATTCTTATTAAAACAAGCATACTAAATGTCAATACTTTAACCATAAACCATGAATGGTATAAAAATAACACATCCACAGTCAAACATATCACAAAACCATAAATAAAATATGGATGTTTTTTATCATAATAAATCAACTACAGAAAAGCTTAAAATCTATCAAAGGATGTTAACATAGATGAAATAAAAACTATTTGAGAGAAATATCTCTTTTTCTAAAATCATTTAAAAGTCACATAATTATAAAATAAAACATTTTCTTTGAAAATATTCTTATAAGCGTGTAATAAAAGATTAAATGATTATATAATGGTGGAAAATAGCATCACCCTCTGTATAAGTTAAAAATACATTCTTACCTTAATTTTGACGAAAAGGTTAAAACAGACCTTGTTTGGAAAATGACGGAAAGATTCCTTTATATAATTATTATAAAAATTCAAACAAGGGTTTAAATTACATTAACCCATAGTCTTTAAAATAGTAATAATTATTTGAAATACATTTTTAAGAAACATATATGTGAGTGATAAAGATGTCCTAGTAGATAATTACGTATAAACAACCTCAGATAATGAAGAGATTATGAAATAAACCTTTACCTTGTACTTTTCCTTCTATGAGGGTAGTTTAAACTCTTGTATAATTGTTAAATCATTGTTTTTAAATTATACAATAATTATATAAATAAATATTATATCATATATGATCTTTTAATATTTCTTTGTTAATAATATTTTAGTATTATCATCGTTTCGGGTGTTCACTTCCTCATTTTCTTTTATATGTTTTGTAACATAAGTCGTGTTTTTTATCCATAGGGTTTATATTATTCATATCCAGAATGATATAAAGTCCTTAAACATTATTTTTAATCATCAAATAAGAATTATACTTTAATGGATATGATGGGAAATGAATCTCATCACGTTCGTGGAGACGATAGTCCGTACGTACGCACGAGCGACAATATCATTATTTTGATATTAAAAGAATATATAACTGGATGGTATATCATATATAAATAATAATTATAATGTTATATTTATTATTTACATCAATTAAACATCATTATCATACCCATCCAAACAATAATGTTTTGAATAACAATTACACCACGATGTGGAGACAGTAATGTGTATGTAGGCATGTATGGTGACATGTCATTCAAAGGATGAATAGAGTACTGAATATGGTTGTACCATATTTATAATAAAATCACAGTATATATAAGATACCTGATTAATTATTTTAGAATTCAAATAACAAAGAAAGAAGAAGTTGAAGAAGAAAAGAACTTGAAAGAGGGTAGTGAAAACATTACCTCTTCTCTGGGTTCTTCTTTTTGATTTGACCAAAAGGGCTACTTATGTTGTCTTTATGATCAAAATAAAACCTCTCGGTTCAAGTGAGGGAAGTTTAGAGGATAATTGGGTAGTTTTTGGCCAAACCAAAAGGCTTTGAAGGTATGAATAATTGGTTAGAAGTTGTGTCTTTTTATAAGGGGGAGGGGGATCTTTAGGAAAAACTTAAAGTATTAATTTATAATAAATGAATATTTGGTTTATAATGGCTCCAAATAGTATTATTAAAAGTATACGGTCGTTATGGGTCTAAATCCACTCAAACAGTAGGTTTTAGACTGGTTTGGGACACTTTAGTAACATTTTCTTTTAGTTTTAACCATTAGTTAATTAGTTTGACATTTACCATGTCTCATTGTATTTTTAAATTATACGGTTAATAAACATACTATAAACTTTAAAGAGACCTCAAATTGGTCAATTAATGATACACCTATCATTATATAATTATTTTGGCTGAACCATAGATTTTTAAGAATATAATATCAATTAATAATATAATATTTGTTTTGAAAACTCATTTATGTCAATTATGACAATATTTAATAATTGATTTTTGTTAAAGTCTTAAAAACTTTATTAATTCGAAAAAAAATTCATTTAATCAATAATAACATGTCATATTATCCAATAAAATTCGTTAATGGCATCAAAACTTTCAAATTATATTTATTTTAACATTTATAATACTAATTATTTGATTCATTCACTAATAATTAAAATACTACATCATTATTATGTGATAAATAAATTTATTTATTCAATGTCTAAAAATAATAAATAAAATACAATTATGTAGGAAATATTTTTATCTTTCAAATTAATATTTATAGTTGAAAATATAACATATATAACCCTATGTAATTTTTTTATTAAAATATATATGCTTATGTCATTTTTGTTTTTACTTTAACTTTATCACTATAAAGTGTTATTATCACTTACAAGTGGATCCATGGGGTCCCAAAATCTACCCAAAGATGCCCATGATCGGAAATTTCTCAACCAATAGGGTTAGTAAATGTTTTAAGGTAATTTATTATTATTATAATATTATGTTTTACCCTTATTTACAGGATTTACCCTTTAACCATGGTAAATAATATATTTACCGAAGTAATTATTCAAAATGTATAAAAATAAAAGTTACCTATTTACACAATTTAGACCTCATGATTATAAATATGAAATCCATTTTTCAAAATTCAATACACAGAAGTGGCAGAAATTAATTAAAATTTTATTCCCATTGTTAAAACAAAAAGTGTGTTTTTAAGAGGTAATAACTATCAAAAGATTGGCACTTACTTATGTCCAGTTTAAATGTGAAATTATGTCCAATGACCAACATTGGATTAAATGGTAAAAATATTATCTAATTATACTCTAAAATCACTCAAATTAATTATTTTTCACTATTAATTATTTTGTTTAATTTTTTTAATTATAATTTAGTAATTTTCACTATTCATCAAAATATGAATGTTATCCAAAAGGTACCAAAAATTCACCCTATGATAACTTAGATATTCTGAATCCCAAAATGATGTCCATTTTGAAAGATAAAATTTATAAAATTTCAAAAAGTGGGTATTACTATTCATAACAGCTAGTTTGATTGGTTGTGGTGTGTGTTAGAACTCGAAGTTGCATACAACACACACTACTGTATTATTCAAAGAGAAGCGTACCGTGGATGCTTGGGGTGTTACATTGATGGCATAATTTTTCCCTTGATCCTTTATCATTGTTTTATGAATATGATTATTAACCTAAAGGACTCTATATTGAGTACACTTGCTTTCACTGTGCACTGGATCCCTATAGTTTTAGAATTGAACGATGGGTGTTTCTATCCTTTCACACATCCTGTTGGATAGATTTTTTATGTTTCTTCAAAATTCCTAAGATTTAGGTACTTCTCTCCCACACATGAAGCAATTACGTGTCCCTTTGATTCAATTCCCATAATTATTCTTCCCACATTTTTTACAGGTGATTCGTTGGATCCTCTTTTCATCTTTTTCATTTGACCCACTAGTTTGAAATTCCATTCTCCTCCTATTATCTCCCTAAATATGTGACCATTTGATAAACTATATCTATAATTTGAGACCACATCATCCCACTTCTTCACATATCCCATAGTCTTAGAAATCTAGACCCTTTTTATGGTGTGGTTTTAAACCACTAAAGAATCTATATATTGTTTCTATAATTTCTGATAACACAACCCAAGTAATATAATTCAATCATTATTATGTTTTCATCATAAGATGTGATATATTTACCTTCCTTTTCTTCAAATCAATAAATAATCTCTCCATATATGTATGACTATTTTAAGGGAGATACTTGTTAGGAAATATTTTCTTCATATTTTCCCACTCTATATATTCTATTTCATCCATTTTCATTGTGTTAATTATCAATTAACACTATTTATTAGATTCTACATCTAAATTACTGACAACTAGAGTCACATTATCCTTATTAGAAAACTAGATCACAAAAAATATCTTCACTATTTAGTTGACCCACTATTTCATATCGAGTGGATTGAAAGATCCACTAAATATATATGGTCGTTTCAACCCAAAGTACTAAATGGATAATTTATCCTTAATTATTGAAGGAAGATCATACATATGTTTCAAGTTATTATTCATAGATCAAGAAAACTATCTAATAATTAACATGATGTTTTAAACTCCACCTCACAAGGAATTGGGGATGTAATTAATGAAATTGGTACATTTTCCATCAAACAGGTTATTGGACATATTTCTCCTAATTTCCACCATTTTCAAAAATATAAAAGGATTACGAAAAAATAAGTAAAAAATAATGCAATTAACTATAAAATAATATATTATGGGATCCATAAGTTTAAATTATTTCTAAAACAATTTTCCTTTGATGTTTACAAATACTTAGTCGTATCCTAATGTTTTTGTAACTAAGGTTATAAAATTATAATTCACAAATTAACTAAGCTGGCATCTCATACCAACTATAGTGACCCTACTTTTACATACATGACTATTGAATTATTTTAAGATAAAAAACATATTAGTGTTCCAAAACTTGGATCCAAAGTTTTAGTATCGTGGAAAAATTAAGAACATACATCACTTATGAAAAATAAACCATAAACAATTATTTAATATATTTTTTTTTCTCTTTATATTGATAACATTTTCCTCAGTACATGTAGTCACCTAAGTATATACTTAAAAGAAACGAGCAAGATAAAATCCTAATAGGAGGATAAATAAGGAAATTAAGCAACAAAACTTAGGTGATTATAATCATTATCATCATAACATAATAATAATACCATCCTCATAATCATGAGTTGAATCATTAAACAATGTCATGGAATGTGAAATGCATAAAAATGAAACTACATATCTTAGTGGTTAAATAACAATCATAGTTTTAGAACAATATAGAATCATTTTCACATTTATCATATGTCCAAAATAATAACATTATATTTATTATTAAATATAGAATCTGTTTCGTTCTTAATACGCATTATCTAATCAAATACATCACATTACCCAATGCATTGGAGGGCTATATAATTCCTAACCTAAAAGTCATATCATAACATTTTCCTAATCATGCATGCCACATAGAATTTATGAAAATCATTATCATAAAATTACCCATGGAAAATAATGCGTTTAAATATAATTTCATAAATCATATATTCATGAATAATCTTTGGGGTTTCGAAGTGAAAAAAAGGAAAAACACACTCGGTATAAGAATCAACAATCATGAGTGAAGAAGAAATAATCTCAAAAGGATCCAATATGTGTTTTGGAAATAAGGGTTCTTTTGGAGAGTTTTATATTTTTTATATATAATTTTGGAAACATGTACATCCTCTAAAATAATATGGAATAACAATGATATCATATTTAAGGAACATTAAAGTAATATCCATAATGAAATTTGTCTTGGAATAGGTATAACACAAGGAAAGGGAGTTGGGTCTGAAAATCTTCTTAAATTTTTTCCAAATATGTTCTTCACTCATACTTAATTTCCTAGATAATAAAATTATATTCATTAAATACTAAATATATAACCCTTTTTACATATATTTTATTTATTTTAATTTTATTAAGTTCATTTATATTCATTTTGATGAGTCGTAGAGTACAACTTTATCATCCAGGGAGTGTTAAATTTCTTGGTTTTCATTATATATTCACTTGTATACAAGTATTTAATTTCATATAAAATGATAATAAATCTTCTAGTAGTTTAAATTCTCTTTTATATCCTTTTTATATGTATATGAGGATGATTCATCAATGAAACGTGTTTAGTTTATTATATAGGTTTTTATGACAAACATGAAGTAGTTTTATTTATTTAATATTATGTCAATAAATTATTTCCATAACATTAAACAAGTTATAATATAAATATTAAATTATGGTTTAACTATATTATCAGTATTATGAAAAATCTCAACATCATAAATAGAAAATGAAAACTCATCATCCATGAAGGAGGATAATTGACACATCACAAAAAACATTTTCATCTTTAGAATAAAAGGAGAAGAGAAGATGTCTCATGATGGATATCCCATTAAGACAGAAAATAAAATATATGTAATACTAGAGTTATCATTTCAATTTGGATAGTTGAGGTGAGGAGATTATAAGAAAAGAAAATAAATTAGAAGGGAATGAAAAAAGATTTTACCTTATGAATATAATCTCCTTTTTAACCTCGTTAAGACACTTGGGTTTTGTCTTTTGTTAAGACTATTATATATTGAATTTGGGGATGATGATTGGGTACAATATAGATACTCTACAAGGCATATAATGTGTGAGGAGAACAGGTGGTGGGGTGGTACTTATGGGGGAGGAGAGGGGTGTTTTTTTATTATTTTATTCATTGTCTTATTTTTTAGGCTCAAGACTGAAAATAATTTTGATTCCAATAAATAAATACCCAAACATATTTAGAGGATTTCAAACAAAGGGTGTTTATGTCATCCATATATCACCCATGACTCAAAAATTCTTGTATTTATCTTATACTGTAAATTACTATATCTCACTATTCACTAGAAATTTAACTATTTTAGAAAAATACCTAGAATTCACCCTAATTTTTTTTAACATGTAGATTTAATAAATTAAAACAATTTTATTAATTTTTTTTATAAATATGTAATATTTAATCTCCAAATATAATTATAATTTATTCAAAAAAAATATTGGTTTTAATATTATAATCGATTTTAAGACCCTTTGAAATAATTAATTAAAGTCTCATAAAATTAACATCAATTTATAATACAATAAATAATTTATGAATCTATTTTACAAAATTAAATTTTATTTTATCATATTATATTTATTATAAAATTGTATACAAAAATTTAAATTTCATAGAAATACCAATAATTAATTTATTATTTTTAAAAAAATTATTTACTTTTACCATGAAATAATTATTTCATATTTTCATTTATAATATACCCCATTTTTATTAACAAATATAATGGTTATGTTACTATTCTAATGGTCATATTACACTTCCTAATGGGTATATTATTATTCCAACTGTCATATTACTATTCCATTAGTCTATGATCCATAATTCTTATTGAGACCTCTTATTTTATTAATTCTTCATTAAATTATAATTTTTTCTCATGGTCACATATATATAAATATATATACAATTCTTAAAAATGAAGATTATATAAATAACATTATGTTTTTTTCTATCGATTTGTTAATGATTGTGGTCTTTATAAGGGTTCGAGTGGATCCAAATTTTCATATCCTTATTATCTAATTTTATATTTGTTTTCCCAAAATAAATTTTAACAATCTTATTGGTTTTTTACCAACTTATGTATTGTTTAGGAGAATAATGGTTTTTTTGTTTATCTATGTAATATTTGTGTTTTATGACACAATAATAAGAATGGAAATTCATTTGATAAAATTTTGGGTTGTTAAAATATTTAATATATCCATATTATTACTATTCATGTAAAATGGAAATGAAAAATGAACTTGAACACTTCATGGATCTGGTTGTCCAAATGTACACACAAGTGACATTATTATTTTCTAATGAATTAGAAGGTAAGAAGGTTTATATGATATTATGTTTAAAGAATTATAATTATTTCATAAATATAATATATATTAATTATTTATATCTGTATAATTTTCTAAGTAAATTGGTGATGAAAAAAACAATTACAATGCTATGTGGAGACAATAAGTTGTATGTCCACATGAGCGATGTTTTAAATATTCATAGGTTGAAAAAAATGGGAAATGGGTTTACAAAATTAACAATAACATCTCAGAAAATTTATACTTCTGGAGTTATTATTCTATGATGGGTGCAATAGGTTTAGATGAAGTAGAATACTAAATAAATATGAAAGAGTTGGTAAAGATGATGACCTCTTCATTAGCAGAAACCCTTTAGATTATTTTATAAGGACCCTTGGAATGGTATTTTAAGAAGTCAAAAACCTCTAATTCAGGGATAGGGAAGTGGATAAGAGAATTTCTTTTTGTTTTTTTAATCTAGATGGCTCAATGTGGTGTATAGAAAAGTGATTAGGGGTGTTCTTTTATAAGTGAGGGGAAAGACACTTTTGTAAATTAATGAAATATTATAATATAATATGTTCCTAACATTGATCAAATGGTTCCTAAATGGTATAAATTCGAGTAAAAGGAAGTTTTAGTCCTAATATAATTATAAAATTAAATTTATATATTTTTAGATATCATCTTAAACCTTAACATTTTTTAACCCCTTAGTTAATCATTGTAAACCTTAACCGTGGTAACAACTATTTCAATATTAATGGGTTGTAATTTTACTTATAAAGTTATAATTATCTTATAAATAGAATAAGGATGACATTTTAGACCTTATATTATACCTTGGTTGAATTATAATATTTTTATGATTTTTAAATATTTTAATAAAATTTTATTTTCATAGAATATCATTATTGTCATTATTGACACTATTTATTTAATTTGACATCAAAGACATATAGATAAATATTTATTCCAAAGATAACACATTCACACATCCATAATAAGATATATTAAGATATAAAATTTGTATATAATAGTAAATCATATAAATTTTATTACTTTTCATAATTTAAAATTGTTAAATTTATTTTTCTATTAAATGAGTAAATAATATATCAGTGTTTTAAAAGAATTTAAGGAAATTATAAAATCACTAAAAATTAATAATAAATTACTATGATAGAAAATTTAATTAATATTTCATGTTAAAATTTAAAATTAAACACAACCAATTTTTTATTTATGGAAAAATATTATAGTTATTAATGTCAAGGGTGTGATATTTATTTTTCATTCTTTTCATAAAGTAGTGTAATGGTCAATATCAATGAAAAATAGAACTAAGTAGCCATTTATTTGGATTATAGATGAAACATTATGAAATACATTCATCCAAATAAAAATTTTAAAATTTACATAAATATTATAGACGTATTCCATATTTTGGCCCCATTTTACCCATTTTACCCTTACCGAGGTGACAAATATCCACCCATGTTACTATTCATAATAAAAAATGAAAGGGTCCTATTAAAAAAATTAAACCTAATGATTCAAAATATTGAATCTATTTTATCAAATTTAATTAAAATAACTGAATAAAATAGATAAAAACTTAAAATGAAATAAAAAAGAAATTTTTAGAAAAATGCATTTTTAAGTCAAAAAATGAACTCATATCAAGATCTGTTTTAATGAAGATTCAAAGATAATTAATTTTATTATTTATAACTAATTTTTTATTATGTAATTTTGTTTTAAATTCATTATGGATGTTTTCCAATTAAATGAAATTATAGTTTTAAAAAAATCAGCATTTTTCATTATTCACTGAAAAATAAAATTTCTATAAAAATAAAAATAAAATTAAAAATAAGATAATATTGAAATTATGAATTCAGAAATTATATAATTTTCACATAATAATTTTATAATAGATTTTTTTTAATTTTTTTTAAAACTCAGTGTTGAATGTCAATAATTCCATCAACAGAATTTTTTTAAGGTAAAATATATAATTATATCCTAGGTTGTTACATTATACCTCCTCATTGTAATTTCCCCATAATAATTTCATCAATATAATAAGAGTAAATGAGGATAATTTAAACTCATCAAATCACTAGATTCCTATGTATCTTCCTCAATTTTATTATTTCACTACAAAACATTGACCAGGTGGGTGTTCTTGTTTTATAACACATTCTATCTATGATCTATAATATATAACAGTTATTCCACTTATGATATATCTTTATCCAATGATATGATAAATATGTTTTGTAAATATTAAGGATCAGGTGTGAAATTGCAGAGGAGATATACATAGAACACATTGTCAACATGAGAGAGATTTGTTGGAAGTTCCTAGCCATAAGATACAGTCCTGATACAATAAATAATTTTTTTGGGACCAATATATATAAGGCTCAAATTTCCCCTATTTATAAATATAATAACCCTATTACACTGATATATTCATAGGACTACACTGTCACTAACATTTAACTCTATATCTCAACGATAATTGTCAGCATAAATTTTTTTGTCGACTCTGAGATTCCCTTATGTGTTGTAGAAGGTATATGTACTTCTTTATCATTACCTTACCTTTATCAAGTATCAATATATTTCATTCTATATCTTCATCCAAACAAGTTTTAGTTAAAAACTTAAATGCATATAGGGTTTCATAATGACCAATCTGATTTCCCACGTGAAAGCTATTGTTCTAATAATATTATACCAATGGGAGGTGTTCATACCAACCACCTTTGAAAATATTGATAAATCTCTCAACATGTTTTATAGAGTTTGAATGTTCCTCTCAAGCTGACCATATCTCTAAGGATGATAAGTAGTACTGAAAATGAACTCAATATCTAGATCCTACTAAAAGATTCTCTAGAACATTAAGGTAAAACTTGGATCCTGATTAGATATGATTGATAGGGTACTCCATGAAATATCATAACTTTCTTATTGTATAAATAAGTAAGATGATCAATAAGAAAATATTCTCTAATAG
The DNA here is from genome assembly GCA_963277665.1 of Viscum album. Taxonomy (NCBI): domain Eukaryota; kingdom Viridiplantae; phylum Streptophyta; class Magnoliopsida; order Santalales; family Viscaceae; genus Viscum; species Viscum album. Next base: position 1,429,044,161 of record OY728140.1, on the reverse strand, counting down.
TGACAGAATACACTGATTTAATTAGAAAATCAACTATAACCTAATTCAAATTATTCCCTTTATCTGTTTTAGGGAGTCTAATGAAAAAATATATGAGAAAGTTTTGTCATTTCCATTATGGTATGTGTAATGGTTGTAACATCCACTTATACTTATTTCTCTTAGTCTTAACTTTATAACATAGAAGGAATTGGGATAAATACATGAAAATATACATTTACATACTTTCCCACTAAAAATATTCTTTCAGATCCGTATACATATTTTCACATCTTGGATGAATAAGGAATTATGAATTAGAAGACTCATCCAATAGATCCCTCTTCATATATGATATGGATGGGAAACATACTTGATTCCCAAATGTTATCATTGTACCATGATCATGGTTGAACTCAGGAGGATTCCTCACCTTATTCTATAATTCCATATCAACATTCTACTCATTATTAATCCTCTAATGTATGGATGGTTAAACATTGATCGTGGAAATATAAGATCTATCAATTTTCCTTAATATTCCATGATCTACCTGCTAAAAATTAAAAAATAATGTCTCTTTAAATCCATTTCATGGTTAAACTAGCATCATAATTTTGACTGATAGAATCATCCACCTTGTTAAACTTCCGAAGGTGTTAATATATTATGAAGTAATAATATTTGATCAATGTAAACTATAATATCATGAATATATTCCATATATTTTTGTATAAATATATACCTCAACATTTTATGATCAGTGTATATATATATAACACCTTTCAATATATAGATAATTCCTCTATATCATCAATGGAAAAACTGCTACTACTAGATCTAAATCACAATTCTATTAAATATTCTCAAGAATTCTAAATTGGTTAGAGGCATACTCTATCGCCATACCATTCTAAATGATGACTTGTCATAGTCAGTTCCTTGACGCATCACTTTATATCAAAAACACTTCTCCACTATAGGGTAGTGTAATCATAAGACTGTTGATTATCCTTATCTTTTGTTTTATGAAATTCTTCTTACATTCATCAATCTATAAGAAAATAACCCCATAAAATTCAACTTGGTGATTTGATTTTATAGTCATGAGAAAAATCACACAATACATCTATAGTATCCATCCCACCCCTTAAAACTATGAATATTGGTAACCATGGTTGGTCTAGGATATTTCTCAATAACATTTATCATTGAAGGATACACTGATATACATTTGTTTGAAATTATTTGAACCGTGAATGGAACTTTTTATTTCTAAAATTCACAATTGTTAAATTTTGTATATAACTTCACCTTCTTAAATTTCATCAGCACAATTATCAATTGTTCTTTATGCTCTTCCTTTCTCTTTGTCTATATATAATATCATCTATAAAGGCTACCACAAACTAATAAAGGTATTATCAAAATAATATATTTAATAAATACATTAATATTGTAGGATCATTGGTATATCCAAATAGAATTACTATAAATTCATATTCACCATAACTTATACACATGGTTGTCTTAGGTACATACTTATTTTTTACCCTTAGATGATGATATCCAGATTGATGATCAATCTTTCAAAAAAGTTGGTCTCCTCATAATTGATCAAAAATAATGGTGATATGAGATAGAGGATACTTTTTCTTAATATATATTCCGGTAAGTTCCTGATAATCATGGTAAAGAATCATTGACTCATATTTATTTATAATAAAAATAAAGTGCACCCTATGGTGAAGAACTATTCCAAATTAATCCCTTCTTTAGATTATATTAGAGTTACTTATTGAATTATTTAAACTTAGTCAGTTATATTCTATGTATACTCTTTGAAATTAGATTAATTCCAGGAATGTGTTTGGTTGAAAACCTAACTATATCATTCAGGGGAAGACTTTGAAACTCTTTTGGAAAGACATAAAAAACAACTACCATAAAACATGCATATCTTTAACGTTGTGCTTCTCTCTAACTATATGAGATAAATATCCATCATAAATAAGTACTAATAACAATATGATTGATAAAATTTCCATTAGGAGTTTAGGTTTATCTTTACAATAAAATGTTTTCCTTGGTTGATTTAGAAAATCAAACATGACACTATTCCTTGAAAATTGGTACCGTATTTTTTTGACAGAGCCATTCCATTCCCAATATTACATAAATTAAAATATAGGAAGAATAAAAGTATTATTTGGAAGAAAAATACTAAATATTTATATGGGAGAGGATCTATATACATTAGATAAAATAATCCTTTAATTAAGAGTTTTCACTACTAACTTAATATATAATCGTTGAGGCGGTGATGTGATACCCTTAGAAAATTATTTATATTTAAATGTAAAACATTTTTACTTATTGATTGGATGATAAGTGTACATTTTAAATCATCACAATAACTTCCACATAACTTATATTAATTATATTTTTTCAGTTTCTCCCCTTGGATTATTCTGTGGTGTGTTCCCTTGACATTTGTGGAAAAGATTTGAATAATTTTACATATCATTAAATTGAATCACTAATTATTAGTGGTTTATTTATTTACTTATATTCATTAGATAGATGATCCTCATATAAAAACATAAAAGAAAATTCCATTACATTTAAGAATTTCCTAGGAACATTATTTCCATAATTTTTATAAAATAAGAATTGCTTCAACCCCTTCTTCTTCATTGATATGTTACCATTTTCTTGATACTCAACCAATCTCTAATTATATTTATTTCCCTTGAATATATAAGATCTATAAAATTCTTTATCCACCTTAATTTTAAAAAATAATATATCATCATATAATGAAAATTCATGAGAAACTAGTTCTTATTAGAGGAACAACATAATTCAGCAAAGAAACAATCAATATTGCTTTCTATATTAAGTATATAGTCGGAACAATTCTTGGAAAATATTTTAATTTTAGGATCATAATCATCCACAATTTATTTTTACATCTAATTTAATCTGAGTAACATCCTCTCTACTTCAGCTTTATAATCTCAGGGGAAGTATTTCTCAAATAAAATAAATTTAAAGGTTCTGTTTAACATGATTTTTTACTATATCTCTAGTGTCTTGGATTATTTAAAACCAGTTATTAGAATATACATTCAAAAAATACACTGGTAGAATAACCTAAATACATTAACTATATCCAAAATCAAAAAATATCCTATCAAGATAATTAATACATTTTTCAGAAACCTTTGCATTAGTAGTTCTATTAAAATAAGGAGGCTTCTATCACATGAATTGATCCAACATAGATGAATCAAGATATAGAACAATATGTTTCCCCATTTAGGCAAGGTTATTCATCATAACCGGAGATAACTAACCTAATATATCCATGACATACCTAGTTCCAAAACCAGTTTTATTGGCTTGATTAGCAGGGAAATGCTTACATTGTTTATAGGTGTGGATTCAATTTATTTTATTAGGTTCCATCATTAAGTAATGTTACCTGATGATTTAGTTTATAATTATCATTAATATGGTTTTATTAAATATAAATTCCAATATTTATAAAAGTTATCAAATACTGTAAGGGATTATCAAAATTCTTATGTCATTTATGTTCATTTAAAATCCAGTTCCTAAGGTTTCTACTAAACTTCCTCTGATACGAACTATTAAAATTCCAACCCGGGTAACCCAGATCTGGTGTCTACATTATTACATTGTTATATGATACAAGGAATCTCATTTTGAAGAACCAATCTATTTAAAATTCTTAATAAGCAAGATACATACATGATTATTATATTATATAGGGAATAAAATTAATTCTATAATAATAATCTTGAATTCTTTACATTATTGATAATATCCTTCTTATTATCTTGGTGAAAGGGAATAATAATAATTTTTTATAATATATTTTCAATAATATTTATGTATTATAGAATATATTAGGAGTAAATAATGTACAACCAATATGGAATGGTAAATAATTTAAAAACACAAGACTTTTAATCAATAACTTCAGAAAATAAATGCATCCACGGATAATATCAATGCAGTAATCTCATGGATAATAATAAATAAATAATTAATGAAGTTAATTAATAATATTGGAATTGATGATATTATACATCATGATATCTTTAAAATTTTATCCTTATTCTAAGAAAGTTTAATCCATAAGTTGGTAAACACCAAAATCCCATTTAATAAGGCTAGCCAACCTGTTTGTCTCATGTGACCTATCGATGCATGGATAGACTATCTATATTATGGTCCCACCTATCACTATACATCCAATTAATTCCTCATATTTTTAATTATAAATTTAATTAATAAAATATATTTTTTGTTAACAAATATCTTTACTGAGTAAAGAATACAGAATAATAATATTTCCCTAATTAATCAAACTACATTCATATTAAAAATATATATATAAACATAGTATATGGTTTAGGAAAAAATCATATCCTTGATAAAAATAATATATAAATTTAAGAGAACTATAATTCCTAATAAAAAACGATCATAAAAAATTGAATGTTTCAAATTAAAGGTAAAGGCTACAAAATTAATAAGTTATACAATATGACTATCAATTCATTAGAAACATAGGTTTTGTAACAAAATCACATCCTTTAGAGAATAATAGGAAATAGAAGGAAAAAATAATTAAAGATTTAATGAATTAATTATCATTACAATCTCGTTAAAATTTTATAGAAGAATATAAAATAGCATAAACTTTTTTCAGCAGTAGGAAAATATGTCAACATCGTATATGTTAAAAAATATTCATTTTTATTGTGTATATTAAAATTATAAAAGTAATTCTCCAGAAAAAAATATAAATATTTCTTTATATACTTTTTAAAATTTAAGGATAAAAAACATTATTTAATAAATTATTTTATTTTAAAAAAATACTTTTTAAAAACAATTTTTAAAATTATGGGCATGGAATAGAAAATATACCCGATCAAAAGAGATATAAAAACGATTTTTATTTTAAACTCTTATTTTATTTATTTAAGTGAAACATTATGGAGAAATTGGATGAAAATATTAAAACTTCTTAAATATCCTTTCTATTATAAAATATAAAGATTCTATGAATGATTTATTAAAATATTATTTCAATGAAAATAAGAACAACCCCAAAAAAAGATGAGAATTTAAATTAAATTACTACATATTTCGTAACATTTATCTTTGTAACCCCTTGAAAGATTGAACATGAATTAAAATATTAATAATAATGAATAAATTTATTTATTAATTTTAAATTCCCAAAAGGGGATGTATATACACTGAATAAAAATAAAGAGGTGCATAATACCAAATATGTCTCAATAGAGTGAACATTGAGAAAAAATCTCTTACCTTAAGTTTGACTTTACTCCTAGTTTACCTAACCTCCTATATAATAAATTTAAATTTATTATAGTTATATATAAGGCTAATTTAGATAATTATTATATCATATATGATCCATTTATAATATTTTAATAGACATTTACTAATAATATTTTATTGTTATCATTATTTTGGGTGTTAATAAATTTTTTCATGTATTTCTTGATTCAGTAGATTTTTTCCATGAATATTTCTCATGGTTACATAATATATATAATTTTATTAACGATATAAAATAATATATAATTAAATAAAAATTCAATATATATATATATATATATTCAATGATAAAATATAGAGATAGAAAAATGAATTACACGGTTAATGGAGATGGTAAGTTGTACGTACTGATGAACATTGTTATATATTTACGAAGGGTGGATCAAAAGAACGATAAATAATAATTCACACTTAAAAGATAATTTCTATAAAATATGTATCATATTTATTTTTTAAATCTATCCTTATTATCATTTACTTAAAATAGAAATGAAAAAATAAATCATCGCTTCGTGGAGGTAGAAGACCACAATTACACACAAGTGACATTATCATTTTCCAATGGATTTGAAGGTAAGAAGGTATATATGATATTATGATTATATATGAATAATAATTTCAAAAATATATTATATGTTCAGTAGTTATATTTTTATGACCATCCATGTAATGTGGTGATGAAAAATGAATTACACCCCTACGAAGAGATGATAAGTTGTACGTACACACGAGAAATGTATATGCTTTTCATGAGATGTAAAAGAGTTGGAAACTATTTTCACCATAATAATAATCACATATCAACATATTTTAGACAATAATTTTTTTATTTAAATATTTTAATATAGATTTATATGACATATACGATGACATAAACTTGAATGTGTAGGTAAAGATAGTTACATCTTCTTTAGAAGACATCCTTTAGATTACTTCTTAAAGACACTTGGAATAGTATTTTGAGAATAAAAAACTCTATTTAATGGTTATATAAGTTCATATGATAATTGGTCATGTTTTGGTTCATCTAGATAGCTCAATGCGGTTTGATGAAAATAGTGAAGTGGTGTCTTTTTAAAATTGAGGCGAGGTACCCTTTTGGAAAATCATGAAATATGGTAATATAATAGTTGTCTAACTTAGGTATAATGGTTATAAAATACAATGGAATAAACTATATTGAGGTTATAGTTTTTACATAATCATAAAATTAATGTTTTTGAGGTTTAGACATCATTTGAAACCACATATTTTTTGTTAACCTCTACATTAAAAAAATTTAACCTTAACTACGGTAACAACTAATTCAATATTAATGGGTTATAATTTTATATATAAGGTAAAAATTGGCTCATAAATATAAAATAGATAAAATTTTAAATTGTTTAAAACCCCCACGTGCTTATTAAAAATTTTAATATATATTAATAATTTAATGAAATATTATTTCTATTAAATATCTAACTATCATTTTTACACTATAAATTAATTTGACATTAACGATACCAAGAAAAAAATTTAATACAAATATAATCCTTTAAAACATAGATAATATAATATATTAATCTATAAAATACATGTAAAAAATTAATTCATATATATTGTATTACATTTGAAAATTGAAAATCACTTATTTTAATATCACATTACTTGAATAAATACAGTATCAGTTTGCATATGTTTTTAAGGTAATTATTAAAGCACTAAAAATCAAAAATAAATTACCATGTTTAAAAAATTAATTAATATATAAAATTAATATTTAAAAAAAATTTAACCACCTATTATCCTTATAAAAAAATATTATAGTTATTCACCTCAAGAGTGTAACATTTTGTTTTTAATCCTTTATAAAAGTAAAATAAAGGTCAATATCAAAGAAAAATTGCACCAAGTGGACATATTTTATAAAATTTTATGGGATTATTTGAAATAAATTTATCAAATATGACAAATTTTGTATTAAAAAAATTTTAAATCCTCATCCAAAATTTTTTAACCATGTTTTACTTGTTTTACCCTTACCGGGATAAAAATTATAAACCAAGGTTACTACTTATAATGAAAAAAAATAAAGGTAAATATCTTCATAATTTTAACATCATAATTCAACTATGGCATCAATTTTATTAAATTCTCTTCACAAAAGTGATATAAGTTAATAAAGACAAAAACGAAAAATGCAACAAAAATTGTTCCTTAATTATAGTCCTTTTTTATTTGGAAGAACATTTTAGGTTGAGTGGGAACCATACATAAAAATAACTCATCCCACTGACTCGCATCACACCCACAAGGAAAAGATCAAAATATTAAAATTAAAATCTTATTTTAACATCATCACACCTTGATCCACATACGACATTGTGGAGCGGTATGTGACAGTAATTGAAACCATCACACTAGAATTTTGGTGAGAACTGACCACCAAAAAACATCATCTCGACCACAAAACACCAACAATTCCACTAAATGAACTCTGTAATTTCCACTTTCATCACATAATAATAGAAGACAACGTAGCTTCAAAAAACATCAATGGGTAATTTTAAGAAGTGACACCAATATTTAACCTACATGAGGGAAATAAACATTGGACACGCCTCCCGGAGAGAGGTGCCCACTTGAACAAAACATACAAGATCCTCCATGAAGACCACCGCACCAGGTTGACTCAAAAAAGACCACTAGAACAGGATGTTAGAGTAGATTAGAGGGGTAGATGGCCTTGAAAAAGGACCATGGTAGATATAACATAATCATCATTATGGGGGAGAAGCATCATGAAAATAAAAAATCACTATTTAATCATTGAACCATCGATAATCAACTTGGAGAAGCCAAATCCACCCAAAAATTACATCAACAAAAAAAATTATATCACAGAAACAACTTCAAACAATAAAAATTAAAACCAGAATAGATCACCAGGAACATCACCAGAAGCTTCACCAATATTGAAGTAGATCTCCTACTTGGATAAATATCGATGCTGATTAAGTTGAAACATAATCCCAGCATTAGAATAGAAAATTGATAAAAATTATGTAAAATCATGATTCAAATATAATTAATTATAATATTTCAAAATAAATAAGCTTATGCTAATTTATAATTAAATTCTTAGGATTACTAGGATTTTTAAATTAAAATAAATTATTGTTTTACAATACATGATATTTTTTCACAATTCACAGAAAAATCAATTTTGTCATAGAAATCCCAGAATATCAACTTATGCTAATATTTTCATAATGAATTAAAAAATTATATAATTTTCACATAATAATATTTTAATATATTTTTGATGTGTTACTAAATTTAGTGTTGTATGTAGACAGAACTGTCAAAAAAAATATATATAGAAACATATCCTAAAATATTATATTTTTATAGTCAATATTTTTATCCAATAATTTCATTAACTAACCACTGGATATCCCTGCATCATTTATTTTTCTAATGGACTTATTTTACAAAATTTTAACATTTACTAACCCCATTAAATAAATTCCATCTATGATTATTTCCACACATTTTAAGTAAATGAAAAATACTTTTCATTCACCCATGGGTTTTATAATTTAAATTTACTCAAAACCCCATATTTCCCTTTGTATCACCAAAACTAGAAGAATAATTTCAGTATCCTGTCACTATTTATACCTTTATAGAAATTGAATGATTCATTCATAGATAATAAAGTCCCTTATGTATAATTATTTCCAAATAATTGGTTTTAATCTACTAAATAATCATTCAAATTTCCATGCATGGTTGAAAATAAAAACAAAAGTGGGCAGCTAATGTCTTGAACAATTTTCCTCATATGTACCGATTGATTGATCTTTGTCATTCATTATTAATGGAATTTCCTTTTCATTTTCAAGAAAATATTTCATGGAATGTACTTAATGAAAAATAATTTCTTATCTTATCTCATTAAATGGAGTGAATTTTTTCATCTTGCAGGATATTCATAATATGTTTCCATTATTGATCTTATTCACCTTAAAAATGATAAACATTCATGGTAATCTTTTCATGCTACAATAATTCGAGAATATAGATTGTATTTTCAGTGGCGTTGATCCATTTTTCACCAATTAGTGGATTAGATTATACATTAAATTATGGTGGGTATTACCTCATTAAATAATTATAAATTATTTTCATCTTCCATTGGTTGTTTGGATCCACATTAAGATTTACATCATGAGATGGTTATAAAAGAATATAAATTATATTGTGTATTATATTCCCCATTAAATTTGGATCACATGAGTATAATCACTACCTTTACCACCACATCCATTATTAACACAATTCCTATGAGTTCCATCCATTAACAAAAACTAAAATGAATATTATAAGAATCAATCATGACTAATTAGAGTGATAAAACATATAATCTTGAAAATAATTCATAATATCTCCTAAATTATGATACATTATTATCAACCTATCAATCATTATGTTCATCATATATTAAATTAATTCTTGATACTATTCATAACATAATCTAAAAAACTAAATAAACCATACCTGGATACCAACTAAGGTGGCCTATGGATTCCATAAGAAATTATTACATGATTTTAATGGAATATTAAATACATATCATAGTAATAAATTCCTTGGAACTATAATGATTTTGTATATTTGAAAACCATATTTATAATAAAATTATTAAATGTAATATCTTAAACAACTCCCAAAATGTTCGTTTCACATATCACCCTTCTTAGAAATATCATAATTTATAACTTTCATTATAACCTAGGAAAATAGGAACAAAATAAATGGTGAGATTAGATGTTTTATAATGGTAAACATTGGAGAAAGAAATAATATATCACAAGTGAGTTTAAGATAATAATAAGGGTATGATAGACTGTTCATTACTTATGATATCCATATCCAATTATTTCTGGATCATAAATCATGTTTTCTATCATAAGACACTATCATAATAAAATAAATGATCCATAAGAGTACTGAATTATCAATAATATATCATGATTTGTGAAATAATATCATAAAAAAAATTTCATAGAAATGTGATAGAATCAAAAGCATATAAAATCATTTCATTAATTAAGGATCACTTTCATAAGAATCATAACATAGTGGAAAGAGACTCATAGTGGATTGGGTTTACACCCTATTTAATTTTCTTTCATAGTGGTTAGATCACCGTATTGGATTGGGTTCCATACACATTCTCTTTTAAATTATGTCCTGAAAAATAAATATTTACACAATGCATTAGAAGGTTAAATAATTCTAGTCACACCCATAAAATAAAGAACACCGTAAATATTTGTTTCAAATCCTCATAAAAACATTCATCATTTCACCATAGCTTAATTTACCCATTGTAATGAAATGGGTTTCTTAAAAACATCCTCAAAACATCATTGTCATCATCCATTGAGAGAAGGAAAGAGGATAGTATAATTATTTAATATTCCAAGTTAATCATAATATTCCTTAAAATCATATTTATATAGATGAAAAATAATTTTATAAAAGTATTTCAAATATGATCTAAAAATAATAGAAAACATAATTTCCTCTATTTAAAAATTTTAAAACTAAAAATTCTTAGAAAATCTGTAAAGGTTTTTCTTTTTAAAACAATGGAAGATTTTAAATGAATATTAAAAATATAAATGCTCTTAATCGTGTTAATATAGGTTCATTTGATAAAAGTTATAAAAATATTCTTTTCACACTTTTTTAAAATGTCAAATATAACCCTTAAAAACATTGAAAATATTTATTTTTAAAATATTAAAAATAAAGTAAAATGTGGTTAAAAATGAAACTAAAAATTAATTATATAATAAAAAACATAACTACTTAAATATTTTAACTAATTTAGACATGGATGAAACATACTCTCGACTGAAATGAAAAAATAAGGTCGACTTTGCATAGAAAATTTCTTATGGTATTTTTTGAGTACTAGAACGGGAAAATTGAAAGAATACCTAAAAACCATAAATAAATAAATATAATATAATATGGATGAGGTATAATATATATCATATGATTTTACCAAATTAAATTTAATCATGAACAAAAATGATTAAAAATGATATTACAACATAATCTCTTACCTCAGGTCATGTATTTCTTCTTACACACTATAAACTACTATATAATAGAATTATACATGTTATAAATCTTTATAAGAACAATATAAATAATTATAATATTCTGTATTATTCATTCTAAATTTCAAATCACACATTTATTAACAATCCTTCATTAAAATAATTATTTGGGTGTTAATTGTTCTTTTTCCATGCATGTTTTTATTTGAATGTTCTCGTTCATACAACTAGGTCATTGTTTAATCATTTAAATAATACAAATAATGTCATAAATATAATAAATATTAATTATTTTTAATTTTATAAAAATATTTGTAAGGAAGTGATGAAAAATATTTTACATCACTTTGTGGAGGAGGTAGTCTATACGTACACATATGTCATGTTTCCTTTTTCAATAGATGTAAAGAAAGAAAGTAAAAAATTAAATTGTCTTTAAAAAATCATAAATATATCATAAATATGATTTATATTCATTAAATCCATAAATAATATCATCAATTTAAGGTAGTGATGAAAAAGGAATCGTGTCATTTCATTAAAAAAATATTCTATACATACACATGAGCAAAAAATTCATTTTCCATTGAATGAAAATGAGATAAAAAGTGCTTATAACATTAAAGTAAAATAATTTTATTATTTTAAATATAATTATTTCATTATATTAAATTTTTATAGAATATTTGGGGGAGTTAGAAGAAGAAATAGACTTTAAATAGACCAGTAATGGCAATTAACTCCTCATTGAGTACCTTCCTTTTAATTACACCTTCAAAATCATTAAGAGGGTATTTTGGTGATAAAAAGACCTCTATGACATGGGGAGTATATTTGGTAAGATATTTGGCTAGGGATTAGTCAATCTAGTGCTCTCAATGTGTGTGAAAAGGTGAGGATAGGAGGTATCCTTTTATAAGTTAGGGGAGTGGCACCCATATAAATATTTAATGTTTTAAAATGATATAATGTAATTTTCTTAGGAAACGGCAGAAAATGGTAATTTTTTTATTGAAAATATAATTTTATGTTGAAAAATATAAAAAAATCAAATTTATACATGTTTCAGTGATAATTAAAGCCTAATCTTTTAGTTTCACTCCCATGTTAACCCTTTTAACCATTACCATGATGACAAGTTTGTGACCATGGTAACTATTCATTATGGGTAAAAAATAGGTTAAAAGTTTTTATTAATTTTTATTATTATAATTAATAATATGAAATAATTTTTAAATTATATAATTCATATAGGTGGTATAAATTAATTTTAATATATACGCACAAAATGCGTAAAAACAATTTTTTAGACAAAAATGTATTTATAAGCATAAAAATGGTTTTATTTTTATTTATCTCCTGGTAAAAAAAATTAAATGAATATTAATTTATTTTATGTGATTTTTATCTAAAAAATTAATAAATAATATTCCACAAAATTTATTAATTTAATTTATAATCATAAAAACTCATTGTGTGTTTAAAACAGTTTTAGGAATAATATAACTTTTTACAAAAAGATGGTTTTATCATCATTTATTAAAATTTCATAATAAACATATGAATGATAAATCATTTTTATATACGTGTGAAAGAATAATTTTCCATAATTTTAATCCTCTAAATAAAATAAGTTAACCATTAAATAATTCATTTAATAAAATAACATTTTTAAACAAAAAAATCATGCTCAGCCAATAATTACAAGGATGGAATTACTCATTTTTTACAAATATTTCATTAATATATTACCCAATATTATTATTAGAATTTTTTTAATGTAACTATATCGTATTTTCATTCATTCTATATTTTTAATAATGAATTATTAACATATGTTTAGTGTATTGTGCATCACAATATGTGAAACACATCAAATTTAATAAAGATAAATATATTTTAAAATCATTGGCTGTTTAATTTTATATATGTTTTTATCATTGAAACATTGTCTTATTTCTCTATGGTTTCCATGATTTATTTCTAGATGTTGATCTGGGAAATTAGGTTATCCCACCTAATGACACTAAAAAAGAGGGCTCTAAGGTCACACACTAAGTGTACCCACATATTTCATTTACATTGTATTTTAATTTAATAGTTAGACTAAATGTTATTATCAAGATAGAGGAATAATATTTATTTTGGATTTTTGGATTTCATTTATTCAGTTACAAATTATATTTAATTTTAAGTATATTTATATGAGTTCAATTAAGAAAAGATATTTATTCGTAAGATCATAGCGTATCATGTTATCTCTTAATTTATTTAAAAGTTAATAAATCACATTTATTATTAAAAAATATTATTTAGTAATCTGAATATAAAAATAAATATCGATTTTTTAGACAGTGGAAATACTATTCATTTATTTATTTAATAAATAATATTTATTATTTGTGTTTTGTAAAATAATAATGAAGTAGGTCATTATGAGTTAAGGGTCTAGTAATAAAAAAGATATAATAAAAAATATCAATTAAATAAATAAGTTTTTATTTATTTAATATAATTTTTATTTTTTGAATGTAGGTGAATGTAATTTAATAATAATAACATATTGTTATTATTTAGAATGGGGAATATATTGGATTTATTATTTGTTGAAGGGTTATTGTGAAATCATGAACATGAATCCCTAGATATATATATTCACTTGTTATGTAATTTTTAGAAGTATATGTCATATTTTATTATACAAAATGAATTTCCTCCCTAGAGAGTTATCTCAATAATGTAGAATATTGGTAGGGTTTCTCTCAAGACTGAGAGAATATTGTACCTCCTTCAAAACTATCATGATTTAGCAGAAAATGGATACACTATTTGAAGGCTAAAGAATTTTATTGTGATAAAGGAGAACAAAACAAGAGGATAAAATTATTTTATCTAGACAACAAAGTTCCTTTAGTGACATTAAAAGATCATGGAAAACAAGTGGAAACTGCTAGATGGGTTCTACTTTGTATCCTCTTATTGAAATGACTGCAAAATTAAAATAGTATTTGATTGATAAATATCTACATTTAAGAAATATCTCCAAACCGAGGTTTATTTTTTTGTTAAATTAATTATAAATTTAAACTAAAAGATCCTCACTTTAGAGTTCTTATATTCATTTTCTAGTTTCATCGGGTACATTTCTTAAAGATGATGATTATTATTCATCTTATTAAGGATTATTCACTAAATCCAAGAAACCAATGTTGGATATGGGCCCGATCGGTTCTCCCAATATGCCTAGAACCTTCACATTTTATAATTATACATTCATTAGCTTTGACTAATATGTTATCAAGGTCATACATGGATTCTTGACCTAATTTCCTTTTTATGAGTTATTTCTCTCCCCTTTGACTATGTTCTTTTAATATATTTTTTATATTTTACTTCATATTATATTATGAATATTTTAATATATATCAGATAAACACAGAATTTGTTGGTTCTTACATGACATGTTATGATTTTATAAGGGGTTTCCTTTATATTAAATTGTCTTAATGATTTTCTATCAAATCAGTCTAATGTTTTAAGAGAATTTTATTTATCATCCACTTGTTTACATGTTTCAATATTCTATCCATCACATTAATTTTGTAGAGACCTGAAGCTTAACGTACATGGACATTACATTACTTTTGCGGAATACTTAGTACATAACAAAAACACACACACAAGGACCGTAATAGTTTAGTGTCTTTAGAAACATGGAATATAATCTTCTAATCATGGTGAAAGATCTTCAACATATCCCATAAATATCTTCCCTTTTTTTACCTAAAACCTTTCTTTATGACCTGGGGAAAAGAAAACATAAAAAGGTGAGCTGAAATGCTCAGTAAGGGTAAACAAAAGAAATATCAATCACGTCATATTCATAAGAACATATCTTTTGGAAATCTTAACCTGCAAAAGAGATCAAAATTTCATAACATGGGATAAATCATAGTAGTGAAATGTAATCCCAATAATCATAACTTAAAACATAAAACTTTGTTCCATACACACATAATCATAGAGAATCATATCTTATTGGTCCAGAATCATTTCCAAGACTATCTTAGTGGACGAAGTCCATTTCGGAACCGAGTCACCCTCGTTTCAGTCCTGTTTCACTGAACCGGTATAACCTACCATTCCGGCCATGTCTATCTCATGAGATATAAAATCTTTACCCAATGCATTGGAGGGAGATATAGGTCCCACCCATCTCATAATGATACCATTCTTATGTGTGCCACAAAATCATAAATCATACATCATTGTATAACCCATGTAGTAAAAATGGGAATCTTAAACATCATGACATCATAAAACAACTCATATAAGATAAAAAAATTCATAAAAATAATTCCATCACAACATAATCAAATCAATGTAATAATAGGGATAGAAACAGTTCCCTTTATTATCTTAGATGGAAAATAATTTTGATAAAATACTTGAACTCTATTCTTGAGGAAAATATCCTTTCTTTTTCAAAAACACTTTCCTTTCTTTAACATGTTATAAAATTTTAAACTAAAAGAAGTTGATTAAAAATAAACTTGAAAACTTTTAAGGGAAGATTCTTGGAAATAATGTTTTAAAAATCCATTCATGCCGTACATGTTAAAAGAAAACATTCTTCTAGTACTTTTGTCGAAAAAGTCAAAAAGTACCTCGTACGAAAAACGACAAAAGATTCCTTTCATATCTTTTACAAAAAACTCATCGAAGGGTAAAATTGGATATAAACTATTGTATAAGGATATAAATATTAAATATTGAGGAAATATGGATGTGGATGATAAAATACACCCTATTAAATTCCAAAGTATAAACAATCTCGGATAAAAATGAGATTGTGATATTTCCCTTACCTTATGTCCGATATGCTTTGTATGTATCTGAACCTCATTTATAATGATTTAAATAATTTAATTAACTTATTACAGAATCATATTCATTGTTATGATATCATATATGGTTCACTTATGACTTTATATTACCCGTTCTTTTGTAAATTCCATGTCAAAGAAGCGTTTTGGGAAAAATCATTTCATTTATCGTAGGTGTTTGGACTTGTTGTTCATGACATTATTATTACTTATATCATGATTTAAATACTTCCATAATATAAAACATTATTTATATATCATATATATTCAGTATATATATATATATATAATATAGATAAATGAAATGAAACACACCGTTCATGGAGACGGTAGTCCGTCCGTACGCATGAACGATGTTTTCCTTTCCTTATTGTCTTGAATGGAAGTAAGTAGATGACATATATATATATATATATATACATAAATCCAGTAGATTTAAAATGTCATATATTACATTATTATTCATTATATATACTTTATAATCATTCCGGAATGGTTAACATGGATAATGAATCTCATTGCGTCGTGGAGACGGTAGTCCGTACGTACGCACGAGCAATGATATCGTTCCCATGGTCGTGGAATTGTGTTGAAGTGTATGTATACAATTTCAGTATCAATATCACATTATAATAATCATATATATTTACTCATTACACCATTTTACCCATCCAATTAAGGTGGTGGCGGAAAATAGATTACACTACGGCGTGGAGACGGTATTCCGTACGTACGCACGCGCAGTGATTTCCTTTTTCCGTAGGATAGATAGAAGGTTAATTATAGTTGTTTCATATTTATAATAACATATCATTATATACAAAATACTTATTTTATTACTTTATCATGAAACAACAAAATAAGAAGAAGTTGAAGAAGAAAGAAATTGAAAAAGATCGGTAATGGATATTACCTCTTTTGACGCTCCTTCACTTAACCTCCACTTAAAGAACTAAGGATGGTCTTTGAAGAAGACCAGGACCTCTAGGATGATACTAGGGAAGTGTAGAAGAGATTGTTTCAGTGGTTGGCCGAGCTTGAATGCTCAAATTGGTGTGAGGAGGAGAGGGAGGAGGTGCCCTTTTATAAGGGAGGAGAGGGGCACCTTAGGAAAATCTCATAATATTATTTTATATTAAGGTCAAATTCGGTTTACAATGGTTCCAAAGGGTCTTATTTAGAAGATTAATTTGGGATGGGTCGAAATCCTATCATATAATAGTATTTATACAAGTTTAGGTTATTATTTCACCCTTATCAATTAGATTTAACTCTAAGTTAAATAATTTAACTTTTACCGTGTCTTTTTGTTTTCTTACACTATATGGTTAATAAACATACCATAACAAGCCAAAATAACCTCAAGTTATTTATTATTAATATATCTATCCTTATCTAAGTCATTTGGCCGAACCATAGATTTTTAGGAATTAAATAACAATTAATAATATAATATTTGTTTTGAAAACTAATTTATGTCAATTTTGACACTATTTGGTACATGATTTTTATGAAATTAATAACAGAATTATAAGTTCGAACAAAGTTACTTATATCACCAATAACATGTAATATTAACCTATAAAATTAATGTAAGTCATAAAAAGTCTCAAATTACATTTATTTGGGCATTTATAACATCAATTATGTCAATATTTCATTAATAAGACAATTACAGCATCATCTTTGTGTCATAATAAATGATAATTATTTAATCCCTAAAAATTTTAAATAAATTCCTATGATGTAGATAATTGTATTATCCTTCTGGAGACTTTTCATGTTCGAAGTTTCATGAAGTTTATCACTAAATTAAAATTATTATACTTATAAGATTTAAGAAAGTGACATGTTGTCACATTCTTTGGTTTTAATAAAAATTAAATTATTTTCATGGACAAAAGCCCATAAAATGAATCTAATCAGACAATTATGTTATATGGGTCTAATATTTTCCATAAAATAGGATTTTTCCAAGTGTTATAATAATTTTATAATCTTATATTTACCCTTAATTACCTGATTTACCTTTAACTATAGTAAATAAAATTTACCATAGTTACTATTCACAATGCCCAAAAATAAAAAGTAGCTTATTAACATAATTTGGACCCACTGATTCCAAATATGGAATCCATTTTTCAAAATTCAATACAAAAAAGATGCAGAAATTAAATTAAAATTAATCTCGTTGTCGAAAGAAAACAGGTTTTTCTTGAAAACATTGTAAAAGATTGAATTGATTTAACCTACGAATTCAAGGTCAAATCAATGCTAATGACATACATTATATTAAATGGTAAAAATATATTCTATTTATACCATAAAACCATTAAATATTATAATTTAACCACATAAGATATTACGATGAACAAAGTTGTTTTTAATTAAAATATAGCGTGTTTTTACTATTCATTAAAATATGAAAGTTATCGGAAAAATATCAAAACTTTATCTAATGTAAATTTTTATATCCTGATTCAAAATAATAAATTTATTTTGTCAAATTGAACTTATAAACATCTCAAAAACTAGATTTAAAGTGGGTGCACCATCAAAATGCGGCAAAACTACATTTTTTGAAAAATATTTATTTTACCCAAAAAATTTATTTTGTTCTTATACCATGTTCTAGAAAATTTGTAAGATGAATAATAATGTTATAAAATTAAAAATTTAGTTAATACTATTCATAACGGATAGTTCATAATAATAATATATCATTGTTTAGTAAAACCCGGTATTGCTTACAACACACGCTATCGAGAAAGGTCGTGATTGCGTGTAATGCAAACCAAGTCAGGGTTGCATGTTGTGAAAGAATCCTTCGTTGTTTCATATAATAAAATCCAACCATATTTCATTTATACATTGAATATATATATATACTCAATGTTGCGTAGAATAACTATTATCAAAATTGTGTGTAACACGATCCAAGAATAGTGTTGCGTATACTGCAAGCTAATATGGTGTTGCGTATAGCGCAAGGTAATCTTGGTGTAGCATACAACACTACACATCAATGAAATTAAAAGAATATTTTTCATAAAATCTCGGGGTGTTACATTCTACCCCCCTTAAAATGAATTTCTCCCTCGAAATTTATCGGGGTTATAAATGGTTTACTACTCAAAAGTTTGTTTAATAGAAACCCACATCGTAAAAAGGAATACCAAAACATGGATTTAAAAACTAAAGTATGAAATGTAACGGTTTCCCAAATTAACTCATCACTGGGTTTCCACGTAGGAGAACATAGGTGAAAATATGGATATGGAAGAAAAATCTAACCATCAAGTTGCGATGGAGAGTGGTAGAGAACATGGCTATGAAAAAGCCATCGATCACAAAGCTATTGATTTGTGATGATCTAAGGTACCATCTGATTAATCAGATATAAGGGAACTAAGATAACATTTTTGGTTTTCAAGATCATTTCCCTAAAGTTGTTGAATTAAAAGAAATACTTGCATGATTTTGGTACAATCTCACTGTTGTTCGTGAATTGAATAATTTCCACTTCATCCCTTTAAGAAATGAAGTTGAATTTGTTATTCGTGATGTGTTAGCAGATCATGTGATAGAATGATGGGTCATTCCATATCTTTCAAACAAAAGGTTAGAAAACGTTATAAGTCCATCTTATGGTTAGATTAATCGTATATGGTTCCAAAAATGAACTTATACTTCATATATCATAACGCTTAATAAAATAAAACTAGTTTATACTAACTAGGGACTTCCTGTAGGCCATTGGTAGGCGATAAAGACCAGTCGCACTTTAGTTGTTGGTTCGATTCCCACAGCTTTGTCCGACGCGATGGGCTGTCGCCCGTCCTGCAGGTTGTCCTTTTTTTAAAACTACATTACTATATCATCCCATCAATAATATCGAAAAAAGGTTCTATCCTTAAACAATACTAACTTATGTCCAACATAATCCATTCCAGCCTTTAGGCTTATCCAAAATACTTCGGTCCAAGCTCATAGTATAGAGAAAATGATCACGTGAATGCCATCATTTATCCCTCATATATCTTATTCGTCACATTTCAGTCATGTGAATACCATAATCATGTAATCTCTTGAAAAATGAATACCCATTGAATCTTAGTAAAAACATGAGTGCTGTCAAAAGTTAACGCATTCCACATACCAAAAACCCAAAATTATATATACTCAAACCATGATATAACTATTTCCTTATATTAGTCATGAGCTCATGAATACTATCAAAAATTTAATTTTCTCCTTATCCCTTCATTATGCACATATCATCTACATTCCAAAAATATCTGAATAACCTTTCATGGATACTGGTACCATTAATCATACACTTTCAAAACTCAAGGAAAGACAACATTGTAACAATCCTTAGATGTCTCATTATGCCATAGTACCATGAGATTACTTATACAACATTACACATGATAAACATGTAATCATTCCACTACATTCTTAAACCATTGACCAAGCTTCAACAATTCTTTCATCTCACATATCATTTGTAGTCTCTTCATCATCATCAACATAAATACTACCCATACGACCATACTGATTCTCTTCATGAGACTTTCCCTTAGGGAATTGGTTTTCATAATGCCCGTACATTCCACATTTAAAACATTTAACCATTGTTGATGTCGTAGCAATACCATTATCCTCATCCCTGGTGTTAACTGAACCTTTTCCTTTGCACTTACTGTCTTTGTGGCCTTCTTTTCCACACCCAAAACATCTTCCAGTTCCTTTGAAACATTCTCCTTGATTCCTCTTCCCACATGATTTAAATAGGGGAAATTGAACTTTCTTTCCTCTATGATCATCATGAAACTCCATCTTTCTCTTATTAGCCGAGTCAGGAAACATAACAAATTTTACTTTATTGATCATATTATGAGATTGCTGATTCGGCATAATAATGATGTTTGGACTTCCAAATCCCATTTCATTTGGTTCCTCATGAAGAATATCATTCCATTTTCCATCATATCCTCCGTTGTCGTGAATCATCTTGTTTCCAGCCATTTCCTAAAACCTGAATAGAATAGTGTGAGAGGAAAAAATCATAATAAAGGGGGAGTAACATCAATATATAACATCTTTGGTTTAATCTAATATCTTTACCATAGTTCTAGGACTATATCCTATACATATACTTATCCTTAGGGACATCCCTAGACATAACTTAGAAATATCTCTAGGGATCTCACTACTGTTTTCGCATCCTAGTTTCCAAAGGTTGACTAAACTTTTCCTATGATACCAACTGTAGAGACCTGAAGATTAACGTACATGTACATTACATTGCTTTTGCGGAATACTCAGTACATAAAAAACACACACACACAAGGACCATAATAGTTTAGTGTCTTTAGAAACTTGGAATATAATCTTCTAATCATGGTGAAAGATCTTCAACATCTCCCATAAAGATCTTCCCTTTTTTTTACCTAAAACTTTTCTTTATGTCCTGGGGAAAAGAAAACATAAAAGGGTGGGCTCAAATGCTCAGTAAGGGTAAACAAAAGAAATATCAATCACATCATATTCATAAGAACATATCTTTTTGAAATCTTAACCTGCAAAAGAGATCAAAATTTCATAACATGGGATAAATCATAGTAGTGAAATATAATCCCAATAATCATAACTTAAAACATGAAACTTTGTGTCATACACACATAATCATAGAGAATCATATCTTATTAGTCCAGACTCATTGCCAAGACTATCTTAGTGGACGAAGTCCATTTCTGAACCGAGTCACCCTCATTTCAGTCCTGTTTCATTGAACCGGTATAACCTACCATTCCCTCCATGTCTATCTCATGAGATATAAAATCTTTACCCAATGCATTGGAGGGAGATATAGGTCCCAACCATCTCATAATGATACCATTCTTATGTGTGCCACAAAATCATAAATCATACATCATTGTATAACCCATGTAGTAAAAATGGGAAACTTAAACATCGTGACATCATAAAACAACTCATATAAGATAAAGGAATTCATAAAAATAATTCCATCACAACATAATCAAATCAATGTAATAATAGGGATAGAAACAGTACCCTTTATTATCTTAGATGGAAAATAATTTTGATAAAACACTTGAACTCTATTCTTGAGGAAAATATCCTTTCTACTTCAAAAACACTTTCCTTTCTTTAACATGTTATAAAATTTTAAACTAAAAGAAGTTGATTAAAAATAAACTTGAAAACATGTAAGGGAAGGTTCTTGGAAATAATGTTTTAAAAATCCATTCATGCCGTATAGGTTAAAAGAAAACATTTTTCTCGTACTTTTGTCGGAAAAGTCAAAAAGTACCTCGTACGAAAAACGACAAAAGATTCCTTTCATATCTTTTACAAAAAAACTCATCGAAGGGTAAAATTGGATATAAACTACTATATAAGGATATAAATATTACATATTGAGGAAACATGGATGTGGATGATAAAATACACCCTATTAAATTCCAAAGTATAAACAATCTCGGATAAAAATGAGATTGTGATATTTCCCTTACCTTATGTCAGATATGCTTTGTATGTATCCAAACCTCCTGTATAATGATTTAAATAATGTCATTAACTTATTACAGAATCATATTCATTGTTATGATATCATATATGGTTCACTTATGACTTTATATTACCCGTTCTTTTGTAAATTCCATGTTAAAGAAGCGTTTTGGGAAAAATCGTTTCATTTATCGTAGGTGTTTGGACTTGTTGTTATTGACATTATTATTACTTATATCATGATTTACTTACTTCCAGAACATAAAACATGATTTATATATCATATATATTAAGTATATATATATATATATATAATAGATAGATAAATGAAATGAAACACACCGTTCATGGAGACGGTAGTCCGTACGTACGCATGAACGTTGTTTTCCTTTCTTTATTGTCTTGAATGGAAGTAAGTAGATGACATATATATACATAAATCCAGTAGATTTAACATGTCATATATTTCATTACTATTCATTATATATACATTATAATCATTCTGGAATGGTTAACATGGAAAATGAATCTCATCGCGTTGTGGAGACGGTAGTCCGTACGTACGCACGAGCGATGATATCGTTCCCATGGTCGTGGAATTGTGTTGAATTGTATGTATACAATTTCAGTATCAATATCACTTTATAATAATCATATATAGTTACTCATTTCACCATTATACCCATCCAATTAAGGTGGTGGCCGAAAATAGATTACACCACGGCGTGGAGACGGTATTCCGTACGTACGCACGCGCGGTGATTTCCTTTTTCCGTAGGATAGATAGAAGGTTAATTAGAGTTGTTTCATATTTATCATAACATATCAGTATATATGAAATACGTATGTTATTACTTTATCATGAAACAACTAAATAAGAAGAAGTTGAAGAAGAAAGAAATTGAAAAAGATCGGTAATGGATATTACCTCTTTTGACGCGCCTTCACTTAACCTCCACTTAAAGAACTAAGGATGGTCTTTGAAGAAGACCATGACCTCTATGATGATACTAGGGAAGTGTAGAAGAGATTTTGGTAGGGTTTGGCCGAGCTTGAATGCTCAAATTGGTGTGAGGAGGAGAGGGATGAGGTGCCCTTTTATAAGGGAGGAGAGGGGCACCTTAGGAAAATCTCAAAATATTATTTTACATTAAGGTAAAATTCGGTTTATAATGGTTCCAAAAGTTCTTATTTCGAAGATAAAGTGGGGATGGGTCGAAACCCTCTCATCAAATAGGATTTAGACAAGATTAGGTTATTATTTTACCCTTATCAATTAGATTTAACTCTAAGTTAAATAATTTAACTTTTACCATGTCTTTTTGTTTTCTTACACAATATGGTTAATAAACTTACCATAACAAGCCAAAAGAACCTCAAGTTGTTTATTATTAATATATATATCTTTATATAAGTCATTTTTCCGAACCATAGATTTTTAGGAATTAAATAACAATTAATAATATAATATTTTTTTAAAAAACTAATTTATGTCAATTTTGACACTATTTGGTAGATGATTTTTATGAAATTCATAACAGAATTATAAGTTCTCACCAAGTTACTTATATCAACAATAACATGTAATATTAACCTAGAAAATTAATTTAAGTCATAAAAAGTCTCAAATTACATTTATTTGGGCATTTATAACATCAAATATGTCAATATTTCATTAATAAGACAATTAATGCATCATCTTTGTGTCATAATAAATGATAATTATATAATCCCTAAAAATTTTAAATAAATTCCTATGATGTATATAATTGTATTAGATTTCTGTAGACTGTTCATGTTCGAAGATTCATGAAGTTTATCACTAAATTAAAATTATTATACTTATAAGATTTAAGAAAGTGACATGTTGTCACATTGTTTGGTTTTAATAATAATTAAATTATTTTCATGGACAATAGTCCATAAAATGAATCTAATCTGACCCTTAGTTTATATGGGTCTAATTTTAGCCATCCAATAGTATTTTTCCAAGTGTTAGAGTAATTTTATAATCTTATATTTACCCTTAATTACCCGATTTACCTTTAACTATAGTAAATAAAATTTACCGTAGTTACTATTCACAATGCCCAAAAATAAAAAAGTAGCTTATTAACATAATTTGGACCAACTGATTCCAAATATGGAATCCATTTTTTCAAATTAAATTCACAAAAGATGCATAAATTAAATTAAAATTAATCTCGTTGTTGAAAGAAAACGGGTTTTTCTTGAAAACATTGTAAAAGATTGAATTGATTTAACCTACGAATTCAAGGTAAAATCAATGCTAATGACATAAATTATATTAAATGGTAAAAATATATTCTATTTATACTTTAAAACCATTCAATATTATAATTTATCCACATAAGATATTACGATGAAAAAAGTAGTTTTTAATTAAAATATAGCATGTTTTTACTATTCATTATAATATGAAAGTTATCGGAAAATTATCAAAACTTTATCTAATGTAAATTTTTGTACCATGATTCCAAAGAAGAAATTTATTTTGTCAAATTGAACTTATAAACATGTCAAAAACTAGATTTAATGTGGGTGCACCATCAAAATGCGGCAAAACTGCATTTTTTGAAAAATACTTATTTTACCCGAAAAATTTATTTTGTTCTTATACCATGTTCTAGAAAATGTGTAAGATGAATAATAATGTTATAAAATTATAAACTTATTTAATACTATTCATAACGGCTAGTTAATAATAATAATATATCATTGTTTAGTAAAACCCGGTATTGCGTACAACACACGCTATCGAGGAAGGTCGTGATTGTGTGTAATGAAAACCAAGTCAGGGTTGCGTGTTGTGAAAAAATCCTTCATTGTTTCATATAACAGAATCCAACCATATTTCATTTATACATTTAATATATATATATATATATATACTCAATGGTGCGTAGAATAACTATTATCAAAATTGTGTGTAACACGATCCAAGAATAGTGTTGCGTATACTGCAAGCTAATACGGTGTTGCGTATAGCGCAAGGTAATCTTGGTGTAGAATACAACACAAGACATTAATGAAATTAAAAGTATATTTTTCATAAAATCTCGGGGTGTTACAAATTTTCCTTTTAATAGGGCTTTGGTTAACACGTTATTTTAAATTCGTTTTGTTGGATAGCTTTAAATACTTGTACTCATATGTTAAAAATAAAATATTCTATGATATTTATTAATATTATGGTACTTAATATTGTATATGATTATATGTGGGACTAATATATATCCATAAAATTCACTTTATAATGATTTATTCCTTAAATAAGATATATTGAATGTAAATGAATATTTATTTCCATTATAAAAGTGGTATTAAGGGTTATTTTTAAGGGTAATAATGGATATCATTTCCTAAGAGACCATTATGGATAGTATATTATATTTAATGAAATTATTTAGATGTAATTAGATGAAAAGTTGATATCATAATTAAAGGTATGTTTATGTTCTTTGAAAAATTAAAAGAATTATTTTTCAAGGATTTTTTTTAAAAAGCTTCACATTTTTTTAAAAACCATTGTGACTATTATTTTATCTTATATAAATTCATAGGGGTTTTTGTATAGAACTATTTGGGAAAATAATTGATTTCATATTTAAAATAATCTTTATAACCTTTTCAAGATCAGTGACTATAGTTTAAATGAAGAAATATTTTCATTGGATTTTATGTATTTAAATAGCCCAATGAGTTCTCTTTGTTTTTATACCCCTTAAAAAAATTTTATTCCCATAGCATGTTTTCAAATGATTTTTATATGGATTAATGATGATTAGAAATTATTGGGATTATAAAGTTCTAGTTATGAGGTTTATCCTTGAATGTAACAACTGCATCATTTAAATAGTTTGGTTTAGTGTAAAAAACTATCAATTTTATGGAAACAAATATAGATTTTTTATATATATTGTATTTCCCACAATTCTATAAAACTAAAAACCAAAAATCTCATCAGTATGTAAGTGTTGAAATATTAGTTAAAAACATGTAATTATGGGATGGTTATATATGAGTTGTCATAGATTGAATTATATAATGATTTAGAGAACATTAATGGTTAGTATGTTATCATATGATGATAATTTATGAGTTGAGGATACCAATATGGGTTAATAATTTTATGGGTAAACATAAAATTAAAAGGTATATATATACCCTTTTTAGGTCTTATGTGATTGTTTTTTATGGATATTAATGATATTTTAAGAGATGTTTATTGGGTTTTAAAGATGTATACATAATTATGGTATATATAACCATTAGGGTTCCTATGTGATTTTATGTTGAGGTTGTTATAGTTATTCATGAGATATAGAAAATTTATTTTGATAATATAATTTATATAATAGAGATAACCTTGGGGATTTAAAAGTGATTTGGTGATAATGTGATTAATGATATTTTAGAAAGAGTTCACTATATTTTTAGAGAATTCTTGGTTGACGATATATATATGCGTGTGTAAATAATTATTTTCTCATATGTGATTTTTTATGAAGGTGATTTAGGATAAATGGTAAATACTTTCTGGGAAGATTTTTTCATTCTAGATTGGAAATATTTGTTTTTTTGAAGAAAAAAAATTAGAATATATTGATGACTATTGAGGTTCATTAATTTCTGGGATAAATCATTATTTAATTTTTGGGAAAACAATGATGAATGTTTTCCTTTGGGTTTAAAATTTAGTAATGAAAACTTTAGAAAATTTTTATGGTTTAATCATTTATGGTAATTAGATTAATGAAAATATTATTATAAAACAGAACTTAACATAGGTTGGGCTACTGATGTTATTATTTTCATTAATGGATCAGAAGGTTGAAATATCCTATGCATAAATTTTTAGAGGATTTTTTCTTATGATATTAATGGATAATAAATTTACTAAAAATTTGATTTCTAGTTCATATATAGAAACAAAAAGAACCATGTTAGTATTGTTAGAAACAGTTTAGACAACTTTTGGGATTATATTTTTAGTTATAAAGACTAAGTGGGAAAATAAATTAAGAATAAATAAGCAATCTATAATCTTGGTAATTAATAATTTTTTTATTTTAATTACATTGTATTAATATATTATGTATTATTTATCCATATTTAAGGTTGAAAATATCCCCAAAATTCCGATCCTTCCCAAATTATTTAATTTCATTCATTATTTGAAGAACTAGTTCTTGTGATATGGATACTCTTTATAACATTCATATCACTTGTAATATAATTTAGAAAACCCCAAAATATGTTTATATTTTCAATATTGTGATGGTTCATTCAAATATTACAATCATATTTTAAAATCATGAATTTATCCATGTGAATAAATTTTGGAATTAACTCAAGGGACATTATCTTATCTTCACAATGTCATAAACAAGAAAAGGTATTGTAGTGCATTATATATTTCTAGAAGAGGGTGATCTCTAATTTTCACACACACACACACACACATTTATATATATATATATATATATTATTTTTCCTATTTAATTATTTTTAAAATACATTTGGAACCAAACTAGTTTTAGAACACTCAACTCGGATCATATCTAATGGTTTTGTGGAAAGAAAGTTCAAAATTATATATTAAAACTATATATTCGAATTTAAATTTTCTCTAAAATTACCTATAATTGATCACATAAATATCAATCATTATGTCTCATTTTTCATAGGAAAATTATTTACATAATTTAGAAACCTTATGATGTATTATTTTGACATATAGACTCTATATATATTCACAACTGAGCATCCAAAAATAATAAAAAAATTAGGGTACCTAGTGATCTCCATGTTAGATGGTATGTATGAATATATTTGTATTTATTTTTCTAAATATTAAAAAATATATGAGTACATAATTTCATTAAGGGGAAAAATAGGAAAACTCGAATACTTTTAAAAATATATTAGTTTTATATTTTATTAATATTCATGTTATAACATTCTATTTATTCTAGATAAATATATTTTCAAATGTTTATATAAAAATTTCATACCCCATAAGCTATTATATATTAAATTATATACCAATTATAAATTTAAAATTTTTTTGTTTACTTCATGAAAAAAAGATAAATAATTTGGGGATTTTATAAATATCCTCAACATGATTTCTTACTTATAGCTATTTCTACTTTTTTTAAATTATTAGTTATTTTATAATATCATATTTTCATTAATCATATGTACATATATTTATATTTTTCATTATTATATTCTCATAAATAATTTTATTAAGGTATGTAACAATAGTATTGTTTTTTATTAGGAAAATAAATAAGTGTTATTTGAAAAAATATATTATTTTAATATATACTGAATTTTATTTTAAATTATATTCATCAATATTGTTGTATTTATTTTATAAAAATAAATAATATACCTTGAATCTTCATTCCAAAAGTATCCAAAATCTATTTTTTGAAAAAATATTATAATTAGTTAGATGAGATATTTTATAGTAAATTTGATGTATACACACTTTTTTTCTCAAAAATTTATGATATATACATCTAAATTATATTTTATTTGTAATATAATTTTTAATTTTATAAATGAGTTATTTTTAAATTCAATATTATACTTCAGTTTGGATATATGTTGAGTGATTCATTTTAATTAAAATTCATTTTAAAAATAGGATTTGAGTTTAAATTAAAATAGAAAATATAATACTGTATTTTAATATAAATAATATACGAAATAAAATAAATCTATCAACCATTTTTTGAAGAGGGGAATACGGGAATCCAAACAACACACACCCAATCATAATAGTGTGTTAATTCTCAACCCCCGAGAAGAAATGAAAAGAAACCAACAGACCTATTTTATAATAGATGATAGACTGAAGGTAATTACATAGACCTAACTCCAATTGGAGTGAAGTTATTCCATGTAGGATGAAGTCCTAATATACTATCCAACATCATGTAATTTCACCATTTGAATGCATTGTCGACTCTACCAGTAGTCATCAGACCGTGTCACCAGTCTAAATTTCACATCATCTCCTTCCATGAATTGGTGCATTGTGATCCCCTATAATTTACCATTGAAAGGGCCCTATATAACCAAAAAAATAAGAAATTAGAGGGTTGGATTATATATTTATTCATATTTATTTCTCATACATGTCTCCCAACATGTGATTCCTTGTGTGGCAGGCTGCTACATCACCTGGCTATCATGACATCTCGTCAGAAAAGTCCCATTTCTTGTTAGTCACAAGTAGGGAACACATATATCCCAATTAGTAATACATGAGAAAAAGTGGATACCTAAAATGAACTATAATTATTAGATATTTATAGAGATCCCCCCCCCCCCCGAGTGACCCCTATATGTCACCATTCTACACTACCTGTCTAATGCATCAAGCCATTTTTTGTTGTCTCATTGTGTCATATGTTTTTTACAAATGGTAGACCAAAGTCCTATGATGGCTTGAAGACCCTAAAGATTTTTTTCTAAATTATATAGATAGAATTACCATTATATGTCAATTATATTTCTACTTTATTACATGCTACATTACTACTACAATGACTTCTTGAGTAACTCACCAATAACCCCTACCCATTTTTCATCCCAGGTCCCTCAATATAAGATTACAAGGGATTACCACTCATGTGCACCATTAATTACTAAAGATATATTTAACATTCATTTTATAAAATTATAAAAATGTCATATATATATTATCCAATTAATATAAATTAATATTTATTTCATGATTAATAGAAAAGAATTTATTGGTGTTGATGCAGTGCTTGTGTAACATAATAAATGTCAAAATAGATTCCATAATTGACAAAACTGAAGTTAGAAAAGGTGATTCTCATATTCAAAAGGAATATATGATGATTGATATTTTTTATACATATATTCTATAATTTCAATGTTATAAAACAAATTAATTATCCAAATGCTTACCCAGCTCTTATGCAAGGTATGAAAGTAAAAAATATTATCTTAAAAATATAATCATGTTTTAAATAAGAAAAATATATTATTAATGGTTTTAAATTATAATAATGATAATTAATAATTAATAATTAATGTATTAATTAATTTTCTAAATTTGTTAATTAGATAACATTATAAAACCTTTATGAAGGGTCAACACAACACTTGTGAAATCAGAAGAAGCAAAAAATGATGGTTTAAAGTATTAAAAGTGATGTGGTGTGGATTAATTATGGAATTTAAATATTTTTAATGATAAAAATGATTTTTATGAAAATATTTAAATATTTAAATTTCAATTCCTTCAACTTATATATATTTTTAAAATTATATTACATGATTAATACAATAAAAGATTTTAAATGGTAATTAATGAAATAAATATTTTCAAAATTAATAAATAGATTATAAAACATTATATTTATTCAAATTTTGATTTTTATGGATTGAAAATATATTTCATTCACTATATGTTATCCAATTTACACATAAAAATATATTTATGACCCTTAATGATTGATTATTTGGGAAAATATTTTTGATTATTTTTTATAAAAGGGGACTAATTCTACCTTTCCATAACATAGAAAATGTTTTTTATATCCCTATTCTATCCAAATAACTCTTTAATATCCCTTTACTTATTTATAAGTCATATGTGTTTCCATAATTCCATTATATAATGGCTTAATATCCAACCCATAAGAGGCTATTTGTAGATCAATATAAGGGTTCCAAACTCATTTTTCTACTTTCTTATTCATTATTATTCCTCAGTAAAAATATATTAATCCTTATATGATTTTTCTCCCATGAATATATTCCTTTATTATTAACCCACCTTTGATTTATTATTGAGGATATATCACTCATTCCTTTTTAATGAACCCATTTTCTAGGTTTTTATTATATCGAAGTTGGAATTTCAAAATTCCATGCCTTTTATTTTCTATTCTCCTATTACCCATTTCATAAGATGGATTATAATTCAATTTAATTTTTAAATAGAATAATATGTTTTCAAAAATTATTTTATGAGATACAAATATTTATGATCATTTATCTTCTATTAAAGTATTCCAGAACACAACCCATAGAGGTTTTTCTCAACCTAAGTGAACAAAAATGTTTTAATTTTAAATTAACCCATTCATGGAAATCCAAAATTCTTTATTTCATGATTAAATATAGTTTTTAATAATGAAATAATTATTTTTTATTATTATCTATTGGTAAAATTTTCATGATAATAATGATACTAAAAGTAATCAGTCAATGTTGTTTTTAAGCATCTAAATCAAGCATCTAAAAGAATATTTTATAAATTTATAACTATATATATTATATTGAACTAAATATTCTTCTTTAATGAATTAAAATAAATACCTTTAAACTCTTATAGCTTATGGATCTATTGAAGAAAGATATTTTTCTATTACTGTTATACTGAAGCTGTTTTTCATCTATGGATGCGACAACCTCAAATAGATTGAAAAAACAAAAATTAATGCAATAAATAATACATTAAAATAAATTAAATTAATAACAAACAAGAAAATGGCTTTAATGTAATCTATAAATTTATCTAATTATATTATTCATTAATTTTTGAGAATATGAGGTGATTTGGGACTCAAGGTAAGGGGATTCTCATCAAAATTTAATTTCATGGAGACATATTCTTTAGTTATTTTTGTTTATTTAATTCATAAACTTTCTTATTAATTCATATTATCTTATTTTAAATTCAATTCATGGAACTATTAATTAAATTTTATTTTTTTTCTTTCATTTTCATTGAGTCGTTATTTAAAAAGGCCATCTGGGGATTCTTGACTAAATTTTCTTTTATTGAGTTTATCCATTCCTATTTGAAAATGGTTTTTTAATATTTTTTATTTTTATATTTTTTTAATATTATTTTTATGTATTTACATTTCTATCACATATCCTGTTCCCTAATAGTTTCTTACTTCTCATGTTACGATCTTTGTTAGGGATTTTATTTAAAATAATTACTTTAAAATTTTTAATATTTTTCTCTCAACACACTCTCTAATGGTTTAAAAGAATATTATTCATAATAGAAATATATATATATATATATATATATATATATATATATATCAATACTATATTCTTCTCTTTAATTTTTTTATAATTATGTAATTATTTAATATAATATTTTAAATTCATTTTTTAGGATAACTTTTAATGCTTGTTCTCATTGGTTGAAAAAGTAAGATTCTATGAGTTTTATTCATGTTATGGTACTTGGATGTTATCTATAATTTTGGATGGTGCTGATACATATCCCTAGAAAGCATTTGATAATTCTTTTTTCTCTACATAAGATATTAGGAGGTAATCAATTTGGTTATTTCATTACAAGGGTGATTTTAATTTCAATTTTTAAGTGTGATAACAAATTTAATGTCATTAGAATCCTTCAATAGTCCTCTATAATTTTTATTAAAAATAAATATATGTTTCATGTGATAAAAAGTTAATTTCATGATTGTTTAAAAGTTTTAAATATTATAAAAGTTAATTGTTTTATTAATGGAAAATATTTTCAATGAGTTTCACATTTCACCAAGAAAAATTTATGATTATTAATTTTCTTATATGATATATTATGAGTACCAATTATGGATTATTAGAGTTAATAAGTTGATTTTATGTTTTAAAGTTTGTTTTTGGTCATCTATAAGATCAATGATTGTTTTTTAAAAGAAAATAATTCATGGATTTTCAATTATTTTAATGTCCCAATGAGTTTTATTTATTTTTATTCCCCATACTAAACATTATATTGACATCCCACAATAGTATATAATTTTTCAGGGTTTATAGATGAGAAAAGACAATCATGATGTCAAAGCTTAGTTTATTAGGTTTATAATTGAAAGAAGCTTATTTATATTTTATAGAGTTTGGTTTAGTGGATATAAATTCCCATTTTGTGGGAAATGTATGGGTTTTCTTATATAAGACGGTTTTATACATATTAAGATTTTATAATTATATTAGAAACAATACCTAAAAGGTCATAGGTATGTAATTTGTATTTTATTAGTACACAAGAATGTGATTATTTTATGGTTATTTCAAAAATGTTACTGCATATGATAAGTATAATGGGTGATACTCGAGTGAATTGAATTATAAATGTATTCAAAGGTATGTGGACATTATACATATGATTTTTTGATGTAAATGTTTTATATTTGCATTTATCTACTCTCTTGGATATTATTTTTGAATTATTTTATATTTTATCATGGTTTTTTTGGGTAATAATAATTTATTGGGTATTATTGCAATTAAAATCAATTAAAAATTATTATAATTGATTCTAAATCGTTCATTCTAGTGATGAATTGATTAGATGGGTATTCTCAGACATTTATATGTTGTAGTTTGAATTTTTTTTGAGATAATATGATATTATTAATATGTGGGGAGTAAATATGTGTTCTGAAAATTATATTTGTTTTTTTAAAAAAAATTATTAAAATGTAAGTTTTTTAAATTAATTTTTATATTCATAAATAGAATAATATTTAGATTTTTTTATATAAATGGATTAATGAAAATTTCAATATTATTGTTCAAAGGATTTGGTTTTATTATCATATTTTCCCATATAATGATTTGTAATATTGTTATAATTATTAATTTGTTGACATAATAATAAAATGATGGGATAAAATGTTTTCACCATTTTTGGAAGTGTTTTTATGTTGTTTAAGATGAGTGTAAATTTTATATTTGCATTAATTTAGTATTTATTAATGTTTTTTAGAAGGAGAATGAAAATGTGTTTCTTATATGTGTATGAATTATTTTTCTTGAGAGCCATTAGTATTTTGGATTCATGAATATTTTATTTTATTATAAGTTTTTATTCGGGTTGTGAATGTGTGAGGATCATGTTTTCAAAGAGATCATTAGTTTTTTTAGATTACTGAGGGATGATTATTAGGAAGGACAAATTTTTAGGTTAATATATTTTAATATAACATTGATTTGGAATATTTGGGTGGTTTTAAGTGTATAACCATATATTGAATAGTATATTGATGTATGGGATGATTTCTATATAATTTTATACAAAATATATTTAAAATAGTAGTGAATATAGTGTTTTGGAAAAATTAACATGTTTTGATAGCCCATGAATTTTTAGTAAGAATGATTATCTGACTTTTTATATCAATACAATGACATTGAATAGTTATGTTACATATTTTATTAATTATTAATTATAATCATTCATTACAATATTTATTTATTTTTTGATTCATTTTTATATCCAATGTTTTGGTAAATTGTAGTTAGACTTCAAGGACTATACCAAATATGTTTAATAGAATTTTATTGACCTCAGATATGGTATAGACCTTAGATGGGTGATTAATTCCTAGTATGAGATTGAGTATGATATGTTTCCCTTGATATTTATTTGGTTTCCATGGGATTGGATTGAGACCACATTAAATACTCTATAATATTGATATTCTTACTCTTTGTTCATCTATTTTGTATGTTTTAATGGGATATTTTCAGGGGTTCCATTTTTAAATTCTTTAGATAAGGTGGGTA
This sequence comes from Viscum album, assembly GCA_963277665.1. Classification (NCBI taxonomy): domain Eukaryota; kingdom Viridiplantae; phylum Streptophyta; class Magnoliopsida; order Santalales; family Viscaceae; genus Viscum; species Viscum album. The sequence continues at coordinate 1,429,008,613 of OY728140.1, read as the reverse complement.
AGCCATCAAATTTTTATCACAGTGGTTATGATGGATTTGTTTGGTGGGATGAGGATAATATGATTATAACATCTTAATCATGACCCATTGTATTGGGAAGGACCAAAATTCCACAAACCATAGATATGTCCCACTGAAACTAATGGTTGCTAATACATATCAATGGTACAAATACATCGTTAGTGGATGATATTTAGTTATACACAACACCAACCTAAAACCGAACAACCTCAATGGTATAAAATAAATATAATGAATGACAAAAAACCATAAAAACTCAATATACATAATAAAAAATAATCCTGGTTGTAAAAATAAACCAGATTCCCGAAAGTCTATATAACCCAATTACACACAAAACTCCTACTTACCAATGGGGGGCCATTTCCTACTCCTAAACGAGACCATATCCAAGTTCTGTAACTCATCAATCACAACTCCAACATCAAGGTGATACACTAGAATGTAATGAGACCTTTTCATTGCATGGGTCATGATGAAAAACATCTACAAATTCATCATAGTGCAAATTCAAGGGGTATTATACAAACCAGTAGAACCCCCCCCCCCAAGACATCCCATTCACTGCAGTAAAATAAGAACAAGTAAACTCACATTTTTGGGAAAGAAAAAGAAGGTTGTACGAACACTATTAAATAGTTTACAATATAATATGAAGGTAAAATAGCATATTGACCCGACATGAGAAAAACCCCATCTCATAGCCATAACTTTTTTCTTAAAATATTTCCCAAAAGAAAATACTTAATCTATATATAGATTATCAGACATGAATGGAATTTTCTAGAGGTGATTTTCTATGTCATTGGACTTGTCATTCATCGACTTTGGTAACACATAACAAGCCCCATGCCCAGGGGGATTTCCGAACCTTCCCCTCTAAAGAGACATTTATGCATTTCCAGTTATCCCACCCAAAACATCAACCTCTATGAGGAGACATATTAGGGGGGTTTAGACGACCCAGAGGGAAATGCAGTGCATCCAAGATAACATTTGTTACCCTAGAAGACCTATAAGTACATAGTAATGAACACTGATGTGTTCCATTAAACCCAGACAGAAATAAATTTCATGGAATAATTCCCATATATCACCATCACCACTTACATGTCAAGACCCTTGTCCACATGAACCCATGAAATGCACCCATACCCTCATTGGATAGCAATATAACCCATCCTAATGCATCACACAAACAATATTTCCCCTAAATAGTTCAAAATCAAAAGTGTAACCCATCCTCCAAAGCCCAAGTTATCACTTGGAGGTACAATCTAGTGTTCCCCAAATTCAATATGATAACCAAGTCTAAACGAACATGCCTCCTATGAATAAATTATGAACACCAACCACTCATGCCCATGCCAATATTACTCACCCAAATAATTGTTATAAAAAATAATCATTTATTTATTTTTTCAAACAATTTACAATCACCACATGAAACTATAAATTTCATTACTAACATACGTTGATATATTACTCTAAAATAGGATCACAAATTATTTTTCATTAAATAAACAATTATCAAACTTCAAAAAAATATACCTAGATAATTATGGGTTGGACTAGAGTGAGAGATAAGAAAAATATATCTAATATGATCATTATACATAATTCTACCATGATCTGTTAGATTTAGGCTCTTACCACCTTAGTATGATGAATACCTATGAAAAACCCATCAAAAACATATTAAAAAATGATATGGGAATGAAAACCATACTTTTGAGTTCCTCTAAAGATAATAAATGAAGAGAATGGAAGGTAATAAGAAATGGTTATCATAGCTTTGATTACTAGGCTCCAAATTTTAGGATTTGAAGATATTTAAATCTGTAGATAAGTGAATCAAAAAAATCCCAAAATATCCATGTTGTTTGAGGGCCCTTGAAAATATAATAATAATAATGATGGTTTTGGGGAAGCAATAGGGTTTTAAAATTGATTTTTGGAAGCATTAAAGGACATGCATAGTTTGGTCACGTGGTTTACCAAACTGTTTACTAATCATACATGTGTTACTGTATGATAACTAGGGCTTATGGTTTGGATGAATATTTTGCTAAACCATGCACTAACATAGAAAATCACCAATGTATAAAATTTTTCAATGTTTCAAAGTTACCACATGGTTTATGCTATCTGTTTGCTAACACAAATGACCCATTTTAAGCCTGTATGGTACCCTTAGGATTTTATATAGTTTCCCTAACCTCGAACCAATATTTCAGCCTATAAAACACCTCAAAATCTTTCAAAAATCCTAAAAAAACTTCCAAAAGAAATTAATAATTTTAAATTAATTAGAAATATAAAAAACTAACTCAAACAGGGGTGTTACTTTCTCCATAGCATTAAAATTTTCATTAAAGGAATGTTAGAAGTTGGAAGTGTATTTGAAATGATCTAACCACTTATCAAGGAAAACATCTCCCACCCCCACCCCTTTTCCAAAATAAGACCATGTTACCATAAAATTGACCCTAAAGATATACATCTTTAATGTAAGATATTATCTTTTCTGTATTTAATATAAATCATTGTGTGAATGGATATGTAATCTAGTTCAAGAGTAATATGATCCAAAACAATCTCATTGTTAGGACAAGGTTAGTGATTCTTCATTTTAGGAACATGAAAGTCATTTTGAACTGAGGTTAATATTAGTAGGTGATCTAGCTGGTAAGAAACCTCACCAGTACACTAAATAATATGAAAGTTGAAAATATATCAGGGAAATAATTTCTATTTCCCAAATGATAACAAGCTAAACTCATAGACACTGATAGGAATACAAGATTTCCCACTTCAAAAGATAAAGGTAAATTATGATGATATAAATAAAATTTCTAAAAACATTGTGGTATTTCCAATTTTTGTAATCATATATATTTTCTTGGTAGTATTCTATATAAGGCTTCATCTAACGAGTGAAATTTTTTTAGCCTCTTCCCAAAAAAGTGAAGAGTGATAGGGGCATCCATACAAAGCTTCAAACATATCCATATGTATCGTCGCATGAAAAATATTTTTATAAGAAAATTATACCAAAGTAAAATGGTTTTCCCATAAATAACTATAGTGAATAACACATTTTATGATCATGTCATCCAGTGTCTGAATTGTACACTTAGATTAGAAATCTATTTGTCAGTGGTATTCCATGATCATGTGTAACTATGTGCCAATGGATTATTCAAAATACCACCAAATTCATTAGATAATTATAGGGTATTAATAAATGGAAATAGAGGTTGGTTCCCTATAAGATTTCTCCACGTACCCGATATAGTGGTTTTAAAAAAAATATTGTATTAGATTCCTTGTTTAGGATAAAGTTTGAGAATATATTAATTCATTCCACTATATCCAAATTAGTTTCATTATTCCATAGAATTCTTGACATAAAAATGGAAAATTCTATAGTGTTTTTTTCTATTTTTATATAGTTATAGGGAAATATTTGTCCATACTATCCAAACTTTGATTTGTAGACTTCACCTATTGATAGGTGACACATTTGAGGGAATAATATAACACTTTCAACACCATTATTGAAAATTAATAATGGTTCTTCATTTCCTTATTCATTTTTTTAATAACTAGGTATATAGTATACTTTCAATGGATACAATACTTTAAATGGAGCCTTTAACATAACTAGAAAATAGGATTTACCTACATAATAGAAGTTCTGATAATTTGAGAAATGTTAAAGGTTTTTATTTAATAGTGCTAATAAAGAGCATATTAAAGGCCCCCTTTAACAATGATTAAAAACGCAGATAAAGGGGTCCTTTATCAGTGCATTTTATTTAGCATTGGTAAAAATGATAATGTTTTCCCCAATGCCATTTTGTGAGAGCTTTCCATCCCACCATTTATCAGGACATCCTTCCCCTATTTATCATTTCTCCCCCCCCCCTTACAAGATCTTTTTATAATTACACCCTCTCGTGTGTGCCCCTTCCCCCAGCAAGTTTCGAACCCAAGACCTCTCCCTCATATGTCGAAATCTTTTCCACTCACCTATATTGTTTTTTTTTCAATTTTATTATATATCTATATATATATTGTTTAAAATTTTATCTATATATTTATATATAATTTTTATAAATAAATAAATATATATATATTTAAATACATATATAAAATATTTTTGTGTGTGTGTATGTGTGTATTTTTAAATACATACATATATATATATATACATGCTCATATATAAATATAATTTTACATATTTATATGTATTCACATATATTATATATCAAATTTATTTCAATGTTTATTTATAAAATAAATTTTTTATGTTTGAATATAAAAAAATATGTACATATTACTATATATTTGATTATAAATAATATTAAATTGTGAAAAAAAGATAAAATTTCACATCCATAATATCAATATGAATGTAAGAACTAGGAATAAATTTATTCCCCACAGAGAAATGAAAAAAAAACCACCTTAAAAGAAGATGATAATCCATCGAATGTTAAAAAATTAGTGTACCCAGAATAAAAACTCAATTTTGGAGGCCATCTGGGTGTTTTTTGTCCCCAAAAAACACCATTAGGGTCCCCTCAGATATATATGGCACATGCCTCATCACAAAGTTTGATTTGATATATGGAAGTTCCTAAACAGACACACAGATTACATGGTATGTTTATATGAAGTTTCAGTTATGTTTTCAACTTATTTTAGAACTTTTATTTATTTTTTGATTTTTTTATCATCAAATTGTTACTAAATGAGTATTACTCTATAATAATTATCATATTTTTAATTTAAAATTTTGATTTTGTTTAATCAATTTTTACTAAATATCTAATATATTATATGTGAATGCATATATATCATTATCAAAAACATATTTAAAAAATATATATTACATTTATATAAACATTAATATATTAATATATTAATATATTTTATCAATGATTTTTTTAAAATTTCCCCTTTATCAGTATTAGTAAAAAATAGTTGATAAATGAGGGGTCTATATCACAACTTCAAAAAAAGTACTGATAACCCCCCCCCCACACACAGACACATTATCAAGAATTTTTCAGTAGATCTAATAATGTTGGACTTTATCAACACTTTTTTACATGTGCTAATAAATTAAATCCTTTAACAATGCTATAAATTCATTGATGAAGAACCCCTTTAACAACGTTTTTTCTACCACTAACAGAGAGTTTTTTAACAGTACTTTTAGATAGTACTATTTAATCCGTAAAATTGGATAAACCTATGTTCTATGTAGTGTCATAATGACAAATGTTTTGTTTCTTATAATATGGAGAAAATCCTATTAATTATAAAAATAATAAGACAATGTTTTTATCCTTTATGGGATTGAGGATGGATTTGAATTTGTGAATGTACATGAAAAATTCACCACCACATTCTTCCCATTTTTGACCTTTACAAAAGCCTCTCCTTCTCTAGATCTGGTAGGCCACCTCCCTCCGGAGCATTCTAGATATGTGGCTATGGATGTGAGACTGACTATGAAAGAGGTTCTTCTCAATGACCCCCCAATTTAGGCACAATCTATTTCACTATTTCCAGTTGTCTGGAAGGGACCCTTCACCATGGGATTGAGGGATGTCACTCTATTCTCTCTTTTCTATCACCCATTTTTTGACAAAGCCAAGACGCTTCTTATATTGTACCCGAAGGCTTGGTTTGGGGATGACAATCCACCTCAGGCTCTTTTCCAGAATTCTGGTCATGCTTCAGAATTGAATCAGCCTAAAAGGGTCTCGTAGGTAAATGGAAAATATTTCCATATTATTCTAGAATATTGAGTGGATTTCATATATTCTTATGCGAGGATCAATCATTCGGTCAGTTGTTGGGGATTCCATCTATCTCGGGGGTCCATGAATGTTTATCGGGGATATGATTCCTCTGTATTGGTGGTATGGGTGAATCTTCCTAGCCTCCCACTACCCTTATAAATCTATGCATTCTTAGTTAATATCAGTGAGTTTCATGTCATGGATAACCCGAATCTTCAACTTCATGTCATGGTGACAGACTAAATCTGTGTAGTAATGGATCTTTTGTCTCCCCCACAATCTGAAATTATCCTTCGAGTTGAGGGATCTTTGGAGTGGATGCAATCAGTTTATTTACCATCGGTTCCCCAATTATGTGCAAGTTGTCACCTCCCTGTACACTCAGTGTCATATTTATGAAGTTTCACATCCCATCATGTTTTAGGTTTAATAAGAATCGAGATAAAAATGGTGAATATTCCTTGACATCTAATCTCATGAATCTACTAGTCTTCTATGGGTTTTCATTTTTTGAAGAAAGTTATATCCTTCTAGAACAACCATTGACCCCTCCCTCCCTCCCCCCTCCCACTCCATAGTTTTCAATCACCCTCCATCCCCATACATGGACCTCATTCCCTTTTTACACCATGTAACCTCCCTCCCATCCTCCACCCCATTCCCCATTTCCCTAATCGAAGAAACATTATGTGTAACAGAAAGGGGATCATATTCAATGTCACCCCTAGAAGTTCTTCCCCTCATAGAGTTACTAATTGTACAACATTCCTGATTACTCTATTAAATTTATATAATTTTTTGTTGAATGTGTAGGATATTCACTCCTTGTTTTCGACATCCAAGATGGGTCCTCATTCTACTCTTCATGTTACAAAGGTGGATCCTCGATCTACTTCCATCTTTAGTACTTACTCAAATTGGATTTTCATGAGATATCATGCTAGGAAACATTATTCTTCATCAATATAGCATGATAGAAGTCCTTATTAACATAGGGAAAGAACTAGGCACACAATGTTTTAATGATCTAAATGATCATATGAAAAACTCATAGTATTAGAACCATGGTAATAAAATATTTCCTTTACTCTGAGGTGTCCAAGAACAAATTCTATATAGTACTATTTCATGAACCAGATAAAACCATTGTTAAGATAGGGGAGTTCTCCAATAGAATAGGAATGTATCATTTTATGCATGGTGACTCCATGAATCACCACATATGGGCCTTATGGAAGTTTATGATCAAGGTGGAGAATTTGATGGTTACTAGTTAGCACATGTCTGTTAGAGTGGATTCTAGAAACCGTTAATGTTTGTTATCTTTGATATATTTAACGTCTGAAGCGAGGCTTAATGAGTAGATTATGGTGGACCTCAAATCCTTGAACTCAGGGGAGATTCCATGGATGGTGGCAGTAGACTTCAACATGATCATGGATCCTTTTGAGAAAAAAATTGTAAGCTTTCTTCCACAAAAAGAAAGAATTGAATTCTCTTCCTACCTTGTGAAGGATGGGAACCCAGGACTAGATTTTACTGGGGCAAGGATTATTTGTGAAATAAATAGTGGTAATATGAAAACATGGTTCAAATTGTTTCAGTTTCAGGAACCTCTAAGCAATTATGTCCTTCCATAATACATAGGTTATCCATTTGGTATGATATTTATCAGACCATTCATCTCTCCTTGTACTCCCCATGTCTAGAAACCTAGGGTAAATGTGGTTCTTCTTCTCTTATCGCTACACACACCACCATGATTTCCTTCATATATTGAAACTCTCATAGGAGGCCCCATGCTAGGGGGATGGGTTGGATATCAAAATAAACTGCTCTATCGGATACACAACCTCATTCCTTGGATAGTTTACCTCCCTTCAGTTTAGCCGATATTGGATGATATTAAGAGTTATACCGGGAGTGCATGTATCCTTGAGCCTAAAAAACATATATTTAATGAGATTCTACTATAGTAAGAGATACAAATCCTTGAATCATCCCAATATACATGGATTAGAGAAGGTGATTTCAATAAAACATTTTTTCATGGTAGTCTAATGGTGACGCAATGTGGCCAGGCTCCAAAAGAATAACATGGGAATTGATCTTTTACCTATAATTTGGTCTGAATTGGTGACATATTTGGTGCCAATTTTTTGCTATTATTGTGTGATATGAATTCTTGTTTTCATAATAGATACCTCAATACCTAATAATATCTCTTTGAGTTTATTCCTAGAGTTATTTATACCCTTGTTAAAGGAATATTAGAAAGAGGCCAGGAGGGGAAAGAGGTTTGGGATTTGGTTTCCACTCAAAATCTGGAGAGTGCACCTAGCCTTTATGGATTACCAAGTCCCTTATATAACAACTCCTTGATCATCATTAAAGTTGATATCATAGATGAAATACATGACTTCTTTTGTGGGTGTGTTCTTCCTTAGGTAGAAAGTAACACTACATTGATTCTCATTCCCAAGGTAAGAGATCCCTCCTCTATAACCTATTATCATTCTTTTAACAAGTGGAATTTTTCATTCAAGGTGTTAGCTACTATCATCAATAGGAGGTTCTCTTACTTCATTCATATATGGGTTTCTGGAAAACAACATGATTTCAGCCAAGGAAGGACTATAGAAGGTGAAATAAGAATATCTCATTTTTTTTTTAGAATTAAGAAAACTGTTATGGGATCCAATGTTGTTATTAAAGTGAATATGGATAGGGAATATAATTTTCATTAATGGAACTTCATAACTCATGTGATGAGAAGATTATTTTTTGAAAGGGTCATTGATAAACTATTTCAATGTTACATCTCATCATGGTTCAACATTGTGTCTATGGGAAGGCAGTGTGGGTTTCTGACACTAGTTAGGGGTCTTAGGAATGTTTACACATTTATCCAATATTTTTAATCTTGTCCTATGACACTCTATGAAATTATGTTTTGTTAGTTATGTAGCTCCACCCATAAAATTTTGGGTATCAGTTCTATAGGGTATCACATCTCCCCTTTACAGATGAATTATTATTCTTCATCAATGGAATTCTCTTATCTACCAAAGTATTTAACCATATCATTGATGAATATAATAAATGGATTGGTCAAGTCATAAAACAGGATAAGAGTGGGGTTTTCTACCCTTAATCTTTTCTGGACAGGTGTAGGATCATCATTGATTCCTCATTGGGTATTAAATGTAAGGATTTTATGATAATCTAAATTTATTCCCCCATATCTCTTAGAAGGGTCCAAATCAATAGCTTTGAATACATGGTCAATAAGTCAATAAATTTTTTTAATAAATAGAAGAACATGTTTAATTCATTCAAGGGAAGTATTACTCTTATTAATTGTGTGTTTTCCTCAATCCCCATGCATATCCTATCTTTTTTCAGGGTCCCCAAGTTGATTATCAAAAAAATTGAGCAAATCATAGAATCTTTTATATTGAATTATCAAGGGAGGGTAGATGTCACTAGGACTCATGGAGAAAACTTGTGAAGCCTATTGAGAATGGGGTATCAATGTAAGAGATGTGGGGGAGATAATTTAATTCCTCAATGGAAAACAATCAGGATAGGTAATTGAGGGGAGGTCCCCTAGATCCAGTTAATCATAAAGAAGTATTAATATGGATTAATAGAGAATAAAAGGAACATTTCCTCCTTGTGGAACTCACTACATTGTAATATTACGGTTCTCAATGATCACTATAGTTGGATCCTAGCTTTAAGATACCTTAATTTCTGGGAGAGTAACTAGGGTAGTGGGTTTTTGGGTTTTTGAGTGTCTCCCAGAACTGAATTATCCTTCAGATTGGATAGCTTGAACCCCACATTCTTCAAGTATATTTTAAACCCCTCTAAGGGGAAAATATTCAGATATATTGAGATGACATATTCCCCTAACAAATGTTTTTTCATGGGCTCCCCCTCAGGTAGGTTAATGGCCAAGACCTATAGTAATTTGATCCCTAGGAATACTAAAAGTGACAATTGGGGTACACAACATATGGGAAAGGTGATCCCAACTATGTATAACATTCAAATTTGGAGAATATGACACCATGAAATTCCAATGGAGATGGTTGTTAAAGTTAATGGTGTTCATTTGGCATCCAAGATAACTTGCTATCAAGTTATCATGGAGGATTCATGGTTTCATATTTTCTTCCAAAGTGAGTGGTTATTAATTTTATGTATGTATATAAGAATGTTCATAAATATCTCATGGGATGTGGTCTCCTATGAGGAGTTCCTTCGATCCTGGTTTGGCAGTCTTGTTAGCAGGAATGAGGTGGAGGCCTGATATATTATTATGGTTGTAGGATTATAGATCTTATGGAAGGTTCACAACTACTCTATGAACTATGATTGCAAACAATAAATACATTCCATGATGGTAAGGGACAAGTGCCTCATTTTCATATTGGTGAGCCTTCATAATCAGTAGGAGGAGGCTCCCTCTCTTAGATGTTACTTCACTAAGTGATCCTCTTTTATCCTTCAAATATAAATGTAGATGGGAAACTATGTGCACTGGTAACCTCATCCCATAGGGATCAATCTCAACATCGACTCGACATGTAGCTGGGGGAGTATGGGGGTCCATGACTCAACGGGGTTGGTGCATCTATCCTTTAACACATTTTATAGGGCTAGTGAAGGTCTAATAGAGGATGGTAAGAAAATTATTAATGGTATTGATCATTGAAATTAAAAGAAAATCAACCTAACCATGATAGAAATGGACTCCAAAATTATATGGAGAAATCTCAAATGGGTCTCATATTCTCCTTGTGAAATTATCGACTTGATCTGAAAATGAAAGGAACTTCTCTCCAATGTCATTAAGATCCTCCATGCATGGCGTGAGGGAAACTGAATGGACGAATTCATGGATTCTAAAAATACTAGGATATCTGAGTCATTGAATTCCATACCCTTGGATCCCTTCCCTAAGGAGGTGGCGACTTGGTTATTAGGCATTCTCTTAGTCTACACATCTAGAGTCCTCGTTGATGTTTTCATTTTATTGTTGTCATTTTTTCATATCTATATTAATTGAAATAAATCTAAAATAATATAATTCATTCATAGTCTCCACACCAATGAGGGTTTACCTAATAATAAGGTATCCCAGAATTGAGTGTCGTTTCTCCCTCACATATTCAAAAAAATTAAAAGTAGGGGTGAAAAAATAGAAGATATTAATATTATTTTTCTTAGTGAAATAAAGGTTTATTTACACAATTAATCACATTAGGTTCTATTAAACATGTTCTTTTTTGACCACCTGGTTATATGAATTACACATTAATTCATTCTCTAGATAATTTTCTTTTATTATGTGTATAGATCGTGTCAATGTTGAAGATCTGTAGATATTCCATTCAATATCATTATCATTGGTTCAAGTCAAAAAATCAGAAGATGTGCTCAAGATTTTATAATCAATGGACATACTAACATTGTTACCTAACAGATAATGGAAACATTTTACAAATTTATAGACCACTTAAACTAATTCCCAACAATGCAATAGATATTTTTTTTAATTTTTCTCAATTTTCATGAGATGTAAGATATTAAATGATCTCCCAAAAAGAGAAACAACCCAATATAAAACTAGAAACATAACAATAAACTACCTAAACCACCCATGCTTCTAGATTAATATATATTTTTACCAAATTAAGCTTCTCCTTATAACCATTGATTTTTTCTTCGAAAATATCACTCAAATAGAATGAAACAGCTATCCATGTTAATGTAGTCATCAAAGAAGAGAGACCAGAGAAATAATAGGAATGTGATGACAATATTCTATTAATACTATAAATATACATATATCAAATTCATTTTTATTTTGTTTCAAATAAATAACAACCACAAATTTATCAGTATTGGCCAATATTCTATTTTTATAAATTACATTCACAAGGAAGTGAACTTATTGAATCTAGAGGTCAATATTTGATATTTTTCATATAGAAAATGTTTTTTAAATTTTTTTAATAGAACCTACAATTTACTATCATGGTCATATCAAGTGTTAGAGTATACTAATATGTCATCAAAAATACCATAACAAAATAATACATGTTTCTATGAATAATAAAATTCATAAATTATATAATTACTACTATTGAATTTAAATAATCAAAGTTCATGAAAAATTATTCATAATGGTGATAACATCTTCTAAATTATTTCTTAGGTATATCCTCTTTTATAACTTGGATTTGGTGGTACTCCAATTGAAGATAAATTTTAGAGAAAAAACAGGCTCCTATATATTGATAAAACATATCCTTAATTCAAGGAATAAGATATTGGTTATTGATTATAACATGATTCAATTTATGGTCATTAAAAAAATTAAAATAATACAATATGATTTATTTAAAAATAGATGTATAGTGGCATATGGAAATTAACATAGACATATCAAAAACTTATTTATAATTCTTATAGTTGTACCTTTAGTTCTTCTAATTATATTGGTGCCATTATATATAATATATGTGAAATGGGATTTCTTCTGGGGAGTAGGTTGATATAAATTTCCACTTCACATTAATGTGGTAGTCCATAGAAGTTATCCTGATAGACATCATGATATCAATATACTATGATATGAATGGATTTATTCTTGGATTAATCAATTTTCCACATGGCTATCATGTTAAATTGATAATAGATGGTTACAAACACTAACACTAAAGTTCTTTCTCTACTATAATTCATTCCCCACTCACTCTTAAAAAGGGTAACAACTACATTTGGATATATGAGAGTAACTCACTGAGAGGTGTTGTTAGTATGAGATTTCAATGCCAAACAATTTTCGATCTCTATGATTACATCCAAGATGTACATTTTTATGATGGTTAACTCTGGAAAAATTGTGATAAATCTATGGTAATGTCACATTATAAGCACTTGAAATTCAATCTCTCATATTGTCTGAGAAGTGTTTTGATTATCATGACATAAGGAATAATTTTTATATGCAAGTCCAGCTGAATAACCTCATAAGAATAAATAAAATAATTATAATCACTTAAGTAAAACAACATGCACTTTGAGTAAGTCTATAATAATAGTACCTCACATATTTTAGTATCCTTGTTCTTTGTTTTTCATAATCTTCTTGACTAAAAAAATTTGCTGGTCCAGTCTTCTCAGTTGGTTCATTCCCCCATACTAAAGTGTTGGCTTCTATGTAATTGGTTTGTTTATGGAGTTACATAGAGTAAATCTATTTTGAGTGAAATAATTTATCTAATGACAATTTATTAGTTGATAATGAGAGGCTTGAGGTAGATTAGTGAAATTTCCACCAGTTAACTTTAGAGGATTTCTGTAATAACACCTAAGATTTCTCATTAATCCACAATTTTTACACTACTACGATTGTGTTATAAATTCCATATTTATGTGATATAATAAACCACAATTGATACCCCCATTCAGGTTACTATGATACAGGGGATAGAACAATGATCTAGTTTCATGGTTCCCTAGTGATCTTCTTTGCAGGGAGTATCACTCCCATTTTTTCTTATACCCTAAAGTGAATTTATCACCTTTTATGGGAGTGAAAAGGTTTTAACTCCATTTGGATCCCCATTAATGGATTCTTCTTACATGATATCCTTATTCAAAATTTCCATGTGATTATTATTGTAGAACACAACCACTCTAGAGTGAATATTTATTCAAATAATTATTTCAAACATGTACACATCGATTGATCCACTACCCACCAGTTTTAGTGAAAAATGTTAAAGGTATGTAATATGAGCCCCATATTTTATAACATATAGTTTTACTTTATTTATATCCAAGAATCACTAATAGAAAGTTACCATGTGCCAATTATTTTAATCCATGGGTATATCCCCAAAAACTGTGGGTATAGGCTATTCCCATGGTTTTAGAAACCATTAATTACGGAGGACACAATATAGATCTATACTCATGGTTTCTAGACAAACCATGTTTATAGATCCTATATAATTTTTAATACCCATTGTTTAAGAAAACCCATGGGGATATATCTATACCCACTATTTGTGAAACTATGGGTATTCTTTACCCTATAAGAGAAACTATTCCCAGAGTTTTGAGAACCATGGGTATAGGTACCTGCCAGAATTTGGAAACAAGAAGAGCTACACCTCTTCCACTGCCATCTAAACCTATAAATCAAATAAAACACACATTATAATGGAATTTCATAAATAAATTATATATTTGGCATTCAACCAACTGATTTTATGTATTTTTAAACCATATACAATAATAAAACATATATATACATCTATACAAGAAATCAATTAAATCCATGAAAAAACATCCGCATCTATCCTTTTTATTAGGTAAAAAATTAAGGGTATCAATATCACCCCCATTGATAATACCCTCACTATCAACACCATCATCCTAACCATTAGAATCATCCACATCACCTACAACATCATCTAGAGTGGTAACTGCATCATTTGGAGCAGCAACATCATTAAAAGCATCATCAATATCATCATCGCCACCACCATCATCTCCACTAACACTACGACCCTCATTGGAATTACCTAGAGAATCATTTAAATAAATAATTAAATACATATATTAATCTATAGTAGTAATATCCTATGATGGAAGTGATGACCTTTTAATAGACATAAATTTTAGGAAGTGTTCTTTGATCATCCAAATTATTTCACATTTCTGCATATTTTTTTACTCATCTACTTCTAAATGGACACATTGTAGCTCGAGGGTCTGAGAGGATTGAGAGAAAATTGATGATGTCTAATACCTATAGGGTATGATTATTTTCCCTAGTTGACATCTGACTCACCCCTGATGCTCCTCACCCAATACCTGAATCAAATGATTTTTTGGCTTAAATTTTTCATATTCTTCAGAATCAAGGGCTTCTATGGTAGAATTTTGAAAATATAAACATGATATTAAAATTTTAAATTCATATTAATTGTTGAAATATAAAGAAACATACAATCTTTTCTTGTGTTTTTTCATTAACTACACTTCCATCATTTTTCTTTCTACTTAAGTAAAAAAAATTCTTAAACCACACATTCTTATTGACCTAATACCACTTTCTAAAAATGTAATTTATTAGTATACGTGTATTTTGAATATAAAAGTTAATAATATTTAATAATAATAAAATGGAGTGACGTTTAAATTAATGAACAATTCATAAATTAAAAAATGTGATAAATTTATTTGAAAAGATCTTAAATAAAAGCTAATGATAAACACTATATAATATTAGATACTCGTTATGAACATTCTATAAATATCATATATATTTTTGTGCTGAAATTTAAATAAAATGCAAGTAGTCACTAGAAAAATTCATTAAATATGAATATTACCACAGTAGAAAATTAAGCAATAGGATTTCTAAATCACATGAGGTAAGAAAGGTTCATGGAATAGAAATTACCAGGTGCTTCTCATGCTCAAGAATTTTAGTGCACCCCAATGGGTGTAGATACATCATTTACTCCTTGTTTTCTTCCAATGATTCATAAAAACATAATTTCAATAAATTTAATAAGAAATAAATTCTATATGAAAACTATTAATGATTTTAAATACCTTATACTCATCAGTCTTCCAACATCTGATCAAATTTTGTTATTGAGTTTTTTTACTATTATAGAGTATGGGTATATCCTATAAATTAGAACCAACTATACTCCTCAAACCAATAGATAACTCATGTTTGTAATATCACCATAACTCCCCAAGATCCATCTACCTTGCAACCGGATCAGATTCACTATTGGGAAAGATAAATCAACTTTGTAATGAACATGTTAATTCATATAAATAAAATAATAATATAGAAATAAATTTATAAAATTTTCATACCCATATTTTCACCCATGCTTTATCATTTATGTCATTATTGAGACATCTCTATGAGACTGGTTCAACCGAAATTATATCATAGTACTTGGATAAAGTGGCCATGAAACTTCTACACTGTGGGTACTTTTACCAAATATATGATTTTATTGATTCTAATCCCCCATTTTTTATGTTTATAAATTATAGGATTCCCACATATGGGTGCACCAACATCACCTACTAGACGATCCCAATAAATAAGATTTAAGGGAGAAAAATATAGAAAAATTAACTGATGATACAAAAGGAATATAATAAAGTGATATAATTTTATATAGTCATAATAAAAAACAAGATACAGGTTGCTCAATAGGCTTTGATGGATCCATGGGATGTCCTGGACAAGTAGCCTCTTACTGATGTGTTTGTTCTAATACATTCTTTGTGTGATCTACATGCATGTGAGTGGGAGATTAAGGAAGAAAATTATCATATCCTATATAGATAGAAGGAAATTGAGGAAATATAGACATGGATGGATATTGGTAGTAGTGTTTGGGACACAACAATGGATATGGAAATGGTATAGGTGGAACCATCCCTACAAGTGCTGTAGAAATGGTATGGAAAGAAGATGATGAATGAGATGATGAAGGAGGAATGGATAGAAACATATTTACAGGTGATGTAGACATGATATGGGAATAATATGCTAAGCGAGATAATAATGGAGGCATGGGTAGGAATATCTCTTCATACGGTGTAGACATGGTATGGGAAGGAAAATATTAAAATTATTATTCTCACTAGGGGAACCATAAGAGCTAACCCATTCTCGTGCCTCTATTTATAAGAAAAAAATATTCACTTCCCTTGAAATTCATTCATAATATGCATAAGGAAATGTACAATTTTGATAAAAAGTATTTAAAAATCATGCATACAAGTTAGATGTTAAATAATACATAATAAATTTGAAAATGATTTTTAGTAACAATAATTTAAAACCAAGTTATACATTTTTTATCAACTCATTTTAAACCGGGTTTTCTAAGTTGAAATAAATATAATTAAATGCAATGAAACAAAAGAGTATATAAACATACATATCTTTCCAAAATAAAGTTAAATTAATGTAATTATAAATAATAAAAAAATTTGAAACTCATTTCAAGGTAAACTAAATAACCTATTAACATTTATGGTTTCTTTTATATATTACCCACATCTACATAAAGTTCAACATAAACTCTCAGAAAGGTAAAATTTGAGTCATCCAATGAAATATTTTGGTCAACACCAACTAGGGAATCAATGGTTTCAATTTCATCCACAGAATCATGAAAAATATTTATTTGGATTACTTAATTAATGATAATATAATTAGGTCTCAAATGATCTTTCACATAAAGCACTTGTTTTTTAATTTATTCCAACATGTATAGTTCATCGATAGCTAGGAATCGACTCATTTAAATAAATTTGAATCCACAATCATAAATAAATGTACCATATCTCATCATTAAGTAAAACAATCTACATTCCATCATAGTGACTCGACCTTAAGAGTAGCAATCCAATAGAAATATTTTTCTCAACAAGTCCATAATAATAAAAAAATCATATCAGGGATAACAATATAATGCACTGGAATAACAATCCATTATAGAACTAAACATAACAGTGTTGTTTTTTGTTCTCTTTTTCACCACTCGATCAGTTGTATAAATTGTTTACCTATTTATTATTAAATATTTTCATCTCAGAACCAAAAAATTGGGACCAAAATCTTATTCACATAATTCTTTTGAAACAGAGTCAAGAGGTTAATTAAATAACTGATATTTATATAAATAATAAAATTAAATATGTGTTTGTGTGTGTGTATTAAGTTAATTAAAGTAATGGTCATACTTTTGAATTCAACCAAGCAGGAAACCCTTGGCTATGAAAATCCACTCTCCTTCTCAAATGAAAAGACTAATGAACTATACATATATATTTTTATGTTACCTACATAAAATGATATTAAAAATATATCATTTATGTGAAATAAATTTTATGAGATATAATATAAATATCCACATTACTTACTTGATATAGTAATCAAACAAACCAATGTGAAATAAGACAATGTAATTTTCTATATCTTTCTCTTTAAGGATCAATGTTTCCAATGTATATGACCCAATAATTCCTCCTATTTGTGGAAGAGATAAAAACAAGTGATAAATTTCCCCATACCACTCATCTTCATTTCTAATTGGGCAGTTATGTATTGTTATCACATCGTACAAGTACATTGAAAAAGATCCATACATTCTTGAGCTAGATAGCCTCTCACATTTAAACTATCAGGATAATTATGTTTTTAGACATAGGATTTCATTATGAACATATTTCATTCAATATGATACATATGTTGAAGAGAAATGGTTCCCCCATTAAGTGCTTCAGTTAGAAGATGAACTGTTAAATGAAGCATACTGGTAAAAAATGAGGGAGGGAATTTTTTTCCAAATCACCCAAAATTAATGGTGCCACTTACTTCATTTTTATCAATAATGACATGGATAACCATATAGAACAATGGTCTCTAAAAAATGTCACATGGGAGTCACTATTTCCCTTACCTTACTGGATATAAAATATTGAATTTATATTGGAATTAATTCATGAAGGAGAATGTGATAATCATGAATTTTTAGCGATTTAATTTTCAAATATCTATTGTTGACTCACATACATATTTTTTTAGCATAACCACAAGTAACCTAGATATTCTCAGATATATCCCAAAATTTAATTTCCTTTAATTTTCTAATCACATAATAAGAACAAGAAAATTTAAATTTGTTTTCACCGATACACAGAGGATCCAGTTATTTTCAAATACCTCAATCCATCAAGTCCTAATGAGATCAAAACTACTTTTTGGTCTTCCCCTTTAAATTCAGAAGTATTGAAATAATAATTTCACATAATTGTTTTTCAATTTTCATTATGTATAAACAATGATTTAATAAATTGGTAGACCAATATCGAACCTAAAAAATATACTTCACTTTTTTCAATTGTAAGTGGCTTCAGCCTCAATATTCTTCCACTTTTTATATTTAATAGAACATTTCCCTAATGAAGATATTAAATCCTTCGATTCATTAAGCACATCAATTTCTAAAATACATTGAGGTGGTTGTTCAGCGGTAATAGTATTATCAACCCTCGAGTGATTATTCTTATATTTATTATCAATTGGAATGAGTTTTCGATGCCCCATGAAACTATATTTATAATGATATTTAAGCCTTCATGATCATGTATTCTTCCTAAAAATATGACATGAACGTTTTCCATTTTTCCCTAACTAGAAAACATTTCGTAAGTAGGAAAAAAAATTATAGTCTATAGAAGGGTAGCATGCATCTGAAATATATTTTTTCAAGAAGTATCAAATGTGCGCACACCCATATCCTAAAGCTTCATCATGTCCTTTATTAATGGATGAAAGTTTACATCTATAAAATTAATGGGATAAGAAATTTAAGATATCAGTATACTCAATAAAGTGATAGGCTTTTTCATACACATCAACAGAGGTAGATTATAAACGTGAAAAAAACTGTCCATATGTTGTGAGTAGTAAGCATTTGACCAAAAGGATTAAAACCATCACAAAATAGACCCAAAATGAAATTATGAACATCAGGTAAAAAATCAGGATGTTTTCATCAATTTCTTCCCATGTCAATCCATAAACAGGATAAACCAACTAATCATTACCTTTACTTATCTCAGCATCATTCCATCACATATTGGATGAGATTTCTACAGACATGAAGATATTTGGAAGCCTGGGAATAAATGGAAAGTGACACATGACTTTATGTGGCACAAGAGATAGTGGTCCATCTATATTTTCCTTATATCAAGATGTACAACATTAATTATAGTTATTAAGGTAATTTTTTACTCCCAAAATAAACTGAAATCTTTCATACAATCAGGAACATTATTTGTATAAATATAAGGCGATTAATTAACTTTCATTATTTATACTGAATTGGGGGAATATCTACATGATCTAAAATAAATTCCATAAAAAATAATAAGGTAATAAATGGAAGTATGGGAAATTCCATATATTGTTTTTCAATGATATAACCACATTAAAAATTCTAATATGGTCATTTTTGTACATTCTTGGTATATTGGAGTTCTGGAATCGTCTATTAAATATTTCACTCTCTCAATATCGTCATCTTTATTGATTTTCTCATGTGTATTGATGTCATTTCATTTATTCACTAGAATATTATCTCTCTCATGGTAATTCATGAATGGAATCTGTTTAAATATCAAATTCCCCATACGACTTATTTCATTTTAGTCATGAATAACAGATGATTGTTTTGTCTTTCCATGTTTATACCAAACATAATAGTTTTTCTAAAATCCATCTTTTTTACATGGTATCTAACTTCTTCACAGCATAACCATGGTCTTCTAACACACAAATAACATTTAAACTATATAAAACCACCATCTAAAGAATTTGTAAATGAAAAATATAAATCAAATTCCAAAGTGTATCTAAACCCGAATGAAACTTGATCGATATGATATATAAAGATTTTATCCATTCAATTACAATGGGAAAAGTTATATTCTAATCAAAATTTTAAAACTTAATTAAATAAATCATTTCAATCAATTTTAATATTAAGGTCATAAAAGAATACTAGTAGTCATAAAAATAAAGACTACGATAAATAACATATTCTATAAGAGATGACACAAAATAACAAACCAAGGTGGGTATCCCTGATATTTAAGAATTTAATATAATGTTCAATTTCCAAAAATCTCCCCAGGAGGATCAAGAGGTGCAACAAAATGGAATTAAGTGGAAAAATAAACAATTTTCATAAGGTATTGTAAAATGATATGAAAATACAACAGAATTGTGTAAAAGATATTCTATACTATTTTCCTTAAATGTTAACAATCACATGGAAAATGTTTTCCATAGACAATACCTATTTTTACAAACCACATTTTTAAAGTTCCATTTTAAAATAACATCCCAAACTCATATTTTAGAAATACTAATTTCCAACTAAAAAGAGATGTCTAACATAAAAACACTTTTCCAAAATATCTTTGAAAACAATCCTTTCCATAAAACATATAACATTGGCCAAAAAAATATTTTTAAAATGAAAAAACACCCATAGATTCATTAATAATTAAAACAATCATTCCTATTTATGTTATTCGAAAACTATTTTGGAAACAATATTTTACACTTTAAATAAGTCACCATTTCAATCCCATTTACGATATAGTTTGAATGAACTATATGATTACTATTTCTATTTATTTATTTTTAAACATTTTTTAATCCTAGTTCTAAACATAAAGATGTAAACCACACACAAAAAATAATGAAGAACAGTGTTATGAACCACTATGTCAAGCTGCAAAAAATGGTAAACAATAATAACATAGGTTCTATAAAATAATCTAAGAAAAAGGTATACAATCAATATACATGATAAATGACATAATGTGATCCCAAAATGGATCATAGTGTCGTGTATCTAAAAAATGTTGTCAAAAAAATTTGTTCTCACATGACATATAATTATCTTAGGTCCCTGAATCACGCATCATGATTATATAACTTAGAATCTCACCTAGTATCTATGGGAAATTTCCACTCTATGGGATCCCTTGGTCCTAGTCAATGTTCCTTGAAAATATAATCCTAGGTCATTGAATCAATAACCTAAGCCACCTACCCAATTGCCCCATGTCTAACATTAAATGTAAAAGTATGTGAGAATAATTAAGCAATTACAATGATCAAGTATAAACCATTTTAAATGAAGCACGTCTCACCTCCGATATCCTCAAAAAGAAGAATCCTCATTTATTTCAAAACACATGTAGAATATATAAAAGTCTCAATAATAAAAATCCCCTCATGATATCACAATCAATCATGGGAATATAATAGTTAAAATGGGGCCAATAAGGTATCACTCCTGATATAAAAACACCTTCTTCATAAAATACCAAATAGTCCATTAATTTAATGAAACATGCTTGGAATTCAAAGGTAACTCACCCTTTAAAAATAAATTACAATTTAATTTTGAGACAAATTTTATTAAAATGATTCTTAAAACACAATTGGAACCCACACTTCCCTTTAAACCACATTATGAAAAATTCACATCTACTAAAACGTTTCAAAACAAAATCTAGATGGGATAACTCACCATCTTGAAATCAGAAAACAAATTTTTTATTTTTTAAAATGTTTTAAACATAAAAAAATTTCATTATAAATCAACCATGATTTGAAAAACGTTTCTAATATAGAAATGATGGTTTAACGAAATCCCTTATAAAATCGAACAACCCATGTTAAATTCTCTAAACACTTTCAAAACACCAACTCAGTAGGTTTGGAATCCATTTAAAACAAGAACACTTTTAAAAACCTCATGATGGTTCTCACCATTAAATCATGAAACAAAAAATATTCATTAAAATTCATTTATAAGTTTTCCCAAACACATGGAATGGAATATCATCCCATTCCACGGTTCAAATCCACCTTTTAAATTAACATGTCTATTCATGGGTCACACATATATGATTAATTTTAAATAAAAACCATTTTCCAATGATGTTTTCAATAATGGGTGACATGAAATGATAATAAATGACACAACTTTGACCTAAAGGTTACATTAGGCATATGAGGGTGTTTATATATCAACACATGGAATATCATCCCACATCAATTCAAATATAATATATTTCCTGGATGATTCTTGGATACAATTGGAAACAATAATACACTCCCAAGAACCCCTGTATTCATCCTAGGTTCATTCCATGCCTAAACGTACTATAAAAAATGGTCTACAGTGAATGCCATATATGATAATACATAAACAATGAATAAAATTCAATTTCCAAAAGAATAATCAATCAGAATGAGAAAGAAATGATATAACTAATAAATTAATTATCTAGACTTCCCCATGACAAAACAACTCGATACTCAATGATTATAAACCCCCAAAATGGGATGTCAGCCAAAAGAAAAACAAATACATAAACTAAAATGGAAAATTATGCATTATTAATGTAAAACACTTGAAAAATATTAAAACTATAAAGAATCAGTAGTAGGGAATAAAATATTACACCTCAAATATAAAAAATAAAAACATCTCGCAATATAGAGGAAGAACACTTCAAATGGATGAAATATCACCTAGGGTATGCCAAAATATCCTGAGGAGGGTAGTGGGAAAGCCAAAATCACCCGAGGATGATAAGGGGGATGCCGAATCTACATTAGGATAGAAGGGAGGAGGCCAAAATTGCTTTTGGGGAAGGGGGACATGCAGACACACAAGAGGATCTAGGATTTTACTGGGGATGAGGGGAGGAGGAGCCAGAGTGGGCCTCTCTATCTAATGATCTATAATAAAAGTTTTTAAAACCCATTGGTATAGACATTGAAAAAAAACACTATAACCATGATTTGTATAAACTATGGGTGTATATCCATTGGTAGAGGGTCACTTTACAGTTGAGAAATCCATAATTCTTGATACCCAAAAGGGTTAGGATATTTTTTGTTAAATATTTTCTAAAACACATCCTAAGTATATCCTTGAGATAAAATTTATAGAATGTGGAGTCCCAACATTTTCGTGCTATATTATTGATCATATACACTTCTAGATTGAATTATATCTCAATTGACGTTCTAATGAAGCTAAACATTCAATTAATTTTACCAATTCGTGTTTCCTCTTGCTCAAGACTCAAGTCACACCAAAACATTGGTGTGATATACCCTTATAATTATAGTGAGAGGACCACATAATATTGTTCCTCTAGATAATTTACTTTTTCTATATCCTATAAAGCTTCCAAAATAATTTTACCAATATGTTAATTCACATGTTGTTTATATGGATCCACATTTTTAGCAACACCCTCTTGTTGATTTGTATTTCTACTAACTAGTGAAATTTTTCTATAGTCCTAGTAAAAACACTACTCAACCAAACCCCAATGTTTCAATCGTGTATATTTCTATAATATACCATATCATAATAATAAAGATCATGGGATATCATATAAATTATGAAGTATACGTGGGAATTCCCTTTACTAAGCAATGGTATTCAATTATTATTATCTAAATTCATGATGAAGACATGACAATAGAACTTCTTCGGTTTTTTAGAGGGTTAATAATTTCATGTAAAATTATAATTTTATGATTAGTAGACAGGAAAACATTGAGTTTGAGATTTAAATTTTAATTTAGAGATATATAATTCATTATTTAATTATTTTTTGAATGGGGATTAATGCTCGATAAGTGTATTAGTATTTTTTTATGTGAAAAGTGATGGGATTCCAAAAATAAAATTAGAGAGACATAAAAATGGGTATATGGTTAAAGAATGGTTAATGCTAACCATATGGAACATTGTAACCATCACAGGGATAGATAAAATAGTTCATAAAGGGTGAATGACCATGTATCTTAGTGTATAAGTGTTAAGGTGCCCACATAGATAGGTTTATAGTCTGGGTAACCATGTACTTTAACCATGTGAGGTGGCTCCCATTTGGATTGTGGAACAATGCGATTAACACAAAGTTATCCAAACCGTGCATCCAAAATTTGTGTCTTATCTAATGGGATGAAATAAAAATTATTCACCTACCATATGTTAACCTATTGATCCCCTTTTCCTCCTCATTTCCACACATATTAGTGGTATCTCCTCCATTTCTTCTCTCTTTAACGATTCTGAGGGTTCTTCTCCATTTGAGTTTGGATTCAAGATCTTTCAACTGTGTTGGACAGCTAGCAGAAAAGATTCTAGTACCATAGCTTCCTTTATTGTTTTATCTTCCCATTTGGAATGATATTTACTTTTGTTATCAACTTCCCATTTTCTAGGGTGTTTATCTAGATACACATTTTCTCCCATTTTTTCTCAAATTAGAGGTAAATCTTTGACGACTAAGTTTCTATGAGTATAATGTAGGTGGAGAATATATTTATCTATGTTTATACACATGTTATGAAATATGTATTTAAATATTCATGAGTTTGGTGGTCCAAAGTTAAATTTAACTTATTGTTTTCTTTTTATATTTTTTATAAGAGGATGTTGATATAAAACACCATATTTGATTGATAATAATGATCTGGTTATGGAAAGATATGTGTTAAATATGTTTTATAATTGGTTTGCTATGATATTTTAGTTGAATTAATTAATTTAATCTTATTCTGATATGAGATTTCCATGGGAAAATGTTAGTATTGTCTTGAGATACTTTGGTTGGAGTTGATCTTTTGGATTGAGGAGAATATTTTCTATAGGTTTAGGTGGATGGTGATGACCATGATTTGGTTGGGTGATAGGGTTCACATGTGGTGATGGGGTTCCACTGATTGGTGTGGATTAGGATGGTTTGTGATTTCCACTCATCATTTATGGCTGATAGCACTATTGGATTCTTGTACACAATGGATAAGGATTTATTGAGGTGGTGTTAACCACTAAATGTGGGTGGACTCCATTATAGTATTGGATTATTTAGCCTTAGGGATGACCTTTAATTATGGATGAGGTTCTCATCATAAAAATCCATGGGTGATATTGTACAAGAATATTAGTTGGGGATTAAGATCACCATGAAATTGAGGTCGATGGGCTAGGATGATGGGAGGATATATATTGCAGTCATGTCTTTGGATGTCAAGCTGATGAGCCGATGGTAGTTGTTCTAGTGAATGTATGAGGGAATGGTTATTTAGTTATGGGGTATGTTTTTGGGATTCCAGTTTTACTCAATATGTTATACATGTATCATTTATTGGAATGTTGTTCCATGTGACATGTATATAGATGAGAGACTAAGTGTTATCTAGTATGAGTGATAGCGGATACATCATTCCTTTATACTGTTGATCGATCCCAGTAAATTATCCATTTTTGTGTTGAGAACAAGTGATACAGGTTAATTTATATTTTAGTTGATGAAATTTATTTACATATTAACACATTGGTATAAATATGGATGTAAGGCAAGAACACATTGGTGGTAGCCTAATGATTTGAGACTCACACATTGAATGGTCCCCTCAGGACGCTTGTAGACTTTATGGATTTGAATCCATATAATGGGTCATACTCATGGGATGAACCTTATTGAGAGGGGATGTTCTGAGAGTGCATGAGATATATGGTAGTGGACCATGTGGTTTATCTTTACCATGATATAGTTTCTTTTCAGGCATTTACATACTTACTTATGATCGCCCCTGGGTGACCTTACATATATCTTTTGTATTTTTTTAATGAAACCTAGGTATTATCTATTATCTGTAACTGTATGTTTGGGACTATTATTTCCACTGTTGATATTATCATTCTTCCGCTTAGTTTTTTTGAGTGATTCTATAGCATGCTTAATATGTTTGACCATTATTGTTATTATTTTTATTATCATCTTCATCATCACTATCATCATCATCATTAGAGGTTATAGTCTCTCCATTGGAACCTAATATACTCTCACTACTAGTCAATAACATTTGGACTAGGGGGAGTCGAGACTAAGGCCCGGTGTCACTACAACCTATAAAACATGTTAATTAGATCCTAAGATAGGGCATTATAAGTGGAATCAGATGTATAAGTCAGATAAATGTAGTAAAAATATTTAGATAGTTTATAAATGGAACTTAAGGCTTTCTATAAACATGGTATGATGTTTGGGATATTATAGATGGTAGACTAGGATCTTGTATGAACTTGGTAAATAGGTCAATTTTTGGGTTCCTTCTTCTCTATGCATTGGGGATAAATTAATTTTAAAAGGGTGGTAGTTGAAGGTTCTTTCTTTTCTCTTTTATTTTCTACTAATTTCAAACATGAGTGGCACACATGGATGTGATGTCGTTAGTTTATGAGGTTATAAACCTTGACATAGTATGGAAAGGGAGGATAATTCATGCCTCATTATATGTAGTTTGGTTCACATGACATGTGTAAGTGATTTTGTTTATCTCCTTGAACATGGAATATGAGAAAAGGGGTTGGTCTGTTCAATGTGTCTATAATATGATAAATAGTCTTTCCCTATATAGCTTCTTTGTGGACTTAAACTCATCCAGTCAAGAAATATGGTTCCAAATGATATTGATATGTGATTCTATGTGTGTATGATATATGTGGGATAGACTCTGATAAGGTAAGACATGAATAAAGGAACAAGGTAATCTATATGAAGTTTCAACAATAATCTAAATAGTTCTTTCCTGTATAGATTCTTGGAGGCATTTTACTCATCCACCAATGGTTGGTTATTTTGACTGTAATTTGTATCTGATGTATGAATTTAAAATAGTTAATGTAAGGGGAATTATTCTTGATGATATGTGATATGGGTGTTGTAAGTTAGGGTAAGAGTTTCTCAATGCACTACCTATTAAAAATTCCTTATTTATGACATACAAACTGTTATAATTTTCATTGACCATGGATTTTATTCTTTTGCATGATTCCACCTAGATAGATTATAGTGGGGTTTCATGAGGGAGGAGATGTGGTTCCACTTAATCATGAATGGGATGAGGACCCTGGGGGTTGAGATGAGTATGAACCACGTCTAGAGGCTGAAAGGTAGGCTGGTCAGTAAAAATAGATGTAAGAGTTTTGACTTGGTAAGATGAGAAGCTCAGGTAAAGATTGGATTGTTCATTCAATGTATTGAAATGGGAGCTCAGGGAGATGACTCTTCCATTGAATATTTGACTTGCGATTTTTTTCACAACACCAACCTTTATTTTAGGGTAAGGGTGGAATATATGAAAACATAAAACATGAATAGATCTATGTAGACCATATTCGATATGATCAAGACACCCCCGGAGTAGAGGGTGAATCTGGATATATATATGTGTGTGTGTGTGTTGAGGGGAATCAAAGAATTGTTGGGATGTAAAAGTATAAACAGGATTGAATTAGGGGGTATCATGGAAGGATTTTGAGGATAGATTTTTCATCTCTTCTTCTCAGAGACCATGATGGTGGATCAAGCCAGTGAGCTCGTGAATATGAATTAGGGGGATACATCTTTCACGGATTATGTTGGGAAGTTCACAGACCTATCCACTTTTTCGACTTATTTGTAAGGAAATGGCATTTATTAGATGAAGTGATTTGAGGATGGATTACAACATACCATTAGAATATATTTGGATATCTCTAGGTTGGCCTCATTCCGAAAGGTAGTGAATCATGCATCAATAGAAAACAGAATTTTATGGAAATGGATTATTCAATCTTGGGGATAGTTTTAGTTTAGCTATACATTGGTTCATTTGGAATACATAAGAAATACTGTGAGGAATATCAGTAGGACATTCAGATCTGGGACTTATGTAGACCACCTAGGAGTTGGTTGTCAATGATGTTCTTCCAATGTGGGTATCTGGGTCATGTTTGAACCTTGTGTGAATAACCTCCAAATGAGTTTCGGGCATGTGGGAAATGGTACATATGGAGATGTTATACCAAAATAGTTATAGGATGGAAGGGTGTTATGGACCAGGTCAATCTTAGGGATTTCAGATATGACCAAGTATGATACCATGATTTGGTAGCTAAGATACTATTATGTGTGTAGGTTATGGTAGAAATAGAGTGAAAGACCCAGAAGTGGAGTTAGTGTCTAGTAGCATGTACTAATCCATATGGAGGAGATTATTTTTGTAGTTATACATTAGTATAGGTGTATCTAGTTGATCTGGCATGGCCATAGCAGGCCATGGAGTCGATGATGGTTTGAGGTACTTCGTGATCATGGGTTTTTCCTTTTTTTTTTGACATGAATGTTTTTTGGTTCATTAGGTGCACATGAGATAGTTGAATTAAATAGGTTCTGATTAATATTTATAAATCAATAATTTTGAGTGTTTTGTATGAGATTCATAGGAATCATGATATCTTTTTCCATTATATATGTATGTGTAGAAATGGTTTAGGGACTCTTTTGGGCATTATTTGTGACGGAATAATGTGTGGGCGTTATGTAAGATGAATGTATAAACTGAGAATTTTATTAGTTACCATAATGACCACATGCCATTTTAGGATTTGTATGTCCGGAGGATGGTCAGTGGAACCATCAAAAAACTTGATGATGGTTTAGGAAGTGACTGGGAAAGTAATTCCTAAGGTGAGTATTTCCATAAGAGGAATTATACATGAGTTATATATTGGGGTAGTAAAAGGTATGGTTTATGAGATGAGTAAATGTTTTATCATCTTAGGGTGAGATTACTTTTCTCAGGGATGATCAATCATAAGTTGCTGGGGTTTTAATGACAAATTATTTAGATTGGGTTTATAATTTGTAGGAAAATTGGAATTTTAAGTTTAATGGATGGGCTAACATTGATTCCGAGATTTGAAGGTTAATTTTAAGAGTTAAAATTCATTGTTATGTTGTTTTTTGTATGCTTTTATATCCCAAAAAGTGTCTTGGGGGGGTCAGGTCTGTTTTAGAAGTGTTCTGATTTGAAATTCCAAATCCATGTGACACAACAATGGGTGTATGGTTGGGGAATGATTAACACTAACCGTGAAGCACAAACTATATAGCCCATTTGAACTATGGAAAGTTTATATCAAACCATGCATGAGGGGTTCAAGGATATTCAAATTAGTGAAAATGTCTTGAGGTACCTGAACTATTATTTTCACAGTTATAGTAATTGTGCCATCTAACTGTACTAGGTGGGTTCCCTTTGGAAGATAGTATTACACAGTTGGAGAACTATTAGACACACCGTGTGGCCAAACCATGTGTACCATCTAAACCTTGGATCTAATTTTACTATTCATTTTCATGAAAATTAGTGGGTTATCCTCAATTTCTCCACTCTTTCTCTATCTTATGGGTTCTCTTTCATTTGATCTTAGATTAGAGATATGTCAGTTGCATTGGATAACTAGTTGTAATGATTTTTTATATATTTCTTCCTTTATTCCTTTATCATTATTAATTGAGTGATATTTTCAACTAAGATCATTTTCCCAAGTTCTAGGGTGTTTGTCTAGATTTCCTTTTTTTGGATTCGGCAAGAATTAGAGGAAAATATTTGATGAGTGAGTTATTATAAGTATAAGGTAGGTGATGCGAATATTTCTCCTCATTTTTATGTGTGTTATAATATGAGTGTCTAAATATGTATAAATGGGGTGGTTTAGGGGTGGAAATTAATTTAATGATTTTCTTTTATTATTATTATATGACAATTATGATAGGATACTCTGTTTGTTTAAGAATATTGAGCCATGTATGGAGAGATATGTGTGAAATGGGGTTCTAAATTGGTTGGGTGGGATATATCAGTTGAATTAATTAATTTATTCATGATGTGATATGTGAGTTTTATGGGAACATGATTGGCCCAGACCAAGATACTTAGAGTTATGTTGACCACTAGGTTCAGGGTGATGAATTTTTTCATGTTCATGTAGATGGGTATGATCATGATTTGGCTGGGTGATATGGTTCACATACAGGGATAGAGTTCCTCTAGTTGGCGTGGCTTAGGTTGTTTGGTGATTATCAATCACCATTGATGGTAGATAGCATTTCAAGATTCATGTTCACACAATATAAGGACTTGGTGAGTCGGTGTTGACCACTCAATATGGGTGGATTCAAATATAATATTAGTATAAAATGGGATGGTGATGACCATAATTTATAGAGGAGTCATTCACTATAGAAATCCATAGGTGATGGTGTATGGAACCATTGAATACAGGATTAGGATTACTATTATACTGAGGTAGATGTTCCATGATGACATAAGGAATAATATATCCATGCCTTTGGATGAAAGGATTATGAGCCAATGAAGGTTTTTCAAGAAGAAGTTCTAGGTACTCATAATGTGGTTATGAGGTGTTCTGCTAGGATATCAGTTTTACTTGACATGTTATACAAGTGGTATTTATTGGAACGAGGTTTCGGGTGACATGTATACAGATGAGAGATTGAGGGTTCCATGATATGAGTTATAGTGGATACATCATTCCATTCCAACATTGTCCAAAGTACGAAAATTCTTAATTGTGGTTATTGAGAACAAGTGAAGTGGGTTAATTTATGTTTGAGTTAAATTCAATTTTATCATATATGAAAAAATATGTATAAATATGGTTGTAATTAAGACAAATGTTGGTGGGGGTTTACTGAGTTCACATTCACACCCTCCACAGGGCCCTTGGGGTGCATATAGAATTTATGCCTTTGAGATTAGTTATGGGATTGGACTCCTAGGTTGAAACATAGTGAGTAGGGATGTGTTCAGATTGCATTGGATGGATTGTAGTGGACTATGTGGTTCATCTATGCTCAGACGTAATTTATTTTTGGTCCTTTTTCATATGTAATTATGATCGTCCGCGGGTGATATATCATGTAACTTTTTTATATTTTTCATGAGATGTGGGTATTATCTATTATTTTTAACTATAATCAGGGGATTTTAATTGTTGTTGTTTATATTATCATTCTTCTGGTGAGTTTTTAGAGTGATTCCATAGAATTTTTAATATTTTTTACTATTTTTATTATTATTATTATTATTATTATCATCATCATCATTGCCATACGGTATAGTCTCCCCAGTAACACCTAATAAACACTCCATTCTAGTAAGCATCCTTTGGCATTTGAGTAGCCTCACCTATGGCCCTATGGCCCTCTAACCCAAAGCATAGGTTAAGTGGATCCTAGGCTAGGGTACTACATTAAATATTCCCTAAAGTGTTTATGAAAACTTCTTATACTTATAATACCCTTGTAACTTGATGTTAAGTATAAATAGGTTAGATAAACATTTTTATGCTCTATATTTTATGTCCAAATACATATTATAACTATTCAAACCATATCTATTGATGAACCAAACAAAAATGATTCCATCCCCAAACCATTGGCATAGGAAGGACTGAAATGAAAATAACCTTAGGTGTGTCCCCTATAAACCAATGGATGGAAATAAATTTTAAGGGTATATGAAATCATTAAGGGGGCATTTTTCCTCACACACTACACAACCTGTAATAGACCAACCATAATGGTATGAAATAAATATGATTAATTATAGAAAATCATCCTTTATAAATAGAAATAATAAAACCATAATTATATTCATATTAATAAAATTGAATCCCATAAGTCTAAAACTCCAAAGACACAAAAAACCCACTAATCAATGGGGCACCATGTCTAACTCCCTGACTATACTATCTCCAAGATCCGCCACCCATTGGTCAAAACTACAAAATCAAGGTTTTCTATTAGCAAGGTATGAGTCCTTTCCCATTCCCCTATCACGATGAAAAATATTTATATACACAAAAACATGTATACTATGAGAGAGAGTATATAACTTAGTAGGAAACCTCCAAGACTTCCAGAATATTCAACTATAATAAGAACATGTTTCCTCACATATTTTTTATATTAAAAAATAAATTAAGAACACTAATAAAAAATAATCATCGTTAAAAAACTATGAATACCTAGATTCTCACTCATATCATATCGACATGAACCCAAGAAATGAATCCAACACCCCCCCCCCCATCTGGGATTCATAAAACCCATCTTAATGCATAACCCATACAATATATCACGTGATAAATTCAAAACTTATGAGTATTACGTGTCCCTCTAGACCTAATTCATCACATAATGATATAATTTTTGTTCCCCCAAGTCAATATGAAGTCCAATTCTAAACCAAATATATCTATATTCAATTATTATGAAGAGTAATGAACCATGACCAAGTTAAAATTACACACTGAAACCATTACTGTAAACAGAAAACCATTTATTAATTTTATCATGAAATTAGATAGAACCACCCAAAACCCATATTTTCGAAAACAATAAAAAAATATATTACCAAAAAGAACAATTACAAATTATTTTTCATCAAAAAAATGATTACTAAACCTAATGAAAAGAGGTCATTCTGGTTCTAGGAAGGATTAGAGTGAGATATAATCCACCTACCTCTAAAATTTTTATCCCAAAGAATAATACAAAGATCTCATATATATGGGCTATTATTACCATCATATGATGAATTCCCATTAGAAACCTATAAAAATACACCCTAAAAAATATTTGGGCATGGAATCCCTATTCTAGAATTCATACTAATAGAAGATGAAAAGATGAGGAAAGACAAGAAGATACCAGGACCATACATTTTACTATTAGGAACAACACTCCATGATTTAAAGAGATCGAGTTATAGATCAAATAGAATAACACAAATCACCCAATTGATCCCTAAGGTTTTAAATGCATGGATAAGTGGATCCTAATGAGGGATTAATTGATGTAATTATGTTTAAAATATATTTCTTCAGAGACATTAATGAAGTAAATGGTTTGGACGCAAAATTAACCAAATCATCAACTAACCATGTGAGTGTTGATGTATAATAGCTTGGGATATATACTTCAACCACACAGATTAGTAAACTATTCACTAGCCATGAAAATCACTTCTGTCTAAAAAATTTAAATATATTATAGTTTTAAAATGGATCACCCAAACTATACACTTTACCAAATAGAATATTTTAATTATCCATGTTTACCTAGGTATTCCACATGGTTTCCTGAAATACTACACCAACTGTACTCCCTATAAATCACATCCATAACCACTAGAAACAGTTTTTTATATATCAAAAATAATTCCAAATATTCCATAATATAAAAAATATACAAAATGCCTCAGATTGGGAGAGTTACAATGATGAACATAGTACCTACTTTTTTCATTGGTTGATTGGTCGAGGTGGATTAGATGATTAAAAATATTATTCTAATGGTCTTAAATTATTGGATGAAAACTTAATATTTCCCTATTTTTTATTTTTTAAAATTATTTATATTGTTTATTTTAGAAATAATCAACTTTATTTTATATTTTGGCCTCGTTTAGTATAAAGATGAACGACATTGAAAGACTATGTATGAGATAATTATCACACTAGTTTTTGGTAAACCAAACTATGGATCATGATCAATTTTTTTTGATCCATGCTAATAAAGATGATGATTGTTTTTGGGAATTGTCTTTAATTATCATGGAATTTAAAGGGGAAATGAAATCACATCAATTTTTATTTTGCAGAAATTGGATTTACCATCGAATTCAATAAATCATACTCCAAAAGATTAAAAAGACCATTATATTCAAGAGAAGATGGCTGGATGAAAATGCTCATTTGATTAACATTGAATCAAGAATTAAATGATTGATCGTAATGGGAAATAATCAGAGTTCATATGGCTATGATGAAAATGTGATGATTCTTTGTTGTTTTGGATTTCTCACAAAATATAAGTAATTAGTAAAACCTTTGATGTAATCTTCATAAAATAAATGGGGATATATTGTTTTTGAAATTGTATTGAGATTGATCATAATAATGACCATCTTATTTAGGATAATATGGAAATAATAATGTTGATAGGTAATTTATAATATATTCCTTGGTACATCAGACAATGTTGAAGCTAATATTAAACATTTTAAATGTCATGAAGGATGTCATGATACTTTCTATAAATTTGAAGAAGAAATCAGGTTATTATGAAGATTTATAATCACTATAATGAGATCATTATATTCATATTTGAATGAAGGATGGGGAGGTTTGTGGAAATTGTGAGGAACTGAAGGGGATTGTTTTTAGTCAGAACGAAATCGAAAAGATGTAAATCATCATATAATGATGTTGATGGGAATTGTAATCAGAAAATAAAAATATATAGAGTATTGAAATATCATTGGTATCATATTTAAAGAGAAAAGAAGCCAATAATACTAGTTCATCAAATACATTATGTCATTGTATTCATTAGAGGTAGAATTGTTTAAAACAAATGAAAAGAAAAATATGTTTTCTATTTCAAATGGGTCAATAGCCATCCGATTGAAGAAGACTCTCTATAGATCCATTACCAATCATTGATCTAGAAGATATAAGAATAACAATCTCACCTAGATATAATTTTATGTGTTTTCGAAGGGAGAGATAGAAATTTAAATAAGAATGAGTTTCTTTGGTGTAGAGAAATGTAACAAGGAAACTTTTTTTACATTTATCTTCATTATAATGGGATAGATTATAATAAAAATGGAGAATTTGAATCATACTATGGTTTTCTAAGAATCTGAAATTTGTCTATTTCTTAAGACATAAATTTTGTACGAACTATTATAATGAAGTAATTGTAATGAGAAAATAGAAATGGGAAAATAGATTCAAACTAATGATTTTAAAGAAAGTCTAAAGAATATATGAAGTATTTGGATGATCTGGGAATGTTTCAGAAGAGTTGAGAAGTGTTGACATAGTCATAAGTGCATACGAATTTGATGGACGTTTGATGTTTGGAAAATATGGTTGAGAAGGAAACAATTTTAGAATCCCTCTAAAACCATTTTTGGGGTGAGTATAAAAGGATATAAGTATATTGTAATTTTCTAATGGATGCACAGTTCATGGGGAAGAAGAGAGAGAATCTATGCATCTATAGTGAGAATAAGCTTCTGTATTGAGATTTTTTGAATAATTTTTGTCGTTCAGAAGTTAAAGGTGAAGAAAAAGGATTTTAATATATTCAAATTATTACTATATTTAGATGATTGTTGTATTATTCTTGTTATCTTACTCAGGTGATCATCATATCAGGCTAAAAATTTTGACCGGGATTGTCGTCTTTGGTTTTCCAAACTATAGAATAAAGTGTTCAGAATTGAAAAAACTACTTTCTAATAGAGATATATATTTCATATTGAGAAATCATACTAGGACAATAGAACTGGGAAAATTGGACTGAGTTTTATGACAAAGTACATGAGGTTATTATAATATTATGGGTACAGAAGTATAGAATTTTTTGAAAGAATACATTTTTGAAAGATGAAAAATAAGAATAGTAACATAGTTAGTTACAAATGTTTTTTACCTTATTTGTGCTAGAATGATCACATTCACTATTGGATTGTTTATATAGTTCTACATGAGTGGAAGGGAATATCCTACTCTATGTATTTCACATGAAGGAATTTTTTTCTAGTGGATTGTGTGTCATATGATCATTTCAATACCATACCAAATATGTATCTATTATTAAAGAATATTTAGCCTTATAAATTATTATGTTCTTGTGGATTTATGTCTAATTTTTTAATTTGGGAGATTTTCTTTAATAAGAGTTGAAGGTTGGTTAATTTTAAAGAAAACATAAAATAAAAAGATATCATTGATTCACCCCCTCCCCCACTCAGTGATATAATAATCAGAACTAGGAAATTACAATTGGTATCAGAGCCAAGCTCCCTTCACATATTATTTTTTTGATTTTTTGAAGAGATGTTGATGGAGAATATAAATTGTGTGAACACTAAAATAATTCTAGTTTAAGATGGTAAGAATTATCATAAATATAATGATATAATGTTTCTTTATCTTGTGTCTATTGGATTTGTTGTTCTTAATGCTACAATAGATGAGTTTCCTCCTACTGATGAAAAGGTCCCTCTAACATCTATTAATAAGAATAATCTTCATAATTATGGAAGGTAAACGAATAATTTATTATCATCACTTTCTGAAAGTGAATTTATAAGGGTGAATGGTGTATCCACTAGCAAATTTATATGGGAAAATTTTAAAAATATATTTGTAGGAAATAATATAGCGATGAAGGAAAAATTACATATATGGGGGATGAAGTATGAATATTTGAAAATGGTAGAGTGTGAATCTATTGGATACATATTTATGGAGGTGAATAAGATTTTTAGAAATATTAAATGGATTGGTGAAAAGTTATCATATTGAATAATTTTTGAAATTATTTTAAGAATCCTTCCTCAAAAGTGTTATGTTAAAGTTTCCTCATTGGAGGATAAAGATCCTAAAGTATTATCTCTGAATAATTTGTATAACACTATCCTTAATTATTAAATGATAATGGAGAAAGATATTAAAATAAAAAAATATATAGAAATGACCTTCAAGGATAAAAAGAAAGAACAATCAAAGAATATTATTTTTGAAAAAGCTATTGGTTCGAATTCTGAGAAGTAGTTATGTAAAAATCTTGATGACACGTTATTATTGTTTTCTAGAAATGTGAAATGAAGCATAAGTAAATAAAAGTTAAAACTTCCATTGAAATTATTTGAATGTGGATCCATTGGTCACGTTGTGAATAATAGACCTCGAAAATAGAAAGAATATGATAGTGATGAAGAATAAAAAACCAATAAGATCATGGATGAAACAAACTAAAAAAGATAAATATTTTCCTGTAGGGAAACATAGAAATTGACTCAATCCAAAAGAAGAAGTTTATTATCTAAAGATAAAAATACTAATTCAGTGATGGTGAATATAAAAAATATATAGAGTATTTTGGGAGAATACCTTTATTAAATCATTAAATATTTATGAATTTTGAAGTAGTTTTTTTTGAATAAGAATAATCTTAATTATAATACCATCTAAAATAAGATTTGAATGAATGCCTGAGAAATATTGGAAGGAAAGGGAATGAAATCGAGAAGTTGAAAAATAAATTTTCTTTAATAAAAAATAAATAATTTTTTCTTAGTGAGAGTGTATTTTAAGTTAAATAAAAAGATAATTTAAAGGAATATTTTGATGAATAAAAGAATCATAATGAACATTTTTTAGTGAATGTGAATGAAAAAGAAAAAGAATTGAAAAATTTTCAAAAAAAACTTTCTAAATATGAATAGAAATTAGAATGTTTCAAAAAATCTATCTATGAAGTTGATTAATTTTCTCATTATGATAAACCAGAGAAGGATAAACAAAAGTTACCTTAAAAAGGTCAGAAGAAAGATGGAATTGTTTCTGAAATGAAGAAAGGTATGAATGTTGTGTATGTGGGAAATATAGAAAAAGTGGACACCCTAATTCCAAGGTTGTTTCTAATATGTTTTATTCCACTAAACATTAAAGTATACTAAATTTGAAAATGAATATTATGATGGATAATATAATGGTTGGTGATTTAGATAATAAAAGAAAGAAGGTTTATGAGAATCATGCTTACAATTCTAGTCAGTATGGAAATTTCATGGGAAAGTATTATTTATAAGGATACTGCTAGTATTGTTGTTTATTGAGAAATTTGACCAATATATGTCGGATCAACCAACAACATTACTATTATTCTACAGGTTATAAAAGGAAATGTTTTAGGGGTAGTTAATCTCCTTAATGAAAGATTTCTGAGAATGTTGTTTGGAAGAAACCTGATAAGGTTAGAGTAAAAATTGAAAATAGATTCCAACCCCTTGAAACTATTTGTGAAAGATGTGAAAATTCTATAAAACTTGTAAAGGATTGTAAAGTTTTGTTTCTGGAACAAAAAATGTTTTTTAAAAATTCTCAAAATCTAGAAGTGAAGAAATAAATGGGAGAGGAAAAAATATCTTATTTTTGGAACCACATTAAAATCTACAAAAGGATAAAGAACATGGATTCTTGAAAGTGGGATTCTTCGCATATGACATGATATTTTATGTTTTTGAAGAACTTGAATGAATTTAAATAAGTAAACAATACATTTCTTAATGATAAATCCATTAGAATCAATGGTGTTGGATCAGCCGTCATTGGGAAAGAAAAGATGAAATCCAATATAACATTATATTATTATAGGATGAAACACAACCTTATAAGTCTTTCACACCTCTCTGATGAGGGTAACAATGTTATTTTTAAAAAATATGGGTTTTTTAAATGAAGAAGATGGAAATATAGTTACAAGATTCCAGCATACAAAAAGAAACTTGTTTCATGTTGCTAAAATAAAAAATCTTGTTATTTTAGTATGGTGTAAGAGAATAAATTTTGGAATAAAAGGTTGGAAAAATTTATAAAATAAACATGAACAAGTCATCGAAGAGAGATAGTGTTATGGATCTTATTAATTTCCCGAGGAGAAGAGATTTTCATTTCACTATTTTTTTAGAAGGGAAGAATTACACACTCAGTGCATAATAAAGTTGAGATTTGTTCAAAAAACCAATGAATATTATTCAACTTGATATCTAAGGACAATGATAAAACAATAATCAAATTTTGATAAGTACATTATCACATTCACTAATGAATTTATTCACATTACTTGTGCTATGAAAATGAAACATAAGTTAGATTATTTGAATTTTTTTATAATTTCAAGAAGGAAAGATGAGAAGGAATGTGAGTATTCAATGAAGAAGTAAAAAAATGATAATGTTGGAGAGTATAAGAATAATTAATTTAAAATTTATCTTGATAATAATGGAATTCTACATGATTATATTTCCCCATATACTTCTCGTCAAAATAGGGTATATGAAAGAATGGATAGAAGTTTGCTGAAAATGGGGAAAACTTTGTTACTTGAACATGGTATTTCTCATTACTATTTGAGGAAATCCATGAGTACTAATCTGTATATTCATAACTAATGTTTCTAAATTATATGTTCTTATATGACTCCATACAAATTGTTTTATGGAAAAACTCTAATTTTGAAACACTTAAGAGTTTTTGGGATTCAATGTGTGATAAATAAAAATGTGGAATGTTTGGAAAGTTTTAATAGAAAAGTGATGATGGAATTTTTATTGCATATGATCTGGAAGGAAGAGGATACATATTTTTCAACAAATAAATATGAATATTTTTTTTCTATGATGATTTGTAATTTATTAAAAATATAAAATAAGATAAACATAATCATGAAGATAAGGAAGTCGTCTAGGATAAGGAAAAAATTTCTAATGAGGAAACAAATGATTGTAATCCTACTCAATAATAAAAATTAGGCTCATATATTTTTAGTGATGAGGTAGATAATATAAAATTTCATCATAGAGTGAGGAAGTAAGTAGAATCTCAAAATATTATTGGTGATCAACATCAAAATGTTCAAACAAGATAAACAACAAATACTATTACATATACTTCCTTGTCTTAAAATATCTATCCAAATGATGCGAATGAATCTTTTGAGTATCCGAAATGGGTTTAAGACATGAATAAATAACTAGATTAGTCATAAAAGAATGATACACATGGACTTGTTCCTATTCCATACAACAAAATTGTTATTAGTACAAATTGGGTTTTACAAAACAAGGTTAATGATGAAGGTGATGTCATACAAAACAATGAAAGATTAGTGTGAAAAGGTTACTCAGAAAATGATGGTGTTTATTTTGATGAAAAAATTTCTTCAGTGAAAATTTTAGATAAAATAAGAATTATTCTTTCTATTTCTGCACAAAAAAGTTAAAAAATCATTCAAATGGATGTAAAGTCTTAATTTATGAATGGGGATCTTGATGAGGATGTTTAGATTAAACAACCATGTGTCTTTGGTGTTGGGAAATATGGATGTTATGTATGAAGATTAAATAAATCCTTCTATGGTATAAAACAGTCTCTGATAGAATGGTATTCCAAATTTGATACTTTCTTATGAAAGTTAAGTTTTAAGAAATCAAGAGTTGACAACAATATTTAGATCAAATAAATTCATGAGTTTTCCCTCATTGTAATTGATTATGTTCATGACATTATCATTTTTAGGAATGATAAAGGTTCTTTTGAAGGATTGTCTAAACAAATGAAAATGGTTTTTGAGATTTCCATGTGGGAGAAAATTATATATTTCTTTGGGTTACATATTTTACAAAAAAATAAACACATTTTCCTTTCTAAAGAAATGTATTCAAAATAAGATATTAAGAAGTTCGGCATGGAAAACTCGATACCTATTTCCACACTAATTTTAGTGGTAATTTATTTTTCTAATGATGGAGATAACAAAACATTTGATTGAAATAAATTTCAGAAACTGATTTAAAGCTTTTTATATTTTACTTCCTCAGGAGTAGAAATTGTTTATATTGTTACCTTTTGAGTAAGATTTTAGAGTGCTCCAAAATAATCAAATTTAATTTCTAGAAAAATAATTCTCAAATACATCAAATGCACAAAATTTCTTGAATCTAGTATTATAGCTTATAATGTATTGATTTTTTAGGGTAATCAGATGCTGATTGGGAAAAGAAATGTTGATGATTGAAGACCCGCATCTAGTGGAGTATTCTTTTTGGGTAAAGTTTTGTTAGTTAGAATTAAAAGAATAATAATTTATTAGCTCTTAGTATAGTAGAATCCAAGTATGTTTCTTCTACTCATGTCTCTACACATGTTTTGTGGATGAAAACTCAATTAAAAGAGTTACTTTTTGAAGTGAAGTTACCCACGATCTTGGGTTGTGATAAAAAACGATCAATCGATCTCACTAGGAATCTGGTTCAATTTTTTTTTCAAAAATAATTTATATCAAATATCATTTCATCGAATACCACAGTATGAATAATGAATTAAAGCTAGAGTAAGTTCATACATCGGAACAATTTTCTTCCATTTTCACAAAACCTTTTCTAATGGAATCCTTTCCTAAATTGAGGTTGAACTTGGGTTTCCAACATCTTTCTCATCAATTTTGAGTTTTGTGTCTTTTCCACTCTCTCATATTACATTTGGATAGTGGTTTCAAGGGGACTAATTGTTTCATAAATATATCCTTATGGCATAATGTAAAATTGGGGACACTTGTGGGAAAGATATGAATTCAGCATTGTATGCATGCCAAATATTTAAAATGATTGTTGGAGTGGTTATAAGAAACAAAATATTTTTATTCAAAGAAAGAGGAATATCCAAGAAATAAAAAGATGATGAATAAACGTGAAGAAGGTTTTCATGATCACTACTTTTGGATATCATGGATTCTATGTTAATAATTATTGTTTCCTACAATGAGTTAGCTCTTGTAGGCTTATAATTGTTGACAAGTAATCCATTTATTAAGGATAAAAAGTTCAGTGATTTATAAATCTTGGATGAAAACAAAATCCAAAGGTGGATATTGTTAGGACCAAGCTGATAAAGATGATGATTATTTTAATGTATTGTCTTTTTTTCAAGGATGTTTAAGAAGAAAACAAATCACCTCACTTTTTTAGAGAAAATTGAACTCAATCTACTTAAAAAATTCTATTGTATTCTAGATAATATGGATGGAGGAAAAGGCTCGTAGTATTCACATTGAATCTATAATGAAAGGATTGTTTGTAATGGAGAATAATCAGACTCTGTATAGATATGAGAAAAATGTGGTGATTCTATGATGCTTTTAATTTCTCACAAATCCTAAGTAAGTAAAAAATTATTTTATGAAAATTTAATAAAAAATGGGGAGAAAAGGTGTTGTAAATCATATTCATTTTGATCATAATCATGACAATCATATAAAAGATAATAAGGAAAGAATTATGTGGATAGTAAAGATACAATACCTTCCTTGGTAAGTTAGATGATGTTGAAGCGGATCTTAAATGTATTCAAAGTAATTAACGAAGTCATGATACATTCTGAATTTTTAATAATAATTTTGGTTAATATGGATATTTATGGTCATCGTAATGAGATCATGAAATTCATGTTTGTTTAAAGGATGAAAAGGTTCGGGGAAATGTAAGAAATGGAAGGTTTTAGTTTTCAGTCAGTCAAAAATGCAAATAATATAATCTTCACTGAATTAAGTTTATAGGAATCATAATCAGAAAATAAATTGATTTTTATAATTGAAATATAATTTGCATCGTATTTGAAATGAAAATAATCCACTGATACTTATTCAGTAGATTATCTATGTCATCGTATTCATCAGATGAAAAATTGTTTGAAACCAATGAAGTGGGAAAGAAGTTGTGTATTTAAAATGGGTAAATATCTATTATATTTCATAGGAATCTCGGTAAAGAAAATACGAATCATCATTTTGGAGGAAAAAAGAAAAACAATCTCACTTAGATATGGTTGGATGTGTTGTCAAAGGGGGTGATAAGATATGTCACACATGCTCTCAAAAATATTTGTTATTTAACAAAGTGAAACAAAATGGATGAACTACGGCACTCTCTTTATGAGTAAGTGAATAAAAACCCCTTAATAGGATTTAATAATCCAATATAATAAATTAAATCAAATGACAAAATCATGGGGGGTTTGGTTGTGATGATTTTTCTGAAAATAAAAAAATGAGGAGAAGTCACATACACAACTTATTTAAAAAAATATGAGAAGAAATTTTTAATATAATCCACCCCATTACCATTAATTTATCATTATCCGATATGATTAGGATTCATTCAATTGTGATTCCCTAATTTTTCCAATCCCCAAACCCTACGAAAATTTACATGATCACAGATAT
Source organism: Viscum album (assembly GCA_963277665.1). Classification (NCBI taxonomy): domain Eukaryota; kingdom Viridiplantae; phylum Streptophyta; class Magnoliopsida; order Santalales; family Viscaceae; genus Viscum; species Viscum album. The sequence continues at coordinate 1,428,965,357 of OY728140.1, read as the reverse complement.
TTGAAGAATGATCCCTAGGTTATCTTTGGAAAATCAAATCGAAGCACCATACATTTATATTTATCCAAAATCTGATTTATGGTAAATGGAAAATTATGGTAGAATCTCCTCGATGTAGTTTAGAATTAATTGAACTGGGGATGATACTTGAACCCAACAATTCTATCCCATGTTGATAGGATCTTTTGATTGAAGTTTCACTCACATGATTTACACAAGTTAGACCATGCTATCAAGTGAAAGTTAGTCGAGGTCCACAGAAAATTAAACTCAATTAATTTTTCACATTTTTTGAGTTCCAGTATGTTTATGGATTCTAAATACCTAAATGAATGTTGTTGGTATTAGATCAAATAAAATCAAAATCCCTCTTCCCTAGGTAGAGTCTTCATCATGGGGACCTTCTGCCTATGAAATAGATTGAAGGGGAAACACCCAATAGTTTAAACAATATTATATTACAGCTCCAATAATAAAAATAATGACATGAAAATAGAATAACACATGATATTTATTGATTAAAAGGTCATGGTAAAAGAAATAATACAAAGAAACAGAAAGTGGAGTTGGGAGAGGAAAGCCTTCATGGAAGAAATCCTTTCACAGAGCCTTACTTATTCCAAGAGGAGTGAGATGTTTCTAGGAGACACCCCTTCCCAAGGCCTCAAAAAACTATTCCAATGATTGAAAATTTCATTTAAATGGGGTTTGGAAGGGTTATGGTTTTAAATTCCAAAAGGGGTACATGCGTTATTTGGCCTCTGAAAATTACTTCATATTGACCTATGTTTTAGACCACCAACCCGTGTGAACCAAGTGTCATAATAGTTGATTAAATTCTCCAAATTCAGTTATTTTATAGATCCCAAACTTTCAGACACATCGAATTAGTAATAAATAAGATATAAAAAATTTAGTGAGGTGGGGTCCAAGCTACCGAATTCTGTCTAACCCTTCATTAAGGCACACTTTCAACCCACCAAATATGTGATCCAACTCTCATGACATGAATAAAATATGTAGTATATTTAGTTTTGAATATAATTTTTAATTTCAAGTCATAATAAAAAACATGAAAATTTTAATGAAATAAATAAAAGGTGATATTAAAATGATACAAATAGTATTTCCATGAAACATTCAAATTCTAGACCAAAAAAATTTCCATTAAATAAAAAAATAATATTAATGTGGGAAAATTATATCAATAAATATAAAAAACATATTCCACAACAACATGTATTACTAGAGGGATCATTAAATTTTAAGAAGAATATTTTTTTTTTTGATGAATTGAAATGTAATGAAGAAACTGTTGTTTGAAATTTGTCTTTATCATAATGGAACATATCATAATGAAAATAGATAATTGGAATTAGACAGAGGTTTGATTATAAGATGAATGATTTATATTTATTCCTACATAAATTTGGTATGAAGCATCGTAATAAATAAATATTACCATGAAAATAAGAATTTTAAAGCGAATTTGAAGTGATGATTGTGAAGAATGTTTGAAGAATAGAAGAAGATATTATAATATTCAAGAAGGATCTAAAAGAATTGATGAGAATTGATAGATTTAAAAATGAATTCTAATTTCATTGAAGTTTTAATTTGAATAAAAATATTTTGAGTGGGAAATAGTTTCAAAATCTCGTCCAAACCATTTTTTGTAGAGAGTATAAAAGGAGAGAAGTATATTGTACTTTTTTTATGGATGCACTATTCATGGTGATGTAGATAGAGAAGATCTACATATGCAGTGAGATGAGGTTTCTATATTTATATTTTTTGAATAATTTTTTTTCATTCAGATGTGAAATGAGAATAGATAATATTTCAACATATTCAGATGATCATCATATTCAGATGATTATTGTATTCTTCTTATCATCATACTCAACTGATCATCATATCAAACTAGATAATCAAACATGGATTATTGTATTTGGAATTCGAGACTACGGAAGAATGTGTTCAAAATTGTCTCAACAATATTCTAACAGAGATATATTGTATGTATTACGAAACCCGACTAGGAGAATTATATTAAGAAAATTATACTGAGTTTTGTTACAAAGTCTGGTGGTTCAACCCATTTTTTAGGTAATAAAGTGAAGTTTTCTTATAAATAATACATTTTTGAATGACGATAATGAACCACAATATCTTGGTTTGTTAATAAAATTTGTATTACATCATTTATTTCAGTATGAGAACAAACACTATTATATTGTTTACACAGTGCTACAGAAGTGAAAATTTATATCTTACTCATTGTATTCTACACAAAAGGATTATTTTTTTGAAAATATTGTTGTATTTGATCATTTCAAACCATACCAAGGATGTATATTTTTATATTGAATAGTGAACCCTTTGAAATTATTTTGTTACATTGGATGTGTGTTTTAACTTTCTCTAGTAGGTAATTTTTCTTTAATAGGAGGCAAAGGTTCCTTCATTTTCCAGGAAACATAAAGAAAAAGATATAACTGATACACCCCTCCTATTCTCAATGATAAAATTATCCTAACTATACAATTACAAATGTATTAACCATGAATTGGTAGAAGAACATTTTTTATTCCTTATATTAGAAATTAAATTATAGTCATGCGAAAGGATTGCAATTGTTTTTTGTTAGAAATGCATCTATTTTATGATCTAGTACTATTTTCAATCATTTTGGGATTTTTCCTTTAAAATAATGATTCTATCCTTGGGGATGTTATTGTTTTACTATGTAATCATGTACATTTAGATAATTTGATATAATATGACCAATTTATACTTTAATATAATTACATGAATGATAATTTTGATGGGACACTTGATGAATGTATATATAGTTACCCTAGTTTATCATACCTATATATTGCATCTTTTTAGATAAATATTCATTACATTACACAAACACACACTAGAGGATAATAATGATATATTTATTTTGGAGTATAGACATAAAATCTTATTATTTATTGAAAAATATTCAACTAATCCAATAAATATCTTCCCACAAAGTACTCTTTTAATACATACCCTACTAAAACCCTTTTTTCATAACCAAGGGTAATGGAAAATAAGAAATGGTGAGGTCAAATGCTCTGTAAGTGTAAACTAGGGTTATGCATAAGAATAATTAGTATAATTGTGTGAGAACATGAGCGTAATAATTTAAAACCATACCATGAATATCACTGATCGTAATCTTGAGTCATGGAATAAATATTCCTAGTTCATAAGACATGAATCATATAGAAATAAAATAACATGAACCATGAAAACATAACATTGGAATAATACATAGATTTATGGAATAAAAATAATCATAAAACATAATTTACAAAGTAGAAAAAATTCATTATCAAGGCTATCACAATGAAATGAGTTAACTCCACAAACTAACATATTTTTCGAGGTTCTCTATGAATAATTTCATACTCGAGAACGTCCCTTATTGAACTAGGTTCAATACCTATTCCATTCCTATTTATCTCATGAGATATAAAGCATTACCCAATGCATTGGAGAAACATATAGGTCCCAACCATCACATAGTTAAAATTATACATATGTGTTCCACAAGATCATAAACATTCAACAAATCAAAACCAATGAAAATAAAGGGGTTTCATAATCATTTCAATATAACACAATATATTGAAACGAAATATCTGTTGTAATTATTTTTTAATTTCCAAAAAGCATTACATATGAAAAAAGAAGTAGGTTTTATAAGAATTTTATCAGGGTCTTACCCATAGATGAGAAGTGAGTTTCATAAAAATCTTTTATTCATAAACATAAACCATATAGATAAATAATAGGAATATTATCATTTGATAATATCCCTATTAATGAACAAGTAACCTCTAAAGATGTTATCTTTGATGGAAAATGACTTTTAAAGAAAAATAATTTCAAATGGTTCTTTATGAAAATACCCTTTTAACATTGAGAATTACCTTTTAAGACATAATTTATTTTAAATATATTTTTATTTGAAAAGAAACATTGAATCCATATAAAGGAACCCTTAAATATGATTTAAAAATTTGTTGAGTAAAATATCATTTCAACTTTAAAATTTTTTTAAACATAAAACATTAAATATAATTTTCATTAATAATAACCTTTTAAAATTATAAAGTGTGTTTCAAATAAATTAATGGTCATTATAGTGTAAATAATTCTCATGTATACATGTTAAAATAGAAACTTCATTCTAATTTTTAATAAAAGTCAAACGAGCCATGTATGGAAAATGACATGAAGATTCATTTCAATTTTTTTTGTAAAAAGAAAAACATGGGTAAAAGCATCACCTATTCTTTATATCATCCCAATTTTATCAGATGTATCTTAAGAGAATGGGTAAAACAGTATTTAATAAATAATTTATTGAATTTAAATATTTTTAAACACTTGTAAAAAATATAGTTTTGGAATAAAAATGGATTTTAAACCGAATATAAAATTAATGGTGATTTTTCATAAAAATAAAAAATTGAAATCATGAGTACATAAAGAGAGTATAATCAAGGGAAAAAATTTATTATCATGACATAAATAGTGGAGAATAAAATTCATGAGTTTCTTGAGATATAGATAATAATATTTCATAATCAGAAGCATAAACTTAAACAATCCTGAAAAACAATGAGATTGTATTATAAAACCCTTACCACTTTGGTAACATTTAATCATATTCCCCAATGAAATAATAAAATTAAATAAAACCTAAAATATCATGATAATAAATAAATTCATGATATTAAATATTAATGGGGATGTATATATCCCTCATAAAATAATATAGGTTCAAAACATAACATATGTATCAAAGAATGAAAATTGACCAAAAATCCTTTACCACTTTGGTATCTTTTCAACAATAAACTACATAAATGATAGTTACTGTAATGGATTTTTGAATACCAATAATTTTTAGGTGAATAATCATAAAATAAACCCATGGTTATAATATACACCACATAAAAAATAGGTGGGGAATATGGCTTGCACCTCAAAAAAGTAAAAAACATAGAAGAAATCCATTACCACCTAAGTAATAATTTGAATCATTGTCACCATTAAAGATTAAAATAAAAATAAATTTTAAATGTTATTATATCATGTATAATAATAATATAAAATTTAAATGTAATAGTATATGTATGACACAAATGAAACGGGTGGTGAAAATAGCATAAGTCTCTTAGAAATGAAAGAGAAACTAGAAATTCGTTACCATAAGTCTTGACTTCCATTATACACATTTAAAAATTATATATAATTAATATAAGTTTATTATAAATATATTAAATATAAATATATATATATTATACCATATATTATTTACTTATCACCTTTTGTTACCTGTTTATCAATAATTTGTTCATAAAATACAATTTTTGTAAATAACTGCTTTTTTTCATATATGTTTTGATTTTTTATTTTCAGAACTATTAAGTTGATCCCGGTTCCATAATATAAAATGGTTTTTATAATTATATAAATATAATATATACCCAGTATATATTAATTTAGAATAATCAATAAAATTTATACATAGAAAATGAAATACATTGTTCATAGAGACGAGAGACCGTATTTACACATGAACAATGATTCCATTTTCGTGACAGATGGAAAGAAAGAAAACCATATAAAATTTGCCATTAAGAAATTATTTTTACATCATATATATATATATATATCACATATTTTTATTTGAACCTCTCATTATTACCTTCTATGTAAAGTGTACTTGAAAAATGTATCACATCGCTTCACAAAGTGGTAGTCCTCCGTACACACGAGTGATGTTTTCATAATCTCAAGTGATGAAAAGTATAGAGGTATATGTGATATCATAATTAAATAATTATCAATATTTTACAAATATCATTTATATTTATTTAATCAATCCATATTAACTTCCATGTAAAATAGAAATGAAAAAAATCACATCGGATCACGGGGTGGTAGTCTACCGTACACACATGTGACGTTACTGTTTTCCAATGGTTTGATGTTAAAAGGTTTATGTGGTATTAGAAAAAAATATGTATAATAATATCATAAATATAATATAAAAACATTACTTTCATAAATATATATAGCTGTGAGAAGTGGAATTCGAAAACGATAACAACGATTCACGAGTCGGTAGTCCACCGTACACACGTGATGACATCATATCTCACTTTATGAATGAGAATAAAAATTTAGGTTATTCTATTAACCTAAGAACATATAAATATATTTAATATATTTATTTTATTATATGATAATCTTTTAATACTAATTAAAGGTGGTAGAAGATGTAATAAAATAAAATGCTTGGTTAGGGACACTACCTCTTCTTCGGACAACTTCTTTTGGTTAAAAAAGCCTACCTAGGATATATTTATGAATAAATAATAAATCACGGATAAGAGGATGGAAATAAGGAATGTATTTTGTTATTTAATGTCTAAAATGAATTTTTAGGCAGTTTTAGGTTAAGAGGAGAGGGGGCAACCTTTTATAAGTGAGGTGAGTGGCACACATGTAATTTTTTAAAAGAAAAAGGTGTGACCTGGTTTTTTACATGTCCCAAGGATCCAAAATGGAACATTATTGAACCTTAGAGGTTATATGATAAAAATATGGATATATAATGGGGTTTTAAAAAGTTTATAGATCATTTTACCCTTTATCATTTATGTTATCCCCCTGGTAAATCTACTTTCTCCTTAACAGCTATAATTAATTTTGACTGATTTTAATATTCACAATTGTAAAAAAATAAGAAGAAATTATTAAACAATACACATAATCATGATTCCAAACATGGTATAAATTTTTTCAAATACCCACCATAGAATTAGAAAATTTTAATTTAAATTAAAACCCATAGATGCAACGAGAAAGAGGTTTTTGAAAGAGAAAATGTTGAAAATTTAAAAAAGGGTTTTATAAAACTTTTAATATTAAATTAATTAAAATGACATAAATTGGATTAATAGATATATAATTTAACTTATATTACTTTTAAACCCATATTAAAAAAAAATTTTTGTTTTTAATTGCTTTAAAATAATTGAATTTTTTTAATAAAAACTAGTATTTTTCATTATTAATAAAAAACACAAAATTTCACCATAATATAAATTTGAAATGTTAATTAAAAAAAATGAATTTAATTTTTTAAATAATTTTTCTAATATTGGATAAAATTAATTTTAATATATGTGTTTAAAATATGACAAAACAAATTTTAGAAAAGTATAGTTTTAAAGTAAAAATTGGATTTTGTTTCTCTTTTATAAAAACCACATAAGATGAATGTTTAAAATTTTGATTAAATATATAATATATAAATTAAATTAAATTAAATCAATAAAAATTTATTAATTTAATTTATTGATATAAATTTCTTTTTATGCATACAAATAGTTTTTCAAAAAAATATTTCCTTTTGGTCTTGTGTGTAATATCAGATACACTTATTGTTGCCTGTAACATAAGATAAACTCAGTGTTTCATGTAATTTTAGATAAACTCGGTCTTTCATGTAATTAAAAATATCTAAAATTATAAAATTATTTTCAAAAAATTATTTCAAAAAATCTCATGGTGTTGAATTTTACCCCATAAAAAATTTGTGTCCTCACAATTTTAACTAGTGATTGATAAAAAATGGTTTAACATTTGAAAATATATTTATAGGAAACCCACCCTGAAATATGGGTAAATAAAAATTCCCATTTAAAAGTGTGAAATAGATGTTCCAATGTCTCTTATAATAACACATAACTTGGTTTCGATATAGGAAAACATAGTTTAAAGTGAAAACATAGACATAGAAGAGAAAACTAACACCCAAATCTGATGGAGAGTGATATAGAATATGGTTAAGAAAAGTTAATATCCACAAAGACATAAATCCATTATAGTTTTAAAGTACATTAATTCATTAAAAATAAATTCAAATTTATAACATTTTATTTCATTATCCTTCTCCTAATGTTGATGAATTTTCTCAGAGAGATTTACTTAATTAATTCTATTCAATTTTATAAGAACAATCTCATCCCTTGGTTGTTCTTTGATCAATTTCCACATCACCTCTTTCTTTAAAAAATGAATATGTATTTTTTTCATTCCAGAAGCTCTAGTGGATCATATGATCCATAAAATAATGATAGGATATTCATTATTTCTCTAGTTATTATCAAAAATGGAATTTTTAGCCTAAGTTATCTAATAACATCTGAAGATCAAATTAATCAATTTCATGAATATTTAACCTTAAGGATCCTCCATGTGTAACAAAAGTTAAAATCCAAAAATTTAGAAATATGGTCACCAATTTCCAAAATAAACTTATCATTAATCCCCAAAACAATATGATGTAGATATTAATGTTACATACCAAATATGTGAATAAATTTATCACACATTTTATTGAAACATGGTAATAACCTGAATTAAAATAAAAATTTATTGAACCCCTACATGATTTCTTATTCTATAAATAATATATATATTATTGGATATATTCCATATATAAAAAAATGATATAAACTTTATCAATTATAATATAAACACTTTATCCTCAAATCATTAATTAGATCCAAAGTAATCAGTACTATCAAATTTTTTTACCCATATAAATTATCTCTTAGTCCTAATATTATTATATTAAAATTATGAAAATATTAAAGGTTATCTTAATATTGAAAAATTTGTTTTACTTGAAATATCACATTTCTATTAAATCTATTTTCTAAGTCAAAAGTATTATTAAACTTATCCTTCAAAATCCTTAATGAACAAATTATATTGAACAATCCTTATATATTTTCTGAGTCATATAATATAATTCTTGAATTATAATATATAAAATCTTAAATAATTCCACTTCATTCTTAAACCATTAACTTGGATCAACCACTTTATTCCTTACAACTTATTTCCTACAATATGAAATATATATCATGTCTTATCATTCATCAAACTCAATCTAATCACTCTTCTTACTTTTAACATAAAAAACACTATTTTAACACCTCGTACCTTTTATATTTTCTTTATAGTATCTTCATAATTAGAATTATAACCATTTCTTGTAAGACCTTGATGTTTTTATTCATGAACATTCCTCCCAAGAAAATTTATTTTCAAAATGACCATAATTTCCACATTAAAAACATTCAACCGTTGATGATACCTTATGGTGTTGATTATTATCATCCATTTCATTAAATGAACATTTAATTTGTAATAATTAATTACTTTCCTTGTTTACTTTATTCCCACACTGAAAACATCTCCACATTCATTTTATATATTCACTTGGGTGTTTCTTCCCACATTCCCAACATATAGGATACTTAAATTCTTTCCTTTATGGTCTCCACCCCACAAACTCTAAGTGAACCAATTTCTTTTCTTATTTGATGAGTCTTGGATTTAGATAAGGGCAATTTTTTTAATCATATATCATGATAACAGATTAGGAATAATCACAATATCATTTACCCCATTCAGTTCCCCTTTTTTCTCATAAACACATTGTCTATCACATTAAACATTAACCAATGTCTTTTTGATTTAAACCATTTTCTGAAACTAAGAAGCATATTATGAGAAATAATATTCATATTGGAAAACCACATTATCATGAAAACTAACTAGTAGGATATTAAAATCATGAAAACCTATTTTTAATCAATAACACCCTGGGTTTAACAGAGGACATTCGTGGTCATATTCTATTCAAATACTTCATGATATTTCGTAAAGAGTTTGTGAATTTCCAAGGAATATCCCATGGGATTGTCAGATTAGTTGTGTAGTGAGGCCCTTTATTGTGCACCTAGTGACCATCAAGCCCAAATAAATGTGCCCTTTTTGGAGTTATTACTTCTAGGTACCATTATGCTAGATTCAAATCCACTTTTTGTATATATATTCCTCTAAAATTTAATCGAAATGACTTTCTCTATCCTTATAAAAAATATATTATATTTCCTTACTCTTTGACTCATCCTTATAAACATCCCTAGATGTGTCCTTAAAAATATCCGAAGAAATATCCCTAAGGATTCACACAATATTTTATCATCCTAGTTTCCAATTTTTATCTAAACCTTTCCTTTTATTCCAATTTTAGAGACCCAAAATTCTCATTTAGAGAAATTAAATATTTTTATATAAATATTAATTATTTTACATAAAAACATGTCTAAATATTGTAAATATATATTTCCTTGGAAGAATAGAAAATAAATTATTATTTCTTAAAATATCCTCAACATCTCCCATAAATTTCTTCCCACATAGTACTCTTTAAAGACATACCCTACTTGAAACATTTATACACAACTTGGGGAATAAAAACATAATAAAGGGTGATATTATATCCTAATTAAGGGTAAAAAGGGATACACACACACACATATATATATATATATACATATATATATTAGAAAAACATGAGCATATGGTTATGAGAAAAGGATTCTAACATTTGAAAACCATAGCCTTCAAATTAAATATCATAATATGGTGTCATGGAATAAATATTGGCATTTTATAAGACATGAATAATATATAAATCAAATAACATGATCCTTGAGAAAATAACATTGATAGAATCAAGTGATTTTTGACATAAAATAATATTAAAAATTATTTCCTCAGTATTAAATTTCCATTTACAAGGTTATCATAGTAGAATATATTCAATCTCCAAACCATCATAGTAGTCAAGGTTTAAACCCAAGACTATCATCGTCGAATAATTCCTTTACTAAACTGGGTTCACTACCCACTACATACCTTTTCATCTCAAAACATATAAATACATAACTAGTATGTTGGGGGGTTATATAGGTTCCACCTATCTCATAATAAAAATAAAACATATGCATTACAAAAGATCATAAAACATTCATCATATCCAAATTCATGGAAATAATAGTTTTTTATAAAACATTCATCATAACATAACCTTTGGAAAAGAAAAAAATTCATAATCATTTTATCATTTCATCATAGCATAACTCAAGGAAAAATATGTGTCATTCATACTAAATTTTTTGTGGTATAACCCATGGAATATAATTAGGATTCATAAACCAAAAATCATAATCATAAACCATCCTAAGAAATAATAATAATGGTATCCTTTGATAATATCTTTAGTTAAGAATAAGTAACATTAAAATATTTCATTTAAGTTAGAAAATGGTTTTGAAAGAAAAATAATTTGAGATTTTTCTTGAGGCAAATATCCTTTCCACATTGAGAAAAAAATATAAACCATAATATATTTTCAAAAGAGAATACTTTGAAAATAACTTTGGAAACATATAAATGAATCTTTAAAGATCATTTAAAAAATAATTAATTAAAAAACATCCACTTTTATTTTTTTAGACATAAAAAATTTTAACAATTATTTTGTTTTAATATAATCTTTTATAATTATCATGTAGGCTTCAAATAAAATAATGGTCGAGATTGTGGAATAGGCATTCATTCCATGCACATTAAAACAAATATTCCCTTCACATTTTTGGTAAAAGACAAATAGGACTTGTTTAGAAAAAGAATTGAGGATTCATTTCAAAATATTTTAAAAAATTAAAACATGGGTAAAAGTTTCTTTATAAATTTTTTTTTTTGAATTTTTAAAACATTTTTAGAAAACTTGGTTTTGGTAGAAAAACATGTTTTCGACCGAAGATAGAAATAATGATATTTTTCTTAAAAACATTCTTTAGAACTCTTTATTAATTAAAGAGGGGAAAATTAATAGAAAAAATATATTCTAATGACATGAATAGTGTTTAATAAAATTCATGATTTTCTTTAGATATAGTTCATAATATTTCATTATCGTAAGCAGAAACATAAGCAACCCTGATAAACATTGAGTTTATATTATAAAACCCTTACAACTTTGGTACCATTGAATCTTAATCACTAATTAAAGAATAAAATAGAATGAAACATAAAATATAATTAGAATAAATAAATTTTAGATTTTACATGTTAATGGGGTTGTATATAAACCTCATAAAGGAATATAAGTGCATAATATAACATATGTTTCGAAGAAATAAAATTGAGACAAAAATACCCTACCGCTTTTGTAACCTTTGAACCATAATACCCATAAAATAGAGATATGAAAACTGATATGTTAATCCAAAAAAAATTATTTTGATAATAATAAAATACCTTAATGGGTTTTATATAAACCTTATAAAATAAATAGGTGGTGAATATAGCATGTGTCTCACAGGCGTAATAAGTGAGACAAAAATACACTACCTCTTTTGTAATCATAATCCCTACTAAATAATTACATAAAAAACCTATAAATATTCTTAAATTAAGTATATTAATGGTATAAAAACCACTTTTGGGTATTATATACACCATGAAAATGAAATGAGAGGTAAATATGACTTAAGTCCTCAGAAATGAAAGAGATACTAGAAATCCATTACCTTAAGTCTCGACATCCTTCATACACATTAAAACCTCCTATATATTAAATATAATTTTATTTTAGACATATTATATTAAAATAATTATATATAATACCGTATATAGATTACTTATGATCTTTTTTTACATGTTTATCATGAATTCCTTCTTAAAATAATGTTTCAGGTAATAATTGCTTTAGTTTTCGTGTATGTTTTGATTTGTTATTTTCAATCATCTTACTTTGATAAAAATTCCATAATCTCTATAATTTTATCCATGTTTTAAATATTAAATATATTATCTATATATATATATATTAATAAAAGTTAAAAAATGAAAATGAAATACATCGTTCAAGGAAATGGTAGGTAACACGTACGCATGAAAGTTGTTTCCATTTTCTTGGATGGTTGAAAGAATTAAAGTTAAATAATATATTACCATTATTAAATAATTTTTAGGTCATATATATATAAAATTTATATTTAACCATTTATCTATTACATTCCATGTAAAGCGTATGTGTAGAACAAATCACATGGATTGTGAGGCAGTAGTGAACCGTACTCACGAGCGAGGTTATCATATTCTCACATAATAAAAAGTAAGGAGGATATTTTGTATCCTAATTCCATAATTATAAATAATTTACCAATATAATATATATTTATTTCATATATCCTTATTATTTTCCATGTAAAATATAAATGAAAACACATCACATTGGTTCACGAGGAGGTAATACTCCATACACATAAGTGACGTTATTATTTTAAAATGGTTTTAGATGTAAGAATTTACATGTGGTATTATATTTAAAGTGGTATATTAATATAATAATTATCATACATGAACATTAAATCCATCATTAAATCAACATGTGAGATGTGGTTATGGAAAATGAATAACATCAGTTCACGAGGAGGTAGTTTACCATATACACGAATGATGATTTCATATCCTATTTGATGGGATAGGATAATTATTTCAATTAATAAATTAACATAATAACTTATATGTTTATTTAATATAATTATTCTATTATATCATCATGTTTAATAAAAATTCAAGGATTTTTATGAAGAAATAAAATGAACCGCTCCGTTAAGGATGTTACCTCTTCCCCAAACAATTTAATTTTGTTTGCACCAAAAGGAATTTTAGGTTGAAATTATAAAAAAATAAGGCTTATAGGATAATAGGAGGTAATTAAAGATGGTTTATGTGTAGTAATGGGTTAACCTAATGTATTTGGAATTGTGAATGGAATAGGATAGTGTGTGGCCTTTTATAAGTGAGGGGAGTGGCACACATGTTATTTTTGAAATGATAGAGGTGTACCAATGTAGTTCACAATCCAAAAGGATCCAAAATTGTACATTATCAAACCTTATATGTGATAAGGTAAAAATAAGGATATATCATTGGTTTTGAATAAGTATATATATCATTTACCCCTTATCATTTTAGTTAACCCCCCCCCCCCCAATAAAATCATTTGCACCTCAACTACAGTAATTAATTTTTTCAACTTTTACTATACAAAATGGTAAAAAATTGAGCTAACCTTATAAGAGAACAAAAATTATTATAAATAAAAATATTTATTCCATTTTTATAAAATCCATTTACAAAAAATAGAAAAATTAATTTAAAATTAAACCCAAAGAAGTGATGAGAAAGAAGGTTTTAAAAGACTAAATGTTCAATGTCTAAATAGTTTTTATATCAATATTCACAATTAAATTTTTTAGAGTGACCTAAATTGTATTAATAGAGATTTTATTTTACTAATTTTAATTTTAAAATTGTATAATTTTTTTTTATGTTTTTAGATGATTTAAAATAAATTTCAATTCTTAATATAACCAATATTTTTCACTATTCATCAAAAAGTCTATCTTCTTAAAAAAATCCCAAAAATTCACACTAATAAAATTTTGAAAATATGATTTTATAAATTTAATTTAAAACTTTCATAAAAAATTTTAAATCATAAAAAAAGTATTTCTAAAATAAGGGTGAAAAATAAGACAGTACTATTTTTAGAAAAATACGATTTTTATGAAAAAAATTGTATTTATTCTTATATTTTATCTAAAAATCACATCAAATTATTGTTAAATAATTTAATTGATTATATAATATATAAATTTAATAAAAATAATTCAATAAAATAAATTTATTTAATTTATTGTGATAGAATTCATTTGTCTGTATATAAATAATTTTTTTCAGAAAAATATTTCTTTTGTATTCAAATGGTTTTTATTTTCATTAATAATTAATTATTATCCAATGAATTCATTATATAATCATTTTTAAACAATATATTTTCATAATTTGGTTAATCCTACTCATAAATTCCATTTCAATGGCTAGGTGATAACTATCATATTCAATAATAATAGTTTAATAGAATGTATCATTTCATTTAAACTTGGTGTTGTGTGTAATGAATGCTACACTTAGTTTTCTGTATAACATAAGAAAAATTCATTATTTCTAGTAATGAAATCTAAACATCGTTTTGTGTATAATTCAAAATATAAAAAATATTGAACTTATTTGAACAAAAAAATTCACAAAATATTTGGGTTTTACATTATAACTCTCAAACTAGAAGAATACATGAGTGATATTTGGTTATCATGGTATTAAACATAAGATATAGTTTTTATGAATTTCATTGAATTTTTACCTAATATAATATGATGAGTATTAAATATATTGGGTTATGTTTAGATGTGATTCATCTATTTTTTGTCTTGACATGAGTTATTTTTTGGTTATTGATTATATTGTTAATTTTCATGGATTTATACACCTAGGATTAATATTATATGTATTGGTTTAGTGTCACCTATAGTAATATATAAATGTATATATGTTTATCACATTCACCAAAAGGAGTTTATGAAAGCAATATATTACTAGTGAATTTATTTTACTCACTGAACCCCATACTAATGGTATGATTTCCAATGTTCATGGGAAAACTATTTGTGGTGTGTATGTATAGGAAATTACTTTAAGTTGGAAATTTTATATGAGGTTGAATAATAATTTTGGGTCTAAGGATTGATATAACAAAATGTTTTAGTCCGAAGACCATGTATTTATTTTATTTTAGTTACATATTATTTGGAACTTTATTATTATATATATAAGTTAGTTATATATTACATATGTTTCTTGTGACCACTTATATTATAAATAAACTGTTGTTTTATATGATATAATATATTAAGATCATGGGATACCAATTTATTGACCCCATTTTTCTTCATTAAAAGTTATTTATAATTGATATATTGAAGAATCATTTTAAAATTCACGTATAATAATTCATAGATCAATTTTTGTGTCTAATCAATGGAATAATCATCCAATGGGTTTAGTAATTCTTATATTTATTGTTGGTAAAAATTTTGTATAATTATGTGTACTTATCTAATGTGGACATAGTGTAAATAAAAGATACAAGGATAGTACAATATCATAAGTAATAAATCATAGTTTGAGAATACTGTTGGTATGGAAATATCAAATATAAGATAAATAAGTGTTTAGGATTTAGTTATATGTATTAAGAAAGACTTAATTTTATTCTGATCATGTACCATTTAATTTCTCTAATATTTATTTGTACATGTTGATTATGAATTATTTCTTATGATTAATAATTTTAAATTAGGTAAAACTATATTTGTGTTTTAAATTTTTTTATGTTTTTTGGATATCAAGAAAATGAAATATTATGGGATGATAAAATTTGTATCAATATAGAATTAAAGGATTTATTCCATTGAAATAGATAGAGAGGTTGATGATTTTTTAAATTTAAAATGGAAAAAACCCTATGAAATATTTGGTTTCTTAAAATAAAAGGACAAGTTTTTTTTCAATATTTTCAAATAATAGATGAGTATTTTAAGTTGGTTTGATTATTTTAAAAGTTTCTAAGGGGATTTGATTTTACTAAATCCCTAAGTAATCATAGATAATATTTAAAAACCACTTTTTTTATTTAGTGTGTGTGAAATTATTTGTAATCGATTATTTAATTTGAGAATGTTGTGTTAAAATAGTTTCATTTTGTTTTTTAAAGAAGTGGTCCAAGATGGCCAGTGGGGTTTTAATATTTTTTTTTAAATTAATACAGGTTTATTTATGTATGGAATTGTTCAATTATAGTTAAATTAATAATTTTATGGGTATAGAGTCTTGAATTTTGGCATAGTGGATAGTATTTAATGGTATAATGAAGTGAGTGTGACAATTACATTATGTAGATTCCACTATTGGGAAAAAAATTCTAGTTACATTTATATTAAGTAATGATTTCATCATGATGGGGGTGGGTGTTTGTACAGTATATGGAATATTTTAGTTATGGTTATAGTAAATGGAATTATAAGATATATATGGAAGGGAGAGGGAAAATTCATGTTTATTTGTTAATTTTTTAAGAATGATGGATTCAATAGAGATGAATCGATGTAATTGAAAAGATTTATTTTAGAGAAGATTAAATAAATAATAAAATTTGATATATTTTTTACTATCATAAATATGTAAAATAATTATATTAAATAGTAATTTTTCTATAGAAAATATTAATTAATAAATTAGGTGTAATTGATTTATATTAAAAATATGTTATTATCAAAATATGTTTAGAATGGGTTTGGTGGTTGTCTAAGATGTTATAGTTTTTTTTAACATGGATAAACAATTTTTAGTGTGAAGAACCATCACCTCTATTGGATTTTAACAACTATTTTTGGTTTTTAAAAAATTCATGAACCAATAATAGTTTTTATATGAACCTGAAATTGTTTAATTTTGATAATGGCATGGAAATACCATGAAATTGATGTGAATTAACTGTGAATATTTTTATTTGATCATACATTTTAAGTGAATTTTCTACACATTTTATGAATTTCCCTTGGATTCAAATTGAATTGTCCATTAGTCTAATGAAATGATAATGACATTACGCTAAACCTGTAATAATTAGTTTTTGACAAGGGAAACCTATTATGCCTTTGAGAAGAACTAATAGAAACTTTTATATTACCAATTTAAGTTTTATTTTTCCTTTTATTATGAATTAATAATGAAGTGATGGCATATAATTATATTTTAATGGTGAATCATATTCATTAAAATTTTATTTTAAATATTTCTATGGAATCAGAATTTAATGATGTGGAACTTATCATGAAATCTCTCTGATCAAGATAAATACAGATTTAAATATATACAATATAGTTATAAATGTGGAAAATTAATGTGGATATTTTTTAATTATATTAAAATGTAAAGAGGATTAATTCTGAAATATATATGTCGATTATTTTTAACGAAAAAAGGAATGTTTGATCGGGATTAAGAGATATTTATAATGGAATATTATGTTTCAATTATATGTGGTAATTAAAAATATATCCTTTAATGGAATTAATTTCATGAAAAATAAAATTAAAACATGATGTTTTTTGAGATGTCAATCATTAATTTATCAAGGGGATACATACTGACTAACCTATGTATGATTTTGTGAATAATGTTTTATATATGACAAAAAAATTCGAGGAACTAAATTCTTGTAAAAAAAATATGATTATATAATTTTATCTATTAAATTTTTGAATCCTAAAAATATGTTTTGATTACTTCAAAACACACCATGGAGAAGATATATCTTTGATGTTGTGACATTAAAGAGTTAAAGGGAATAATATTTTCATTGCAGTGAAGCTTTTCATTATAAAAATGGGATATTATTTTATTCTAATAGGATATTTATTCTTTATGAAAATGAAGGATCAAAACCTACAACATATTTTTTTTATATCATTTATAATTTTAGTGTATTTATTTATAAATCATATGATATAGATTATGTGAAGGGTGTAGTCTTCCATATTTGTGTGAAATGTTGTAATCACCATGAGGTTTTTTTGTGTTAATTATTCCACTATGCATGAGTGAGAGAAATATTAAAGGATAAATAAATATATTATTTAAAAAATAATATATATTTGTTTAGGAGAAATCAGACATTAGAAAATTTTGATTTATCCCCTTATTATTATTGAATCCAACCATTCTTGGGTCACCAAAAATGAAACCTTATTGAAGATAGGATTATACTATCCTATTACCCACTTTTAGAGAATTCCATTCTCTATATTTTTTTCCTCTTTAATTAGGGTGCATCTTTGGATTTCTAAGGATTGAGGAATTTTTTTGTGAAAAAATACATAAAAATTAGGGATGTATTATTTAAATTAATGACGTATGGGTATAACAATTCGTTTTATTAACGGCATTTTCCTCGAGTATAGAGAATGGACGAGTTGTTTTGGATTTTTTCTATAAATTGGTGTATTGGAAGTCTATAGTGGAAATACCAGTCATGTAATGGGGGATAGGATGTTTACTTAATAAAGTGAATATTTCATGAACCTGGTACAAAAAATGATTGGATTACCCACCATGTAAAGGATTCACACTGTGTAATGTTAAAAACCAGGTTTTTATTAAAAGTTTGGTGTGTTTTTCAGAATATTTAGTCTATGTAGATTACAATAAGTGTAAATGGGTTACACACATTGTAAATGTCATGAAAATGGATTTTATGCCATCATGTGAGTGATATGGGTTTTCATTCGATATGACACCTATCCCCTCCCACCCTAGAGCTCTCCTCCAATGATTTTGCGAGCGTCCATTCATTTAGAATCACATTTTCTAGTGATTGATCTCCATTTCTATTGAGTTTCATCTCTCAGATTGAGTAATGCATTATTATTCTTTATTTTATTTTATCATGGTCGCACTCTTTCATTGTGTTATTAGATCCGTAGACCTGTGGTGATGTCTCTTCTTGATTATCTGAAGACTCATTGTGTGATCTTGTTTCGAGGGTCATTTCCTTATTCGTAGTGGTGCAGTGGGTGTTTATTCTTATGTTATGTGTTTTATCCTATTCCACTCCATCCCTTTGGTTAAATTTAAACAATTTTAAGATGTATGGATTGGTTTTAGGCCCTCCATTGTGGTCTTGTGTTCTTTTGTGTTTTCCAATTCCATTACAAGCACATGTGACCCGAGTTTTGAGGTAGATGGTTCCATATCTAGTTTCTGTCAATGAATTTCATTACTCTGGTTATTTTATAAATTTTTTTATAAATTAAACATAATGATTGACTAGTTTTATTTGTGTGTGTGTAAATTTGGTTTAATAAAATATGGGTTTCCACTGGTTTTGGTAAATGAAAAAGGGTTTTCACACCATTGTAATATGTTTTTTTAAAATTGTTATCTAAGCATGGTTGGATTATTTTTTTGGATAATAGAGCACATTTGAAGCCATTGGTACTTAGGTGGAAGGTGTAGTAATATGACCCATCCAATGTAAGGGGGTTTTCTCATGATAAATTCCTCTAATCCCCAGGACTAGTGTTATAGGGACTTGTTAGACCTATTAAGGGGGTTTAGTTTTTTGGGTTTTTCTCTTCCCTTTATACTTGATTCATATGTCTATTTTTTTATACGTACGTGACTATCTATGTTTGGTACAAGTGACCTAGATATCCTGACATGGTTTGATCCTCAGTATGATGTAACTTGTGCTTTAGAATTTACTGTTTTAATTTACACTACCGTGGATTTGATATGATATGCGATAAAATATTTTATTTGATTTGATGTATATGTTTTGATATATGTATACGAAATTCTTTGAAACTAATTTACCTAATTTATTTATAAATTTGGAAAAGGGGAAATTAAACCATTTATCAATGATTATGAACTAAATATTATTGAACTATTATAATTCTGTGTTTTCTTATGCTGATATCTCTTTTATTATTATAAAAAAACTTTTTATAGAACACATGGGTGAGATCCTATTGATCCTATTTTCTCACACCTGAAACACCCATCCGGCGATGTGTAGATATAGATATGTATTTCAATGAATGGAATGTCATGGAACTGTAATGTGGTAGTGATATTTTTTATCAGTTGGGTTTTGGGTAGATGGTGGTGATGTGATGAGAGTTTACCCACACTATTACATAGATCTATTAGAGTAGCCATTGTTTCTTTATAGTCCTTAATACTTGGACTTACTTCAAGGATATTGTTTTTAATACCATCTTAGTTGTATCACTTCCATTATTCATTATAAGCTATGGAAAATATTTATCTCTTCCACTGTATCTCTTTTCTATGTGTACAATTTCCATATTTTTGTTTCAGGTTGGGTAAAATGGTTCCCTCTATTTGTTGTATGATTCCCATGTGCTAGTTAGTAGCCCATAGGTAACGAGAACACCATTCAGGTATGTGGTGGATTGGGGAAAGTGCTAGGTTTAGAGGCTATTTAGGTATGTTTGTTACAAAAAGTTATCAGTGGCCTAAGTTTGGGTTTTTCCTTTTAAAATTCATTGTATTTGGATATTTGATAGACTAGAAATATGATTTTCAAGACTTGAGATATAGATTGTGGTATGTGTTGGACAACTTTTATCATAATGAGACTTAAATTACTATGGGATTTTGGGTTGTGTGTCTCCTGTTATATGTTTTTTATGTTAATATTAGTATTTTCTTATGGGTTTTCTAGTTTAAACTAACATTGTATTAATTTTATTCATTTTTTTGTAACAATGTGATGCATAGACATGTTCCAAAAGTAACACAGAAGGGTGCAACTAATTCCCATCAATGGAATCCACCCCTCGATCATAATTTTATCAAAGATATAATTTGGGTATTTCATGTTATTAAAAATAATGTATAGCAAGTTCAGAATGTAGTTGTTGAGGAATAACTAGGATTTATAAGAGGATGAGATTGATTGTGGGAGTTATTGAATGATAATCCATCATCCTTTAATGGTACTAATGAACCTCAAGAGTAAGAGTATTGTATTGAAAATATCAATCATATTTTTGGATTCTTGGATACACATGAGAGTATCAATGTGATTTGCATGACATTCAGACTTTAGGGTCCAAAAAATTGATGGTGGGATTCAATGGTACAGGTATATTGGCATGTGGGATTGGAATAGAAGGATTCCAAGACTTTCTTATTCCAATATTATTTTCCAAAGTCAATGATTTGAAAAAGTCTCTAGAGTTCATATCGTTGCATTTTTTAGAGCATTTTTTGTTGGTGCTCACAAATTAGTTTGTTGAGATCATTTTTTTATACAAGTGTATATAAAGAATGACCATATAAAATCTAAAAAGTACCTATAGATTTTTCAACCGGATATTATATTGTATATATTTATAATATATCCTTCTACCAATGAGATTGTAGTAGTTTGTTCAATTATGAATGGGATTAATATAGTAGGCATGGATGGATATTCTTCCTCTTCTCTTCCACCTAAAGGTATATTCAGTGAAATGATAGGGAATAATATAAAGTGGTATGATCATTTTAGGAGTGTTAGACATAGTTCTTAGTAGTAGTACTCTTCAGAACCTCCATTCATAGTTTGCTGTGTGCCTCTAAATTGCTATTAGTAAGGAAAGTTAAGACACACCCGACAGTCTGGAACTTCACCTGTAAAGATGTGTCCATCTGTGGGTGTTATGGTTATCTGTATAATTTGTAACAGGATGTTTAAACACCGTGATATAGTTAGTGATCATAAACACAAAAGGATATTGTGACATAGTTAGATTCTTCAAAGACTATAGGGCTCCATCAATAGGCCTCAGGTCTAAAACACCTTCATGTCATTGAATACTTTTAGGGGTGATAAATATGGGTTGAACAACAATGATAGGTACCATATTTGATGCACCCTTATTAGAGATTGATTTATTTGACAGTGGTGGTTACCAGTCATTTATATCTATCCATTTTATATATATTTTTAACCTTCCAATGGATCTTATGACCTTTATTATGGAGTAATAAAAACCTATTAAAAATAGGAAAGAGTAGGAGTTTCAATGTTTTTCTTGGGCACTATTAATATCTGATGTGAAGTTAGTATGAGATTTCTTGTTCTCGGTATGGATTTTTTGACATCATCATATAGATGTATTGGCTTTTTTGATCATCCTGCATAGGTTAATTATTTTAATCAATGTGTTTTTCCTTGTAGTTGATGAGAGATCATGTGTGTTTCGGGGAGAGTGGGATATGAGGTACGTTCTTTTAGGATATTCCATCCCACACTTCAAAAGTTTTTTGTCTGTTATTATGGTTGTTCCTAATTATTTTTCAAGTTTTGTTTATTTTCTTGATGTTTTTTGGCTATTTTTTGATGATTTCCTAGATTAATTCTCCAAGATTATTAGAAAGTGGGAGATCATGTTTAAAATTTAATTGGTGCTTGAAATATATCCAATTTGAATACCTTCATGTCATATGGTGTCAGTGGGGAAAAAGATATCATGATTCAATTAGAAAATATATTGGGGAAGTGTTTTGTTCACCCTAGTGTTTAGCCTTGGGTATCCCCAAGGAAATTTTCAAAAAAGAATTCTAGTTCACTCTGATTGTGTGTAGACTATTTGATGTTGAAGAAAGTTAAAGGTGGGAATTAATATATTATTTCTCATATTGATGATTTATTTGATCATTTAAAGGGTAAAAATTGGTTTTCAAATATTGGTATTCAGTCAGGTTATCAACTACTCAGATTTCAATAGTATGATATATCGAAGACAGCTTTCAGAATTACATATGGACATTTCAAATATCATGTGATATTGTTCGGTTTGAATAATCTCCTACAATTTCTATAGAATTTAGGAATAAAAAATTTCATCAGTATATCGGTACTCTTGTGATTTTTTTCATTTATGATATTTTGGATTATTCGTTATCTAAATGTGAGTACAACACCATTTGGGTATGGTTTGGGAAATCATTAGGAGTCACCGTTTGTTTAGAAATCATTCTTAATGAAAATTAGAGATCTAGAAAGTGAATTTCTTCTACAAAGTGATTTTTGAGCATGTCTTGTCTGTTGATTTAATGAAGGTTAAAGTTGTCTTGTTGTGGGAATAAACCAAAAATGCCTTTATGAGTCAGAGCACCCTTGGTCTTGTTCGATACCACCGACATTTCGTCAATGATTTTTTGATGTCGACTTCATCGTTGACTACTATAACTATGAAATAGATGACATTCACATGGGATAAAAAGTGGGAGTCTTATTTCGACTAGTTGAAACTTTTTATTACATTGGATCCTATTCTGATCTTACTCGATCCCAGTAAGAGGTATGTGGTTTTCTATGATTCTTATGGAACTATATTGGGTTCTATGATCTTTCCAAATGATCATGTGGTATCTTATGGATCTCATCAAATCATACCACATGTACATAATTACCCCACTCATGAGTTAGATATTTCCATAGTTATTCATGAATATAAATGTAGGAGACACTATCCTTTTTGGGGAAAGGTTCATAGTCATTTATAAGCCTAATAGTTGGAGCTATATATTTTTTTCATAAATAATTGAATCTCATATAGAGTCTATAAATAGAATACCTCTAAAAATTTGACTTTGATATCGCCTACACCTTAGGGAAGGGGAATGCTATTGTAGATCCTTTTATAAGTAAAGTTCTATATCAAGTTGTTTTGGAATCAAATGAAGAGTAGAACCTTATTGGTTTTCTTGATCAGTTGTGTATGTTTGCTTAATAGGATGTTTTAGGTATAGTTATGATCAGTTTTTATTCACCATTACCTCTCCATGAGTCTCTTATGAATTTTCTGTAGTAGGATGTTGATTTATGAGGAATTATTTAATCCCTATATGGTGGTGAGACTGTTTATAGTTTATCTCTCTCTCTCAATATGATATTATCACTTTTTGAGGATTTTTTTTCATCTTAGAATCAGTAAGGGGATCATTTTTTGTTTGATTTTATTATTTCATCATTTTCATTCATTTGGGAACTAATAAGATGTATTATGAAATAAGACTATTGTATTGGTGGCTAGGAATAAAGAGTGGCATTGCTGATTATGTGTCCCATTATTAAACCTTCCAATGGACAAAGAAAGAGCATCTGAAACCTTCTAATTTTCTCCAGCCTCTTGTGTTTCCATTTTCAAAATCATAATAGGTATCCATGGATTTTTTTTTGTATTACCATAGGCACCTTGATAGAGGAATTCTATCTTGGGAGTGATTGATCGGCAGAATATGTTAGCTAACTTCATTCAAATAAAGTACACCACTAATGTTGAAAGAATGTGTATGATATATGTGTGTATTATTGTAATGTTACATGGGGTTTCTTCTACTATTGTTTCAAACATGGATCCTAGGTTCACATTTAGGTTATGGAAGAGTCTCCAAGAGGCAATGGGGACTTAGGTCTGGTTTATTACAGCTTATCATCCATAGAGATAGGGTTGTATGGAGAGCACTATTTAGATCCTAGAGGATATGATCCATGAAAGTATATTATATTTTTTTGGATCATGGGATATCCATCTATGGCTAATTTATTATTCTTATAGCAACATTTATTAGTCATAGATCCGAATGGATCCTTTTGAGTCCTTTTATGGTCACCCTTGAAAATCATCACTTTGTCGGGAAGATATGGGTGAAGTTTCATTGGTGGGAACATATTTGGTTCTAGATATTTATATAAGAATTCAAGATATACATTAGCATCTAAATATTACACAGAGTCGATAGAAATGTTTTTCTGATCAATGAAATTGTCCTTTGCAGATTTTCATAGGTGACTATGATTTCTTGAATGTTTCTCTTCTATTGGGTCGCTGTCATCTTATACAATAGGGAAAGTTAGCACTATGATATGTTGGAACATTTGAGGTTGATGAGTGGAATGGTGGTTACTTATTGGTTGAAATTTTTGATTTAGTTGATGGGCATTCATGATGGTTTATAAATATCATCGATCTCAAAATTTCAACTAGATCCCTCTCTAGTAATGACTTAGGAAGAGATTTATTTTGATATAGATGTTTATATTATTGAACAACTAGTTGAGATCATTGACTCTCACAAGAATGTATTAAATGGGAGGTTTATTCCATTTATCAAAGTTTTATGGTGACAATGATCAAACTATCATGAGACTTGGGAGGGAAAGTCGTTGATGAGGGAGTAGTGGTCTCACCTATTTATTATAATTTATTCTTTTACATGACGTCCTTGGGAGATAAAGTCTTTTGGTGGGGAGTTTGTAACCTCCCATTATCCACTTTTAAGTAATTCCATCCACTTTACATTGTTCTCCTCTTTGATTTGACTTTGTATTTGGACTCCCAAGGATGGAGAACGTTTTATGAGAAAAATGACCTATGATCCAGGGATTCATATTTGTTTCAATTAATGAAGTCTAGATATAAATGTGTAATGTCATAATGGATTTCTCCCTGATTTCAAAGAACAACTGCACTATTTTTTATTTTCTACTATAAAATAGCCTCATTTACCTCTACAATATAAATAAATTCCATGTAATGAGAGTAAACGACCATTAGCTTTTATTAGGGAAGATTCCATGAAAAAAGAACAAAACAAGAAATGATTACACATCATGTAAAAGGATATATTTTGTATAATGTTAAAAAGGCCTTATTAAAAAGGTGTTGGGGTTTTTAGTGTATTCAGATAATTTAGATTATATGAAGTGTAAATGGGTTACATGCCATGAAAATATCATATACATGGATATTAGGGAATTTTGCGAGTGATATGTTTGTTTATTTGATTTCTATCCTCTCTCCTCTTGACCAAGAGAACTCCGCCAATGATTTTGGGAGCCATCATTCATTCTAATTCAATTCATTTAATGATTGATCATCATTTTGGTTATATTTTATCTCTCTAGGTGAGAAATCCTTTCCACTTATTCATTTTTTTTTATCTTGATAGCATCATTGATTTTCTTCAGATCTGTTTACCCATGGTGACATTTTTTATTGATTCTCTCTATGTCCGCTTTGTGATCTTGTTCTTGGGCCTCTTATATGTTGGTTATGGTGTAGAAGTTGAAAGTTCTTGACATATGTGTTGTTTTCTCTTATCTACCAACCCTTTTGTTTAATTGAATCAATTAGGTTATTTTTGGATTGGTTATGGAGATTCAATTTTGGATTTCTGTTCTTCTTTATTGGTTTATTCCATTGAGGGAAAGCGAGACTTGATTTTTAATTTATGTATTTCTATCTATAACATGTGTTGTAGAAATTCATTTCTCGGGTTATTTTATAATTTTTTTTAAAAATTAAATGGAATGATTAAATTATTTGATTTTTTGGGAAGAAATGGGTTTTTATAAAAGATATTTTCCCCCTATTATTGGTAAATTAAAAGGGTTTCAAATTATTTTGACATGTTTTTGTTAAATGTTTTTTAAATCATGGTTTGATAAAAATGGATTGATAAATTTGTTTGGAAAATAGAAAACATGGTAAGACATCTGTACATAGGTGGAATGTGTAGTAATAGGACCCATCCATTATCGAGGTGGGGGGGGGGGTTCTCATGACTCTTTCCTCTTATCCCTTGGCCTGTTGTTCTAGGGACTTGTTAGACATGCTGTGGGGTTCACTTTCTAGGGAGTTCCTATTCTATATTGACATGATTCATATGTCTAGTGGTTTGATACATACATTATTTTCATTGTTAGGTATGAGTGACCTACTATCCAGACCTAGTGTAATCATTGGAATGATGTAACCTATTATTTGGATTATACATTTTTTGTTTGTATTTTAATGGATTTAATCTGAGATAAGATATATGGTTTTATTTGATTTGATATATATTTTTTATATATGTATATGAAATTAAATAAAAATTATTTAACAATTTTTTTGGAAATGTGGAAAAAGTGGAGCTTAAACTACATTTCCTTGATTTTGATATAAATTTTTTTTAACTATTATCATTCCTTGTTTTATTTAAGTTGATAATTCAAGTATTCTTACATAGAGACTTATTATAGAACACCTTGGTGATATCATGTTTATCATATTAGATGACACCTTGTTCACCCCTTCAGTGGTGCATAGAAATTTTTATGTCTTTATATTCAGGTAAACATAGGGTGCCACTATATGGTGCGGAGGTTTTCTGTTAGGTGGGTTTTGGGTATCTGGTGGTGAGATGGTGGGAGTTTTCCCATACTATCACATAGAGATTTATGATTAGTTGTTTTAGTTATGTAGTACTTCTTAGTTGTACTAGTATTTAGGAGATTGGTTTTCTACTTTTTATTTGTAGATATTCTGTTTTTCTTTATCTGTTATGAAATATATTTATCTCTTCCATTATTTCTTTATTTTTTGTGTATTAATTCTATTTTTTTCTTTAGGCTGGGTGAAATTTTTCCCAATTTTTATTTTATGATGCCTGAGGTCATGTCCCGAACAAATGGGGATCGAGAATTCCCTTAAGGTATTTGAAGGATTGGGTCAGGTTCCAGTTTTAGAAGGTATTCAGGTTAGTTTATTACAATAATGGTGTCAAAATTAACAATGAATCCATAAATAGTAAGGATGATCAAGAGAATGACTTTTAAGTTCATTTTTTCGTGTATAAAATAATTATTGTATATAAAAGTTCAGTACTCTCCTCTTTTGGTTACTTAATTAAAGGAATGTTATATATTTTAAATAGAAAACAATATTGTGAAAATTTGGTTAATTTTTAATATATTTATTAATTCGTGATTTATTTTCATTTGGATGGATTATAGATTTTAGAAAATTCATCAATAACATTATATGTTTATTATTTGGAAGTGACTATGTGATAGGTAATGTTTCTTTGAAAAAGTGTATAAAAGTTTTAGTTTGGAGTCCATAATTAAATGGGTGAATGATTCCAAACCTTTGTTATGAATGGAATTCATTACTAGTTTAGATATTATTATTGAATATAATAAATTTTTTTCATGTATTTTATTTTCTTAAGGATGAATTGAAATATGCTAAAAATACTTAACAAAGGTTAAATAGTCTATTATATTAATGACATAATTTTTTTTGTATTCTAGGACATTAATACCTGATATTTTGATTTTTCTTAAGAATGAATAATATTATTCCCATGTAGGGAGTAAATCATTATTTTTTAATTGAAATAAAACATAAATTTGAAAACTAGTATAAAAATGAGATTTAGGTGATTTTATTTTAAATCGTAAAAATGATTTGATAATTGAATACATATTTTACTATGTGAATAGTTATTTAAAAATTATTTCCTCATTACTGGTTTGAGTTGGTTTTATAAATCAATTAACCTAATTAATGTTTTCATAAACATTTAATAATTGATTAATTGAGTCAATTTTAAAATGGTGGATTTATCTAGTCTAATGGATTTGTTACATTTATTTATAAATATGTTTTTAATAAAAGTAATGATTATAAAAAATTATATTTATCAGAAGTGAGATTTTAGTAATGTTATTTTTTTAATATGAACAGAAATAAATTCATTTAAATTAATTTTTTTAGTGCCTCGGGTCTTTAGAATCCCTGGAGTTTTAATTTGTGCTTTTATTTTGGTATTTGGGATGGGATTATGCTTGGGTTATTTTATAAGGAATTTGGTTTTTGTGTTAGTTATAGATGATTTTTAAGAAGGAAAATATTATATGTTGAAAAAAAATTATTGAACATAGAATGAGATTATTAAGGTTTTTCTATAACAAAGTACCCAAATAGAATGATGGATATAATGATTTATTAGATTTCACTGTGTTATAAATATATTTTTGAAAAATGTTTAACGTTTTTTGGAGTTTTTAGTGATAGAGGATGGTTACACCCAGTCTGAGAAAATTAATATGCTCCCCATACGTTCATGGGTAATGGAAAATGAAGTTTCCTCTTATAGAGAATCCTTTAAATATGATGTTGTTGAGCTAGTATTCATGGAAATCAATTACAAGTGTTTATTAATGAAGAATTACTTTTTAAAAAAGTTTATAAATAAGTGAAAAGGATTGTTGAAGTTGTGTAAAACCCATCCTGGTATTATGTATTCTACACTCAATAATAAAATACACATGGATAAAATTTTTAAATAATAAAATGGGAAGATATAAATTCAAAGGCAATTAAGTCTATTTTATAATCTATATTGAGTATTTAATTGTTTAAATACATCAAAAAATTATTAAAAGAGCTATGTAAATGGTTATAATATTTTTAATGTCATTTTAATTGCTTTAATATGCTTTAAAATTATACAAGAAAGATTTGGGAAGATTTAATGTGGTTTTCAGTTATGTTGGTTTTATATAGAATTATCTGATTTCATACATATGATGGTATTATGATAATTGATTAAGTTTCAAAAAGGAGATGATATATACAATTTAAAAAAATGAATAATAAGTACCTAATAAATATATATATATAAAAAATCATATAAGTACTATGTATAGGTAACACAATGTATATAGAAGAGATGAAAATTCACCAAGGCATGGAGAATATGTAAGATGCATCAGAGAATATGTATGATGACCCCATGATTAGTGCTAAGAATGTAAATGACCTGATTTTATTTCCATGTATACATATAACTCATGTTTTGGAATACATCATATGAATTTGTGATGTTGAGACACTAATTTAGAAAAAAATTTGGATGGTATATATGATGCACTTGAGAGAGAAAAAAATAAAGTTGACAAAGTCATGCATTATACATATGATTTTTATAAGTCTTGTCATATTGATGTGTAAGATATTATGGCCTAAAACTAAAAATTTGAAAAATGGAAACATCTTACATACATAGTAAGATGCATGATTCTCACATTGTATATATGTAATATTATATCCATCTCACATTGTGTCACTCCCATTCTTCAGTAACCCTAGGTGGAAATTGACTCCAAGGTTCTTCTTCGGTAAATTCAAAGTGCGGACAGTTCTCCCTTTGATGTTACATACTTAATTCACAAATAAAAATTTCTTATTCCTGATAATAATATTTATTAGTATACACGGATAAAAGGTAACAAAGTTTTGGACTTCTTGGTATAATGGGCCATGCCTACCAATCCTTGTATTATTTTTAGTTTTACTAGATCCCTTCCCCCTGAGTGTATTAGTCTGGTTCACATTAATGCCTTGGTTTTTCATTACATCAGACCTCCTTGATTTGTTTTGGGATTTTCCCACTTTTTCCCTTAATAAACATTTATCGGCATTGGATGGATTATTCAAAATAATTGAGAAAATATGTAATGTAGATGATTCTAGTTCATTTCTTCAATAATTTAAACATCACAAAATGAATTTTTATTGGATATTAATGAATGAGAAATATGATCCTCATGATTGTGGAAAATAAGTTCATTGTTAAAAAAAATCTATGAAAAATAATGGAGATGAACTGAATAAATTCAAAAATATATTAATCTAGAAAACCAAAAACTATAAATATTTTTCTAGGTTTTAATGATTTAAATATCAAAAAGTGAATTGTTATTACATATAATAATGGGAAGAAAAATATTAAATAGGAATGGCAATTGAATGTTGTGTTTTGAAGATGATGTTTTTAATGGTTTTATAGAATCACTCACGCCATAAAGGAAAGTTCCACACCAAAAAATGTTTCTTCTTTATGATTTTTATATATCAAGGGATATTTTTTATTCATATTTATTAATGGAATATTTTTTGAGAAAAAAATCATTGAGAATTATATACATATATATGGATGAAATGTTCAACTTAGATAAAAAATAAGAAGAAAAATAATAATGGGTATTCAAAAGATTACTCTTGAGATTAACATTTAAAGAAAATGATAATATCCCATGATAATGGGGACACACACTTGTGAAAGAATTGGAAAAATTAATGATATCAAGATTATATAAATAATTATAGTAATTTTCTATATTATATATGATGAAAATATATTATGATATATGAGAGTAAAAAAGATGGGTAAGAAAGGGAATGTATGGAGTATAGATAAACCCCTAAAGAAAATAGAAATTATCTTGATGAATGTATAACTTTATTCAACACCAAAGAAAAAAACCGAGTATAAAAATGTATAATAAAGAGAAACAGATTCAGAGATATGTTCTGCTAACACAAAGTGTTACTTATGTTTTTTATCGAAGAAGAAATGGTAAAACAAATTCATAGATATGTTCTTACAACAATCAATGAAGCATGTTTTTTATGTAATAAAATAAGAAGAACTAAAAATTATAATGTGTAATGAGTACAAAAAAATAATTATTGGTTGAAAAATATCATTGACATTTTATTAGGGAAGGCTAGTGACTAAATTCTAATAAAGATATGAGAGATTTTTCTTCTAGTAGAGACCGATTTTCATGTTGGTATTCCGGAAGATTCAATTTTTTTGAAAGACTCTATATTAAAGAAAGAATATATGACTTATTATATGTAGTGAAAATTTGAAGAAATTGAATATATACTTCATGAGGATATAGGATGTTTTGATTCATGTCAGGATACAAAAGTACCTAAGTAAAATGGTTAAAATGAAAAGTGTATTGAAAAGTTTTGTTTACTCACATATATAATATAGTGAATTATCACTTGAATAATATGGTGAAATGGATTACTATTAAACCTTCATCACCTTCATGTATTTGTTTATAGTATTATAGTGGAGAGTCTATTACTCAAATATCTCGATCATGAAAATGAACTGGTTTCTTGTCAAGGGACCTAACCTTGTAAACACATCATGTGATTTTATTACTTTATATTCTATACTACTTGTTGTGTTTTTGATTAAGAGAAAAAAAAGATACTGAATTTTTCTTAATAATGAAAAAAAAATTCAATTACTAAACGAGATAAAATAGTTTAATGGAAAATTCTAAATATGTAAAATTATTTACAGAGAAGATTCACCCCTAATTATGTGTCACTGTAGTGATCTAATGGGAATATCAAGTGTTATCTGAATAATGGATGGGATGACGAAACCTTGTGAAATATCACATGTGCATGTCAGTGGAAGAATGAATCTCTACCTAATGGTTTCATTTTCGGATGTCCCACATTCTAGATTATACTTTCCCACAGTTCACATATGGTAGTGGATGATACCAACACTATGGTTTCCATCATAGAAAAAATTTATCTATCAAGGAGTTCTCTGATAGGTATAACTCAAAGCCTCCTTAAAAACATATCAATTGGATTTAAAAATTGATTCCCTTGTTTTTATATACCATTGAAGACCCTGGTGTTTTTATCTAAAAATATGAAGTTAAAATATGAAGAGTTTTCTAAAATTCCGAAAATTGAAAATTATATTTTTATTCATGTTGTAATAAATGTAGAGGTTTCCTCCATGAATTTCAAAAAAATGAAAAAGGAAGAGGTTAAAATGATTATGAAAATATCAAATGTGAATGAGTATTCACCACTACATAATATTAATCATGGTATTATGTGTTATGATTAATCTGATGAATACGATTACTCTGATGATTAATCCAAAAAAAGGTATGATAAAGTTGTGTTTAATGGATGAATATGTTTTTTATTATAAAGTCATGGTTTATCTAAAGAATTTTCAATTGATTATTTCCTAAATATATTTTCATTTATTAAGAAGTAAAATAATAAAACTTAATAGTTAAATTTGGAATATAATTCAATGAAAGAGGAACAGGTTAAACAGGTTTGTAGATAGAACAACCTTGCAAATAATTTAAAGATAAGGAACAATCTATCTTGCATTATTGTGAATTAATTTCTATAAT
Source organism: Viscum album (assembly GCA_963277665.1). Classification (NCBI taxonomy): domain Eukaryota; kingdom Viridiplantae; phylum Streptophyta; class Magnoliopsida; order Santalales; family Viscaceae; genus Viscum; species Viscum album. The sequence continues at coordinate 1,428,932,062 of OY728140.1, read as the reverse complement.
TGATGAATAATTTTGAATATATATTTTTGGGAAGTTTGTTAGTTATAATGTCCTTTCTAAAGCAATATATGAAATTGAGAAATTACTTAATATCAATGTGAAAGTTTGAGAATTCCATTTTGATGTTAAAAGAAATAAAATAAAAGAGAAATATTATTTACTACCAGCAGGAAGTTATATTCATGATTATAAAATTTATAATTTTAATATAGAATGTGAATATATGATTGAATAAATTGAAGATTAGAAGTACATGAATAATTTGAAATGTATTGATTTTGAAGTAAAGTTAATAAATCTAGAAAATACCCTTGGGTAATCATCACAATCTGTTCTAAAGAAAAGTGCTTCCACAAAAATCAATTCCTCTAGAATTTCATCTACTTAACGCTCTTGGATAAAGGTAACACCCTATCCTGCTAAATCTTTTTTATTAATTAATTTGAGGTTATAAGTGTTGGATAAAAATAAAAAATTTGGAAAATTTGGGTGATCACAAAAATCAAGAGATTAACCATATCACCAGTTCTGTATTTAGAGATTTCAAAGAAGTGAAACTCTCCGAAGGGTTCTTAAAATAAGCATAAGAATATTAAAATATAACATCAGGGAAATATATATACTAGCCATGTGATAGCTACTATTAGGCGAAATATATTTATTATATATTGTGATGAACTAAACCGAGATACCCTCTCAAACTAGTACATATCCCGATTGTCCTATAATCGAAATGTATTCCCAATATCCACATGATGCAAACTAGATCCTCAGAATCCAAAATAACTATAAGGAATTATTTTACCCAACCTGAAGTAGAAAATATGACACATATATATACATGATGGGAAGAACAAAAATAGAGTAAATATGAAATACATATCATATCAAAAACTAAACAGTAGAATCAACACAACATAACATTAGTTAAAATATCACCAAGTTTTAAATATACCAACAAAGGAAAATTATAACTAAAATATCTACTCCTTGTGATAGATTGAAACAAATACCACCATATATCCAAAATAGTTGAAAGAAACCTCATCGCCTCGCTATAGGTCCTTACCTTTACCTACATTGAATGAAATAATATGGAATACTCACCGCCAAAGGGGTGTGGACGGTGTGAGAAATATAGGGTTAGTACGATCCCACCCATGTGTTCCATATCAACTATCTGTATAATAATTCAAAATTTCTCAACATTAATGAGATCAAGGAATTATAATCAGTTAAATAGTTTGTACATAAAAAATGGAAAAAAATACCATTTTCTCAAATTTATAAATAATCCAAGTAAAATAGATTCAGAGAATATCATATATATATATATATATCAAATAATTCAAATGAAATAATATACCAAACATTATATCAAATCTAAATCAGTCCAAATCAGAGAAAAGGTAGCATCTCTCCAAGGATCACAATAGGTTGATATAGCTAGGATACTAATAGCAAGACATAGAAAATCACACACATTTATCCTCTAGACATATGAATCAAATATAGAGAGAATAGTAACACCATATAAATTCAACCTCTAAACAGGTTATAAAAATTCCCTATAACAGCAGGCCTAGTGAGAAGAGGAACACCCCATGAGTGAACCCCCCAACTGTATCAATAGATGATGCCTATTACTACACCTTCCAACCAAGTACCCAAGGATTATCATGTGATACATTTTACAAACCATTTAATCAAAACCATGAATTGAAAACCATTTCATACATCTATTTAACAATGATTTTAAAATACATTTTCTTTTACCAAAACAAGTGGAAAACCAACTTTTCACAAAAACCATTTTCCCATCGCACACAATTCAATCATTCCAATTCATTTATTATTATTTTTATAAATCTAGGGGAATATAGTCTATCCAAAATAGTCTATAGATTGATCCAACCTTCTTTTAATCAGGTTGCTCACACCCATAACTATATCCATAGACATAAAAGTACGCAAGTACAAAAAAGGAATCCCTAGAATTAATCTTTAATTCTTAAAATCATTTCAATAAGTAAGTCCATCACTGGAGATGTTAAAGAAACATATAACTCAATATACTCTAATTTTACATGACTACCAATAAAATGGTCAGCTTCTAGAGGAATATCAAGAAATAGATCTTGTAAGGATCAAGATAATAAACACCATAAGAGAAACATATCTGATAATGTAGTGCAATGACACTACTACGAACAATAATAATGAAGTAGGAGGAAGAACATTTACCCATAAATACACAACACATCCACGATGAAGATAGATCATTGAATGAAATGATCCATAAGGATCTTATATCAAAAAAATCTCAAATAAGATATCCTAGGTCTAGAGAAATAATCCTACATTTGTAATGAAATATTAATCATCTATGCAGTTCTGTAAAAAGAACTAATCGAAAAACATTCATGACATGAAACCATTTAACGACGTGAATTTATTAATTAAAAAATCACATCAAAAAACACATCATCTCAGATTAGATATATGTACTTAAACTATTAAATGATGTCTACCTGATTAAAGACCTATAAACCATTCACTCTATGAACCAATTCATAATACTTCATGGAAACCAACACACAACATGTGACTATTCATGATATTAAAATTCATTATAGGCAGTGAATATTATAGACTCTAAAGAGATAACCCAAACAATCATTGTTATTCTACAAACATGCAAATAACCCTTAAGGCCTTTGAAACATTTATAAATTCAATCCATTCAATATGATAAACATGCATCCCTAAACATTAGGTCATTTCCCCCAGTAACCCTCTCTCTCCTAAAGTGCCCCAAAACACACCCCAAAAAATGGAAACAAATAGATATATGATAAATACCTGAATGAAAGTAACAATATTTTAAAAAATTCCTAATATAATACTTATCATCACCAATAAGTCAATGGAATAATTATTTCCAAAAATAGATGAATCCAGTTCTCCTTCATCAACAAATCATGCTCTCATGTTTTCTGAGATTCTTATCTATGTAGCCAAAATGATTAGAACAATGGAATAAACTTCTCATTCAATACTTTCACATGGGAGTAAACATTTTCAAAAGGATTCTATACAATAGAATCTCTGAGATACAACTTGATCTCTTACCAACCCATAATGTTAGAGAGATCAGGATGGTAATTTTTGGTCTATGATATGTGAAAAACATCATGAATACCTTTCAAGTGAACTTAAAATTTCAACCAATAAGAAACCTTCACAATCTTCCTAGTGACTTCAAATGATCCAAAAAATATCATAGATAACTTTACCTATTTTCCAATACTATGGAGAATAAAACGAGGAGAAACATTAAACAAGACAAATTCACCAATGGAAAACTCCAAAGGATGATGTTGATGATCAACATCTGATTTCTACCAACTCTTATTTTTTTCTTGACACTAACTAATATCTTGAATCCTCATATATGTATTCTAAATGGGACTTAGTCCTATAAGATATTCCTTTCCCACATCTACCCAATAATGAGGTGAACTTCATGGGAAACCATATAAATCCTCAAAGGGATTCCTTCTGATCAATGACCGATAACTTTTGTTATAAGAAAACTCAACTAGTCTTAGATGGTTATCGCATGCTCCAGTGAAATTCCGGATACATGCACTGAGCATATCCTCTAGGATCTGAATGAAATTTTTTATCTAATATTATGTCTATGGGTGGTAGTATGTACTGAACATGACCTGAGTCACTATCAACTCTTTGATATTATTCTAGAAATATGAGTTAGGGTCCCTATTTTAAATAATGGAATAGGAAACTCTATGCAATCTCATAATCTCTTGTACACATTGCTTACCTAGTTCTTTAACTTTATTAGTTTCCATAATCGGAATGAAGTGGGATGACTTTTTTAAATTATTTATCACTACCTAGATAGATTTCTTCCCTCATTGAGTCAATGGTAACCTAAAAAACTCCATAGATGCCTCATCCCATTTCAAAATTGGCATTAAAAGAAGAATGGGAAACCCATGATGTTTTAGATTCTCAACCTTTATCAATTGGATGGTGTAACAATATGAAACTTAATATGTAATGTCAGGGTTCATACCTAGCCACTAGAATCTCTATTTTAGGTCATAATACGAATTTGTAAGGCATGAATGAATGGAACACAAATAAAAATAACATTCAAACAAAACATAGCTCCTCACAGATGATAGTACAACTAAAAAGTTCCCAAAACAGATAATACCATTTAATGAGAGAGACTGACCTGAAAAATTATCCCACTATATAGGGGTTTTGGAAATCCCATTAATTTTTCATCTTAATGTTGATCCTAAAGAAATAGACATAATGATAGATTATGATAAAAGATCACAACTAAGAACCATACCTGAAACATCTTCCTGAGCATCCAGGTGAAACTGAGTAATGATCCCCTTGAGGATCCACTCCTCCTTCGATTCTAAAATACCCTATGATTTTAATTTACTGATGAGATAATCTATGATTACATTCCAATTCATCAGGTTTTAGGTGATGTCAAATTCAAACATCTCAAGGTATTGTAGAATCAAACTCAAATGGATCTCATTATCATGGTCATATCTCAATAAACAAAAATATAAGCCATGAAATATACCACAAAATTGTTAAGATACTCCTAGAATATTTTACTGATAAACTCCATAAATCTATATAAAAATTAGTTAGGAAAATTACATCACAATATATACATAATGGAAATACTTACTCTTAAAATCATTCTTTGGTATATCAGACTCTTGAACTCTGAGCTGATTATAACCCGACCAAAAATTGATCTTTGAAAACCACTTTCCCCCCATTAACTGGTAAAAAAATCTTCTACATGGTTAAAATGATACTTATTTTTTATTGTTACCCAGTTCAACTTATGAAAGTTCACAAAAAAAATAAAAGTAAACCATCTACCATCTTGAAAAACGTTGAGAAGCTGTCTAATGGAAAACAATAGGGAAGAAAAAACCTTTTCCCCATGAAATCATCTAACTTAATATTAAGCTATTACATTTCTATCACTTCCTTTCAAAAATATGGTATCGAGATCAAATGTTTACCTAGAACTAGAACAATCCTAAAATCTAGATACCTCTATGAGTAAGAACATAGAAATTATCTAGGAAAACATCATCAAAATACCAATAAATAGAGGAATCATAAAAAATGGAATAAAGGACTTTATTATCAACAGTAAAATGAAAACAAACGCCTAAGATCTGGGTGGGAATGGCATGTATGACTAGAACTCAGATCCCACTCTCCATGAAACACCAAATATCTACAATCATGAGAAAATAACAAAGTATTTCATTGATAAAAATCAACATCATCATGACGAGTGATAATCTTATCCATCCTGAAAATGTCATCAAATAGATCCATATTGAGAACTTTGAAATCATATAATAACTTGGAATCATCTATTGAAAGAAAACAAGGACACCAAAACCCCATCTCTTTTATTTTTCCCAGATGTGTCACTAACTCCATAATGAAGGAAATTAGTTCCATTGGAAGTGTATGCATATCCACAAAATATCCAGATATAAATGATTCATAAGAACCTGAATCAAATAAGTTAGTCACTACTAATGATGGAATAAATATGGTACCTCTCACATTCCATATATCCCCATCTATATCCTTTAGAAACTCATACACTATTTAAATATTCTTCACTCCCAAGGCATGTAGCTAGAGCCTTGTAGTCATTGAAGCATTTGACTGTTCCATAGTAGACTTTGGAGTTGATGATCCTCAACTATAATAAGGTGTGGACACCGACTGGAAGAATCATTATAGATGGCCATATATCCCACAAATGTTACATATCTTTATAGGTGAGGAATGAGAATGTCGAGTGTGCTCAACCATTCCACACTGATTGTAGGTCATGGGAACACAAATGGATGAAACTGAAGGTATACAATATGATCCCTACTAAGAACCACCCCACCATTCTTATGATGATCATTCCATATCCCTTCCCTCCCATGTGATCCACTGAAGCTTCCACCTAGTGGAGTATAAGGGGATGAATAACCAACATTTCCTTCCATATCCATCTCCACCATCATTTCCATTTACACTATCTACAAATAATTCTAAAGCTTCAATATAAATACACATGATCAAATATAAAATAAAAGACCCTATAAGTACTTCTGAGCCTTCATCTTATCATTATTCACTACCTTTTGATAAAAAAACCAACCCCATGAACTTATTGGTGTACACCAACATTGAACACTCTCCCTGTTAAATGGAGAGAAATTGTAGATAATTCACCATCACTAGATACTTTGGAATAAACTTAGATTAAATATTGTTTTGCAACTCTTTCAATCAAATTCTATATGTATAACTAGTTTTACCATGGAATCCTACCATATCTTATTTTGACCCTCAAGTGTGAACACCATGCATGTTACCTTGATATTATCAGGGGTATCTAGGAGTTCAAAGATGTGATTAGTCTTATCCAGTCAGTTCTTCATCTATTGAGGTTCATTAATACCCTTAAAGGATAGTGGATTCTCATGTAAAAATTATTTTGTTCGATACCTTTCTCATAGAACTTCTAGATTTAACTCAAAAACTGCATTATTGACTTACGATATATTTCGTTACCCAGCATGAACAGCCCGAATGTCAGCCTCGATAAAAATATGATATAGAGGAAGATTCCCTTGAGGATCATCCAATAAAACATCAAGAGGCACATTTCAATTTGTATTATTAGAATGATAATTCACACAGAAATATATGAAATGATCATACCACAATATGATCTCAATTGAAACTAGAAACCCATAAGAAAAAATATTGATTATGATCAAGAACTCAAAAAAGGAGACACAAATCCCAACATACCATGGTAACCTGAGTCTCCTAATGGAAATAGATGGCCAGAAACATAGTGATACATACATCTGATGTCTCAAAAATTATATCTTCAGTCTACTGACTTCATAAACTAAGAACAACCTCCTTTGATACAAAACTATGACAGAATTGACCTGTATACCCTATCAAATTAGTACCTTACCTGAACTATCACATACATGAAGGGAGTTCCCAATCCCAATGGTCTAGGAAATACCAATCGAGCATGAGTAAAAACCAGATGGAACAATTTTTGCTAACCTTATGTAGAAAATATGAAACATATATATACACTATTAGAATATCAATGGAAGATTATATTAGAATTATATGACATATCAAAAAGGAAACAGTAGAATTGATACAACTCAAAAGTAGCTAAAAAATATCCAATGTACAAGTCTAATAATAATGGACAACTAAATCGGAAATAGATACTCTATGGGATAGCATGAAAAAACTCCCACCATATCACCACCATCTATCTAGACATAGTTGACAAAAACCTCACTACATCATTATGGAACCATTCCATTCCCTACATCAAAATAAAAAACAATGCCTACACATTATTAAATTGTTTTGTAGGGTGTGAGCTAAACAGGGTCATTAGGATACCACTGAGGCGCCCCCTATCATGTCTAACAAAAAAAGTCCTAACATGTTCAAATTTAAATAATCCAAGGCATGGTAATTAGTTAAATAAGTTTTATATAAAAAATTGAAAAACATCTCCCCTTTTAAATATTTTCAAATAATTTCGGTAAAATAGTTTCAAATCAATTCATAGTTTATGTAAAATAAATTAAAATCATGTATCACATTCCATATAAAATCAAAATTATTCCAAATCTATGTACATGTAACATCAATTGATGGATCAAAAAAGTCCAGGATAGCTAGGAAACTAAAACCCAAACAAAATAATTGTGTGTATCAAGCCTATAGACATATGAATTGAATCTAGAGAGAAGTGGAACACCCCATTAAAAATACCTCCCAATAGTTTCTAATAAGACCCTCTAACAAAGGACCTATATAGAATAGTAACACTCAATGAGTGAACCCCCCAAAATTATCAACAGATGAGATTTATTTCTACACCTTCCACCTATATTCCCATCCCATGTGCTACATTTTCCAACCCATTTCATCAATACCATGATTTCCTAAATACATTTCAATGTTATTTGAAAATACCTTTTATTTTTCCCAAACAAGGGGAAAATCATATTTTCACAAAAAATCATTTCCACAAAAACAATTCCATCATTCCAATTCATTTGTAAAATAATTTACAAAACTAGAGAAATATAGTTCATCCAGTATAGGCTAGAGATGAAACCAACTACCTCAAACTTAGGTAACACATGACCACAATGGGATCCACCAACATTTAAGAACATAAGGACAATAAAAAATTCCCTAAAATTAATCCATATATATGAGAATAATTTTATCTAAAAAATTGTTAGTGAAGAATATAACACAACACGTACCTTAAGAAACTTTCTTGTCCCCCCAAAACAAACGATATTATTAGCCTCTAATGTAATATCACACAAAAGATCTTGAATGTATCAATAAAATCAACACCATACAACCACCAAATCTCAAAATGTATTCCTATGACACTACTATGACCAATGAAAATAAATATTACTTACCTAAATATTTGATGTGAAACCACATCAAATACCAGTCACCAATAGAAAGGTTCTTGAAGGATCATAGATCCCCAAAATCATCTGGGAGAGATCCTAGATCTCGATAGAGAAACCTATATATGTAATTAAATATTAATCATCCATGAAATTCCATAAGAGTACTAATACTGAAACCTTCAGGAAATGAATCCATTTTAGTATGTGGATTTCATAATTAACAAAAGATGTTGAAAATGTATCACCACAGATTAAAAATACAAACATAAACCATTTCCTAATATGAATCTAATTCACAATGTATAAACCTTTTATATCTTGAACTAATTCATTATATTTTCCTAGAAACCTTTACATGATGTGTGATATTTCACTTCATGTAAATTCACACTAGGAAGCTAACTGTCTAGATGTTGAAGAAACAACAAAAACTATCTCTGGTGTTCTCCAAACACATCAAGAACCCTGTAAGTACATTGAAACATTTAAACCCAAACTCCATTAAATCCCCAAAAACATCCATGAACATTAGGTAATTTTCCCTAGAAACATCCTCTTTCATTAGGAGCCCCAAAATATACCCAAATAAGGATGGAAATAAATATGTAGATGAGAAATAATTGAATGAAGGAAATAATATGTTATAGCTACTGCTGCTATTATTAGTAGATTAGCCACACGGTGATTGATATATAGAAATATATCTCTATAAATATAAATTATAGAATGAATAAATTTAGGGGGATAAAATAAAAAACCTAGAAAAAACCTGACTAGATACAATGAAGATTCAAATAATAAGAGGAATCTATCAACTAAGAGATGATTTGAAACTCCTGGTAATTTTTCTGAATCTTAAAAAAGTGTTCATAATGAAGTGAAGTTCCCATTAAAATCAAATAAACCTAAATATTATACTGATGAAAATAATAGGAAAATAAAGTTATAGATGTAGGGTAGAAATGACGTCAAATAGGCCTCAGGATACAAAAACGTAATGAAAAGTAAAAAAAGAAGTGGGTTATTGAACAAAGTAAACACAAAAAGAAAGAATAGAAGGATTTCAAACCAACTAGAAATAGATTATTCAACTATGGAAGGAAATACCACATCATAGACCTTTACAAGTTTTATATTAATATAAAAAAATAATAGAGAGAGATTGGATCAATAATAGAAGATATAATCTAGGAAAGTGATAGAAGAATTTTAATAGTGGTTGACACTCATGGTGATGAATTTGAGAGGGTTCTAAAGAATGTTAAACTGATGGAAAATGATGAATCTTGTTCAAGGTGAATTTTTTTTTTGAAATTCAGTCAAAAAATTCCTGACATGGATATATAGAAAATAATACTTATTAGATAAAAAAGGGAAATAACTAATGACTCCATATACCAATGATTCTTTTTTAATGGAGGAGTATACACTCCAGAAGAAATCCATGTATACACAAATGGTGTGCTTAAAATTTTGGAAATCCCAATTTCAATTGGACATTATAATATAATAATCACAGTGGAATGAATGTGTATTAATTTTTTTATAATTAATTCTATTCTATCAAATAAAAATTTCAAGAGAAAATAAATTCTATACTATAAAAAATGAAAACATTTAATAAATATAATGTTAAACAGTTTTAAAGATTTTTCAAAGTTTTAGAGATGTAAAGAAATTGTTTTTTGGGTTTAGATTTAAGTCCCATCCTTGTATCTCACATTAAAGAGCTTCTAAAAAATCACTTTATTTATCGGTTAACATTGATTATCTCAATATTTTGTTTATTGAAGTTTATGAAGGTCAAAAAGAGAATGGATGATTAATATGATATAAATAAAACCTAGAAGAGTAATATATCATGGTCATTATCAATTGGTATTATGTTATCTCTTTGTATTACAAGAAATGAAACATAAAAATTGGTTTTAGGCTAGAACTAGTATCATATTTTAATGGAACTAATTTCTAAATAAAACAATTGGGATCATGTTTGAGGGAATTCACCTCTTAAGGGGGGGATAAGAAAGTGACTTTACCATATTAGTTTAAATATCCTGGTTAAATCTAAATTTATGTAAATACCTAAAGAAATTAAATATTTATGTATGATTTTCACTCTCACATCACTATTATTACTTATGTTTATTCTAGTTATTTATTGGGAGTGAATTTATAACAGTAAGGTGTGAATCATTAACTTGAAATGGAATGTTTTTTAGGTATTTTTTGGAATTTGAGTTCCATTCTTTACTTTTTTTAAAATATAGTTGAAAACAACAAAGGAGTGAATATATAGTTTGTATCACATAGAGAAAAGTAAATGGAATTATTTTTAAAAAAAATTATAACTCTTTTTCAATATCAGGTTTTCCCTTGTAAAATTCGTACTAATTATTTGATGGAACGTTGATAAAAAATTGTGGTTCCACCATTATGCCATGTAAAAATGATTGATTCTATCAATAAATTATAGACTAGAGAAAGTGTGAGAACATAAGGAAAGAATTTTTTCTTGATCAAAATTTTTAAGAGATTTGACGACCTTACCTTAGATTTACATTATCAGTACGTGGAAAATAATTGTCACCCATTTCATTTATTATCAATAAGTGGGAGAAGAGTAATATTGAATTTCCTTGACTATATGAGTGAATTTTAAATTAATAAAAAATATAATAGGGGATATTTTAGTACCCAAATAAATAGGTGTAGATGATATTTTTTTTATCAAAGTGTTATCAATATAGTAGTGAAGTAAATTAATTATTTATTGGACTATTGGGTAATATAGTATGGTTTCACCCAATCTGTGATAATGAATACATTACTCAAACATTGATGTGTAAAGATAAATATAGATTCTTATTAGATATTATCCCTAAGACTATACCAATGTTGAGATGGACTTCATATAAATTAGTTACAAGTAATTATAGAAGGAGAAGATTGATTGACATATTATACAAATAAATTAAAACATCAGTTTAATTTATGGAGAAACCGTCATATTTTTATGTATAATTTACTTAGTAAAGAAACACACTGGGATTAATTTTTTAAAGAATAATATGTGATGAAATAATTTAAATGGTTGATAGAATTAATTATTTACTCTAATTACATATTTTGTTAGGTAAAGGCTTTATGAATTCATGGAATTATATTTTTAAATGATTCCAAAATTTTATAAATTCATTTGAATTATTTAAAGATGTTTTAAAATGAGTTGAGAAGTCCATGAGAAGATATGAATTGGTTCTAAGTTATTTATAGTGTTTAAAAATTACCTAACATCATATGAACAATTTTATTCTAATAATTTATGAAAATTCACAAAGGATGTGATACATATGATGTTTTGATAACATATAAAAAGTTTCTTATAATTGTTGAAAATATAAATAGATAGGAATCATCTATAATATGTAAGATGTTTTGTTTTGATGAGATTAAAATTCACAAAGTCATGGATAATATGTAAGATATATTGGTGAATACATACTATGTATTTATGATAAAAGATAAAAAATTAAAAGGCATGATTGGGTTTAGCTATATATGTTTTATACACATTTGAGAAAATTTAAGATGCATATGTGAATTTGAGACCCAAATTCTGAAGATGTGTGGATAGTCTATATGATGAACTTGAGAGTTCAAGAAAAAAATTAAAAAATTCATGTATCGTACACTTGAGTTGTTTATGTACTATGTTTCTGATACGTAATATGTTTTTTCATGAAATAAAAATGGAAAAAAATGGAATCATATTACATAGAGAGTGAGATATATGATTCAAATTCATTTGATATGAATGATGATGTCCATATTATGTGGGTTTCACCACTTTTTTTAAATGTGTTATTTATGGGATGTAATATTTCTAGAAATTAATTTTTTAAGGAATTGAGTAAAAATTTAAAGCATGTTATGCCTAAGTTATTATTAATTGATTTAAATATAATTAATATAAATTGTGATCAATATGAATAAATGTGGATTTTTATCTTCATGACTATGGAAAAATATATTAGCATTGAAAAATATTCATAAAAAAATGGAAGTTGAAATGTAGAACATCTAGAATAAATGATTATAGATAATATTAATATGTTTATTTTCGATCAATACATCAATGATTTAAATATAATGTAGTGAATTGTGATTAAATTAGGGATTTATAAAAGGAAGAATGTTTTTGAGGAGATGTCTAATGATTATAGATTCAAGATGAAGTATATACCTGTTTCACAGAAGCACCCAAACCTAAAGGTATTGTACCACAAACAAAAAATTCTATTTTATTATTTTTTTATATATATAAATATCATGAATTTATAGATATTTTTGGAATATTATTTTTCAATAAGTGTTTTTTTATTTCTATATAAATATCTAGAATAAATATTTAACCAAGAAAAAATTGAGAAGAAAAATAAGAATGGAAATTCTGGTAATTATATTATAGACAAGTGGTGAATGAATGTTAGAATATCCCATTGTTATGGGGAAACACTTGTGTGAAATAATTTGATAAAAAGTGAGAATATCATGATAAAAAATTATTAAATTTTCTATATTATATATAAAGAAAATAAATTTTATGATATAAGAGTATAGAGTCCAATTAATAAGATATAGAAATTATAGAGTGAAACAAATCCTCTCAATAAAATTAGAAAATCTCTTTGAGAGAGGTCAAGAACATGATACTTGAGAAAAGAAAACACTTTGTGTATCAAAGAAGAAGAATGGTGAATATGAGAAATAAATTCATAGATCTATTAATATGATACCCAGTGCTTTAAATGTTTGTGATATATTAAAAATAATGATAATTGAGAATAAAATATGTTTATAAAGCACTAAAAACATGTTATATATTTAAGAACATAGATAAAAAGTTGAGGAGGAATAGTGAGAAGATTCTGAGAAACTCTAAGGAAATGAACTGTTTAATATATAAAAAGCTACATAATGGTATTCCTAAATATTTGAAGGCAATAAAATAAGACTTATTAAGGTTGTATATCTTATTGGTAGATGTAGTGATATATTGATTATATTGATGATCTACTTCAAGTGGTTAGAGGAAGGTGTGATTGATGTTAGGATAAATAGTCATCTATGTAATATAATTAAAATAAATAGAGTAATGTGATTCTCTGTTTGTTCAGCTGTGTAATATATTGAATAATCACCTATGTAAAATAGTGAGAGGGTTTAGGGTGATTTATTCCCATCCCACTTGTAACATCTCATTAGATTATAGTGTATAATCCATAGATCTAACTCAATCATAGGAAATAGAAGGTTTCTTGAGAAGGGGTTGAACCTTTTAAAAACACAACATGTTTACCTATCCTTATACTATAAATATCATGAAATGAGTGTTATTAGAAAAATAAATATATCAAAAATATTTTTAACAATAATTAGAGGTTCAATGTGAAAAGGGAGATAAAAAGTTAGAATGGAAATTTAATTTTTTTAAAAAATTAGACCAACCAAATTTAGGAATTTCTTACTCGTCTCTACTCAAATCCCTTGGGAATTTATTATGGGTATAACCTTGAAGGATATATTTTTATTATGGGATGTGATGACTTATATAGAATTTGTAGAGTTAAATTATAGAAATAATATATGAATGAAGAATTTAGGAGTGACACCAAACCTAGAGGGTCTAATGAATAATTATCTTCCCTAATTGTGAAATATTTTCTATCAATATTTAATATTTTTATGGTTAATTTAAATCGTTTGAAAACCATTATTCCTAACTATATATCCCAGTATTGTTATGTTTAAGCATTTATAAATCTTAAGAATTATTTATGAGAATGTGGTATTAATATTTTAAAGGGGTCAAAAATTATTATGCTAAGTAATTCTTGGTTTAGTATTGGGTAAGAGCCTTGGTTCTAGAAATTGGTATGATTTCTCTATGATGAGAGTGAGATATTTTTTTCTTTATGGTATGAATTAATAATTTTTATGAGTACACATATATTTATTATTAAAGTGGAATAGATCTAGAGGAGTATACTTTTTTATTCTTTTGGCATTTCTTCTGTACTGAGTGAAATAAATCCCTATTTTTTGATCTGTGTTTCCTTATATTGATGAATGGGTTGACTCTTGTTTTCATTAGTGGTGTTTTTTGGAATGATGAGAAATATTACTCAATTATTTTTTGTAGGTTTTGATTTCATTATGCTTATCCAAAATAAATACATGTATAAGAGTAAAGTAAGGGATAAATTTACTTACCACAAAGGTTACCCTTGGAGAATTATAAATTTCATTCGTTTCATGCTATATCCATACCACTAGTTTATGGTAGGTAACATTTTTATTTGTGATTAGTGAACTAATTAAGGGTTGGTCAAAAATAATTGGTATATGATCTCTCTATTTATTTACCAAGTGAAGTAACAAACTTGTATTATGTATATGATTATGTTTGTGGGTTACACTCCAATTTTATGACATGGAACGATATCCCTAGATTCTGGGATTGGTTCATTTTTCACTTTGGGATTATTCCAAATGATAATGTGCTTCATCCACCTCGTATTTACTTAATCACTGGTAGTTAGTAATGGGTGTACTGGTATATCATTTAGTATATTTATAAAAATGGTATTATTGATGATATATTGGTTGATTGTGTGACTCTTAGAGTAGGAGGAGATGAAATTGATCTATGGTTGGCGTTGAATTTTTCCTAAGTCATTGTACATGTGGGTGTCCTTATGAATTTACCTCATGAGGTATTTATAAATGGTCATGGATGAAATATTTTGAGGTGGAGGTGTTGAATAATTATTTATGAGTTATTATTATTTCTCAATTAAATCAAATTATAATAACAATTAGATTATGAATCCACTTATATTTTAAATTACTAATATAAACCCATGTGCACGTAAAATAAATTCATTTATCATATATGATTTTTACATGGTTCTCCCCTAAGGTGGGAGAATACATTATTATTATTCTAGTCTAAATACTATTAATACATGTATCAATAATATTTCAATGTGATTACATGAATGTAAGGGTATCATTCATGACCAATAATAATATTTCAATGTGATTACATGAATTTAAGGGTATCATTCATGACCCATTGGAGCCCCCTCATAGTGATTTAGGAATCCATACTATTTACAATGAATGATTAAAAAATGGAAAAGATTATTTTTTGGAATCTTAGTAGGGGCATAGATTGAGATTAACCTAAGGGGTTGAATTTGGGTATTTAGAGTTATTAACCTATTAAAACACATATTCCTTTAATGTCCCACTTTCTCTAAAGGATCTTGACATCTTAACCCTAAAGTTAAATTTTTATGTTATTTAACTAGATATGATTTAGGAATCTTGATCTTTTTTGGTGTGAATGGATAAAGTAAATAGGTATATGAGAATTTACTTCGTTCACCCTAACTAGGATACATCAAAGGTTTATCCATAAATAGTGTTCTATATACCAAATCACTATATATTTCACCTCTCTTTATAGGTGTAACTCCCCTTGCAAAGGTTTTTTCTAGGTCACTCCTTACCCTAGGTCACTACCTTATAAATTTTAAGGTCTGCTCACCATTTCCCAAGGCTCACAGTAGGCTCACTTCCACTTCTTCCGCCACCTTTTATCAATACTTCAAAAAGGATCCTTAATTAGTTTATGAACATTTATGTCCCTTCATATCATCATATAATGCATCTTCAAACAAGGATTAATGCTATATTTTAGTCCTCCAGGGCTACTCCTTCACTTCTTGTGAATTCCACCTTCATAGAACCTTCTTATTAACTTTCCTAAATAATTCTATAATAACCTATAGTTTGTTGTTGGTTCAAATATAAATCTCTACTTTCAATAATACTCAATGATTTATATTTTTTATGTTCTTTTAGCCCATCTTCTAGGTCAAATAATTTCCTATTATCACCTCTAAAATTCAAATAGTTCTATGAGCACCCTTTTTTAGCATATGTGTCTAGGAATTCTCTATTTGTGAAATAGGGAGATCATGAACCCAATAACGAAAAACATTTTAGAATTATTTGTTTCTTATAAAACCACAAAAAACACCCCCATATTCCTCCTCCACAGTTTCATTATCATTGCAATCAAAATAAAAAAATTTTGTTCCATTATTGAAACTCCATTGGAGTATGAATTTATTTTAAATAAATTCACCATTTAATTTCTACAATAACCTTTAAAACATATTGAATCATGGGATAAAACATGTATCATGGTTTTTAAGTCTTTGAAAACGACCCCATGTAATGTTGGTGTGTTTTTTATCAAAATATTTATTTCACTCATTGGTAGGAATTACACCATGTCCTGATTCAAAAATAATTGTTTTTCCTCCAAAAAAAACTTAACATTATGCATGTGGTCACATTCCATTACCTGTTTTGGATTTCTGAATCTTTTTTCTGCCATAACATCCTTTGACATCCCTTGAACCATGACTTGTAAGTTGGGTTGCCTCCTTCTTGAGAAAACTATGCATATGAACAAATCATATTAATAAAACATTCTATATTTTATAGTATGCTTGTTCCATTTTAGGTAGTAAGACCCAACCTTCACTATGGGGATGGAAATATTAAGGTTTCTATCTTTTTGGATGCTTTGAACTAAAAAACAATAATGTAGAATAGAAGCCTGACAAAAACCATCCCCACATATATATTATCTTTTTAAATGTCTAAAATGTGAAAAAGAACTCCACTATAGGGACCACCATGGTGTGGTACATTTCTAATGTTCAATTTATTTTAATTAATTCTAAATATGATCAATTCCATGAGCTTTTCCAAACTTGGTTTCTTCTACATAAACACTATGACCTCTTCAAGAATGTTTCCTTTATTGTGTTATGAAACTTCAACACACCATGCCTTTTACATGGGAATGGTTCTCCTCTTTAATTTCAATGATTTTTTTACACTTCCTTATCCCTTCTCTGGACCATGTATCCTCCTTGTAGAATACCATTAAACATCAAAATTTCTAGAATACATCCTTCCTTACTTTGTGTGGAAAATTTTTCTAACACAATAACCTTCTATATTCTTTATCAACAAATCCAATCATCAATACATTTGTATTGATGAATATTTTCCCAATTTCATTTTTTTGACAATACAATACACTATGAATCCGAATTTTCTCTCCCTTATTGGAAGTTAAATACAAAGGGATAATATTCCACGTTTAACTATGAGTTACTTCCTTTGATTCTCAAAAATAAACTTTGCATGAAATTATCATCATTTCCGTTAAATAGCGTTATTCTCCATTCAATTTAAAACATTTACCCTCAATGAGAAGACACTCCAAGAGAGTTTGTCTCCAACTTTTTCTTCAACTTCCAAGAGGGATTCTTCATGAGATTCAACTCCCCCTATGAGGATATGGTGAATTTTCTCATCCTATGTTTTCTTCACCGATTTATAACACCCACATACATTGGTATCACCTACACTTTGATTATCCAAATCTATTAAAATAACCAGAGAAATAATTTCAATTTGGAATGATCAAATCTATAAAACTTGCATAAGAAAAAATCAAACCATGTTTCATTTTCTCATAGATTTATTGTGTGAATTTACCACTAGGAGCTTGATATTTCTATAAATCCTCTAATTTTATTTATTATGATATTAGTGTTGGAAACAAGATTATTTATATTTCACAAATAGAATTTCGATTTCACTCATAGATAACACTAAAAATTCATAATATCATTTATCTTTTATCACCACAAAAACAGCAACTATGATCTCCATCATACTATCACAGAATTGATATAATGTCACATTAAAGTAAATTGTGTGACAATGATACCCCATGATAAAGAAAATGATGTCACTTATTAAAAACATGATAAAATGATACCAATAGTACTTAATTCTCTTAAGTTATTCATTGTATTTAAAAACATTTAATAATGATTTTTGTCATTCAATGTTAATCACAAATGCCTATATGTCCTTTTCTCTAGAAACCAATTATTGTAGCTCATTTTAGGGATAACTATGGTGTTAAAAACTCTACCAAACCAAAAAAATGGATATCCAAAAAAATATAAAAATTATACCATACACTAAACCACTTGTTTGAGAAAAATAAATATGTAAATTTCATTTTATTATGTTGTTTTTCATTTGACCTTCTATTATGTTTCTTGAAACCACTTGATTTTTTGGTTATATCAGATATACATTTCAGATTCAATCACATGTACTTTTCTATAAGACTAACCCCATGGATCGTATCTCTTCCTTGATTTTACACATCTTCTTCAATAGTTGTAAATAATAAATAATATGGGGATAGTTGTAACTAAAACTTCCACAAGTAGATGAATTATTCTGGTTAAGATAAACTAACCCATCACTTTCTCTAATTCCTTTTCCCTTTTTCATATTTGAGAAATGTAATTACATAAACTCTTCAACATAATAGTCATCACTTGTAGAAATATAACATGACCTCTTTCCAAGGGATTTCCATTCCATTTTCCCACTTACACTGTAACAGCCCAAAATATTAATAATGAAATTCCTCATGACCTAATTAAATGTATTATTATGTAAAATGGTTATATAAAACATTACACTTCCTTGATTGTATGATTTTGGATTTTAAAGTTCCATTAAGAATTTTTACCATTGCTAAAATATCCATTTAATTGTGACCACATGATTAGTATAAATATAAGGCTTTAACAAATCCAATTTACCAAGAAAAAGTTAGTGATGGAATTATCCAATACAATTGATCCATATGAAGCCAATTTTTCAGAGCTCATAAATGAGGTATCTTCACCGGGCTTCTCTCTTCACCAAGTCCAAGATGATCTTCAAAATGTTAAGCTTGAATGGAATCTCCTATGCGAGAAGTGGAAGTAAATAGAGATTACCACCCTAGCAATGTTATACGAGCCGCCCCAAGAGTCTATAACCATCGCACACCTTAACCTTAGGTCTTATGATGGTTTTATAAGGGGTTATGTAACATTTACCTAGCACTATGATTATGTGTATTATTTTTGTATGGAATAAATTATATACATTCATTTTATAATTGTTACTTTTTAAATAGTTTTTAATGAAAAAATAGTATTCTTAGATAATATTCAATTATGAATTTGTTTTTATGAATTAATTTATTTATTAATTAAATATTATTTTAAAAAAATGTGATTACTAAATTAATTTTTGTTAAATATTAATGATTGTATAATTTTTGTGAATATAATTTTAATTTTTAATAAGGTTTGATAGTTGTTTTTGTCAAACCCCCAAATTTTTTGATAAATGCCCGTTATTATTTTAAAATTAAAAATTCACAAATTAATAAAATTATTTAGATAAAATGAATATTATTTTTGGAATTAGGACATCGAAATTATCCAATGGTGAATTTTCCATAATTGTTTGAGATAGTTGAATTTGTTGGTAAATTGTTTTTACTGTTTAAATATATAATGTGTTTTATGACATCATAATGACCCAATAGTGATGTAATAAAATACTATAAATGGTATGTTTGGACAATATATGTTTTACCTTAAAAATAATGTTATTTTAGGTTTTTGTATTTGTTTTACAATGATATAGTGGACCCTCCAAGACTTATAAAACATTTTATCTTTTTAAAATGATTTTTTGAGAGTGTAACTCACCTCTACATAATAAATCCTAATATTTTAATAATTTCTGCCATTTTACATATAAAAAATGTTTTGCACTCCACTTTGAAAAAAAATTATGGGAAAAACCATGTTATGTTTTTTGGTTTTGATTAGTTTAATTTGATGTTTCCAAAACCTAAATAATAAATAATTCCCTCCCTTTTCCTATATAAACATAACCAATATCCCAATTATATTTAATCAAAACCTTTGGAGCTAGACCAAACCCTTCCCTCCTATATCTAGAATCCTCAAAAGGTGCCCCAAGATCAGATTAATCCTCTCTAAAACCTCTCTCAATCCTTTGGGATCACACTTCCAAGTAAGGGCCTTCTTCCCTTCTCATTTTTGTCCAAATTTCATTATATTGTTATACCCTTTTTATTTTAATTTAAAATGTCAGGGTATGACTTCACACCTCCCCAATACTACCCTAGTGATGTTTTAAGGATGATATACCTCTTTCTATCTCATTAATTTTTCCCATGTACACCTGTTACCATGCTGAAATTCTGTAAGGAATTTCTCTCTTATCATTTACATTCAAGAAATTATTTCATATTATGCATCTAAATTCAATTAAACATGTTGGGATATTATGTTACATTAACCTATTACTATATATTTAATTTATAAATGATGATAGACCCCTTTCTCTATTATCAACCCATTTTACAATTTCTATTTGACGTCGGTATGCTGCCAAAGTTACACGAAACTTTCCCATGCCAAAATCATCGTGTAAGTGAATACCAAACCCATTTCTATATCAAGGGTATTCACCCTTATAAACATATACTTATTTATTGAGGAGTTAAATTTATGTATTCCAAATTTATTATTCTTGGAATATATATTTAGGTTTAATGAATCCATGTTTAATTATCAATGTGACACACTTATGCATGAAAAGAAATGATTGAGAAGGGTGCACCCTGATAGTGCTTCAATGCATTGGGTAAAGACTAGTATCATGATACATCAAGTACAATGAGGGATTAATCATTATAATTAAATTTCAATGAGATTTTAACCATTATTTATGGTAAATGATCCTTGTCTCATTCTAATATCATGTAAAACGTTGTATCCACATTTCCATGTTATGATAATCACGATATATCATGCCTTTATGTTCATGTTTCTCTTTTGATCCATTGATATACCTATTTCCTAACATTTACTGTATCCTATAGTTTATTCCATTTCTACTCCCTTACTGGGATTTATAGCTCACCCTTTTTATGCATGTCCTCAGGTTATCCCATTCAATGTTAAGTATGAAGGAATGTTGTGCTCGTGTAAAAGAAGTTTTCAATAAATATGTTCTATTTTATGTTCTGTGTTGTTTTTTAAAGTTTCTAATTTCCATATACACAATACCTCTTGGTCCTTAGAGTTTTCTTAACTGAAATTTTATGTAATAAATTATTTTTATGTTAGTAATAAAGAGAATGGTTTTTATATACACACTTCACTTATTTTGTATAAGCATTGAAATTATTCCTTGGATTAGACTTTTAGATAATTGAAAAATTGATCAAAATTAATGAATTAAATTTTTATTTAGAAACATAAATTGATCTAATCTATATATATATTCTCCATTACATCTTCATAAATTTATATTTAGTGGTTTGTTTAAAACAACATTAGAAAACACTTTCCTTAATAGTCATAAGTTCTATTTTGGAATACATCTTCTTTAGTGGAGTCAGCTTCATATTCTCATCATACTTTATCACAACTAGGAAAACCTCTCTATTTTTCTTCTATATTTGTTTCCTCTATTTATAAGTGTGTTTTTTTGAAAATCAAGATTTTGGTTCTTGATACACCCTCCATTGATGAACATTTTCATTCTCCAAAAAGTGGTCTAGTTTTCCATCTTAACATGACATATTCTAGGACAATCATTATCCTTATAATGAATACGATTGAAGTGTATCAATATTGATTCATTAACATTACATGAATTCATCCAATTTCAATACCTTTACATGTAACTGAGGTTATAAAAAATAAATAATTTACTATAATAATCATAGCACATGTGGTCTCTCATTAATTAAGATGTTGGCACTATTGTAGTTATTCTCACATCATTTTTCTTGTTAGATTCAAAACAACTACTCTTGATGTGTCAAAATAATTCACAATAGTATCATTTTGGTGATTTTAAATCTAAACTAACATCTCTAAATTCACATTTTCTTTGTTCATATTATGTTCTTAGTGAAAAAAATTTCTTGTTAATTCATTCTCTATGATATTTTTTTGACATCTTGGGAAACCTCTTTGATCATAGAATTTGGTTTTTTAATTTTTTTCACCATTGTTATTATACAAAAATTCAGTACCACTAAATCCACTTTCAATCTATTTTTTCTATGAAATAATATTTAATCAAAATGAGGTACCCTCAATAAATGATACTCCATCGATATTCATTTTTATTTCACGATAATTCCTTAGTATTACACCTTTATATTATTGTCTCTCCTACATTAGAATGAAATATAGTTTTTATCTCCATGGGAGTGTCTCAAATTTCACATGCTTTCTCCACATGAGGGTTAGAATTAGAAATAAAATTAGGTTCCAATTTTACCTTAACTACAAAACACAATTTTGGGAGGACTTATTCTTAGTTTTCTTTTATACCTTTTGATATAAGATATATTTTCTTCAATTATCTTCTTTACGAATAATATCTTCAAATTTCATCTAAATATCATTAGATAATATTTATTGGTTAATATATTTGTAGATATCTTCTCCAATAGCATTCTTTAATACCAATTTTTCCAAAGCATCAATTTAAATGTTTTTTTAATCTATCTAAATTATAACTCAATTTCATCTTAAGATAAAAATTCCATCTTCAACAAATTATCATGGAACTCTAAGATAATTTCCCATCAAATCGATGATCTCATTTCCCCATGTTTTGAAATTTTTTCCATCAAACACTAGATACCTAACTGAATATTCCATTTCTCTTCAGAAAAATCATATAAATATAGAGAAATTACAAATCCAAGAAACATTAACATGTCTATTTGATACCACTTTTTGTAATCTCTATGGACGATTAGTGTGACATTACCTTGAGATTAGAGTGGGGGTGAATTAGGGTATTTAGAGTTCTTAACCAATTAATGAGCATTTTCCTTTGGATTATAACTTTAACTAAAGAATCTTGACCTCTAAAAAATGTAGTTCAATAGTTAATCTCTTTTACCAAATATAATTTAGGTTTCATGATTTTTTGGTGGGTATGCATAAAGTAAATAAAGACATGATAATTTACTTAATTTACCCTCACTCGGCTAGGTCCATGGAGTATGAATTAGTATTGTATCATGTACCAAATAAATATAAAATGAATTTCCCTTCATATGGTTCACTCAACATAAAATTTTTTTCTAGGTCCCTAATTGTTTAGGATCACTACCTATAAATGTTTATGGTCAACTCATTTTCCCCCAAGGATCACTATCGTCTCACTGGCTCCTCTTCCTCCTCATTTTATTGTATCTCTAAGAATTATCCCCAAACAGTTTATGGAAATTTATTCCCCTTCATAGCATCATATTATTCATCTTCAAATAAGAATATATTCTCTATTATAGTATTTTTTTGAGGCTCCTTCACTTATTGTGAATTATAACTTGGTAGAAGATTTTTTCTTCACATTCTAAAATAAATATTGAATAACCATCAATTTGTTGTAGGAATAGAAAATAATCTACTCTTCCAAGAATATTCATTTTTTTCCAATTTATTAAAGCTTACACATCCTCACCTAGAAAAAATTATCTCTTATTCTCATCTTTGAAATTTGGATATTGCTATGGGTGGGGTTTTTTATATCAACATCCATCAAATATCTCATCCAGAAATAGAGAGACCTTATTCCCAAGAACCATACACCTGTCATCATCATTATGGGATAACAAAACCACCTATAACTCTTCCATAATCCTCTACCATGATTTTCTCATCACTACTAACAATATAAATACTACCTGGTCCATTAATATAACTACAGTATGAATTTATTCCAAATAAATTCATCAAATGGATTACATTAATCACATTCCAAACCACTTCAATCATGGGATAAAATTGTGTTCCATGATTATTGAATCACTGATAACTAGTAAAATCATCATATCATTTTTTTTCTACAAAACTCTACACATCACCCTTCAACATGCCTTGCACCATGGTCTTGTAAAAATATTTGGGTTATATTTCATCTAAAATGTCGAGCACCACGATAGTGGTCATTTTTCATATCCCATTTTGGATTTCAGAATCATAGGTCAACCATGGATTCCTTAGATATGAATTGAATCATGACTTTTATGTCTAGATTTCTCCTACTCCTGAAAACCTGATTTCTTGAAAAAAGATATCACTATGAATTTCCAAAATCCATAATCTTATTCCCCAAGTTGGATAAGAAGACTAAAACCTCACTGTGACAACTATAAAAGCACAGTCTCTCTATTGTTGGAAATTTTGAGCCGTGAATCTTCAATTTGGAACACAATATAAACCACAACCTTTCCCACAACCATACCAGCTTTTTACATTTCTCACAGGTTCTCTAGAATTCTACTACAGGGACCCTAATGGGGACCACCATAGTGTGATCCTTTTATATTGTTCTTGTTTCCATAAATTCTTTCTCAACATACCCAGAACCATGGGAATTTATTCACTTATTATCTTTTACACCAAAACCATGACCTCTTATAGTGTGGACTTGGTCATGTTGGGAAGCATAAAAAAACCATGACATCTGTTAGGTCACTATTTTCCTATTCTTTATCCAAGATCCCTTTACAATTTTTGGTCCCTTCCCTTAACTATATAGTCTTGTTGTAGAATATATTCATGCATCTGTATGACTATGAAAATTATTACCTTCCATTATGTGGAAAATGTATCTAACACAAAAACCTTCAATATTCCAGTCAATAAATCCAATAATCAATACTTTAGGATTTATAATGTTTCCTACATTTATTCAGAATATTGAATAATTAATAAACAGTTTTTTTTTGTTTTTTTGAGTTATGAATAAAATTTTCATGCAGTCAAATGTTCCTTTTGTATGAAGTTTTAAAATAACTAAATTACCATAATAATTGATGTATTATTAATTAAAATATGGTTTCTCTCCAAATTTTATTGTATACATGTAGTAGTAATTCATTATCTCCTTCATTCCTATTATACTCTAGAATCATCAATATATTGTAGTGGATTTATTCTATAATTTAAATTAATTGAATTCCATGAAAAAATTTACATTAACATCTCACTTTGATTGGTATTTAATATCATCAAGAAAATTCATGTTTGACTTGTATAAAACATAATTATAAATACACTTGAATAATAAATCCAAAACTATACTAGAAAATATGTAAATAGAATATATATATTTATATATTTATATATTTTTGTCAAAAATAAATAAAATATCCACCTTGAATCAAGGAAAAAAATATTAAAAATATTTGATTCATTATTTCTTTTTTAAAATATTAATGATATCCTAAAGAACTATACATATATTGTTTATAATATGAAAACTATAAATATTCCTTTAAATCCATTGTAAGAAGGTCAATGAATTATTATAAAATTATATCATTCAAACATAGGTCAATAAAACATTACAACTTTGAAATCTCATATTAAAATTTTAAATTAATCTTCATGGAATATGAAATAAAGAAAAATAGGTACCTATAAAATTATTTCAATATTTCAATATCATATGATAAATTTGTCTACCTTTTTTACAAATTTAAAATTTCATAGTATCTTTTTTGTTCTTTATAGTCATGTTATTAAACTTTATAGTCAACCATTCCCATACATGGTCACTTAATTTGTTATTAATGGTCAATTATAAAACCTTCACTGTCATTTAATTTTTTCTATAACATTAACAATAAACCCCTTTAAGACCACTTCCTTCTTTTATATGGTCATTATTGATTCCTTTTATGGTCACTTCATTTGTTCAACACAACTAACCTTGAATCCAAACATTTTATAAATATTGATCATTTTTTGGGAAAATAATCAAATAATATTAAACTATCCTAAATTCATTACACTAAAAAATACATAACAACTTTATTTAAACAATTAATAAATTATTTTCTCAATTAATTAACTTATTGAACTCATGTAAGAGATATTGAAAACTTATCTCAACTATTTCATCATCACCACATTCATAACATTTTTTTCATTCATTTACAATATTAAAATAATATAAAAAACTTAATGGGTAATATAATCACCTCAAAATATGTCTTCCCAATTAAATTTTTATTTATCTCACATTTTAGATTTGTTTTCATTTAATTAAATCATTATACATTGATCAATTATAACATTCATCCTCCATACCAGTGTAGGTGTAGATGTTATAAATTAATTTAACTCTTTTTTTATAATTTTTTCTAATAAAAAATTTCAAAAACCATATCACCCTATTAATAAACATTTCATTGAAATTTATTTCCCAAAGTAAAATAATGTTATACAGTTAGAAAATAGTTTATATCAATTATAAAACTCCCTATTTTTTACATATTTCCATTTATTAATTTTAAATGAAAATTCCATTTAACTCCCATTATTTTCTATAAAATAATTTATGGATTCCACTAATGATATCATATCATTGAATATCATGTAACATAAGATTTATACTTATTCTTCCACTTTGACAATAGAATCCAATAATAGGAAAAATTGTTATTTATCTAGTAAGGAGAGAAGCCTAAAAATTTATTTTCATATTTATCTATTAAAATTTTTATTTTTATAATCCTTTATGAAAATGAATTGAAATACAATCCTTAGAAGGGAAAAAACTCTTGTATCATTGTACCATTTAAAAAACATTCCATGAACACTAGTGGTTTAAGAGATTCATATGATCTATAAGTGGAGGAAAAGAATGTCCTCTCAGTGGAACCATGGTGTGGTTCTATTTATCCATATCAACCTCATTTCTTTTTAATATTGGTTGGTTTTAACATATCCCATTCCAGGACCCTATTGTCTAATCATATGGCTTTCATTGTGAGTAAAACATCAATTATAGAATATTGTTTCCACAAAATTCATCTTTCCATGGATGATTTCACTATAGGAGTTGACTTTTATAAATAGATGTTGATTTATATGTTTGATAGGGATCATCTAGAACTCTATAGATTCAAGTTATTAATTTAATTGTGTTTTATTTTAGGTCTGGGGTAATTTTTTGTCTCAGAAAAATGAAATTTTAATTCCTACCTCAATTTTAAAATGGAGACTATTTCAGTGTGGGTTAATATTGAATGATTAACAATATTAGGAATTTATTTTTGTTTTTTCTGCTTTGGAAGTGCATAATGGGTGTGATAAGGGTCCATTATTTATTTATTGAGACATCTTGTCTTGTTTTTTTCTTTTTTTTTGACCAGGTTAATTTGAAAATCATAAGATATTCCTTCAAGTAGATTCATTTTGAATATGAGGCCACCATGGTGATGAAAATCTCACCGAATACCCACATATGCATGGGAATGGAATATTATTCCAACTTCCCCTAACATATATTGCTTCAATATAGATCCCAAGTCTCCAACTAGAAGGATATGTTATATTCTGAATAATTTTGATTTTGTTCTCCTTTCCACATACAAGGGAACTATTCATGTGTTTTTAAGAAGGATTCATAGTTTTAGATGTTAGTTGTTATTGGGTTATTTAATCCTATTTTAGGGAATTATTTGGTTACATTTCCTCTTATGTCCTCCTACTTCAGTGCTACCTCTAGTCTTTTCCTTTCTCTAGTGGAGCAGGTAGACCCTACTCTTAGGGTAGTGCTTGCCGCTCCAAGTTCACAAAGTGGTGGACATATATCTCTTTTAGGAATTGATCCTTTATTACTGGAACCAAACTATCCCAGTGACATAGAAGAGCTTCCTTAAGGGGATCTATAGAAACCTATATCCATATATAAGGATAGTTTGGATCCCCTTTCATCCCATGATCCCCCTTCAGCTAGCCCGAAAGGGATTATTCCTCTACCCTAGCCAACAAGTCCTTCATGATCGAATTGTGGTTCATACAACCTCCCAACATAGCCTCAAGAATTTGTGTTAGTATTTTATCCTTCCATAACCAGTCTAAAAGACTTGTTCATTCCTCCTCCCTCATATCCACTAATCTCCCCTCAGGATGACCCAATTTCTACTCCCATTTCACACACATTCAGTGTTTTAGAACATGGTTCAAACAATATTAGTTGACCACAAAAATATAATCCCATTATAATTTCATAAATAATTTCTAAGAGATCCAACATTAATGTCCGCATGGATGTATTATTTTCTTTTAGGAGGGTGTGACCCTACGAAATTGGAGGGTTCCAATATTCAATAATTATGGTTTTCCCTCTCTTAGGTAATTCTAGGGGTCTAAGATCTTAAGTGAAGTGTAAATATATATATAATTAAATTAGATATTAAAAATTTTACATCACTACTATATTAGAGATTAATAATAGTGTGATAACCATCAAAGAATTTTCAAGCAGGTTGCATGCTATATTTTACCTATTTTACAGTCTGAATAATGATTACATATATATTTTTTTGGACAAAAATTGTTTCTATATATCTTACCAACTAAACCAAAAATATATAATTAAAAATGTTACATTCCATAATGGAAATTACATTATCTACTTTGTGTATGATAAGTGTGAGGTAGCTTTGAGAGAAGACCTTTGAAATACTCTCTCCAATTTTGATTTAGGTCCCCATGCATGTTTCCTCTGTAGATAAGTCAAAACTATTATTGATCATGATGATAAAAAAGTGGGATTTATTAATTTGATGATATCCATTTATGACATTAAATATTTATCAACTATGAACATGCTCTTGGATTAGGGCTACATGGTAGACCAGTTCACCTAGTGGAAAAATAAGAAGGGGGACCCAAGGGTTGTGATTCATCATAACATATTTTTATGCAATCTTAAATGGATACCCAACTTGCTGAATTATTCGACATATCATCTTGTGAGATCCATGTAAAACCATGAATCCCTTCTTCTCAAAATGAAATTTACTATAATAGTGCACATAGTATTTCAGTTATAAATATTTAACCTCAATAAAATTAATTTATGTGAGTGGATAACTAATTTTGGAACTAATAGGTGAGTGGTTAAGAATGAAATGTTCTCCAAATGAATATCAGGCATCTGTGAAATGAATTTCAGGAATAACCCCAATAGTAATAATAAAATTCAATCAATCATAAATAATTGGAGGGTGAAATAAGAGAATTTAATGATATACTTTAAGAGGGTTGGGACAATGAAATATTCACTTATCTTATGGAAAATAATAGAGAACTGTCTGTCATGATTTTCGATGAAGAAAAAATGGTCCTAGAAAATTCTTGTAACAAGTGGATATTGTACGGAGATAGTAATACATCAATATACCACTCTTGCATAAAGGAAATGAAATATACTAGGAAACTCAACCTCTAGCTGGAGGGTGGTTCTATTTATAGTAATATAAATAAAAAAATTCATCTTTAGGTGGATTACTTCCACTGATTTCTGGTTCAAGGAAAGGTATTAGAGAATATAATGATAGAGAGGAAGATACAGATTTATGCATGTTGATCCACCATGTCATGGATGGAATTTCAAATTCTTATATTGAAGAAGTCCTCAACAAGAATGAAATTATAAAATAATCTGTATCTTTAACCATGAATTTTATCATATCTCCAATGATTTTCTTCGAGATTTATTCACTGTAGATTGGCATACCATTTAAAATGGGTTCTTTAGGGTGATCGATGACTACATTAAATGAAGTAACCAACCTTGGTTTTTTATGTTTGACATATTTTTTTAACATATCAAAGGTAACAATTATGATATGTTTCATCAAATTTTGACCTATTAGTTTCTTTAACTTCTCCTAAAAAATATTTGATAAAATAATTATTGTTGTACTATGTTTGTATCTTCCTAACCTGATTATCGAGGATTATTATGGTTTTATCTAAAATAAAATCATCCAAAGAGGCACCAAACTCACATAAGAGATACTCTATATAAGAGATTTTATGGGTCCATCATTAAGATCAATGTTGGTATGGAGAAAGACTATGATATACATGAGTGTAGTTTTATCATCAAATTCTTGAATCAATGTGGGATCTCGGAATGTTTTATGACTTGTGATAATAGAAATCAATGGTTCGTATTCTCACTCATGGAATATATCTTTGGTTTCTTCAATGGAAATGGGGGATTTTAGCAAGGAGATCCTCTTTTATAAAATATATTTTTTCTACTCAAGACCCACTCAGTAGAGGTATTCACCATAAGAAAATTTTAGTGTGAAATCTCCGTTAAAAAGAAAACTATGGTATAGAGAAAATCTCTAATTTTACTTCCATATATGTAATTATTTTTTTTCATTAGTGGTATAAAAAATGACATCCCTCATTTTTAATACATAACTTTTCATTACATTTTACAAAAAAATGATATGTAATGTCTAGTGTCTTGGAAATCAAGAACATAATACATGAAAAAAACATTAAAAATTCTTATAAACCACTCGTAAGGATTCATAATAGGTTCGTCCTATGTACAATTACAACATCTCAAATCCAAGAGACATTCATCAAAGGAAAGGGTGAGAAAAATGCTCAGTAAGGAAAATAAGTGAAACAGTTAACATGTGATCTTGAGCAATATTAATAAGAACCTAATAAAAGTCATAAAGGCATGATCAATGGAAGAATCGGGATATCATAAAAAATAACTTGAATCATAAATGGAATATGTGGCTACGACATTTCATTTATACATTCATGAACGTATCACCGAGGTTCATCCCCAGAGTGTCAAAAAAGTTTCCAAGGTTATTCACCAAGGTATCGTGAAACTTGTCATCTCTAGAGATTAATTCATTACCCAATACATTAGAGCACTATCAGGGTGAACCCTTAACATGTATTTATTTTCATGTGAGCTACATAGATCATAACCAAACATTTCATAAATAACCCCTAGAGTATAAAATAAATGGGTTTCATTTCAAGATCAAGACGTTTTAAAAGTTCTTAAAAATAAGATCATTATGTCATTTATAACCCATGTAAAGGGAGTGAAGGTTTTATGTATGTCAATTCCAGAATCAAATATATCATATTTATATATTTATGAACACCCATAGAAACGAAATAGATCTGGGTATTCACATAAATAAAACAAAATAATTTCTTAAGAGAAAGAGATAGAAATTTTTAGGCGAAATTTCTGTAGCATAAGGACTATATAACATGGTTTCAGAAAAATATTGAAAAGGGAGGGAAAAAGGGTAAAAAAAATAATAAATAATTCATAATAAAGTATGGTTACATAATAATATCATGGTATGGATATTTTAATGACATACCGCATGAAAATTAATCATGAAAAAAAAAAGATGTGATTTCTTTTATGAGAAATTCGGCAGCCTAACGGCGTCACTCAAAAATTCTGAAAAAAAAAATTGATGATTTTGGAAAGGGTCTCTCAAAAATTAGACATGAAATGAATAGTAATTAGAACATATTATAACATACCCTCAACATAAATAGATGGAAACTAGAAGACACAACATAAAGGAAGTCATGGCTTAAAAGAGGAGGGTGATAGATTCCCTTACCTTGAAAAGTAACTTTGAAATCATGAAGGTCGGGACCTTGGGAGGACTCCTTGGAGGGTAAAGAGACCAGAGCTTCGTTGAGGAGGATTTTAGAATCAAATGGATGTGTGAATGGCTTGGTATTTATAGGATGAGTGAGGGAACAAATCATTAAATTTCAAGGGACACCTCATCGGTGGTATTGGAAAAACCATGGGCTTGCCCATGGTATTTTCCCATGGTATTGGCCACTTGGGACACCTAATATAATATATTACTATTAATAAGTCGACCAGAATTATTACATAATTATTCCATCCTTAATGATGTCATTAAACACCAGATACTCAAAACTTTATTATCACTATTCACCGAATAATTCAACTGTTTCAAAAAATACCAAAAAATTGACCTTAACCTAATATCAATGCTCTGAATTCAAGCATAAACACCATTTTATGAAAATAATTTTCTAAATATTTTCTATTTATTTTTTATATAAAAAAAACTATTCACCCGAAAAAAACTAATAATTAACTAAAAAAATTTAATCATTTATTTACTTATTTTATTAAATGACATTACCTAATCAAGGCACCTCAAATATAATAATACTTTCCTAAGTGAGATTACAATTCCATTGGGTCACATTACTATTCATAAGAGTAAAATTACTATTTATAATTTACTATTCACCAAAAATTAAGTTGACCTTATTAGACTCTAAATTTTTTACTGAACACAACTGTAAAAGACCATTTTTTTTAAAATGATTACACATTTTTAATTATTTAAGATTTACGTAAATATTTTAAACTATCTTCTTTTCAAAAAATTCATCAATAATATACATCCTATATTTATCCGGAAAATAGAAATTTACAATATTTACCATAAAAACAAATAACAATTTTATTTATATCAAAGGATTACACAAAGAAGCAACGGTCTTGTTACATAGTCCCTTATAATACCAGCATATGACCTAAGTGTAAGGTGTGATAAGGTGATAGAATCTTGGGGCGGCTCGGCCAACATTGTCAGAGTGGTGACCTATCAGCTTGAACTTCTCCAATGGGCGATTCTATTCAAGATTCACAAGATGAAGTTCGGCTTGGTCTTAGTACAGAGCAAAGACAAGTGGTGCTACCTCCTTCCCAAGTGTCATCAGATAGGATTCAAAAAGCCCGAGTCTTCTGGATGAGGCCATCAAATATTCTTTCTATGTTAATTAACCAAGATCACTGGTATTTATAAACTAAAATTGTTACTTTAAGGGTTTAGCTTCGAACAGTCATATTGACCAATGGTCATATTGACCAATGGTCATATAACAGTTGAAAACCAACAGTAACATTTAATTATACTCACTTCATTAATTAAAGAATATATTTTTGTTGAGTATAAAAAAACACACAAAATTACGAAACAAATATTAATAACACATTCGGGTCGTTATAGAAAAGATTTATTAGGGGATTTAAATTCCTTTTGAATAGCTACTATTGGAGTGGGAAATTGGTTTAATTGGCTTTAAGTAATCTACATTCCCATTTTTGTACTAGTAGGTGTGTTAGTTAGATTGAGGAAGATATTAGCTTCCAAAGAATTAACTTTTCCACGGTTTATAATGAGGAACCTCTACCGACTAGTAGAATCAAGATTCAAAAATTAGACAACTTGGTTCAAAAGAATCATTTGTCACATTACAAATTTGGAAAGTCATATTCTTTATTGTTGAGGAAAATTGACACTGGTTAGTATTTTTCTCAATTTGATCACCTTGTACATTAACATGGTTATTATTTTCCTGAAAGGGGAGTCTCAATAATATAAAAACATCATATATGATTATTATTTATAAGGAAGGTGTCCCTAGACGAGCAACAAGGGCCTACTAAAACTAATCTATGAAGTAAGGAATGACATAAAGAGTTTGGATGATACCATGCCATCCTAACTACCTTGGTATTTATCTAATTGAACTCGTTGTGAGGATAATTTACTAGAATGAAAAATGGGAAATGTATGAATATTTTTCTATAATTGAATATAGTTGATTCTCATATATGGAAGAATATTCAAGGTAACTTATTTACAATTCTAGATCTCATATAATGGATCTAAGGTAGAGGTGAAGTATTATTTTTGATATATTACTAGTTCAAATACTCTATTAATTTTCCCTACTTTTGATCCATTGAGATTACATTTAGAGTGTCTAATGACCCCCCTTGATTTATTGATACAACCCTCTGTAATGAAAAAAGATGTTCATTAATTTTTTTTTATGTATCCCAATTTGTTTGGATGATGTTGTGCAGAATTATTGTGACACATACTATATATACAACCTAAAATATGATGGGTAAAGATACATAGTGAGTTCAATGAGGGATTTTAAGGGGAAACGTTCCCCTACAATGGGGGTTGTAGTGGCGAAGGACCCTAGTCCAAATTTAGGGGAACTGTAACATATCTGGCCAACTGTTACAAAGCCTTCTCACCATACCAAAAGGGGTACTATAGTAGTGTAGACTTACTGTAGCAGCATTTCATATGTCACTAAAGCTTCGCAAACATATTTTTACTGAAATTGTAGTATCTCGGAATTCGGTGATCGTAGCACAATATTAGTGTGGACTTCCATCCACTAGTCAATGTATGATAGTGGACTTACTGTGTGGTTGATGGAATATTGCTTCATCTTCATTATTACCTCATTCAAGATAGGGTTTCTGTGTTTTTTTGTGTGTTTTATCTATCTGTAATTGTGATTTGGAACTAGTGAAGTGATTATGACTCTCCTTGGACATAGGTATTTTTATTAAAGCCTGTAAATCGGTATTTCCATGCTCATCATCTAAACCATTCATTCTTTATTTTCTTCATCTTCAATCCCATTTTTTCTACGTCTCCCATAATTTCTATAACAATAAATGCATCATCATGGAGGATGAGGCCAACCAATTCATTTTCTCCCAAACTCAACTAATATCTTCATCTTGAAGGATTTTCAAATTCTTATACATATTTCATCTCTTTAATTGAATGAAAAATAGAGAGATATATTATGGAAGAATTACATCCCATAGAATATTATTTTATAGTCATGGAATGCATGACAGCAATATTATTATGTGTATAACACAGTCCAAATAAGGGGAGTTCGATTTACACGCAGATGTCAATGATGTATTCATATGGATTCTATGTTAGGGGAATAAATTTTTTCATGTGGAAAATTTGTGCATTTTATCTGTATTTTCCTTGTGATATGGTTGAAAATCATACCCAACAAATAATGTTATGAAAAATTTTGAGTGCATGGGTTAAAGGAGGTAGTGTCTCTCTTAATTCATGAAGGGACCGAAACGAATATTTTTTTACAGGATATTGAACAATGTGGTCTTGCAGTAATGATACCTTTCATATTCTTTCTCAATCAAATTTTTATATTATCTAAATCAAGTCGACCCTATAAATTATTTTCATGTATCATCAAGTGTAGGGCAGAAAATATTATTTCAATTTTCTTTTCATACTTAGAAATATAATGGGTGAGCAGAGATTAGTGAGAAGGAGGGGGAAGCCAATGGGTGTGATGGTTACCTCTAGAATTAAGATACAAGATTAATACTAATGATTCATGAATTAATGTAATTGTGTTTGTTGGGGATCTTTCATGGACAACGTGATGATGTCATTATAGTATATAGTGAGTACTACAACGTGAGATGTTCTCTCAGGGTGGAAACTAGTTTCCCTCACTCTGTTCACTCTATCTAAAAGAAAGAAGATATCTATTTACCTAACATTGAGTCTTACTTGGATTTATTTATTAGGTTCATGAGTGGTGGTTCTCCAAATTATTTTTCAACGACCTACATGATCTATGAATAAAAACACATGTTGAATGAGGAATCTTTGATAATCTACACATGGAAAATGGTGAATAGAGCGTCGTATTTTCTACAAGCTTCAAAATATTGTTCATATTCCCCAAAATTTTTCTCTCATTTTAGTTTAGTTCCTCATAAATTTAATTCCATGCATGATGAATATTCTTTCCTTTGTCACATCAGCCCACCATAAATTTTTTTTCTTTGACTATTTTACTTCTTTAAATAAAAAAGATACCTTTGCATAAATTAGTCATAGAATGTTATAAAGTTTTTTGAACTAGGATCTTGAGGTCAGTTTCAATCTATATTAAAATTTCATCAATATTCAGACTTTTGTGTCATCATTATTTATTGTAAACCCTTCTATTTACATAGTTATTATATCTTTCAGTTAAAAATTACAAAATATAAATTTTACATCCATTCAACATTTTTTGTGTTGTTCAAGCACTATTTGTGCTAGAAAAAACTAAATTACCTAATTTCTTCATATAGGAGAAAAATTTAACCAAAATCATTTCTTTTCAATCAACATTACCCTTTGAAGACAAATTTATATTTATTTCTTATAAGCTTAAATATATCATTGAGTTTATTTCATAAAAGCTTACCTATATCATTGAGTTTATATTTTTTTCCATTACCTAATCCAACTTATCATTTTTAGAAACTACCCACTCTTTATGTTTAATAACTTCACTAACATATTATCATTCAACTTATGGCATCATGTCTTTTTGGTTTGTGAATTTTATTTTTTGTGTTATAACTAGGGTATCTCAAAAATCCATTTATTTTTTCTTTCCCAATATGATTTTCAATCATTTTAAATTAATATAGTTTTAATAATTTTTTATTTGATATAAGAAATGAATTTCAATTTCTAGTGAAATTTTGTGATAGGAATATGTCGTTAATGGTGCATCATAGTAAACAGGATTGCAATTAGCATTTTTTTCTAATGACCCATTGGAAATAATAATTATTTGAAATGGGGTAATATTCAAATTAAAATAAGTTAATTGAAATTTTTAAATAATCATTTTCTCTCAATAGAATAATCCATCAAAATTTTTCATTTAAAAAAAAAACAAAAAATTACTTAAAAAAATTAAAAAACCAATATATTAAGAAAAGCATAATATTATTACATCATGTCACACAAAATGTGTTTTTAAATCCAAAATATATAATATTCATAAAAACAACCATGAATCAATTGGTATGAGGCGAATGAGCATCACTCAAAGGATCAAGTGGAGCAAACGTCATACCAACACCACATAAAATTCATCAAATATACTCCAACATCTGCTGATCTTTTTATTCTTCTTCCCAATCTCCTCTTATCTCTACCTCTATCCCTCTGCATCCACATTACTATATCATTCTGATTTATCAACATATCTTCATACTGTATAAAAAATGATGACGACCCTATAACTACCTTCGAGATGACCAATAAATCAAAAATGTATCATAATAACTAGTAGGTGTTCTTCGTGAACCAATACCGACCACCCGACCATTCTCGAAACCATGCATAATTGCACTTATCCATGTACCATCATCGAAACATAACTCTCATTTGGAAGATAATTCTCTCTTGGATTTACTCTCTTAGGAATTATAATTCACAATATCATATATTTCCTAAAAATATAATTAGAATTTATAATAAAAAAATTAATATCAGT
This sequence comes from Viscum album, assembly GCA_963277665.1. NCBI lineage: Eukaryota > Viridiplantae > Streptophyta > Magnoliopsida > Santalales > Viscaceae > Viscum > Viscum album. The sequence continues at coordinate 1,428,894,369 of OY728140.1, read as the reverse complement.
AAAAAAATTATAAAATAACCACAATATGACATTTTATGTCGCCGATAAGTTGACATGTATGTGGATATGTGTACATATTCTTGTAAAAATTAAACATTGTAATAGATAAGTTATTTTATTCCTTTATAATATAAGAAAAATTTTAAATTTTAAGTATACACACATTAATAAATAATAGTACTTAATATATGTTGTCGATGTACACCAACTGTTCAACTCTGGACCCTATTTGTGACCTCCTTCTTCCCTATGTTCTGATGCCCAGATAATGACCTCCTTCTAAAAGACAATCATATTTAGTATGATCACAATCCATCTAATATTTTATCTAAGATGTAGTTTTGTCAATGGGAGAAGCAATATTTTTCGAAAACAGAAAGTGATGCTTTATCAAGGATTCTCTTTCTTAGGTGGTCTAAAAACTAACAGAAACGTTCACATATACAAATATCTCATGCCTCTTGGATAGGATCCATCAGGATACCATCAATCTAAGAACATAATTTTTTTCATAATAATTAATAACAATATATTAATAATTATATATATATATTATTTATTATTTATTATTTATTATTTAATAATATACAATCCAGGGGTTAAACATTTGTAGATGAAGTAAAATGGGAACCGGATCCCATAATACCCATGGAATAGAACAATAATCATTCATAATTATATCATCATGTCCCGTAGAAAAATGAAAAAAAAATTGTGCCAATAAAAACAAATAATCAGAATATTATTATCAAAATTAATACAAAAACTTAATAGAAACTGAATACCATAAACAATTTAACACACCTCCATAAATGAGGATCTAAATGAAATGATGTATGTATCTCTAGAATATTGTTTGGAATCATTAATCAGGATGGTTTGTACCCCCTCTTAATAGGAGAAACATCCTATAGATCAAATGAATCAGACTCATCATCGGGAAGCCCGACATCAGTGATAGAATGAAATTGATTGTCGAGAGTATCTCCATCTATCTGAAACAAAACATCTGACCTGCAATTTTTTTCAATATATATATATATTGTATAGAAAACTATTAAATACTAAAATATAATAGTCTTACTTATAAATAATTGTGAATACATATATCAAATATTAAAAAATATTAAATACCAAACTATAATAATTACCTATAAATACAAACTAGAATATAATAATCTAACATGTAGCTATTTTTTAATATAAATGAAAAATATAAAAAACTAATTAATTCTATACAGAATATAATATTCTTACATGTCAATAATTGTTAATATAGATATCAAAAATAAGAAACTAATAATTACTCGCATTAATGAATGCACAGAATAGATCATCTGGTCCAGTTGTCTGAAACAAAGGATCTTACCTATAAATAATTTCTAATAAAAGTATCAAATACAAAAAAATAATAAATACCAAAATATAATAAATAATTTTTCATCATCTTCATCAAGTACTGTGTTTTCATCTTCATCTTTAGCAATGTTAACATTCATATGACTTTCAATTTCATCATCACTTGTTATTTCATTGACATTATCAATATCATATGTTATTAACATGGGGGTTTTAACAAAAACAATTATATCCTGTTGGGTAATAGATATAAGTGGGGATGTTGGAAAATTTCAAAATGTTTTACTTACATAGAGAATTTTTCATTTTCAAAAAACTGATTATCATGAGATTTCATTTTTTACACTCATCCAGTCATTAGAATCTCTTGAAGCATCACAATAATTTTAATAATAAACATTATTTTCTTGATGTGACAACATAAATAATTCATTTGAGGTAAGAATAATATTATATTTAATTTCAATGAATTCATTTCATGTGTGAATTAGAAACACTTGATCATTATCAAAAAAATGGCAATTAAACATTGTCACATAATTTGGTCCCAGATAACATAACTCAATAATTTCATCCAATATAAAATAAAAGTCAGCTTCACTTTATTTTTGAATAGATCATTTCAAATAGACATTACTATTCATTTATTTCAATAATTCACAATATATGTGTACACAATCAAAATCCATTATCCACATACACATTATAAGATTTTACTTATTTCGATGGAGGTTCTTTGAGAACACATAATCAAAATTCAATATTAATTTCATGTTGTGTTTCCCATAATCAATAAAAAATCTAAATTATATATAAAATTACAAAATTGATTTAATTTTCTATGATAAACAACACAACTTACTGGTCTTTGAATCCAATATGCAAAATTCTGGTGGTGAAATTATTTAAAAACATGAAATGTAATTTGTTTAAATTGGTGTTTGATATGGCCATTATATAGTCTAAAAATAATGTAAATAAATTTATCTATTTTATGTTTTTAAAAAATAATAAATATTAGTATTTACTACAAAAATCATTTTATTTTATCACAATTCATTAAAACATATGAATGATCTTTGTGCAGTTCTTCATATGAAATCCAGTGTTCACAGGAACTACCAAAACCAAGATTATGATGATTAAAAACTAAGAATTGATGATTTTGATATCGTAAACATTTTTTCATGGTGACCAATGCGATTATGTTTTGAAGTACATTCCGATCAAAAATAATAAGGGTAGAAATTTGAAATTTTCACATGCATGTAAGCTTATCCAATTGACCCTTCAACTAAATATTTTTACGTACTTCCATCTTTTAATTTTTTCATGGATCTCTCAAACAGGTGTATCTACAAGAATTTATTTACACCTCTACATTTATATTCTTTTAAAAAATGAAATATTAAATGTTCTTTTGTGTCAAAAAATATGAAGGGAATATTTTCCCTAATTTATATAAAATTAAGACAACATATTATTTCAGTATAATTAGTAAATTTTTATATGATGTTTCCACACAAATATATCATAATAAATATGATATTTTGGTCAACACATCCCAGGATGATGAATTCAACTGCCCTCTAAGACCGACATGTAACAATATTTCCATCATGACATGAAATTCATGAGTTATTAACTAATTAATATCACTAATTTTCATGTAAAGATCCAAAATATATGAAAAACCATATGTTAACCTTAAATATCTAATACATTATCATAATAAAAAATGACTTCCTTTAGAATGTCTGTAAGATATTTTGGATTCATTAACTGAAATAACCTTTCATCTTCAAATATTTGAAGTTTAGAACATCTATAAATCTGGGAAAGATCTAACATTTTCATTACATAATATTTGGTCTTACCAAGTGTGTCCAACATGGTGTAAAATATGTTATCAAAAGACTATTCTCAATATTCATTACATTTAGCATGTGACAAACCAAAAAATCATACCAATATAAGAGGTCCCGAAAAATACTCTGTTTGATCCAATTATGATCACTCTGAAATCCATTTTTTTCATTTATGGTTGTTCTAAAAGAAACATGTGTTAATTTAGATATGATAGATTTTACTAGAATACATGAGATAATTTTTGTTTGTTAATTTCATTCATTTATTTATTTTTTATAATTAATAATATTACATTGAAAGGATGATCTGCAAGATGAAATCTCCAATGACAGTAAAAATAACTAGCCTTTCTCACATTTCCAAGAATAAATGATTTATTCTCATACATTAAGTATAAAGAAGATTTTATACCATATATATTATATCTATATATCATACTATACACTGGAAGGTCATTTATCATCCACATCAATGCAGCAATTAGAGAAACATTTTGATATGAAACTATATCAAATGCCTGTTACACTGTTGTTCCATAATGAAATTAACCCATTAATTAGTGGCTCCAAATAAATATCAATATTAATATTTAGATTTCCTAGAATTAATGGTACCATATATATATATATATATATATCTGTTTCATTTATCAACATCAAAGGAGGTAACTTATACAGAGTAATGAAAACATGTCAACAAGAATATTGACTACTATAAACACTAATTTCACAAAATCCGTCATTAGAAATTCTCAACTGTATGATATGAGGGTTTAAAGTAAAATAATGTTGCTTCAGATCAATTTGATTCCATGAATCACCATCACATCGAGGATTTAATATTTTAATGATGTGATTATTTTATTTATTACATGTCATCAATGCATCTGGGTTGCAAGACAAAAATATATTTTGTAAATACGGTTTAACTTGATAATAAATTAATTATTTCATAAGAAATATGTAATTTCTTTATTGAGCCTCTTTATAACTCGATTATCCACATGTTGGAAAAGTAACTAATGATTCATAATCACCATAACATAAGATTAATTATTTTTATCTTGAATGGATCTTCATCGTTTGGTTTCCTTTCCCTCTTATTTTTCTCTCCCATTTGAGGAGACTGATTTTTCCTACATTGTCAATGTTTTTGGATCTATAATTTTATTGATCTAGTTTCTTTGGATCTTGGTCCTGGGATTTGATCCTAGATCACGTCCTCCTTTGTGAATTTGACCATTCTACTTCAAATTGACGATAACATTTTGGTGATCCTCCATCAATGATCTCAAGGAAGGTGTCATAATTTTCAATTCACATAGTCTTGATTATAATTATGTGTATTTAATTGTAAAATTTAAATTAAAGTATGGGAAAATAGTATTTTAAATTTATTTAATTAATTTATTTCTTTTAGATTGTGTAACCCTTCATAGATTCCATTAGACTCATCGTAGATTATGAGATAGACTTGAATAGTAACCCATATGGCATTCCACTTCACTTTAAATGGTGATTTATGAATTTTAAAAAGGTGAATAATGGGTTAATGTAATTGAACTAAATACTTTATTAATGATTAGTAATGGAATTTAAAGGATTGATTCGATTAACCACGAAGGGTAATGAATTGTGAAATAATTGATGATAACAGTTGATAAATGAGTTATGAATGTGTAACAATGATATGTGATATTTTTTTAATGACTAATCAAAAAGTTTTGGGTAGGGGACTACTGCTCAAAATACCCATTGGGTGATGGAATTATTCTCTAGCCCCCCCGATAGATCACTTAGTTGTGGGAAAAATACTACTACTCTAAATACCAACAGGGTTTTAGACTGTTGATCTCGGTACCCAATGTTTTAATGTTAAATTTTAATTAAATGAATAATTAATGCATGTGAAAGAATGATCTATGAGATTATGATGGTGTGTGGTTCATACTCTGACACGGTCCAAATAAGATAGAATTAGTTTGGGTGTAACCATAAAACAGGGGGCCTATTTTGTTAATTAAAGGTTATTAAATGTAAAAACTATTTACTTTATTATCTTTACTATTTTATTCATAAAATTATGTACACTAAAATAGAAATTATATTGATTTAGATTCCATTGGTGGTGGACTACAAATTTTTACTCACACCCTACTCGTGCTACCTAATCGTTACCTAAATAGACTTCATGTATGCAAGATATTATAAGGGAAAGAGCCATATGTTAGATGGATGAGTTAGGATTTGGGATGGAGTATGGATGAGGGAACCATAACTTATGCCACGAATCATTTGGTTTTTGTCAGAGTGTCTTTATTTTGGGTTTTCATTTGATACTCGACAATTATATGGAATGACATATTTACTATGTTGGTTTTGGATATTTTTTCCTTGTTTTGGATTCATCGTGTGATGTGGGATGAGTATTGAGTATTTTTTATTAGTAGATTACAGTATATCAAATTTCTCTATTTTGGTTATTTTATAATGAGGGTATTGTCTACCCATATTAGATATTAGATCCTTGTTTCTATATGGCAGCCTCCAGTATATGGGGAGGCATGTTTGAGGTCCTGTAACAAACTCACTCAGGGAACCGGCATGTGGCACCTTGGTTGGGATGTTACATAGTGGTTTTAGAGGGGTTTGTCTTTTCCTTTCATTCATATTACTAATTAAGAAATGTAGAAATGGGAGTAGGATATGTTGGTCCTTCGTCCTGAACTCTTGCATGGGAGTAGATTACTCATGTGGAGGGGAAAACCCATGTACCTAGGAAGGTAATTTAGTTCATAATGTTTCCTATTACAGTTGAATGTTATTTCATGTTGGGTGATTCACCTCTTGTGTGATTGTTTTATTTTTTGATATTTTAGTCATGAACTGACATGGCATGAATGTTAATCATTCATGCATCATTCTAGGAAATCAGGATTTTATGTGACATGTATCATTTTAGGAACGCGTGGAAAGGTAGGTAATTTTTTTATTTAAGATAATGAAAATCTTTTTCCTTATTTGATTATTTAAAAAATGGAATGGCACCTAATATGAAACTGATAATTCAAAATGATACTAAAATGTGGTAATTTGAAATGGTTACAATGGTTTTCTAATAAGAAACATTGAAATATAAAGGGTTTTTAGCCAATGTTATCCTTGACCATGGTGAGGGATTGTTGGGTGTAGTGATGGTGCCTTAGTTTTTACTATGTGGTGGGGTATAAGGGGTGAATTTTTATAGACTTATGTCGACACCTATTATGTAATTATGATAATTACGTGTAATGTGTCGTAATATGTGTGTTTGGAACTGTAGATACATGCCTCTATGACGATGTTTTTTCATAAGAAACCCTGGGGAAATGGCTTGAAATGTGCATCCAGTAGTAGAACCAGAGGACTCAATGGTTCCAGGTGAAGGGTCAGGAGAGACGTTCCATGAGAGATTTTCCTCACTTTATACTATATATAGAAAGAGACATAGGGAGGGCTATGCAGATTATGTATTACCTGACATGGGAGTTCCTATTGCATCACTATTTCATTAGGTTTTGAACTGGACATGGAATGGTTTCCCCTCGATGGTTTGAATTAGGAACATTTTAAGGCCTCTATAAATCACACACATCGGTTTTTCCTTTTATCTCATCTCCCTGAGAAACTCTCAATGGTTACCTAATCCATAGATGAGTATGAAACTACTTTCCAAAGGTTAACGGTCATCTAGGTTTTTATGTCCAATGACTCTTCGGGAGTCGCATTGGTTGAGTGGATGGGAGGTCAGGCACATCACACCCATTTTAGGGGTGATTGTTTCCAACTCCAGGACTCTCTGACAGATTTAAGACATGTTCATGAATCTCTTCCTAATCCCAGTATGGGTCTGTTTACCCTAAGAAAATTACTATGGGTTAATTCTACTTTGTATACAAGGGGTTAGGATTTCTTTGGGGAATATGTATGTATGTGTCTGAGGTTCTTGATCATTTTCTAGTAATGAAAGAATGGTTATATGTTGAAACCATATGGAAAAGTGTTTCAGGCTATACTCCCATATATGGAGGCATTTAATATCTCAAGTATAGGATTGAACCATTACGAGTTGTCGTACATATCCTGGTTATTGTAGGACTCAAAATCCACATAGTTCGTTTGTCTCACACAGTTTAATACCATGTAGGGAAGACTATGTTTGGGTATTGAGACATCATATCTTTGATCTCGTATATCAAGGATACATATTATGTGTCCTAGATTTGGAAAGAATATTAGTAATCATAGTTCAGTCATATAAGGGATTTTATTTTGAATCCAACCTTACAACCTTGGGTAAATGGTGAAAATTTCTTGAAAAATGTAAATTCCTAAGCCCACGTGATCCATACTCATTGTGAGAAACAAGGGATATCACTTGATCCTTTTGTGAGGCCTTAGAGAAACTTCTTATCCCAAACCCGTGGCGCCTAGGGTTTTTTCAAGTTCTGTTTGCATGTCCCCCTTCGGCCTGGTCGGTTTGCAGAGGCTATCTCTGGACTTGGCTCTTTGTGGTTGTTTTCATGCATCTAGTTCCCATGTTCAGAGTTATATTCTCAATAGGGCTCATTGTCTTCTCTTCTCGGAAAGTTTGGCTTGGCATGGCTCAAAAGGTGTCATGCTCGGCATCATCAGTGGAGAAAGTGGTGTTCACCATCGTTCGACGATGAGGCTTGTCTCCTTCACGGTTTCTCGGCTTTTCCAGCACGACCATTCTTTAGTGGTTTCCAGTATGGATCTCCCCAGATCTACACGACTCATAGAGGGGAGGATTTTCAACACATATTCTATTATTTCTTTTTCGGGTTTTATTTTGGTATATTGTGGTTTGTGCAATTGGTTGGATCTGGTTTGGTTTGGTTTGATACTGATGGTTCTACTCTGCCTTTCCCATTGGTTTCTCGCATCCGTGAGGCTTGCTTCGGAACATTGGGAGGGTGCATCTATGGATCTGATTGGAACATATCCATGACCATAGAGACATTTCGGTTTCAATATGACCCAGATTCTCTCATCAAGGGTGTTCCCTCAGTGTAGGTTTGGGTTATCTTGTCCTAGGTGATTATGGTTTGATCTCACATATTTTGGATTCTATTCTAGGATTTTTAGGCTGCAGCAGCAGGGTGTCTAGTGGAGAGTGGCGAGGTTTTCCCATGTTATTCTTGTAGCATAAGAATTTTTATTTTGAAATAGTGGAAGGTTTTGGTGATTTTCAATGTATTGGAGGAGGTTGCAGCTTTTTATTTATTTTGACTTGGTGAACGTTTATTTTTTTTTTGTTTCTGTGCATTGATGCAGATTTGTGGTATGAATTTTGTGTCTTTACTTGTGGCACTGTGTCCTTCGTCCATAATGAAATGCATCCAGTTTATTTTCAAGGGAATGTTCCAGAATATGTTCAGAGTAGTGAGTGTTCACCTTATCATCTCTATCCAGAATTGGATGTTTTGAGATGGTATGGCATTTGATATCGGTATCGGGCCCATGCATCCTTGCACAGGATAGCTAGCTGAGCATTGATGGTATGGTGGACGTTGTTCATATTTTTCTTGTTTATAGGGTGGGGGATTTCCTTGTTTTTGAAATGGATTTTATTTGGTCTTTATGATCTTGGACATGGAGGCAGGGTTGTGTTAATGTCTTTTATGTCATTGTGGTTTCACACTTTCTCCTCAAAAGTTCTTTAGAAATAAAAATTTAATTTTCAGTCAGTGGTAGCACATGATCACTTCCATTTCTTTGGGAAGTGGGGGATTTGATATCGGGATTTACGTTGGTAGTTAATATGGAGCACGATCCTCACGGATAGGTAGCCTATGTTTCATGAATATGAAAGGAATTATAGTCTCCGTAGTTCCTTTTTTGTTTGGGATCGCACTCTAAAGATGCCCCGATGAATGGGAATTTGGTGCATGAAAAGGTTTTCATCGTGTCCCCCTATTCCCACGTGAGAAATGCTTGTTGTGGGAAAAAATGTGTATTGAATTATCAGCCTCATGGATTATGGTTATGAGATTTTTGTGTTATGGGAGTCCTTGCGTCATTTCATATATATCTCGGGCCATGAAGGACGCATCCTATGTATCCCAATTATGGTGGGAATCAGATTTATCATACATATTTTGTTGGTATTTACACATCAAGGATTCCCTAACGAATGTTCCTTATATCTGGAAGATGTCACAGAACCCATAAGGCATGCCCCATAATTCATCTCATTACATTACTCAACACATACGGTGAGTGTTGTGGGATCCATGGTGGCATGGTCTGAGGGGTCTCACATGTCTTGGCCGACACCTCAAGAAGACATTATAAGACCAGGCCCACATTTCATGGGGGTGTCACATGTACTGGCTGACACCTCTAAGAGACATCTCTAGACCAGGATGACATGTCTAAGGGACACTATGGGTCTCAGATGATTTGTTTTGGGGGTGCCTCAAGAGCTGGGCTGTCATATGCAGATGTGTCGGTGAGACTCAGTTGAACTGAGTAGGCGCCATTATATGAGTTAGGTGATATATATGAAGAAAATTTCGAGTGTGGGTTGACTCACCCAGAGGGTTTTGGGATCCAAGTGGTGCTCGTGGGAGGTTCCCAAGGCTTGTCCTGATATGTCTGGAGTGCTCCTCATGTACCTAGTGACATGTCAAAGGGTTATCACGAGATCGGGTGATATTACTTCGTACTATTTCATATCATTGAGTGACACTAGAAAATCATATGGAGTTCTATGATCATGACTTCTGATTGTGCATACCACATTAAATATGGAATTTTTTACTTGTAATGTGAGTGCCTTCGCTCGGTTCAGTGTCATTTTGTTTGGGTCTCACGTTATCTAGAAGACATGTGATATGGTCTTCGCATGACTTTCCAAATTTCCTTCACATGACCTTTTTTTATCACATGAAGGGATTTATTCCCAGTGCAGGACTACACCAGTAGTCCACAGGTGCATTACCTAGAGGAAATTCAATTGGTCAGGTGATTAGTGGTATTCAGAATCCTGGAGTCTGAACACCGATGTTCGTAGCAGCTGTCTCGGTCCAAACTTCTAGCATCCATCCAACAAACCATTTCATCGAGTTTTATTAGATAATTTATAGTCATAGCGATCTTCATACTCTCTAATTTGTGTAGGCCATCTTTTGTGAGTCCAGGATGGAGTCGACAAGGGGTTTGGCGTAACACGATTTCAGGAGTCTCTACGGTGAACCAAGTCAAGGGTGCTGCCTAATTTTTAGTGTTCGCAAGATTATTTTTGAATATTAAGGACTTTCACGTTGATGTAATTCCATGTCATCATGTTGACATGTCCAATAGTATTCATGAGATCCAAATGACACTCAAAGGGAATTCACGAGTCCTTGGATATATTTTCTCAATGTCTCACGAGACCACGCTAAGTGTGATCTAGGCACATCCCATTCCCTTCAGCAACTGTGAACCTTGCTTGCCACCTCATTTTCTATCTCCTTCACTTTATATGATGAAGGTTTAGAGTCATGAAAGTTTGTATGTATGGAGTTGTGGGAATTTCTTCTTTTTTTGGAGATGAATTTCATGACCAATGTGAGTCACCTGGTGGTACGTGGGCATTTTGTGGATAAATTCTATTTTTTTTCCCTTAGAGCACTGTGAATTTTCCTAGACATTCACAAGGCCTTCCATGCAGTGAGGCTAAAAATCCATATAGAACTCGTGAGATAAACCGGATAGGTCGTCATTGACTCATGGTGAATCACGTGTTAATCGAGGAATGTTCCAAATGTCTTTCAGTGATCATGGAATCCACTCGCCTCCTCCATTTTGATTCCCTTTGTTTATTGCGACTAGGGTTTAGAGGTATGTGAGTCTTCATAAGCAATATCTAGGATGTTTACATGATTTTATAGTGGTGTCTCACAAGATTAATATAGATCATATGAGAGTGTGAAATTATATTGTGGAAGAAAACCATGTGTTTGTCCCTAGAGTGTTGTGGAGTTGTCTGGATATGCTCGAAGGCTTCCAGGTGGCACGCCTGATGTGCCAAAGGGGTTTCTCCAAATGCATGAGACAAGTCATGGTTGGTTCTGTGTCTTCAGGGGCCTGTTTCATGTCTTCCAAGGACTACATACCCCTCTCACCTTCCCCTTGTTATCTACTTTGTTATTTATTATGAAGGCTCAATGATCTTGAGAGATGAATTAGACATCATATATGTATTTTATAAATCCCAAAGATGACTTGGATCATCAGCTCTATGACCATCAAGCATCTCTACCTTTGACTATCGCTCCCTTTTATTTTTGAGGGAATCAAGGTGGTTTGTTAGAAACATACCAATGACAAACCACATGACCTAAGAGGTGTCATTCAGTTGTCACCATTCCAATACTGGTTAGATAGTGTGCTCATTATGGAGGTTTTCAAGGGACTTTCTATGGGCTAGGCACCATACATAGAGACATCACATGACCCTGATTTGGTCATGTGATTGAGATTATTTTAGAGGCTCCAGAATTGTTATACTATCCTCTTGTTCCTTGATCTCATGGGAAAGATAATACCCACATTTGGTTGTTTCTTCCCATGTTATTTTGATGATGCATTTTTTGAGGGTGTCAACAAATGCACCCCATCAGGATCGATGTTAGAGGGTACAAGGAATCAGTCTTAAGGACAAGTAAATTCCCTCTAGAGTCCTTGGTGGTGTCATGATCCTGTTCTCTCGGGTGATGTTTGTTCTACTGGGTGACCTTTTATATTTCGAGAACTACCTATATATAGGGGGTGGATGGCATTTCATTCCACTATCCACTTCCATTTCTAGCATGATCCTCCGGATTCCTTGTCACAAGACCTTGATATGAACCCTGATCGTGAGCCTTGTCTATGAGTCTATGTCATGTGTCCTAATTGAGAGCCTTGCTCTTACACAATGTTTCTTCCTACTCAAACACTCATTTGTCTCAATTGCAGACTAATATTCAGTAATTCATTAAAATTAGGCAGTTTTCCTGAGTAATTTGTAAGTTTTGTTGGATCAGCCTCTCGATTGATTCATGTGACCATGTATAGGTCACACGATCATCATCCTCCAAGGATTTAATTTGATGTGATTGGGGCCTCTAAGGGTTTATGCACCCCACGCGTCTTCTGGTGATTAGGTGGTTCGCGAACTTGTTGATTTGGATTGTGAACCTTGTTTATGTCATGTGATGCACATGATGTTATTGGGTCTTTTCATGTCTTTTTCCTTGTCTGTATTTATATTCCTTATATTACATGTTCCACTTGATTATTTTTCAAATGGATTTTGAATCCCACCATGGTTCCTTAGCTACATCTAATTAGTGGGCCATTATTGTCAGGAATCGCAATGCTGATCCTAGCTATCGTGTGTGAACCATACTCACAATATCATTTTTCTTTACAATTTGGTTTTTTTTCATAGGGTTTCCCCAATTATGTTTTCATGTGTATATGTGTTAATCCATCCTGGTGTCATATGCCAAATTTGGATGATTCTATCTCATGAAAACACAAGGGCTGTGAATATATTCCAGCCTGTCGATGCTCCTACTTACCTCACCCAGTATTATGCTTGGGCTTGGATGATGGATTATTCAGAATATGTTTTGGGATAGCTGGTATGTCTTGTAAAAAATCCTCTTGCATTTTAAATTCCTCTATCCAAAAAATCTAGGGATCTAATTGTCGATTTGGGTGAGGAATCATGGAAACGACTTCACTCGGATGACAGTTTTTCGGAAAATGGACCGGATTATATTCTAGAGATTAGTCCTTCCATACAGAATATGGATGATTCTTATGTTGAAAGTTGGTGTATGAGGACTCCTCTCCTATTTCATCATTTATTTTACTAGTTGGCTATCCTTGTTCCATAACTACTTCATCAGCTGCTGAGATTCAGTCACATCATAGGTTTTATTGGGAGCGTATCCAGACCTTGATTACTATGACCCCTATAGAGATATTCTATCATCAAGGGGAGTGGCTTCCCTAATTATTCCATTATATGAGGGAAGATAGTTTTCATCAGAAACCTCTATTCGAACATATTCAATAGATCATCCTGACCTGGAGATACTTAGTTGTACAGGAGGGGAGCTTGCATGATTTTTTAAATGAGGCCTCTCTTGATGATCAATTTAAAGATATGATAGAGGCACTGAAGAAGGGTCATTAGCTATCGATATAATTACAAACCCAGATGGTTTCTTAGATGGTGTAGATATGGAGTTATAAAGAGATGATTGCTCAACTAAAGTCTAACCTTTTGACATCATCAACTTCATTGACCACTGATTAATGGAGGGTTTAGGAGATGAATAATCTAGTTGAAATTCTTCATCATGTGGCAGAGTTGGAGGAAGTGGGGAGGGCAAGACTTCAATGCTCAATTAATGCATCCTATTAAACCCATGCGGATCTCTCTAAATTTTTTGTTCATTTTTTTTGTAATTCAGTTTTCATACATTGTATCTCATACCTTATCACGACATCCAATTTTTTATTGGGGTTTCTATAGAGACTCTAAAATGTGGAGATCCTCCCTCCTTTACATACTCTAAATGGATGAGTTTTTCTTACTCATAATGTTTTTATTTTTATGTTGCATTGTGATTTGGTTTCATTAGGAGTTGTTATATATTCCCATCTACATCATTATGATATATTAGCATTAATGTTTGATGTGAAAAGAAATCATCAGGGAAGAAGATATGTCTTGAAGTATGATTAATTTTCATAGATATGGAAAGCTAATTGACCATGATAGGGTTGTATAGTAGGCCTCATAACAACTATCATATTCTTTAGATTAGGTTCTTTAGGTTAGACTATCTGCTGATTTAGATTAGGTTCCCAAGCTCAGACCATCTGTTGCTTTATTTTAGGGTCTCTAGCTTGGACCATATGTTACGTTAGTTTAGGGTCTTTAACTCATAACTTTATGGAATATGGGGTTGAAATACCAGATATTATTCAAAACACTATGAGGTACTGAGTTCCTCCATGTTACCGAAAGGTCTCATGATGATCGGAGTTCCTCATACGCAAAGGGGTAGATGCCTTTAACTAGTGGGTTGAGTCCCTTATGCGATTGTAGCTTGACCAAGTAAACTTGATCTCCAATTTTTTTTCAATGTCTATAGAAGATATTTGGAATAATATAGTTGATAGTGAAATTCTAGGTAAGCTAGGCCCACTTGGGTAGTTGGGATGTGAGTGATGTCAATCACAACCTAAAATCTTAACCCAAGTGATATAGAATGGTGTAGACATTCTGAGTATGTCCCTTGACCCTATGGGGTGTGAAGTTCCACCATAGTGTTGTTGAGGCTTAGAAGGATTATGGTACCATTTATATTGGGACAATATGTCCCCAGTAAGTGGGTCTGGTCCCTTCTATGTCAGTAGCATGGCCAATTGAAGAGACATTTTTTCCTTTCCAGGGGCAATAAAATATTTAAAATGGATAAAACATTGAGATGATGAAATTGGGTATGGAAAGAAGGCTATCCATGAAGGGTTATAGGATCCTAGGGAAACATAGATATTAACCGAATAGATAAATCCCTACACCTTGTGGTTTCGAATCTTGAGGTGTAAGCCATAAAAAAGTTTCAATAATGAAGGTTCTCATTCTGTCTTTGAGAATGGGTACAAAACAAGGTGATGAAACATTGAGGATATCATATTTTCTTAGATTGTCTAATATGGAGACTATAAATCATAGTCCAAAGTGATCAATTCATGTGGAAGGTATGGGATAGTCATTGAGGGGATACCTATAACACAACGGGGTGAGGGTTTTCACATTGGTGACATCAGGCTCACAAGAATCAAAAAACTCTTTATGTCGGGCCAAGATGTCTATGGTTGGTGGGTGTGATCCCTCACGTCAATGTCATTGAAAAACAAAGATATATCTTATCCTATTTAGGGGTAATGAATGATTTGTGACAACTAGGTATGCTTTAGATCATGAAGTGGGATATATGAAAATGTTAAGATCCGAGAGGGGTTCAAGCACCCTAAAAGTGGTGCCACCACCTATAAAACATATTCTCATGGAGAGGAGATGTGGTGAATCATTGCACACATTTTTTCCTAGACCAAGGGGTATAGTGAGCATAGATAGGATTTTACTAGGGATACAAAGTAGAACCTACAAGCTTTATGCATCATTTTTTGTACCCAGAATTTTCATAAACTCTTGAGATTATGAGTTTAATGGGATATTACTCAAATTTTTCTTAGGTCTCCCATTCTGGGGTTTCAACCTGACGAGTTTTGTATCTGTTTCATTTGTAGTTTAGGGTGTTTTGACTTGGACCATTATGTTCTAGAGTTTAAGGTCGTACCACTTTCATTGTGGTGTGATTAGTTTAAGGAAATTCCACCTAGACCTAGTGTGGGGATGTTACACAAGAGGCTCATTAGGATACCTAGTGTCAAAAGTACTCCAAATCCATCTGAGTGGGTGGTAGAGATGTTGTAAATAATGTATCATGGTTCTCATGTCATGAGTGATGATAAGGGAAAATAATTCATGGGATAGATGGGGTGTTGGGTTCCACCATGGTGGAATCAATCTCATAAGAATCATAAATCCCTTTATACTAGGACAAGATGTCTTTGGTTGGTGGGTTTGTTCCATCACATCTGTATCATGTCTAATCAGAGAGGTCTTTTTCTTTTCCAAGGGTAGTAAAATTTTTGTGATACAGAGAGACACTTGAGACATGAAGTGTGGAATGTGGATTGAGGTTATCAAAAAGATAATGTAAGCACTCTATTCTCTGGTTGGTCAGGGTAAGGCTCTTGTGCTCCTTCAATAAAAAGGGGGATGGATTATGACCTATATAGTTAATCAGCATGTAGTGGGGATGTAATTACGTGTTGTTTAAATTCATGCATTAAGGACTTACATCCATTTGGTTTTAATTTCATGTGGTAAGGATGTGGGAAATGACGTGAATTAATAGGGATATTGAAGTTGGGCATAATAGTGGAGTTTTGGGATTCACTATGTATCTCATGAGGATGTGAATCAAACCACACGTAGTTCTAGAACGTCCATGTAGTTTAATTCCATTTAGAAAGGACATATTTCCATGCAGTTTAACATCATGTGGAAAGGAAAAAGGTGGGATAATGATGTCCCAAAGGGGATGTGCATGGCGTGATAAAGAAAACCAAGCATGAATGAGGACCAATGAGATCCACACCAGGACATGCATCTATAAAAGGGGCTCATGACAAGAGGCTAGAAAGAAGGAAGGATTTGTGGTACCTAGGAATATACCCAATGACTAAATGTTCTATCATTCCTAGGAATCCCATAAGGATGGGAATTAAGCCATGAGTAGTTCTAGATGGACCGTGTAGTTTAGCATCTTTCTGTAAGGATATGGGTGACCCGGTGTGATTGGTGGTGGATATCACAGATTGATAAAGTTGTATTTCATGTGGTAAGGAAATTGGATACCCTTTATTTCCTTGTATGAGTTCATCCCAAGCAGTCATGCCTTGTTTTTTGTAGTGAAAACCTTACCGAAATTCCTACGCATGCGTCAGCTATGCTCAGTGCAAGAAAAAAGAAATGAAAAGGGTATCATTCACCATTTAGAGTAAATAGAGGATAAGATAAGAATATTTTATGTATTTTGGTCGATGGTCCATGTTATAGGATCAATGAATCCCTACATATCTCATTGAAAATGAGAATCAATTCGTACGTAGTTTCTAGAGAAGGAGATACTCAATGTAGGTTTGGCCCATATGTAGAGGTTTTCGTTATATACTATTTATAGTTGCAACTTAGCCGAGGATTGGAGATCCAGGTGTCACTAAGTATCAAGTGACGATAAGAATAAAACTACATGTAGTTCATAGAGAACCAAGTGGTTTAACGTCACGCGGTATGGAAAAATATGGGACATACACCATTGTGGATTCCCTTTTCCTAGCATCTACAAGATGTATTTCATGAAAAATATCACATTAGTGGGTGGTGTGAAATTCCCCCCATCCATGGTGGATAGTGAATAGGCCCCATTATGATAGACCTTATGTATGATGTAAGGTCCCTCCCACTTGAGTTCCAGCTTCGGGGGGCTTCATCCCTGATATCATTGTTGTTCTAAGAGCTAGTACTAGTTCTTCTTGGATGAATGAATGGGGGTGAAACTTTTTATTGAACACTCATTATATTCGATTCTGGTGGATCTTGAGATTGTATAGTGTGCACAACCTCTTTTCATTTAGTCCCTCTAACTCATCCAGCCATTTTTGAACTTGTTCATCATCTGAGAGTTTCCCACAAATGACTATTCAGAGTGAGGGAAGATAGAACTCTATGGGTAACACTGACTCAGTCCCGTAAACCAGTGAGTATGGTGTTTCTTGTGTAGCAGTATGTGTAATGGTACAGTAGACCCATAGATTAGGGAGGAGTTTTTCTGACTAGGAAATCTCATCCTTGATCACCATCTTCTAGTGTATATTTGATAGGGTCTTATTGAAGGCCTCTATTTCTCCCTTTTTTAATGCAGGATAGTGAGATGAGTGATTGGATTTGATTTTATACTCCTGGTAAAGATTCTTCAAATATGCATAACAGAATTTGGTTCCATTTTCCATCAATATCATGTGAGGAAATTAGAACCTAGTGATGATATGTGACTTTACAAATTTGATGATATTCTTCATTCTGACTTCCTTGAGGGGTATCACCACATCCCATTAAGAAAATAATTTGGTAGTAGTAAGTATGTACTTGAACTGATTTGGAGTGGATGGGGGATATTACTCCACAACATCCATCCCCCAAATGACGAATGGTCAAGAATATCGGGTTGTATGCAACAAATCTGGAGGCCGATGGATGAAGATTTCATGAATCTGGCATTCATGAAATTTCCTATAGAATTACACATTGTCCTATATCAAGGTATTCTAGTAATATCCCAACCTTCTAATCTAGTGGGATATCCTGATTCCAGATAGGTGGGAACCGCATGAGCCTACTTCTAATTCTTCCATGATGGCGAGAACTTCCCCCTATGCTATTCACCTAAGGATAATTCCATATAATCCATGCTTGTATATGATTTTCTTGTCATTTCAGCCATCCTGCAAGGTGAAGTTTGCTTCCTTGCACCAAATCTGTTCCTTTCTAGCACGATCTATTGGGAGAGTCCCATCCTAAAGATAACTGATTACGGGAACCATCCATCTAGGGTTTCTCACTGGTTCATCCTACTCTGGGTGGAAATAACCTAATTAATCTCATTCATATCACTTAAAAATATCAATGACAACATTTTTTGATGTGATATGCAAAAGTTTGACTCCTCCTGGTCAGGGTCGGCGAAGATGGAGGCTACATTATCCAGTGTGTCGGCACGATCATTTTTTGATTGGGGGATATGATATAGTGTGGTCTCAAAGGGGAACACCACCATCAATCCTATGATATATCTATTGAGGGGTCCACTTCTTCCTTCTTTATGGAATATTCACTGATCATCTTCTTTATCACTAGTTCTGAATCCCCTTTAATGTTTGGTAGGCTTTGTGCAACTATATAGCTAGTTCCAACCAGGATGTGATGTCTTGATACTCAGCCTCATTATTCGTGAATCCTTCGGACAATAAGAAAGAGTATAGATGTACTACTTTTTCTGGAGAGACAAATATAATCCCCAGAACAACCCAGTTGAGCTTCAGGTTTTCCATTCTTGTGTCGATAGGACTCAAGGAGGTTAATTCAAAATACATCTCCCATGTCTAGGGTGTGTCGTGGTAATAGAATACCTCTTCATTGGGGAGATTGATGTCCTCTGGTTTATTTTCTAGAGAGGGATGTGCAACCAATAAGCCATCCATATCTTGTCCTTTTAGTGACTTATGGTATATGAACCAGATGTCATACAACTATAGAATGACTGCCCATTGATCTAGAAACCTAGTCAACATAGGGAGGCCAAGGATGTAGTTGAGTGGGTCAATACGATAGACCAGGTGGAACTCATGGTGATGTAGGTAATGAATTATTTGTTTCACTACAAATATGATCAAAAGACAGTTATTTTCAACATCAGAATATATGGTCTTGGTACCCAACATAGTTCGGCTGGAGTAATAAAGACTATTCTCACTCCCGACGTCATTCTTCTATATGATTAGGGTGCCTAGTGAGCATTCTATGATGGCCACATATAATATTAGTGGCTTCTCTTTCATTAGAGGAATCAAAAGTGGTGGGTATAGTATGTATTTCTTGAGGTTTTCAAAGGCTTTTTGACACTCATCGTCTTATTGGTAGGTGAATAACTTCTTCATTAGCCTTGTGAAGGGTAGATATTTTCTGGCCATATTGGAATGAATCAGTGAATGCAGGCAAGGTTCCCTTTGAGTCCCCATATATCATTAATTTTCGTAGGGGTGACACTTCTAGGATAACAGTAGTCTTCTCCAGTTCCACCTCAATACTGTGGTGGCATACCAAAAAACAAAGGAATTTTCAAGATGCTACCCCAAAAGAGCACTTTAGCGGATTCATATTCATATTTTGTTATCACAACTTATCAACGATTTTTTAGTGATCCACAATGTGATTAAATCACTTTCAATATTTTATGACCTTCTCATCGAAATAACACTCAGATACCCTTCCCATGAACTATGTAATGATTCGATGCATGGGGCACTAATATGTGGAACCATCATTCTTTAATATGATGGGAATGACCTAGTAGCAGATGTTCCCCTAAGGCACCCATAAGGAGGTGGCTTCTTCATCCTCAGTGAAAATCTTGGTTTTATTATACCTTGAATACCCATCCATAAAGTAAATTTCTTGGAAGCTTTCAGTCATATCAATCAATAGTTCTGTGATTGGAAATGGGAAATCATCCTTCAAGAAATGATGATTAAGGTCTCCTAAATCAATTTATGCCCTAATCTACACATTATGTTTCTTGAAGGGGATGATGTTGAAAATCTATTTTGGGTATTTCAATTCTCTGTCAATGTTTTCTTTGATCAACTTATCGACTTATGCCTCCACATTTGTAGCATGAGAGGGGTGCATTCTCCTCGCCACCTGCTTGAAGCCCTGATGTTATTTGGGTTGTCCGAGATGGTGTGTAGCCACATCTTGATTCAATTTAATCATTTATGTATAGTTCCAAGAAAATACATATTGATGTTTATTTAAGAATGTGATATACGTCTCCTACTCTCCGGGAGGAATGGTAGTGTTAATCAAGGTATTTTTTGGGTCTTCTTCTCTCCCCAGGTTTATTTTTCAGAGCTCTTCTATGGTGGTGGAAACACCTCCCTTGAATGATGAAGGGGAATTTATGATATCATCCTCATATTCTTCCATTTATATGTATGTAGGAAAAATTATGGATGAGGATGGTAGTTTGGGGGCCTCTATGTTACTATCAGTGTGAGGGATGTCATCATAATAAATGGAATCATCTCTTGTCATTTTAGTCGTGGAAGAGAGATGTTGAAGATTATTTTTGCTGAGAAAATGAGATGTGGGGACCTCTAGGACTAGGTCTTCTATTTTTATCAAGTTTATGGGGATCAGGTAATCCTCATTGAACATGCTCCATATATATACAGCGGTGGTCCCCAAACCATTGAGTTATGAAACATGTACAACATCATCTTCCAATAGTTGTTTACCTCCCTTATTATAAAATTATTCTTCAGTATATATGGATCCATAAGTCTCAAAGGGTGCATCCTCATCATGAATTATTCCATCCCTTCCATTGACGGGGTACCTTAAAAATTGATGGAATTTTGATTGTACCATTGTGTGTCTATGGAGTGAGGTTCTTCCAAGAAAGACATTATATGTGGTGTCTTATTGGATGACCATGAACTTTTCCCAAGATGTGAGATATCCAAATTGGTTCTCTAGATTAATCTTCTCGAGGCTCCACTGCTCACGCTTATCATACCCCATGAGGGTCAGCTTCGTAGGGGACATAACCACTTCATTATTCCCTAGACATCGAAGAGTTTGGGTCAGGATGAGATGATAACAAATCCATTATCGATCAGCACCCTTTGTACATTGATGTTATTGAGTGTTCTTGACAAGTAAAGGGGTCCAATGTGTCACTATATAGACTCCTCCATATCTTTATTAGTGAATTATATGGCTACATAAAATCCTAGGGACATGGTCTTCACTCGGTAGACCTCGGCTGCAATGACATCTGTCTCAAACTCCAATATTCATTACAGATATTCAACAATTTCCTACCTAATTTTTCTTGAAATATCAAACGCATCAAGGATTGATATCTTTGTTGGGACTGCAACTAACTATTTCAAAACATCATACTTCTGCACCAAAGGGCATTTCATACTAATATGGGGTTATTCTGGGGTGTGTAGCTAGGGAACTAGATCAGATGAGGTTGATTGACCCAAGGCTTTCTTAGAGGTCATGGGAGTAGCCTCTTCTAGTGTAAAAGGCTACGTTGGCCTTCCATGTTTCCTAGGTTGATCATGTTGAAACCCCTCCAAGCGGTCATGCAAGATAATTAGGTGTGAGGAACTACAGGAGGGCTCTGAGGCACCTCTCTAATTCCTTTGAGCCTACTGAAATTCTTTTCCATGACTCTCAACTTTATATGTGTCCTCTGTAGGGATACAACCAGGATACTAACTCCATCCATATATGTGTTATCCCATATATCCCCGTCTACGGCGCATGCACCCCATGTTCCCCTTTTATATGCGGGAAAACCATATTGGGTGGTATTCACATCATCAGAGACAGTATTAATAAAGTTAATTGTGTTGAAAGAACCTAATATGAACTCTTCATATGATGAGTATTCCGTTTGGCGGGGTGATTCCCATGTTGTAAATGTTGTAGGGAAGTAATCCACAAGAGTTAGAGACTACATTGGATCAGAATGTGACTCTTTATCTTTTGTTTATTCATAATTACAGGGGTCATGCCCACCCATGGGAGGCATATAAGACTTATCCTTTTTTGGTAATTGGAGATTTTTTGAGTTTTCAAAACTATGCCTTTAGGGTTTCAAGAGATCGATCAACTATTTTATGAGTCATCCATTTTTCAAACTTCTATTCTTTCCTTGTATTAACTTTCTTCCATCCTTCCTTTTACTCTGACCAAAAAATGGTTATGAAAAAACATTGTTCTAAAGGGTTTTCTAATATTACATGTCCAAAGTCGACTATTTCTTGAAGGATATCATTAAAGATGAAAAAATTCTGGATATTTTTACCCATCCTTATATGGAAAGGGAAGTAATTGGGATGATCAGTGAGCTTGACTTAATCAGGATTCTTGGTTTGCAGAAGCATGTGTGGGTTATTGTCCATGGATTCCAATAATTATCCTGGTAAATTCTCATTTCGGAAGGATTACAACTTGTACATCCATTCCTCAAATCCAGGTCAACCCGAGTTTCACTTTTCTTCCATCTGAGGGCAGTTATGTGGCTGTTGTCAGTCAGTAGGAGGTTATAGTCGATTCAATGCTTTCCTTGGTGCATGAATAGTAGTGGGATTGAGGATGATAGGTACATCTTCTGCTCTTCCTGGATTTTTACCTTGTGTTGTGGTTGGGAGCTAAGACTTGGATCGGGTTCACTGAATAGACTCTTCAAGATGTTGCGCTATTTTAGTGAACTCTCAAAAACTGCTTAGATATTTCGTTGGGATTATGGGTGTATGTATCTCATCCCTGAGATTTTTAGCACAGACCATCAGTAATTGTTCCTGTGAGATAGGTATGTTGAGCGAATAGTTCAGACACTTCCACCTGGGTATGAAGTCAGACACCCTCTCATTCTCACACTACTTTTTGTTTATGATGTTGAAGATCGTTTTTCTTACTCAATGTTGAAATGAACTATTAATAGAACTGAAGACAATGGAATTACCATCCCATTATAGATCTTGTGGGAAGAATACTATACTAGATGATGGTTGGACTTGTCAGCATCTGTATGAAACACCTTATCTTGTTCACCTTCTACTGATCTTGAGGGCCCATCATCAGTATGAATCGAGACACAAACTGTGTGAGATGCTGCTCAGGATAGCCTGCACCATTGAAGGTGGAAAAGGTAGGATTTTCGATGTTGGGTGTTGGTGGGGTATCATCTATCAATTCAGAATATGGATTCTTCCCAGGATACACTGGAATGTGTCACCCTTCATGGATTCCATTCATGTATCCAGGGATTCAATGGTATTGAGAAACTCCTAGGGCACTACTTTTTTTTGCCTCCTTTCGTCTGTAAGGAGAGGTTGGGGACCGATGACGTAGCCCCACTTTCATCTCCCATTGATCCTTGATTTTTCCTTTTAGGTAAGAGTTTCCCTAGTGAGGGAGAGGTTGTCTCTAAAATTGAGGTAAGTCTATATCATTCTCGGATTCCTCATTTGTATGAATGGGTTGTCTAGACACTACGCCAATCTGGTACTCAAGTGCTTCTTTGGTTTGTGGATCAATAATAGGAGGGATAATATTCTCCTTTGAATGGAGCTGATACATAGTGGGAATATTTCCCATGAATAGATCCTCATTTATCTTCCAAAGAGCTCGTATCTCACTCTCGTATTTTGAAACTTTCTCTTATGAATATAGAATCCAAGATGCAGTTTCTTCATTCCCTTTATTTTTGGAGATATAATGATGATGAGGTGGAAAATAATTATTTAGTGGCACCAAATTTTGGATCCTTCTCTGGTTCCTAGTGCATGAAACCTCATTTGTTGTGTCAACACCACCCTATTCCAGTGGTATGTTTTCAAGGCCTCATCCTTTTATGTTTGGATCTTGATCCATGTCCACCACATTGGTAGTGACGATGTTAACAAAGGCGTATCGAGCAATCATGGATGTTCCATTACATCCTACATTGAAATCCAGTTCTTCACGGATTTCATTAGGGTTGTTATTTGAACCCTTTTCCTTATTGGTTCATTTCATATTATGACCCTAGTAGGGCCTAATTTCCTTCACTGTACATACCTCTCCTCTTGGTTCAGGAATGGCGGCCCTGAGGTAATTTTTGTTCAGGGTTTTCAAACGAGTGAAAACTGATAGAGGTTTTTCTTGCGATGGGAGGATCTGGTGGGACACTAACCATTGATCACTTCCTCCTAACCTAGATAACACTAATTCACTCTATGGTTCTGATGATGATGAAAATTCACCCATCCCAATGGGTTGGGGTTTATCTGGGGTTGCTATTTGGAACGAATATGTAACATCCCCTAGACTATTGGGGTAGAGGTGATCAAGATTCACCATTGATGCCTCGTATTCCCTTTCAATTGATAGTTATTTTGATTCATATTCTTGAGATATAAATTCCCCCATCCCTATGGGTTTGGTTTTTCCTGTGATTGCAACAAGAACGTCATGAATTTTCTTGGGAACTGACGAATTGAGGGTTGGAGCTAGTGGAAAATGTTCTTCTGGATCAGGGTGTAGAGTCCACTCCTAGAAATCTACTATGGAAGCTAATTCTACAGTATATATGATGTGGCTCAATTATTATTGTGTGAGAGTTGGGTGTGATGACATCCTGTGAGGAGGAGCGTTCCTTGCAAGAAGTTTTCTGGGTGATAGCAACTTCTATTTCTAGGTTTGTAACATCATTCTATTATCATTAGGAGCGTAGTTTGATGAATTAATGGCTATCCTCTCTCCCTACCTGTGATGCCTAGGCATCTCTAAAGTGGTGGAATTCAGTTTTAGTGACTAACTGGCCCGGGCATTATCATTTCACATGATCTCATTGAAGGATATAACATTAAAAGATGTCATGTCTTAGGGAATCTACTCTTCTAGGGTAGAGACAAAGTGTAATGCTATATAAAACCCCCATTCTCAAATTTAGACACCTAAAATGGTTTTGGAGATTAGTTGTCGAAGTGTTATGATGTTATGGTGGAAAGCATGTTGCAAATTTTTGTGGTTCTTTTCTAGTTTTGGATCCCGATCCATAGAGATAGTAGCTAGTTCGACCTGGAGACAGAGTATCCTGATGGTTTGAAGGTGACACTCATATCCCAGATAAGGGAGTTATTGACCCTTCATCCACTGATGTGTGTCCCATATATTTCGATGTAGATAAGTAATTCACTCCCAATCTATCTTATCAAGGATCTCATATCTAGAAGTAGCAAGGGGATAGAAAAATATGGGGAGGTTTTTTTTGTCTGACACTCTTCATATGTTAATGTCAACATCATTTTTATTTACTTTATTGAGTCTTTTTAGACCAAAGATTATGGATATGATGGTCTCCTTCTGATGTGAAAATAGGTTTTATGGATTCTTATGACATCCCACCTTCTTATTACATATAATTTCATTAAATTAAAAACAGAGGATCTTTAATGTTTAGTGTCTTGGAAAAAAGGAAAATAATACATGAAAATATAAAAAATTATATTAATACCATTTAAAAGAATCTTAAAAAGTTTATCATATGTAAAATTACTACATCTCATAACTTGGATACATACATCAAAGGAAAGGGTGATCAGAAGGTTCAGTAATGAAAATAAGGGAAATAGTTTACATGTGAACTTGAGCGATATCAATAAAAACATAGGGACAAAGAACCACATCATAATACCAAAAACATTAAACATAACAAGAAAATGTTTCTAAAACATTTAATTTATTCATTCATAAGAATATCACCAAGGTCCATCCTCAAGGTGTCAGAAAAATTACCATGGTTATTCACCAAGGAATCATAAAAAATACCATGGTTATTCACCAAGGTATAATAAGACTTCTCATATCTAGAGATTAATTTCTTTATACAATGAATTAGAGCACTATCAGGGAGAACCCCTAATATTTCTTTATTTTCATTTGAGGAACATATCATAATAAAACATTTCTTAAATAACCCAAATAGAATAAAATAATTGTGTTTCATATCAAAATTAGGATGTTTTAAAAAGTGCTTAAAACATGATCATTATTTCATTTATAACCCCTGGAAATGTAATGAGGGTTTTATGTATGCCAATTATATAATCAAATGTATCATGTTTATGTCTTGATGAATACCCCTAGAAATGAAATTGGTTTGGGTATACACATAAATAAAATTAGAGTATTTTTTGAGAAAAAGAGAGAGATTTTGAGATGAACATTTTACAGCATAACGACTATATAACATGGTTTAATAAAACATTAAAAAGAGATAATACAATGGTATAACATACATAAATTAATCATAACACATTATAGGGACAAAATAAAATTGAAATAATAACATGTTATGGAAACTTTAAAGTTATAAAATATAAAAGTTAACTTGAATGTAAAAAATGGAGTTCAGAATTCCCATAAGAAAATTCTGCAGCCTAACGACATTGCTTAAAATTCAGAAAAATCAGTTGATGAAAGTGGAAAGGGTCTCTCATCATTTGTACATAAAATCTAAATCAATAAGGGTATATAAGAAAAAACCCCAACATAATAAAATGGAAACTACAAGACATAACACAAACGAACTCTTGACTAAAAGAAGAGGGTAAAGGTTCCCTTACCTTGAAAAGTAACTTTAAAAACTCGAAGTTTGGGACCTTGGGGGGGGGGGCTTGTGGTCACCCTTTGAGAATTATTAGTGAGTTAAAAGGATCATATATTTTTTGAGGATAAATTTGGAATGAATGGAATAAAAGAATGTGTTGGTATTTACAACAAAAGTGAGGGAATATTTTATTAATTTCCATGGGACACCTCATTAGTTGTATTTACAAATCCATGGGATTTCCCGTGGTATTTGAAAATGATATTGGCCACTTGGTACACCTCATAAAATATTTTATTTTATATAAGTTGACCATAATTATTGTATCATTATTACATCATTTAGGATGTCCTTAAACACACAGAAACTGAAAACAATATTCTTACTATTCACTAAAATCAAAACATTTTATAAAAATCTCATAAATTCACCCTAACCAAATATCAATTCTCTAAATTCAAAAATGAACTCTATTTTATTAAACTAATTTTCTAATTATGAGATATTTAATTTTTAATTAAAAATATTATTTACTCGAAAAAATACAAATACTTAACTTATAATTTCTGAAACAATTATTTACTTATGCTATTAATCACATTACCAATCAAGATGCCTAAATTATAATTATAATTTTTAATTTATGTGACTATTCCATTGGTCACATTACTATTCATTAGGGTAATATTATCATTCACCAAGAATTAAGTTGATCTTATTAGAATCTAAATTTCTTACTAATTACAATTGTAGAAGACCATTTTTTGAAAGTCATTTCACATTATTAATTATTTAAAGTATAAAAAAATATTTTAAAATACCTTTTCTCCCAACATTCATCAATAATATGGAACTTTTAAAAATTCATCCTATATTTATTTTCACATTTTAAATTCAAATATTTTACCATAATAATAAAAAAGAATTTTATTTATACAAAAAGATTACACAAAGTAACTGAGGCCTCATTACATATCCCTTTATAACACCTGCATATAACATAAGAGTAAGGTGTGAAATAGTGTTATAATCTTGGGGATACTTGGAAAAAATTTCTTGACTTGTGATTTCTATCAGCTTGAACTTCTCCCAAAGGAAATTACATTTAAGCATAATATGTTGGAGCTCGGCTTGGGCTTGTCCCAGAGCAAATCCTATTGATGATACCTCCTTCCCAAGATCTTTTATATGGGATTTATATGTCCCATGTATGCCGAATGAGGCCATTGAATCTTATTTCTATATTAATTAACCATGATCATTTATATTTATAAATAATTTTCATAATGTTAAGAGTATAGTTTCTAATGGTCATATTGACCAACAGTCATATAACAGTCAAAACCCAACTGTATCATTTTAATTATACTCACTTAATTTATTAAAGGGTATAGTTTTATTGAGTAAAAAATAAAAAACACCCAAAATCAGAAAAAAAAAATATTATTCAAAAGTTCTAGTCATGACATTATTACCCCCTTAAAAAAATTTGTCCCCAAAATTTCAACTCATACCCTCTAAAGATAAATGGTGTGGTTAATTCTGCCTCAGAGACTCCTCTAGCTCCCACGCGGCTTCTTCACATTTTTGGTTCCTCCATAACACCTTAACAAGGAATGTAGTCTTGTAGTGTAGATCCTTGTCTCTATGATCCAAGATCTCCATAGACTGCTCCTCATAAGGGAGTTCATGTTCTAGTTTTACCACCTCTGGATTTAGTACATGTGAAGGGCCAGGTATGTACATCCTCAAGGGAGAAACATGGAAGACATCATGAACTTGTGCATGATTTGGAGGAAGTGCAAGATGATAGGCCACGGCTCCTACGTGATCACGGATTTCATAGAGGCCAATGTACCTAGGGATGAGCTTCTATTTCTTCCCAAACCTCATGACTCTCTTCTAAGGTGATATTTGAAAAAATAATTTGTCACCAACATGAATCTCCATGTCCCTTCAACGGTTGTCAGTATAGTACTTTTTTTGACTCTGAGCAGCCTTAATGTGTTGTTGGATTGCATGATCCTTTTCTGTCATATCTTACACAAGATTAGGCCCAATAATCTTTCTCTCACCATCTTCATCTCGAAAATATGAGTTTTACATCACTTCCCATATAGGGCTTCATAGGGTGATACTTGAATGCTCAAATGGAAACTATTATTTTAAGAGAACTCATTTAATGGGGTATGTTGATCCCATACACTCTTAAATTTCATTTATCACATTCTCATCATTTCTTCAAGTGTTTGAATGGTCCATTTAGATTAGTCAGTATTTTGGGGGTGATATGCCACACTAAAATTCAATTTGGTACTCAGAGAATGATTAAGACTTCTCCAGAATTTTGAAGTGAACCTTGGATCATGATCAGATATGATAGAAATTGGAACTCTTGGTAGCCTTACCACTTATATCACATAAATCCATGTAATTTGATCAAAGTGAAATATTCTCAAATAGAGATAAAATGGGCAGTCTTTGTGAGACGGTCCACTATAACCCATATCACATTGTTTAATTTTGATGTTCTGGGGAGACCAGTGAAAATTTCCATAGTGATATTTTTCCACTTCCATTCTGTTATGGGTAGAGCTTGTAATACCCCTTTGGGAAGTTGTCACTCTGCCTTCACATACTGATAGATCAGGAACCCCATAGTGTAGTCAATAATCTCCCTATTCATATTATCCCACAAAAAATTATCAAAAATATTATTATACATTTTCATGATTCTCGAATGTATAGTGAAAATAGATATATGATCTTCAGCCATCATCACTGTATTTATTTCTGAAATAGATGGAATGCATAGTCTTGTACTAAATTTGAGTACACCTTCTGGATCAATGTTGAACTCAATAAACTTCCCATCCATCAGTACCTCCAACTTCTTTTGTATCAGTGGATCTTCTTTCTGAGACATCTTGATCTAATCTTGTAATGATGGTGAGAAATCAATTGTGATAGAGTTTATGATGTCTTTTACTTTAAATTCCCATGTCTATTTTCACTCGATCTTGGACTAAGGGAACTCTTTAAATCTTCATCATTGAGAGAACAACTCGGTCTTTCCTACTTAATGCATAAGAGACTTTGTTTTCTCTTCCAGGATGATAATGAATTGAATAATAATACTCTTTAAGAAGTTACATTCATCACCTCTATCTCATGTTATATATCTTTTGTGTGAAAATATACTTTAAACTTTGATGGTCTGTTTATATATCACATTTCTCCCCATAAAGATAGTGCCTCTATATCTTCATTGGAAAAAACAACCACAACCAGCCCAAGATCATGCATAGGATATTTCTACTCATGATTTATCAACTCTCAAGATGTATAAGAAATGACCTTTTAATTTTTCATGAGGAAGAACCCAAGCCCTTTTAGAGAAGCGTCACTAAAAATAATGAATCATTTTCCACTTCAGGGAAGTGTTAACACAGGTGCAGTAAACAAAATCTTATTCATCTCTTACAAATATTCCTCACACTCCATTATCAAGATGAACTTGACCCATTTTCAAGTTAACTTGGTTGATGGATTAGATATTTTAGGAATGTTTTCCAAAAACCTCCTATTATATTCTGATAATCCAAGGAAACTACGAATATCAGTTATTGATTTAGGGTGATGCCACTCCTTTACAACAATTATCTTTTTAGGGGGAATTATGATTCCTTCATTGGTTATAATGTTCCCCAAGAAAGAAAATTATCATAACCAAAATTCAAATTTACTGAACTTTCCAAAAATCCTCTCATTTCGTAGAGTTTTTAAAATAACCTTTAGATGATCCTCATGTTCCTCCGGAATTTTGTAATTTATAATAATATCATCAATAAAAATTGACACAAAGTTATCAAGGTAGTGCTTAAAGACTCTATTCATAAAATCCATAATTATATCATGACAATTAGTCATGCCAAAGGGTATAAAAACATACTCATAAGGAACATATATTTATCATAAGGTAGTTTTTGGAAAATCTTCCTTCTTCACCCTCAATAGATGATAACCAGATTGAAGATCAATCTCGGAGAAGAATTGAGCCCCACGAAGTTGGTCAAATAAGTCATAAATTCTTGGAAGAGGGTATTTGTTCTTCATTGTGATCACATTAAGTTCTCTATAATCAATGCATAGAAACATTTATCTATACTTATTCTTCATAAAGAGAACAGGTTCTCCCTAAAGAGACACACTCGTTCAGATAAACCCATTCTCTAAATGATCTTGTAATTGTTTCTTTAATTCCTCTAGTTCCACATTTTCCATCCTATATGGGTTCTTTGATATTAAATGAGATCTAGGTATGAGTTATATTGATAACTCTACCTCCCCTTCTGGGGGAGGTCCGAGCAACACCTCAGGAAATACGTCAATGTATTCCCAGATGATGGGGACATTTTCTATCCTTATACTCTAAATTCTTTATTCTTCTTAATTGATCAACTCCATAAAGAAGGATATAAGAGGTTATTTTAGAAAAATATGAGGTTGAGATATCTCTCCTCTGAAGATAACTGTAGGTTCCATTCAAAACATGGAAGATTTCCTAGCTTCTGTATTTTATCTTAGCATTAATCTTTGAGAGCCAGTCCATCCCTAGTATATTTTCAAATTCCAGCATGGGAGTGACTAC
Source organism: Viscum album (assembly GCA_963277665.1). Classification (NCBI taxonomy): domain Eukaryota; kingdom Viridiplantae; phylum Streptophyta; class Magnoliopsida; order Santalales; family Viscaceae; genus Viscum; species Viscum album. Next base: position 1,428,862,849 of record OY728140.1, on the reverse strand, counting down.
TAGATTTGAAATAATATTTTTCTCACTATAAAAGATCAATTTTTGAAAATCATTTCACATTAATAATTATTTAAAATATACAAATTTATTTCAAAATACCTTTTTTTCCCATATTCATCAATACTATGGAACTTCTATAAATTCATCCTATATTTATTTTGACATTTGAAATTCAAAAAAATACCATAATAAGAAATAAAAATTTTATTTATACAGAATGGTTACACAAAGTACCTAAGCCCTCGTAACATAGCCCCTTATAACACCAGTATAGGACCTAAGAGTAATGTGTGAAATGGTTTTAGAATCTTGGGGCGGCTCAGACAACATTTCCCGAGTGGTGACTTATATCTCCTTGAACTTCTCCCAAATGCGATTATGTTTAAGTAGAATATATGGAGCTCAGCTTGGGCTTTGTCCAGAGCAAAGCCCAGTGATTCTGTCTCCTTCTTAAGCTTTGACATATGGGCTTCGTACGAACCATGTCTATTGGATGAGGCCATTGAATCTTCTTTCGATATTTATTAACCATGATCATTTATGTTTATAAATAATATTTATAATATTAAGAGTATATTTTCCAACGACCATATTGGCCAATCGTCATTTATCAGTCAAAACCCAACTGTCGCATTTTAATTATACTCAATTATTTAATTAAAGGGCATAGTTTTGTTTAGTACAAAATAAAATAACACAAAAAATCAAGAATCAAATATTATTAAAAATTTCACATCGTTACAATGCTAATGGGGAACCACTGTAATGCCCTAACCCTAGTTACCCAGTTTCAGTGCGTTATTACATAACATTTTCATTATCAACTGAGATCATGTCTCAAAAGACCGATTAGTTTAGTATCCTTGGAAGTACTAGATACATATATATGTTTTAAATTACAGTATGAAAAGAAAAAAACAACATTGAGTCTCCATAGAAAATAGTCATATACCTTAGACTATCTCAGCAAGTTAGTCATAATATACTTCTTCACATCCTAGGAAAAATAAAATATAAGAAAGGGGTGAGCTCAGATGCTCAGTAAGGATAAAAATATGAAGAAAACATTCATAAATAAGCATAAAAGGTTAAGGTAATGTATAAGACTAAAACACAATCCTTTTAAACATAAACATTAGTATAATATGTCAAAGATAAATAAAATAATTCCATTTAATTATTTACAAGGATATTCTACTAGTCTAATAATCACATGTAATATCAATATCTAACTTCATAATTATGGAATGCATAATTCCAGACATCATAACCACATAGTCAAAGCCTCGTGTGAAGACTACAAATACAGTTTTGTCAAGGCCTTGTTCCAAGACACTAGTTTGTCTCATGAGACCTACCGATACATCAAGAAGCTATAGTAGGCTCCACTTCTCACTTACTAAGTCCAATTCATTCCTCATATAAAAAAGGTTGAAACAAAACATAAACATTCATATTAAAACTATAATATGAAATGTTAATACTTTATCCTTAAACCATGAATGGCCTAAAAATAACACATCCACTTTCAAACATATCAAAAAACCTTCAATACAATATTGAATATTTTATCATAATAAATCTACTCCAAATAAGTGTAAAATCCATCAAATAATGTTGACATAGATGAAATAAAATTATTTGAGGGAAATATATATTTATATTTTTAAATAATTTAAAATTCATGTAATTATAAAATAAAACATTTATTTTGATAATATTCTTATAAGCTTGTATGGGAAGATTCGAAGGTGTTATAACGGCGGAAAATAGTTGCACATGCCGTATAAGTTAAAAACATTCTTACCTTAATTTGTCGAAAAGGTCATAAAGTACCTTGTTTGGAAGGTGATGGAAAGATTCTTTTGAAAGAATTTTATAAAAAGTAAAACGAGGTTATAAATTACATTAACACATAGTCTAGTAAATAGTAAAAATGTTTTGAAATAAATCTTTAACAAACACGGATGTGTATGATAAAAAGGTCCTAGTACATACTTACATATAAACAACCTCGGATAATAAAGAGATTGTAAAATTAACGCTTACCTTGTAATATTCCTTGGTCAAGGGTATGTTAACCTCTTATATAATAGTTAAGTGATTGTTATTAAATTATACAAAAACTACACACTTAAATTTGATATCATATATGATCTTCTAATATTTCATTGTTAGTAATATTTATCTCATATCATTGTTTTGGGTGTTAACTGATTCGTTTCCCTTTATCTATTTTGTTATGTAAGTAATATTTTTTATGGATAAGATTTATTTGATTCATATCCATAATGATGTTATGTTCTTATACATTATTTTTAAATCATCAAATGAAAATTATTCTTGAATGGTTACGATGGGGAATGAATCTCATCCCGTTCGTGGAGATGATAATATATACGTAAACACGAGGGATAATATCATTCTATTAGTGGTCTAATAGTATGTAATTTGATGGTATATCATATATAAAGAATATATAAATTGTTATATTTATTATTTAGATTAATTATACTCATTATTATACCCATACAAATAATGAAGTGTTGAATAACAAATTACACCACGACGTGGAGACGGTAAGTCGTACGTACACACATATGGTGACTTTGTCATTCATTGGATGGATAGAATAATGAATATGGTTGTAAAATATTTATAATAACATAATAGTATGTATAAGGTACTATAGTTATTATTTGTGTATGGAACAACAAAGAAATAGGTAGTGGAAGAAGAAACGAACTTTGAAAGAGGTGATGAAATTATTTCCTCTTCTTCTGGTGCATCCTTTTTATTTTATCAAAAGGGCTTCATAGGTTTTATTTCTGATCAATTTCAGGCCTTTAGGATAAATTTAGGGTATTTGGGAGTATATTTTATTAGGGTTTGTAATAGCCAAACGGCTTTGGAAGTGTAAAATTAAGAGAAGGGGAAGTACTATTTTTTAAGAGAGGTGAGGGCCACTTTAGGAAAAGCATGAAATATTATTTTATTGTAAAATTATCTTCAGTTTATAATGGCCCCAAAAGGATTTATTTATAGTATAATGTGGTCTTGGGTAGAAAACCTCTCATCCAATATGTTTTATACATGTTTAATTCACCATATTAAACTTATCTTTTAGATTTAACTCTTAATTAAATAGTTTAACTTTTACCATGTCTTCTTGTATTATTATAATAAATGGTTAATAAACATACTATAAAAATTCAATAGAACACCTAGTGGTTCATTATTAAAATATATAACCTTACCTATGTCATTTGGTGGATCCTTATATTTTTATAAATATTATATTATTTAATAAAATAGTATATATTTTAAAAACTCATTTATGTCAATTTTGACACAATTTAGTATTTGGTTTTTGTGAAAGTCATAACAACTTTATCACTTCGAAAAAAATATATTTAATCAAATCTAACATCTCATATTAACCTATAAAATTCTTGTAATCATCAATAGTCTCAATTTTCATTTATTTTAATATTTATAATATTAATTATTTTAATCTTTCATTAATATAGTAATTATTTTATCTTCATTACGTCATAAATAAATATAATTATATGATGTATAAAAATTATAAATAAAATACCATGATGTAGGAAATCATTTTATCATTCAAATGAATATTTATAGTCTAATTGTTTTTATTTATACCCCTATATTATAAATGTTTTAGTTATTAAAATGTTAATTTAACACTTTTAACCCTTCTTTAAATAAAATACTAATAAATATCCTAATCTAATCCATGCACGTTAAAAAGGGTCATATTTTATTACTATGGTTGATTTAGGTAAAAATATACTTATATAATAGAATTAGTACATGTGTTAGGGTAATTATAGTATCATTTTTATCTTTAATTTCCCTATTTACTTTTAACTGTGGTAAATAAAATTCAAAAGATACTATTCACCAAAACCTATTTGCATCCTATTGAACGACATTTTACTTACTGATGTCAATAGTGTCTCTTGGATTTTTAAAATTAAATTCACACAAGCGGTAAAATTATGTTTGATGTAAATTTTCAAATATGCCTTAAGGGCGGTTAAAACACGTTAAAAAGTTCAATAGAATTTTATACATCAAATTTTATTATAAAATGACTCTAATAAATTACATTGAACTTATATAGATATTATGTATCTATTTTAACTCAAAATAAAAATAAAATAATTAATTAATTAAAAAAAATTTGTTTTAAACAGTAAAGCAGTGTTTTTCACTATTCATCAAAAATTGAAAGTTTTCAAAAAAATACAAAAAATTCACCCTAAGCTAATTATGATATTCTAAATCCAAAAATGATGTCCATTTTGAAAAGTAAAATTAAAAAAAATTAAATGTGGGTATTACTATTCATAACGGTTAGTTTGATTGGATGTGGTGTGCTAGAACTCGATGTGGCGTACAACGCTAGCTATTTCATTATTCAAAGAGAAGCATGATTTAGAGGCTTTTAGTGTCACATTATTCCCTCCTTAAAATAATTTCATCCTCTAAATTTCTATAATATTACTACATAAAAATATTCGGGTGGTTCTTCATCATAAGTTCTGCGGGTTCCCACGTTGCCTCTTACATCTTATGGTTTTTCCATAGAACTTTTAACAGACGAGTTGTCCGGTTTCTGAACACTTGTTCTCTGGTATCAAGAATCTTGAAAATCCCATCATAATAATATAGATCAAGTTCTAGTTCTATTTCTTCATAGGTGAGTACATGTGTTGGGCCAGGGATGTATTTTCTAAAGAGTGATACATGGAACACATCACAAACTTTGGAGAGATTGGGAAGAATTGCCAAATGGTAAGATACAACCACAATTCATTCTACAATTTCAAAAGTTCCAATGTTCTTAGTACTTAATCTACCCTTGTTATAGAATTGTATAACACCCTTCCATAGAGACACCTTCAATTAAACATGATCTCCTACTTGAAATTCCAAATCCTTTCTTTGGTTATCGGCAAATCTCTTTTTCCAACTTCTGATCTACATTGATGTGGGTTTGGATAATCTTCACTTTTTCCATTGTTTCATCAACAAGTTCTGGGCCTATGATTTTTCTTTCACCAACATCATCGTAACAAGTTGGTGTGAAACATCCCTTTCCATATAATGCTTCTTATGCTGAAATCTGAATACTTGAATGGAAGCTATTGTTATAGTAAAATCTTAACAAAGGTAAATATTGATCACACATTCCTTGAAATTCTTGTGTGAATGATCTCAACATTTCTTCTAAGGTTTGAATAATCTATTTTTATTTTCCATCAGTTTGAGGGTGGTAGGCAGTGCTTAAATGAAGTTCAGTATCCAGGGCCTTCTGAAGACTTTTCTAGAATCATGATGTTAAATTGGGATCACGATCAGAAACAATCGATAGGGGTACACCATGAAGTATTAAAAATCATAAATATATTGTCTTGTTAAAAGTTCAAGTGGTAAATCTTATCTTATAGAAAGAAAATGTGCCAACTTTATAAGATGATGAACAATGACCCATATTTAATCATTCCTTCTTCTAGCCTTTGGTAGCCTCATGAAAAAGTCCATAGTAATATCATCCCATTTCCACTCAGGTATGGGAAGAGGTTGCATGACTCCTCTATGATGTTGTCTTCTAGCCTTCACCTGTTGAAAAACCATACATCTTGACACATAATTAGAAATTTCTCTCTTCATGTTGTCCCACCAAAAATGGTCCTTCAAATATTTATACATCTTAGTGATACTAGGGTGTATAGAGAAATTAGAGCTATGAGCATCATCCAAATATTCCCTTTTTATATCAGGTATATCGGAAAAAAAAGTCTCCTCCCAAATTTTAAAATTACATCATCATATACGAAGTTGATCAATCTCCCATCATTCACAGCTTTAATTTTCTTTTAAAAATCCCCATCATTAGTCTGAGAACTTTTTATCCTTTCTAGTAAAGATGATTTGGAAACCATTTGAAAAAGTATTTATGTTTAATCTTCCAATATTATTCCCAAATTTATATTTAATAGATTTAGGAACATAAGATCCATTTCAACTCTAAACATTTTCATAACTCCATAATCATTTCTTTTCAAAGCATCTTCCACATTATTCTCCTTCCCTGGATGGTTGTTTATAGTGAAATCATAATCCTTGAGTAGTTAGAGCCATCTCATTTTCCTCATGTTGAGTTTTTTTTGAGAAAATATACTTCAAACTCTGTTGATCAGTATATATCTCACATTTTTTACAATAGAGATAGTGTCTCCATATCATCAGAGAAAATATTAATGTTTCTAACTCAATATCATGTGTAGGGTAGTTTCATTCTGGATGTTTTAGCTTTCATGATTCATAGTCAAAAACCCTATCATTCTCCATAAGGACAAAACACAGTCTTTTCTTTGAAGCATATCTATAAATAACAAACCCATCATTCCCTGATGGTAGAGTCAATATAAGATAAGTGACAAATATTCTCTTTAGTTCTTCAAAACATTCTTGACATTCTTTTTCCAAACAAATTTTACCAATTTACATGTGATCTTGGTTAATGGGTTATCCAATCCGGAAAAATTATAGACGAAACGTCGATAAGAACATATTAAACCTATATAACGACATAGCTCAGTTATACTAATCGATGCTGGTCATTATTTTATTTCTCTTTTCCTAAAACAAACAACAGAGATTCCATCCTTAGAGACAATATAGCTAGGAAAAAAATCTCTTGAAGCCCGAATTCACACTTTCTAAAATTCCTATACAATTCATTTCTTCTAAGAGTTTTTAGAATAGTGCGCAAATGGTTTTCATGTTATTTGTAGATTTTGGAGTATACAAATATATCATCAATAAATACTACTAAAAAGTTGTCAAGATATTCTTTAAAAACTATATTCATTGGATCCATAAAAACAGAGGCTGTATTATTCAGTCCAAAAGGAATTACTATAAACTCGTAATTCCCATACCTGGTATAAAATATTTTCTTCGAAACAGCTTCCTTCTTCACACACAACTGATGATATCAAGATCAAAGGCAAATCCTTGAAAAATATTGAGCACCATAGAGTTGATCGAATAAATCCTCAATGCAAGGTAGGTGATACCTTTTCTTCATTGTTATAGAATTGATCTCCCTATAGTCAATGCACAACCTCATAGATCTTTCTTTCTTCTTAAAAAAGGAATAGGGGCTCCCCATGAAAAAACACTAGGGTGAAAAAATCATTTATTAGTCAATTCCTCTGGTTGTTAATTTGTTCCACTAATTCCATAGTGTCCATTCTATAAGTGGTCTTTGATATGGGAATTGAACAAGGAATTAAGTAAATGGAAAACTCAATTTATCGTTCTGGAGGATGTATAGGTAAATACTCTGGAAGTATATCAACATATTCTTTCACAATTGGTACATCCACTATTTGAACATTCATTTCCTCACCCATAGTTATTTCACTCCCTTCATCCCTAATAATTGAATTTAGTAGAGATATTGGGGGTGGATCTTGATAAGAATAAAATGGTGACGTTTCTGCTCTAAAGATAAGGTATTCCTTATCATCATTATCAAAATTTGTAAACTCCTTCTTCATAAAATAAATTATTACATCATAGTCTAAAATCGAATCCATAATAAGGATTATATAAAATTCAATTATCATTATGACGATGATATCCGTAGATAAAGTGTGTTTATATTCCATAATGTTAACTAATTCATAAATTTTTTTTGCAACGATACCTCCCTTAAGAGTTTTAACTGACAAATACCTTGTTAGATTAAATTGGAAATATCTAACTTTCTTGGAAAACTAGAAAGATATGAAAGAATGTGATGATCTAGAATCAAATAAAGCATTGAATAAATTTGAGGAAACTATTAAAGTACCTACCACCACGTCATTAGGAGCTTCAACCTCAGTAGTAGTGATCGCATAAGCATTGCATTTCTCCCTTATAATTTTCTGAGGTAAGTTTCCTTGGAACCTAGATCATTAATTTTCATAATTCCCCATTTCTCTAAAATTGTAGCACTCAATATTGACAACCTCTTTTTTTCCTTGCATTCACGAGCTTGGTGGCCTTTTTCACCACCCTTGTAAAAGAATATCATTCCCTTCAAGAAAGTACCAAGCTATTTCTTCCCACATTTACTATAGGATGAAAATTCAACTTTTTTCCTTCTTCCCCTAATTTCTATTTCCATAGTGCTCACCAGATATCTTCTTCTCCTGCTTTTCTTTAAAGTCATAAGCCTTAGATAACTCCTTTTCTGTCTTGATAGTACATGATACTATATCTTCATATGATGAGAAGAATTTTGAGACTAATTCTTGATAGAGAAATGGTTTTAACTAATCAAATAATTGATCAATCATACTCCTTGGCCTATGTATATAATTTGTATCATGCCTTGATAACATTGTAATGTTAGCCTCATACTTTGCAACATTTTCATCCTCCTTTTACCTTAGACTTAGAAATTTTATTTTCATATCCACTTGATGGTCACAAGGAAAGTATTTTTATAAGAAAATATATTTAAACTCCCTCCATTCCATATTTGATACTTCTTCATACTCATTTGTGTTTTTAATTAATGACCACCATTGATCTAAATCTCTTGTGAGGCGATAAACTTCCATAAAAACTTTTTCCCTTTCGCTACTCCCTAAGGCATGAAATATTTTATCAAAGGAACTTATCCATTGCTCAGCTACAAATGGATTTGTAGTCCCATTGAATGTTGGTGGTCATTTCCTTGTGATGCAGTCTAAAATTGATCCTCCACGTTGTGGATCAGGGTTCTCCATATGGGTAAAGTTATTATTCATAACCTGAGTGAGTTGTCTGAGTATGGTTATAAGATGTTCAACACCAGTTGCATCACCAGCTACACTATAATTATCAGGGGTATGAGGGAAATCCCTACATGGATTATGTGTATTGATACGGTTTCCATTCCTTCCATCAGGCACCCTTTCTAAACAATGGCAGTTACTGGATTAGTTTATGAATCACAATACATAATTCTAAACTAGTAAAATACCTAACATAAATTAAATTGTTTATGAATATAATATATAATCATAAAAAAATTCTATGATGTAGTATTTACTCATAAATACTTCGTAATGGTTTGTAAAGAAAATATGAATTATCCTAAGCAAATCCCTCGGGGGTGTCGTAACCACGAGTGAAAAAAGGCCCATTGTCGTGTACTATGATTCCCCAGGTCAAGCCCAAAACTCCATGTCATAGTTTTCACTCCTAGGTACATCTGTGCTAGAGCCGCATCTACCTTTATGAATCAGGACAAGTATGTATTTCTTGGAAAATACACAAAATCTCTACAATACCAAAATTCTTGGAATTTCTTCTATATTAATCCTCAAAGTTTATCTTAGGGTAATGTTCTCTGATCAGAGTTTTTATAAATCTAGTTTCTAAGGGTTGTAATAAACTTCCTCTGATGCCAGCTATAATGCCCCGACCCTAGTTACCTAGATTTGGGGCATTATTACATAACATTGGCATGATCACAAGAGATCAAGTCTTGAAATACTGATTAGATTTGTAGCCTTGTAAGTACTAGATACATCTATAAGATTTACATTACATTATGAAATGGAAAAACAAAAACATTGTGTCTCTATAGAACACACTCATATCCCTTAGCCTATCCTTATGGGTCAGTCAAAATATAATTCTTCACATCTTGTGAAAAATAAAATAGAAGAAAGGTGTGCTCTCAGATGCTCAGAAAGGATAACAATATAGTGAAAACATTCATAAATATACATAAACATTTAAGGCAATGTATAAGAATGAAACTCAAACAATTTAAATGTAAACATCTACATAATATGGAAAAGATAAATCAAATAATTCCATTTACTTATTTACATGGATATTCTACTAGTCGGATAATCACATGTAATATCAATATATAATTTCATAATGAGGGAATGCATAATGTCGGACATCATAACCAAATAGTCAAGGCCTCGTGGAAAAACGACAAATAATATTTTTTTCATGGACTTCTAACAAGACAATAGTATGTCTCATGAGACCTCCTGATGCATCAAGGAGCTATAGTAGGCTCCACCCATCACATACTAAGTCAAATGCATTCCTTATATGAAAAGGTTGAAACCTAACATAAACATTTGTATTAAAAATAGCATACAAAATGTTAATAATTTAACCATAAATAATTAATGGAATAAAAAGAAAACATCCACAATCAAACATATCACAAAAACATCAATACAATATGTAAGATTATATCATAATAAATCAACTTCAAACAAGTGTAAAATCCATCAAATTATGTTAACATAGATGAAATCAAAACTATTAGAGAGAAATATATCTTTCTATTTTGAATTCATTTAAAAGTAGCATAATTATAAAACAAAACTTTTATTCTGAAAATATTCTTATAATACTGTAATTTAAGCTTCAAAGGTGTTATAATATTGGAAAATATTTTCACCCACCTTATAAGTTAAAAACATTCTTACAGTAATTTGTTAAATAAGTCATAAAGTGGCTTGTTTGGAAAGAGATGGAAAGATTCCATTCCAAGAATTTTATAAAAAGTAAATGAGGGTATAAATTAATTTAATCCACATTCTATTAAATATTAAAAAAATTCAAATACATTTTTATGAAAGATAGATGTGGATGATAAAGAGGACCTAGTAGATACTTACGTATAAACTACCTCAGATAATAAAGAGATTGTAAAATTAACTCTTACCTTGTACTTTTCCATGTTTGAGGGTACATTAACCTCCTATATAATAGTTAAATCATTGTTATTAAATTTTACAGTAACCACATACATAAATATGATATCATATTTGATCTTTAAATATTGTTTCTTAATAAAATTTTAGTAGTATCATTGTTTCGGGTGTTAACTAATTCATTTTTCTTTGTATGTTTTGTTACGTAAGTCATGTTTGTTATGGATAGGATGTATTTTATTTATATATGGAATGATATTATGTTCATAATCATTATTTTTAAATCATAAAATGAAAATTATTCGTGAATGGTTACGATGGGGAATGAATCTCATCACGTTCGTGGAGATGGTAATCCGTACGTATGTACGACCAATAGTATCATTCTATTGGTTGTAAAATAGAATGTTATTGGATGTTATATCATATATAAAGAATAATTAACATGTTATATTTATTATTTAATTCAATTATACTCATTATTATACCCATCCAAATAATAAGGTTTTGAATAACTAACTACACCACGACGTGGAGACGGTAAGTCGTACGTACGCAGGTATGGTGACTTTGTCATTCATAGGATGGATATAATAATGAATATGGTTGAAAAATATTTACAATAACATCAAAGTATGTATAAGTCACTGATGTTATTATATTGGTAGGTAAACAACAAAGAAAGAGGTAGTGGAAGAAGAAAAGAACATTGAAAGATGTGTTGAAATTATTACCTCTTCTTCGGGTGCTTCCTTTTGCTTTGATAAAAAGGGCTCCTTAAGTTGGCTTTATGATCTATGAAATTCCTTTAAGTTTAAGTGAGGGTATTTGGTAGGATATTTTAGAAGTGTTTAAATGATCCAAATGGCTTTTGAGGTGTGAAATTAAGAGAAGGGGACATACCCTTTTGTGAGAGAGAGGAGGGTCACTTTAGAAATTGCTAGAAATTTTATTTTATTATAAATTTATTTTCGGTTTATAATGGCCCCAAAAGGATTTATTTCTAGTATAAGGTGTGGAGGGGTCAGAAATATTTCATATAATCGGTTTTAGACAAGGTTATGTCAAAATATTAACCTTATTTTTTAGATTTAACTCTTAGTTAAATAGTTTAACATTTACCATGTATTCTTGTATTATTATAATAAATGGTTAATAAACATACTATAAAAAGTCAAAATAATCCCAAGTGGTTCATTATTAACAAATATAACCTTATATAAGTCTTTTTTCCTAACCTCATATTTTTAGGAATATTAAATCATTTAATAAATAATATTTGTTTTAAAAACTCACTAATCTCAATTTTGACACTACTTAGTATTTGTTTTTTTTTCAGTAATAAAAACTTTATCACTTTGAAAAAAAATAATTTTATCAAACCTAAAATGTAATATTAACCTAAAAAATTCTTGGAGTTCATCAAAAGTCAATATTTACATTTATTTTAAAATTTATAATATCAATTATTTTAATCATTCACTAAAAAGATTATTACTGCATCCTCATTATGTCATAAATAAATATACATATTTGATGTATAAAAATTATAAATAAAATAAAAATATTTAGGAAATCGATTTATCTTTCCAATGAATATTTATAGTCTAATTTATCTTATGTATAACCCTATAGTAAAAATGGTTTTGTTATTAAAATGTGAATTTAACACTTTTAACTCTTCTTTAAATAAAATAATAATAAATGTTCTATTCTAATAAAAGTGGATAAAAAGGGATCATATTTTACTAATAAGGTTTATTTATGTCTAAATTCACTTATCCAATAAAATTAGGACACATGTTAGTGTAATTATAATATCATTTTTACCTTTAATTACCCTATTTAATTATACCGTGGTAAATAAAATTCAAAAGTTATTATTAACAAAAAAATATTTTCATCCTATTGAACCAAATTTGACTTACTAATGTCAAATGTATCTCTAGAATTTTTTAAATTAAATTCACATAATTGGTAAAATTATATTTTATGCAAATTTGCAAATGTCCCCAAAAGGTGGGTAAAAGATATTAAAAAGTTCAATAAAATTTTATACATCTAATTTTATTATAAAATGACTCCAATGAATTAAATTGAACTTATATGGAAATTATTTATCTATTTTAACATAAAATAAAAATAAAACAAACAATTATTTAAATAAAAAGTCATTTTTAAACAATAATGCATTGTTTTTCACTATTCATCAAAAATTGAATGTTTTCAGAAAAATACCAAAAAATTAGACTAATCTAATTCGGATATTACAAATCCATAAATGATGTCCATTTTAAAAAATAAAATTTATAAAATTTCAAAAAGTGGGTATTAATATTCATAACCGCTAGTTTGATTGGTTGTGGTGTGCTAGAACTCGAAGTTGCGTACAACACAATCTATTGCATTACTCAAAGAGAAAAATATCGTGTAAGCTTTGGGTGTTACAAAAATATATAATTGAACATGGTGTTTCAGGAACCTCTCTATATGAAGGTGTCGGTTTATGGTTCACCTCTCTATATGAAGGTGTCTATGAAAAGGGAGGATTTCCTTTCCCATGGGAGATATCACCGTGGGGAGGTTAACCACAATGGATGTCAAGAGTACAGTCCCTACGATCCATCTCCACACTACCATGAAGAGGAATATCATGGTAATTAACTCCTTCTACTTTCAATTTGATAGAAGACACAAAAGCACCTTGTGGTGTTGATAATATATCTTCAACAACCTCAAGGACACTAACATTCAACAGAATAGGAATTTGAGCCATATTTTGTGTCATGGCCAGAATATGACGACTTGCCTTTCATAGTAGTGTAGGGATATGATCATATTGTACAGAAGTTTCTAAAATTTGCATATAACCACCTGGTTCTATGAAATTATGAGCCTTCTACTGAGGAACTATCAGAATATACTGATAATATGTCTTATTGTTGACAGTTATATGATCCTATCACGAGCCATGCACCAACCTCACTTGGGTATCCTCAGTCGAGACTGGGGTATGGGCCTGATCTTGAGCTTTTGGGAATCTTTGCTGGTCATTGTTGGTAGGAGTATTAGCCTTCCTCTAGGCCTGTGCCGCTCTCACCTAGTTGTCCTTGGTTGGATCTAGAATATACGCCTAGTCTGAATATGTATTTTCTGCCGGAATATGCTGACATAGCTCCAGAATGGGAGAAGGAATATGAGCCTCCTATAGAATTGCCTTCGAATGATGATGTCATATTCATTCGCTAGAGGAAGAAAGATTATACTCATTACTTCTATGATCTACTGGAGTATGCTGAGAGGTTCACTAAAAGGAATATGAGCCTTTCCTAAGGCTTCCACAACTCTCACCTAGTTATCCTAGTCCTGAATGGGGATAGGGGCTCAATCCTAGGTCTTTGGATTATACTACCAGTCTTATTCGATGGGCATGTTCTCCTATCCTGAGGCATTTTCTACTCTCCTATTTGGACCTAGTTGGAATAGGATTATTTCCTCAGTCTAATATCTCACCCTTCATCAGGATATGCTGATAATCTTCCTGAGTGGGATAAAGAATGTGGGCTTGCTCGGGCATGACCACTTGATCATGATGATCAGAGTGTTGAGTCATCTTTTCTGTAAGGATGGGAGTATGCGTCTATCCCTTGATCTAAAATAGTGCCATAATATTCCTATAGATCTCTTCAGTTGTAGATAATATGTATTGGAATTTTAGCAAAGTGTGTGGAGGGATATTACCCTACAGGTTTTCCATCTCCATAACCTATCAACGGATATATCCTATTGATGTGGGGATATATTTCCACTTCTATCCTCCATGTTCCATCAGGATGTGACGATGGGCTTCATGTACGGGGGGTAGGAGTATGAGACTCTCCCATGTTTTGTATGGGAATATTCCCCCAAAATTGTTCTAAGCGAGCATGGATATGAGCCTGTCGGCTGGTCCCTGCAAGAGTATATTGGCAGGTATTGTTAGTAGAAATGGGGATATTAACCCTCTCTTAGGTATCTATCTCCTTCATTCTATAATTAATCTTCCTTGACAGAGCCTGTTCATGGGTATCTGAGTTGGTTGTCTGTCGGGAGGTACCCTCAGTAGGTGGCTGATAGGTACCAGTATGATGATCCTGGCGATAGTGATTAGCAGGCACTCTACTTTGTGGTGCCAAAACCATAGGGAAGTTGTATCAATCACCCTGATCCACCTTTATCAGGTACGGTAGGATGCATTTGTCATGATACAGGGATAGGCTCCCAAAGAAATTGGTCATGGAGAGGGGGCCACTAGTTTAGCAGAAAACTTAATCGAGTGACATGGACCCACCAGTTATCGCACTTATAGAATCTTGTAGGAAGATTCCATAGTCAGGATCATACCTTATTATTGGAAATCTCAAATCATTGTGTTTGCTACCTATTCATAGAGTTGTTTGTTAGGTGATATGTCTTTACAACACGCGGGGGTCATAGTGGAGAATGAAGTATCAGAAAAAGTGATGGTGGATGAAGACACTCTCTCAGACCTAGAGTCTAAAATCATATAGACAACAAGGAACAAGGTCACCAATAATTGTTATATCCTAGTTGTAATAATGCTCAATCAGATATGCAGGGTCAACATAATTGTCTAGTATTCACTTTCTGACCATTCTTCTCACGTGGACTTTTCAGCATGAGGATGGACTTATAGGAATCAATATTTATAATGGTCTTGCTACTTTGTTGTTGTATGGTTTAAAAAACAAAGTGGCCTAAGAGTTTCATGTCAATCTGTTAAAAAAATTCACATATTAAGGGAAATAAACATGGCTCGATGGATTTTAACCCAGTCATTCTGTTATTTCAGAGATTCACATTGGGTTCAACATTTTTATTTCATCAGGTTTTGGATGGGACGTGGAATGGTTTCCCCTCGATGGATTGACAGAGGATTATTTTAAGGCCTCAATTAGTCACGCACATTGGTTTCACCATCTATCTCATATACCTCAAAAACTCCCAATGGTTCCCTTATCCATAGCTGATTATGGACCTGCATTCCAAAGCCCGACAGTCATCTTGTATTTCTGGCCCAGAGACTCTTGGAGACTCTCATAGGTTGAGATGATGGGAGTTTAGGCTCATTTCACCATTTTTTGGGTGGAATTTTTGTGTGCTATAGGACTCTCTTTTAGATTTAATATATGTTTGTGAATCTCTTCCTAATCCCGGTTACCCAAAAAATGATTCTGGGTTAATTATATTTTGTATACAACAAACTGAGGTTTATTTGGGGAATTTTTCAGTATATATTTGAGGTTATTCATCGTTTTTTGGTAATGACCAGACACTTATATGTTGAAACCATATTACCAAGTGTTTTGGTAAATGATCTCATATATGGAGGCATAAAATATCTAAATGATGCAATTATTCCACTACAAGGCATCCTATGTATCCTTGTTAATATTAGAATCAAAACCAACATAGTTTGTCTCTCTCACACAGCATGATGTTGTGAAAAGAATACTATGTTTGAGTACTAAGACACCATATGTTTGAGCTCGAGTATCAAGGAGACGTCTTATATATCCTTGTTTTGGTAGGAATCAGAGTCAACATAGTTCTGTCATATTGGGGATTGTATTCTAAATCAGCCCTTACAGCCATGCATAAATGGTGAAACTATCCAGACAAATGTTAATCCCTAAGGGCAGGTGATCCATGCTTGTTGTGTGAAATAAGGGGTATCACTAGATCACTCCAATTGATTTGTGTAGTTGGGGTCTTAGATATCAGTATTGCCTTTGGTATTCAATATGGGGCTCGATACTCGTTGAGAGATAGCCTACATATCCTGAATATGGTAGGAATTAGAGTCGTCATAGTTCTTTTTGTGTTGCTACTAACACACTCAGGATTCCTTGATGAGTGGGGTTCTAGTGCTTGATGAGTTGTTTGTTTCATCCCCCTAATCCCATGTGAGCCATGCTCATTCTGAGAAACAAAGGCGAGTGCATGGTCAGCCTCTTGGAACATGGTTATGATAGCTTCATTTTGGGGAAGTCCTCAGGTTGTTTGATATAGAGGTTGGGACTTAAAGGAGGTTTCCTGCATCTCCTGGTTATGGAGGGAATCAATGTTCTCGTAGTTATTTTGTTGGTACTTACACATTCAGGAAGCCCCGATGAATGGGTCTTCTTATCTGGAAGGTGTCACATGGCCTAGCTAGAATGCCCCAGAAGTCATCGTGTGACTTGATTTGACACCTATAGAGGGTTTTGCAAGATCCATGGTGGCATGTTATGAGGTGTGTCACATATCTTGGTTGACACCTTCCGTGGAGGTCACAAGACCAGGCTGAATTGTTTAGGTGGTTTCGCATGTCCTAGATGACACCTTCAGGAGACATCGTGAGACTAGGATGACATGTCTAAGGGACATCGTAGGCCTCAAAGTTTTTTCCAGGGGGTTCCATGAGAGATTGGTTGTTATGTCAAGATGTGTCGTCGAGACTCAGCTGACATGAGCGGGTGCCGTTATATGATTGAGGAGATATATTTGAAGGACATCATGAGTCAATGGGGACACACCCCGAGGGTTTTCAAGAAAAAAATGGTGCTTGTGGAAGGTTTACAAGACATGTCTTGATGTGTACATAATTCAATGCACGTCCCCAGTGACATGTCAAAAGGCTGTTGCGAGATCTGGGTGACATGACTTGTTATTGTCGCATATCTTCAACTGAAAACCATGTAGAATACGAGGGCCCATGATCACGCCTTTTACAAGAGTATTCCAATTTGAATCCTAACTTTCTCCCTTATATTTTGAGTGCCTTTTCTTGGTTCAATGTTTGTTTGTTTGGGTCTCATGTGATCTAGAATGCATGTGACAGGGTCTTCACATGTCTCTCCAGAAGTCTTTCTCATGACCAATGATATATCGTGAGAATGGATTTATGCTCTATTCATTACTGCTTTAGTAGTCCACTAGTGTATTACATGGCAGAAAGTCAACTAGTCCCATGATCAGTGGTGTGCTGATGCCTGGAATCTGAATGCCAATGTGCATAGCAGCGGCCTGGGCCCAAACTTATAGTGTCTAACCAACTAACCCTTTCTTTGAGTTGGAGTAGTTAATTCATAGGTTTATCCATCTGGGTACTCATTTTTTTCTGTGATGAATTTATTGTGATTTCGGGATAGATTCAACATGGGGTCTGGCATTACGTGGTTTTGTGAGTCTCTACGGTGGACTGTGTCCAGGGCGTCGCTTGATTTTCAGTAGTTGTAAGTCCATCCGCCGATTATCAGATTATTTCCAATTATTCAAGACATGTGATTATAATGACTTCTATGTCACCATGTTGAAATGTCCAAGGGTCTTCAAAATATTTAAATGATTGTCAAAAGGAATTTGTGAGTGCTTGGATATATTTTCTTGGGGTCTCACTAGACCGTGATGATAGTGCACTGGGTGCATCCCATTCCCTTGAGTGAATGCGAACCCTACTCTCCTTCTCCTTTTCTATCTCCTTAAATTTATATGATGAAGGTTGGGAGTCATTCTATATTTCACATATGGAATTGAGGTAATTTCCTCTATTTTTTGGTGATGCGTCGTAGGACCAATGTGGTTCGCATGGTGGTGCGTGAGTATTTTATGGAAAAATATTTTTTTTGTCCTTATAGAACTATGAAGTTTCCTGGACATGCACAAGGCCATCCAAGTAGTTTGGATAACAATCTAGAGTGTTAGGACTAATAGGGGCCTCTATACCCTGAGAGGGGGGGTTAATCAGGGTATGTATATTCTTTTTCAAAATTAATATTGCCCCACTATATCACGACCTCTTTATTACAACGATCACATTGTTTTCTATTTTCTTTTCATTATGATCACTTCTTTTCTTCTTTATCTGATGATGATGCTTTGAATGAAATTCAAGAAAGTAACCAGGTAGACATAAATATTTTTACTTAGTTCACCCTCACGGGGCTACATCTAAGGAGCATACAACGGTGATGTGTCGTTGTACCAAATCCACAAAATCTCACTGCCAATAATGTTTGGGCTAGATCACTTCTATTCCCAGGAACACTACCTTTACAATGTGTAGGGTAATCTCACTACTTTCCCAAGGGTCACTCCCCGTTTCTCTCTCACTGGCTCACTGCCGATAGAAAGGATTACCTTCTTCCTCTTCCTTTACTCACTACTCTTGGAAGGGATACACTCAAAGTTTATAAGCCTATAGGTATATTAATTTTCATTAATGAATGCTTCCTCAACTATTGATAGATGCTCTATTAAATCCCCACTTTCATCCACTGATGAATACCCCTTTACCCCTGAACACTGGGCAACTCACTTTGGAAACACCTTCGCAAAGCACCATACTTCGCGAGGCTCCCAATTTCACAAATATCAAACAAGCCTTTGCGAAGCTCCTGCCTTTTGGATAGTCACTCTCGCAAAGCACTCTCACAAAGAACTCTTGCGAAGCTCAAGTCGTCGCAGAGCAACTTCCCTCGCAAAGCTCACAGAGCCAACGTGGAGCTCACAACTTTCTCAGATCTAGATTAGCTGCCACATAATCTACATATCAGAATCTACCAGTGGGTTTAAACCTCAAAGTGTGAGGAAGGCCAAGACTGCAGAATATATATATCATAAAAAGACTCAACATGTGGGTAATGAATTCTTAGTCATATGGATTGAGTAGTTGAAGTTGTCTAGGAAGGTCGAAGAAGAAAGGAAGAAGTGTGGTGCTCTGCAAGAAAGAATCAAAAGGTTGACCCATTCGGATCAACAACAATCCTCATGTAGAGGATTTCAAAAGATCCCCACACCCTATGTATATAAATTTTATTAATTGATGATTCATGTGTTTCAGGTTTTAGGGAGATACGATCCAAGGGGAAGTGGCATCTAAAGATGAAAAATGGATAACTGATATGCTCCAAATTTTCAATTGATTCATATAAGGTACCAGAGATGTAGTAGAAAGGGATAAACATAGGATAATAGAAATTGATTGTGTTATTAACTTTATCTCTTGTTTCCTACACCAATTTCCAACTCAGTAGGCTTAGAGATTTTGTTTATGGCTCAATGCCAATTGCCATATGATAATAAATGATGTAGGAGAAGAAGAATGATTATGGTTCAAAACAGTGGGCCTAACAATAGGAAGAGTTGCACATCATAGGGGGAGATCTCTATCTCTTAATCAGCTGCAAGAGACAAGGAAGTGGTTCTACATGGAAAAAGGACAAAGGTAAATCTCTACCTGGTAAGTGGAGAAGAAGATATGTGCTTTCTGTCCAAAGGAAGAAAACATGTTATGGCACAAATGACTTAGTCATCTAATCCAACCATCCTTGGAAGATCTGGTAAGTGTGATGCAGCTCGAGACCTTCCTAAGATATCACGTGATCATACTCATGCATGTGATGCAAGACAAAAAGGTAAGATAATCAGAAATATGTATAAATAAAAGGAAAATAATTCAACAAGAGTGCTCGAATTGGTGTATACTAATTTATGTGGGCCTATCATACCAAGAGAAATTAACTAAAATAGGTACTATGTTATTTTCATTGATGACTATAGCAAAATGGAATGGGTTTTTGTTATTTCCCATAAGTCTAATGTGTTCAGCTGCTTAAAACAATACCGGAGAGAGAGCGAAAGGATGCTTGGATAGAAAATTCTGAATTTTCTTACTGATAATGGTATGAAATTCAAAAATAGTCAAGTGGAATACTATCTCAAGAAACACAAGATAAGGCATCAAGTTTCTTCAATGAGAACTCCACAACAGAATGGAGTGGTTGAATGGAGAAATCAGATCATCAACAACATGAACAGAACAATGATCATTGAAAAAGATCTCCTAGATAAATTTTGGAAAGAAGTGGTTTTGACATCATTCTACATTTCTAATAGGGATCTATTGTGTCCGAAGGAATGAAATACTCTGTATGAACTGTGGTATGTAAATAATCCAACAGTGAAATACTTTCAAATATTTGGAAGTAAGTGATTCATTCTCCACAAGGAGAAACATATGAAATTTGAGTCGCGTGGAGATGAGGGGATATTCCTTGGCTATTCAGGAAAAATAAAATCATACAAATGCTGTAACAAAAGGCTAGGAAAAGTAGTTAAGGGAAATGATGTCACTGTTATAGAGAATGAAGAGAGTATTCAACATCACACTGAACAATTTCCAGATGAAAGCGATGGGGAGGAAAGTAATGCCAGAGGAGAAAAATTTTTCGATGCTGATTTAGAAGAAGATACTGATGATGAGCATGAAGAATAATAATCTGTATCTGCACAGAAGCCAAGGAGTCTAGCTAAAATTGATAAGAAAAATATCATTGGTGATCAATCAACTCTAGTTCATACAAGAAAAATGAATTCACTTAAGTAGATATCTTTCTTATCTCAGGTAGATCCAAAATTCTTTGCTGATGCAGCTGAAGATGAAAACTAGGTTTATGCCATGAATGAAGAGCTAGATCAGATTGAGAAGAATCAGATGTGGGAGATTGTTTTGAGGCCAGTAGATAAGAATGTCATCTGGACTAAATGGGTCTATCGCAACAAGATAAATGAATATGGCATAGTGATTCAGAAGAAAGCATGAATAGTGTGAAAGGAATACTCCTAGATATATGGAATAGATGTTTATGAGAAATTTTCACGTGTTGTGAGACTAGAGACAATCAGATTATTTCTATCCATTATAGTGAAACAAGAGTTCAATATCTTCTATATGGACTTCAAATATGCATTTTTGAATGGGGTTCTAGAGGAAGAGGTGTATATAGAGAATCTAGATGGTTTTCTCATTCATGAAGATGAGATCAAGGTTTTCAGACTGAAGAAGGCACTGTATGGGTTGAAACAAGCACCAAAAGCATGGTACTCAAGGCTTGATCAGTACAAAAAGAAGCTTGGTTTCCAGCGTGGAGGAGTTGATTACAATCTCTATTTCAAAAAAATTAGTAATCAAAGGATGATGGACTTTTTTTATGTCGACGACATAATATTTTGTGGATCAGATGAAGCTCAATGCAGACAGTTTTCTGAATTCATGAAAAGTGAGTTCGAAATGTCAATAATTTGAGAGCTAAAATTCTTCCTTGGTCTACAGGTGACACAAGGGAGGAATGTAACGGTCATTTATCAATCCAAATATGACAATGAGGTTTTTAGAAGATTTGGAATAGAAAATTACAAGGATATAAATACTCTGGTTTCTACCCGGATGAAATTATCGAAAGATGGTAATGGAAAGGCAGTTAATATCACCAAATACAGGAAGATTATTGGGAGTTTACTATAACTGACAGTGAAGAGACCTGATATTATTTATTCTACCTGCTAAGTAGAATAATGTCAAATCAATCCCAAGGAATTCCACATGCTTATAGGAAAAAATAATACTTCGGTATATCAAGGGCATATTGGACTTCGGATTGATGTATAAAAGAAAATATTAGACAGAGTTATTGGGATAGAGTGATGCAGATTGGGCTGGTTCAGTGGATGATAAGAAATCAATGTCTAGAGGTTCTTTCTATCTTAGTGGACTATGTATTTCTTGGCTAAGAAAGAAGCATGACTGCATCTCATTAAGCACTGAATAAGATGAGTATATTTCATCCACTCAAGCATGTACACAGTTATTGTGGATGAAGCAGAAGTTGGATGATATGGTTGTTGAAGTGATTTCTCTGATCGGAATCCATTGTGATAACTCAAGTGTAATAAGTCTTAGAAAAAATCCCATCCATCACTCAAGGATAAATCACATTGAGATAAAGTATCATTTTATCTAGTAGAATGTTGACCAGGGAATCGTGAAGTTGGATTATGTGCCTACCGAACTACAGCTTGCAGACATTATGACGAAGGCCTTACCCAAGGAAGATTTTGAGAGGCATTGAATGGATTTGGGAGTCCAGTTGACTTCCTGCACCTGAAAAAGTGTGGATGTGGGGTCCCCCTCTCCCTGAGGTATTGCGGGTTTTTCTCTAATGCACTAATCCTTGTTCTTCCCAATGTGGCAGACCGTAAAGGGGTGAACTTTGGGTTTGTTGACAAAGGCGGAGAAATAGTGACTCCTCAAGGGGGAGAAACTGTGGCTAAGGAAGGGAGAAAATGTATTAATAAAAGACACAGGGAGAAGCTGACAGGTGGAGCAGTGAGATAGGGGGAGAGTAATGAGATAGGGGGAGCATTTTAAATCTGACGATGCTAGAAGTGATCGATCAAAGACTAGATATCACGATAGATAAGGATCATGATAAAAGTAAAAGAGTGATGTTGGAATGGTGTGTGAAGGGTTCCAGAGATCAACAATTAGTATTAATTTGGTAATTAGTATCAGTTTGGTGTCAATGGATGTCGTCTGAAATGAAGTGATTCATTGATGAACCTTTCATACTACACTTGTTTCTCACGCCGAGCATTGCTCATGTGGGCTTCGAGTATGTGGTGAGTGAGTCTTGGGTCGATATCTAAATCGCAATAGGTGAAGGTTGGTTGATGATGGAAGGAGACTCAGTGAGGTATTAACATGTAGAAAATCTTTCTGAGAAGAGTTGTCAACAAACCCAGATAGGGATATTGTCATGAAAAAAATCCCTAAAGGTAACATTGTAATATTTTTGGGTTGATTGTGTTTCTTCACAAAGAAGGTTTTCATAGAGAATTTTCAAGTTCTAGAGATTTTTTTAACAATACATGTTTACAAAGAAACATCATAATGGAATGGACGATCTGGAGGCGGTACAAAAATAGCACTATAAGATGGTACCGTTTTCCAGTGTTTGCCAAATTTTTGGGGTCCAAAATTTGGATTTTGGTGAGCATCATGAAAACTAGATATCCTTGAAGATCTCATCAAAATATGGTAGAGTCATGTATTTCACGAACATTGGCTTTATAGTTTGGATTTCACGAAGACCAGAAGAATGTTGATGGTGATTCTTTGCGATTATGACGAGATTCGCGAACGACAGAGGTTGAAGTGAATCATGGAGTTTAAGGGATTTGTGAGGGAGCTTCGAAGCGAAGGAGCGATGGAATTGACAAGATTATTTGCGATTACGATGAGCTCCATGATCATAAAATTTCCATGGTGCTTTGAGATATTGAGAGATTTCCGTCTGAATTTTTGGAGATTCGCGATTGGTGATGATGTCGCATTAAATTTGCGCAGAAGGTTCAAGGGTTGGTGGAATTGCCTATAAATACACCTCAATCACCTCGAGAGACAGAGAGAGTTTTCAAAGAAAATATTTTTTTCTCTAAGCTCGCGAAGGTGATTCACAAATGCAATGTGCTTCGTGACAGAAGATCTTTGTGGTGGCTAATCCAGCTCCGCAAAAGTTGCGAGCTCCGCGTTGGCTTAGTGAGTTTCATGAGGGAAATCTCTCTATGACGACTTGAGATTAGAGAGAGTTCTTCATGAGAGTGCTTTGCAAGAGTGCTTCTCGAAAAGGCAGGATCTTTGTGAAGGCGTGTTTGAGCTTCGTGAAATTGGGAGCCTCGCAAAGAAGGGTGCTTTGTGAAGGTGTTTCCAAAGTGATTTTCCCAGTGTTCAGGGGAAAAGGGGTATTCATCAGTGGAAGAAAGGGGGGATTTAAAAGAGAATCTATCAATAGTTGAGGATGAATGCATTAATGCAAATCAAGAGACCTATAGGTCTATAAACTATGAGTGTATCCATTCAAAGAGCAGTGAGAAAAAGGAGAGGAAAAAGGTAATCCTTTCTACCGGCAGTGAGCTAGTGAGAGAGAAATAGGGTGTGACCCTTTGTAAAGCAGTGAGCTGACCATAAACATTGTAAAGGAAGTGTTCCTAGGCATAGAAGTGATCTAGCTTGAACATTATTGGCAGTGAGCTTTAGTGGATTTGGTACAACAGAAAATAATTATTGTATGATCCTTCGATGTAGCCCAGTGATGGTGAACTAAGTAAAAATATCTGTGTCTGCCTGGTTGCTTTCCTGCATTTTTCTTACTACAATGTGTTTCTAAATTCCCATAATGAGAACATACAAAACATATGTCATCAAAGGCATACCTCATTTCATCATTTTCAGCCAAGAAGTTACTTCAACTTGATTTATTCAACTCATATTAAGGTCTTGAGCTTCCTAACACATACTTATGGTGTGTCCCATTCTTCCACAGTAATATCATATAATAAATGATTTCCTCTGAGAGACTCTTCTTTTTTATTTCTCATAACACTTATTATTATTCTTAGATTTAGAAAAGTTTCTATTTTCATATCCTGAAATGTATTCCTGAGCATCTAAACAGAAGCTTGATGTGTGGCCATGAATCCCGCAGAAATAGCTCATGTCATCACTACTTCTTGCAACTGTCCTGTTAGGCCTATCTCCAGGACCTGCCATGTTTTCTTCATTTCTGGAACTATTCATGGATCACATTCTATCATGAATGGGAGGGGATTCATCAAATCCAATGCCAGTTTTTCCCAAACTATATGGTCTTTCAGATGAGAAAATATTTTTTTGTTTCTCTTCAGAAATAGAATATTTTTTCTTCATTTTATCATCACCTGTTGAAGGATAATAAAATAGTAAGTGAAAGGCATCCTCCATCTTGGTCTTCTCTTTGGAATTAGATTTATCCATTTATTTGTTGACTAACTCTATATCTTCCTCCTATTGTAGAATCTTTGTATCTCCGGATTCAAGTTGAGCATTGAGTTCTCTTCTGAGATTATTTCCTCTACTCATCTCATCTTTCAGTTCTCATGTGAGCATATCTACCATATCAATTTGCTTGTTTATTTTCAATTTTTCTTCAGAAATAGAGTCATAGAAAGATGCATTCCCTTGTTGTAGCCTTTGATTCTTCTGAACTAATTCAGATAGCTTTGTAACAAGAACATCATTGTTGGCTTTCTGATTATGAACTTCATCTGACTTTTGACTCTCTTCCTAATCATCAGCCTTCTTTTTTCCATTAATTCTATCCATATTTTGTATTTCATCACCTTGAGAATCATTCTTATCCCTTAGGTCAGTAGCCACATCAATAATCTTTTGATTTAAGACTCTTAGCTTGTTGACCTCAATTTCCAATACTTGGATCTAGATATCTTTAGATTTAACTTCTTCATCCAATTTCCAATCCAATTTCTTTGTAATGTTGACAACATCTACCGGTGGCCTCCTTAAAACTTCATCACCATTAGTTTTTTTGGTATCACTTTGATGTTCAAGTACTTCACTCATTCCTACATCATGATTGAGTGAATCAATCTTTTCCATATTAGATTCATCCAGGACTTCCTTCAGTAAGCAGTTTGATTCTTTTATTTGAATCACACCTTTTCCATAAACACTTCCACACTGAGAGATATCACCTAACTTGCGATTCTTCTTTGATGATTTTCCCTTTTCCATGGCACACTGAGATAAGAGCAGACTGATTTAAGCACACAAATCAACTACACCAAGTCGGGGAAAAAAAATCTGATAAAAGAAACCCTTCCTCTTATACCAATTATTGATAGTTTCTTTGTTAAATACCCCACTTTAATCCACTAATGAATACCCCTTTTCCCCCTAACACTGGGCAACTCACTTTGGAAACACCTTCTCAAAGCACACTAATTCACGTGGCTCCCAATTTCACGAAGCTCAAACAAACCTTCGTGAAGCTCCTGCCATTTCACAAATCACTCTCTCGAAGCACTCTTGAAAAGATCATGTCTTCAAAGAGCTACTTCCCTCATGAATCTCAATAAGCCAACGCAGAGCTCACAACTTTTTCGGAGCTAGATTAGCCTCCACGAATCACTTCTTTCGCAAAGCATGTTGCCTTCACAAATCACCTTCGTGAGCCGAGAGCAGAAGATTTTTTTCGAAAACTCTCTCTATCTCTCTTGAGGTGATCGAGGCCTATTTATGGGAAATTCCACTGACACTCAAACCTTCCACCTAAATTCAACTCCACGTCATCACCAATCACGAATCTCTAAAAATTCCACCGAAAATCTCTCAATATCGCGAAGCACCATGGAAATTTTTTTATCACATAGCTCATTGTAATTGTGAACCATCCCGTCAATTCCTTCGTGCCTTCTCCGTGAATCTCCCTCGAAAATCCCTTTACTGAAGTGATGCACTTCAACCTCTTCTGTTCGTGAGGCTCATCATAATCACGAAGAATCACTGTCAACATTCTTCCAATCTTCGTGAAATCCAAACAATGAAGCCTATCTTCTCAAAAATCATGCCTTTTCCATATTTTGATGAGATCTTCAAGGATATCCACTTTTCATGATGCTCACCACAATCCAAATTTTAGACCCCAAAAAATTGGCAAACACTGGAAAATGGTTCCACCTTGTACTGCTCTTTTTGTACCACCTCCAGATATTCCATTCAATTGTAATGGTTCTTTGTCAACATATGTGGTCAATAACATCTCTAAAACTTGACAATTCACTATGAAAACCAGCTTTTTCAACAAACACAATCAACCCAAAAATGTTGTAATGTTACCTTTAGGGAGTTTTTCCCAACATATAGGGACCACATAAGATGCAACAAATAGGTCTTCATGGAATCTATTTTCATCACGTGTCACTTGGGGTGCAAATCACATGTCTTTCAGTGACCATAAAAACCACTCACCTCCTCCACTTTGATTCCCTTTTTTTATATGACCTGATCTATGAGGTATGTGAGTTTGATCAAGTAATATGTATGATTTTTAATCGATTTTCCAGTGGTGTGTTAAATGATTAATATAGATCATATGAGAGTACACAACTATATTTTGGAAATAAAAAATGTTTCAATCCTTAGAGCGTCATAGAGTTGTTTGGATATGACTTAAGGCTTCAATGTGACACAGATGACGAGCCAAAGGGGTTTTGCAATATGAACCGGATAGGTCGTGTTGCATCACATGTCTTAAGGGGTTCACCGTATGTTTTCCAGTGACTAATGACCCCTAACGCCTTCCCCTAGTTATTATTTAATTCTTTTTTATGAAAGCTCGGAGATCTTGTGGGGTGGATTTAACATCATCTAGGAATTTTATTTTTCCTGATGATGACAAAGCACGTGATTTATATAACCACTGTGTGTCTGCTCATTGAGGAGGGTTCCATAGGAATTGCGGTGGGATAGGTTCCATGTATGGAGACTTCGTGTGACCTTGATATGGTCACCAAATCATGAGCCTTTTAGATTAATTGTGGTTCTTTGACCATCATCTTCATCCTTTCTATCATGGGAAATATAATACCCTTGTTCATGTGTTTCTTCCTTTGTGATTTTGCTGATGCATGTTTGGCGGGCATCAATAATCACCCTTCGTCCTTCACTGAATATGGTGGACCTAAGTCAAGGTGTTTTGGATTGAGTCTATAAAGACGATAATTGACTATTTAGAGACTAAAATGGATAAGGGAGTTGAATTGGATGCTTATATGTTGTGAGGATCAGTGAAGCACTAGTCGTATATTTAGAATAGAGATGAGCAGCTGGAGAACATGGTATTGAAATAATTTCAAGATATATTCCTGGAAAACATTTATCCATGTATTCTCAGGAAGGAGAGGGTAGTAGTGTTTATGTAGTTTCCCTAGGATAATATGTATATGATAGACTATTATGGTTGTTTCATTCATTTATAGTGATTGTTCCAAACATTGAAAGGAGTTGAGGAAAATTTTGAGAAACATTTTTAGGATGAGATAAAATGTGATATTGAGTCCCATGGTAAATATTTTTTCTAGAAGATGTTTTATGAATAGGTGAATCAGTATCTCATTTATGAGAAAAAATAGATGGATTCTTCCATTTAAATTCATGTGGTTTCTACTAGATGGATTGGAGGGAGGTCTTCCAAAGTTAAAAATCTTTTTTATGGAAGAATTAACTATATAATTCATAAGTAGAGTGTCAAGGGTGAAGGATTAGGGACCCCAGAGCAGTAATAGATTGTACTACAATCAATTTAGTTGGTCGAGTGACTTTTGTAACCAGTTTTCCCAACCACCTATGAACTGGAGATCCTCTAGAAAGATAGTTCAATTATAGAGGTACTGCAGCAACCCTTGACCTATGGGAAATGATAGGTGATATATGCTTAGTTAGAGTATGATAAGGGGGTATTATACTCCATATCTATTGGTAAGTTTATTTTTTATAGCTATGGAGTTCAAGGTGATGGACTTGGAATGTTCGGAAAACAACACCCACATCAGTATAGTAGTGAAGCTTATGGAAATTAGACCGCAGCTCAGGGTAGTGTTACAAGATAGTTTCTTGCAATTCATCCCACACTTCTAGATATTGAGGCAATATTATTTATAGTAATAGGTAATATTATTGTAGCTTCTATTCTTTCTATTGATTTATTTTATATAGGATAATCATATTATTTTATATCTTCACAACTTGTGAATGATTTGCATCTGAAAATGGAGTTCAGTAGTGGGGTCATGAAAATCGACACAATGCAGTGAGTAATGTAATTGCATGTCTATTTATGTAAGGGGTTTTATCTAAATGTTGGGGGTATCATTTATACTGGTATTTTTTCATACATGACATGTTAGGTTTTGAATTTATTTGGGGTAGGGACTGGATGGTATTGTACTAGGCCCACATAAATTGTTACCAAATAAGAGTGACCATTATGTACATTAAGGGTGATAGTTATGTTCATCATAGTGAATGGAATATCCTGGAAATCCATGCAAGGATAGTTCATCAGAAATTGTGGGAGCTCACTGCCCAGGTTTCAATAATTTTTCTAGACAATGGGGGTGTGAAGAATGATGTATTTCCATCCATAGTGGACTGGTTATAGGATTTTTTTTTCTTATATAATTATAAGAGATTAACCCTGATATAGATGTTAAGATTACAATTTATCTCATTCCTAGAGCTAAACCATTTTCTATTCCACCTTATCAAATGTATCCAATAGAGAATTAGGTACATTAGACATACCTAGATAAATTTATTGATAATGGATTTATCTATATGTGTATGCTGCCATAGGGGTATCTGGTTTTGTTTTCTAATAATGTTGACATGTTTTTATGTTTGTGTGTTGATTATAATATGTTGACCTAGATAACAGTTAATAACAGGTATCCTCTTCCATGGATTCATGAAATCTTTAACCATTTGAGAGGTGCTTGTGTATTCTCCATGATTGAATTGAGATCAGAGTTTCAACATTTGAGAGTTAGACATTCTAATATACCACAGTCTACTTTCAGAAGTAGGTATGTACTATATGAGTTTTCATGATGTCTTTCAGGCTGAAGAACTCTCTGGATTTGTTTATGGACCTTATGAACAAAATATTTCCCCTGTACCTGGATTAGTTTGTGGTTGTCTTATTGGATAAGATTTTTGTGTAGTCTAAGTCTCTTGAGGATCATTCCCAACATCTTGACATCATTATAAGTACACTGATAAATCATCATCTACACATATAACTATCTAAGTTTCAATTATCTATTGATAGGGTACACTTCTTGGGTCACATATTCTCTGATGAATGAGTTTCGGTGCATCTAGAGAAGGTTCAGGGATTGGTTTCATGAGATTAGCTCAATAGTTTTTTAATATCCAATGCTTTCTGGGTTTGTCATGTTATTATCGGGGATTTATCCAAGAAATTTCCCATTTGTAAGAACCACATTTGTCCTTGAAAATGAATGGGATCATGTTTCAATGGGATGGATCATGTGGGAATTATTTCTAGGAGGTGAATAAGTGTTTGAATAACAAACTGATTTTGATCCCACCCAATCTAGGTGAGGATTATACTATGTTTTATGATGATTTTAATATCATAAATGGAGTAGGGTTGATACAGGGAGATCATGTTGTGGAATATGGGTCATGGAAGTTGAGGCCACATGAAAATAATTTCCCCATGAATGATCTTGAGTTTTCTGTGGTGTCTTATTCTGTAATTTCATGGTAGAATTACCTATTAGGTGAAATTTTTTTATGTAAAACAATCAATGGAGAATAAATTATATCTTCATAAAATGATATTTGAACCTCCAATAGTGGATTTGGGTTGAGTATTTGAAGTTGTTTAATTTTGAGATATCCTATACAATGGGGAAGGGAAACAATGTTGATAACACTTTGACCAGGATGACTCAAACTCATTCAGATTAGGAGACCAATTCAATATGGAAGAAAATTTCCTTTATTGTTTAAATACATATTTAGGTTAAATAGGGACATGAGAAGTTTACCCTTTTATACTTTTCAGTTGATTCCACACATCTGATCTCAATCAGGGAGAGGAAATATGAGGATCCACAGTATTTTCCCTAGATAAAAATCCTATAATATGTGTATTCACATTATGATTAGAATATTGATGTAGATGAGATCATATAAATTTAGAATAGTGTTGTTTTTTACTACAAGTATGCATGAGGAGATAATTCATTAGTTTTATGCATCAATGTGGGTGGTGCATCCTAGATTGAAAAAAATTACCATGACCTATGTTGAGAGTATTGGTGTATGGGTATGAGAAGGGTAATTTATGGTTTCATCGCACAATGCTACACTTATCATCATTTGAAGGCCTAGCATCAATAATATATTGGTTTATTACCATAATTATCCATTTTGGAGTATAAGAGGGATGAATCTATAATGGTCTTTATAGTGTGTCTTCTTAGGATCACATAGAAGAATTATGTGATATGGATGATTTTGGACTTTTTTGTAAAGGTATCTCATTTCTTTCCTATCTAGGAGACTTATACTATGGACCAGTTGGGTCAGATATATGTTTGGGAGATTTCACATTTTCATTGGGTGTTATAGAGTATAGTTTTAGACCATGACTCAAATTTTAATTATCACTTTTGGAAAGTCTTGTAAAAGGAATTGTGTACCCTAGGTTTTTCTGAGTATGACATTCCACCCATAGAAATATGAGAAATAATAGAGCATAATTTGGGTGCTAGAAATCATGTTGAGAGAATGCATCCTTGATTTTTGTGGGTCATAGGAGAAGTTCATAGTGATTATTGATTTCTATTACAACAATAGTTATCAAAAAAATATTAATATTGAACCATTTGAGGATATTTATGATAGTATATACATATCGCCTCTATTTAGGATCTTGGTGGGTGAGACAATGTTATTGTGTCCAAGTCTTATGTAGGAGAAACTATAGTAGGGTCAGCTAATTAGGAAATGTATGTCTATAACATAGTGTAGATAAAATACTTATGATGATTGATGTCATCGAACCCTTTATTTTATATTGGTGTATCATGTATTGCTTTGGGTGTCTCTGAGATTGGTTCATAATTGTATTTGTAGACAAATAATGATGGTTCCAAGGTTTGTTGGACCTTTTGATATTATGGAGAGGATCAGACTGGTGGCATACTGATTGGATCTTACATGGAGTTATAGTTTTATGAACAATGTTTTTCAAATGTCACAGCTTCAGAAATATCACTCTGACCCTTCTCATGTGATCGATGCTCATATTGATATTGAGGTTGATGCATCATTTGAGGAGCATCTTATTCATGTTTTGGATCATTGTGAGAAAGTGATGTGGGGAAAGACCATGTTATTGGTCTGAGTGTTGGGGTAGAAATGGCATGTTCTGAAGTAAAATGGGATAGGGAAGTAGATATATGGGCTCAGTGGCCATACCTTTTTACCAAGTATTCATAGATATGTTGGGGAGTACAGCTTGCGGATAAGCTGTTATAACGTGGGGAAATTGTTAGATCCTGGTCTTTCTGCAATTGCCTTGTACTTATTATCATGTTCTTTTTTTCGTTATTTTTATAATTTTTTGGTTTGGGTTTTTCTTATTTGTGTTCAGGTGAGTTTTAAAACCTTTTGTAGTGAATTTGGGAAATGCATAGTCGGTGCATGATTTTCCCAAACCGTGCGACTATCCCCAAAAAACATTGCATACCATACAGAGGGTAATTTCATAGTTAGTGAATGGTGTTTCAAACCATTACACAATTAGGGGAAACCATTCACCTCAGATAGTATGGGCACACAGTTAGGGTGCGTGGTTTGGAAAATTGTTTGTCCCCTCACAAGAAATTGTGTGCGAGAAACTTAAAACCATTATTTTTTATAAACAATTCCCAAAAACCCTGGTTAATTCCCTTACTAAACCCAATTAAAAATATTATGATTTCCTTATATTTGGAGGTTTCAGAGAGGGTTCTAAGTCTCTATGAAAATCTTCCATTGTGAATCATAGATCAGGATGAAGGGTCGATTTAATGACATGAACTATTTGAATGATATTTGTTTCTTGAAAATATAAGTTATATAATATTATCTCTCAAATAATAAAGTGAGTATATTTTAAAATGTGACAATCAAGTTTCAACTATTATATGAATATTGATCAATTATGGCCATTGGTAAATATTACTATTGGAACCTATACTCTTAAATAATAATTTTACCGTTATAATTATTGTTTTAAAATAAAAATGACAAAAGAAAATTAATGCAGAAATAATATTTGAAGTCCTCCTCCAGTAGAGTCATGTCATACAAAGACCATTTATAAAAAAATGTAAGGGAGGTAGTTTATTTGGGCTTCACTCTTTATCAATCCCAATCCAAGCTTCAATAAATGAGGGTTGAATAGAATCTTTTACAAGAGAAGTTCAAGTTAGTGGAAAGTACTACTCAGTCGATGTTATCAGAGAAACCCCAAGAATCAATCACTATCACACACCTTACCCATAGGTTGAATAAAATATATATAAGGGGTTATGTATAAATTACATAGTTACATAATTTTTAATCCCATTATATATATAATTTTATTTCCACCATTTCTATTTGGATTTTAGTTTTTCTTAAAAATATGAAAAGTTTGATAAATTTATTTTTTTCAGACGGAAATTGTACATTTCAAAAAATATATAATTACTAAAATTAAAAAATCTATTATTAATCATTCATATTTTAATTAAATAGAATGATTACAACACTCTTATTTAAAATTAAATTATAAAATAATTTTACTCATTTCAAGTGTCAGAAATTTTACTATGCATTTTTTATACGCTGTTATTTTTAATAAAGAATAATTTCTATATTAAAAATATAATTTTTTCAGACATTGATAATTTTATTGATAATATTAATATAATTATTGAAATCGTCACATATAAATTATGTTAGGGTAAATTTATGAGAATTTTCTAAAACATTTTGTTTTTTGGTGAATAGTAAAAATATAGTTTTTAATTTTTTGTATGTTTAATGACATCATAATGAAGTATTATGTAATTTAAAATGAGGGTATAATCTTTAGTATTATAATAACAATATATTTGTCCCAAGTGACCAATAAAAAGGGAAAATATCATAGGAAGTCCCATGGTTTTAAATTTACCACTACCTAGATGTCCAAGAAAATTAATAAACAAATCCCCCACTTTTTAAATAAATACTCACAAATTTCTCCAGTATAAACAATGAATACTCCATGAATCATTGATGATTTTACCTCCCAAGGATTCATTCCAAGGTTAACTCAAGCCCCCAAGATCACAAGCTTCATGTTTTAGGTGTTACTCTTCAAGTTAAGAGAAATCTAAAACATCTCTTTTCATTTCATGTTCAATTTCAATGTGGTATGTCTTCAAAATATACATACTATGTAATTATATAAATTTTATTATATAACATTAAAATATTAATATATTTTTAATAAGATACCATTTATCATATCTTTTTTATTTTTCCTAAAACCATATCTCATACCGTTTATGCTACCAGATTTTCGTCTCAAAATTTCAATCTTTTTCTCATGAAATTATCTTATTTATTTTGTGAAGACCCAATACACTGTATTTTCTAGGGGTATTCAACTAGATGTAAGAATTATCTATTTTAATATGTTATTAAAATAAAAGAAACCCACCATGTTTTTTCATTGGATAATAATGACATCAAGATATTGTCTTTAAGAATGTGTTTTTAAAATGTCCAGATTTTGATAAGAAATAAATTCCCTTTATTATTCAGGGGTTATATTTGAAATTTTTTATTACAATATATGTGGATCACATCAATAAATACATTTTAAGTGTGTTCATTGATATAGATCCAATGTATTGGTTAAATAATTTAATATCTAGAGATGACATGTTTGACGATACATTGGTGAATAACCTTGGTAATATTTATGACACCTCAGTAATAAACCTTGGTTATATGCTTATGAATGAATCCATTAAATGTCGTAGTCACATATAATTTTTTTTATTAATGTTATTATTATTTTTATATTCCTCTTTTTCATTCCTTTATGTAATTCTTCATGTTCTTATGCATATTCCTTAAGATCACAAGTAAATTATTTCCCTTGTATTACCTTACTGTCCCTTATGCTCACTATTTCCTTCGATGTATGTCCCCATGTTCTGAGATGTATTTAAATTACATAAGATTAACTAATAAATAATGCATTCAAGTTATTTTTATTATTGTTTTCTATTTTAATTTATTATGTACTTTGTTTCCATGAAACTGGACATTTAAATATTATTTATTTATATCGTTTAAATGAACAAATGTATTAAAAAGGAGGGATGAGAAAGTTTTTATTAAAGGATAGTTTATTTATTTGTGGAAATTAGTATTTTATAATTTGTTGAAGAACCTTATGTAGAAGTTAAAATATATTAAAATATCCTGGTATTATGGTGAAATATTTCGTAAGTGGATTATGAGGAATGAAATCACTATCTAGATACAAACAAGTGGACATGGTTCTGGAATAGATGTACCTAGTGGTAAAACTCTGACAAGGTGTGTTAGTAATGACCTAGTGTAACCTAGTACATGAAAATGAGTCTTACTGTGAACCTTATTTGAAACTCCTGAGGAATATTTTTGGTTAATCATTATCTTTTTAGGAGAAATTATGAAGGATTTATAGAAACATTAATTGTTATTGAAGAATAAAATATTAGTCATGGTTTTTAGGAACTGAAATTCATTTAGATTTATAATATTAGTAAATGAAATATGTTCCTCACTAATGTTTTCTTATTTTAGAAAATTTTCAGAAATAGGAGAATCAATGCAAATGGTGAGTGCAATGGACCAGGCACTGATAACCATAAAATTAGAGATATAATGGAAAACCTCATTAGAATAATAAATCAATTAAATTTAGTTATAATCAATAACATGAATCAATCTGAGAGACTAGATTCACCTCGAGGGGAACAAATTTCCATTGAGTTCTTTATGCATCAACGAACACCATATTTCATTGGATCTACTGACCCATTGATTGTTAAATAGTATATAAGCTCTATAGAAAAGATCTTTTCTATAATCTATTATTCGAAACAAGAAAAAGGAACCCTCTCTATAAACAACCTAGTGGTAGAATCTGAGAACTGGTGGAATCTAGTTAAAAAAAATACAAGAGGGTATATTGATGTAGTGGAGTGGGAAGAGTTCAGGAGAACCTTTTTCAAAAAATATTTCCCCGGTTCAATGTGAACTAAAAAAGAGAAGGAATTCCTAGAGACGAAGAAGAAGGGAAATGAATCGGTGGGAATATATGAGATGGACTTCACAATACATTCTAATTACACCTATATCTTTGTCATGGATCCTCATGGGAAAGTTGATATATTTTTAAGTAGAATAAGAACCCATATATATAATAATCTAGCCAATCGAGACTAAGAAAACAATGAGGAGATCATGATAATTTATATGTATATTTAACCGGGGTTCTGAGATATTTAGTGGTTCCATTGATGTAATGAAGATAATATATATTTGTAGTCAAACTTGTGGAGGATCTTTGATCAAGAAATAAGAGTAAAACATGATCAATTTCTCATGATTAAAAAATATGGGAAGAAGAATTTAGTGAACTGATTGATGAGGTCAGTTAAATTTGATGAGTAAAGAAAATAAGTCCATATTTCTCAGAACATTCATAGTGAGGTGAATCCTCAAATTCTCAACACTAAAAAAAAGGGAAGATGGTGAAGTCCCATCATGAATTTCAATTCTTTATGTGTAGATATCTTGGGAAATTTTCTAATCATTTTCCAAATCTAATTTTATTGTATGGGAATCACCATAAACCTCATAATAGGAAACAGGATAAAGGTATGTATTTTTTTATTATGAAATACAATGTTTAGTCTCTAAATGATGCGGTGGAAGGTACTCTCATTATTATATCATAGCAAGAAAGTACTTTGTTTGATTCTGGTTCTACACATTCCATTATTTCCTCCTAGTTTAAAAAGAATATAGAATCAATTCATGAGCTACTAGAAGTAGAACTATCAATCAATTCTCTTAGAGGGATTACCCATGAATCAAAAGTGTATAGAAAGTCTATTATTTACTTTGGTGATAAAAATCTCTTCACAAATCTAGTAGTCATTCCCATGATGGAATTTGACATTATAATAGAGAAAAAATGAACACAATTTATAATACAAATATGAATAGTAGACGAAATTAAATACAAGTAGTCTTGAATGCACAACCAATATTTGTTTTCATGGGATAGATATCTTGACCTGATATTTTTCTAGAAGCACCTCTTATATAATTCTTTAATAAAATTATTATTGAAGATGAAGAAGGAAAAATAAAGTGTATAAATATAGAATGTCCCCATAATTCAAGAAAACATTGATGTATTTTCTAAGGAGTTACCTAGACCTCCCCAAGAAAGAAATGTAGAGTTCTCCATTGATCTCATGCATGGTTCCAATAAAGTATGAGAGACAAAGAATATAGAATGGAAAATTTTGAGCTAGATGGATTAAAGAATAAACTCCAATATCTTTTATAGAAGGGGTTTATCTAACCAAGTGTATCTCTTTGGGGAGAACATATTCTCTTTTTGAGGAATAAATATTAATCAATGTGTCTATTCGTTGATTAGAGAGAACTTGATGGGATTATAGTGACGAACAATTACCACCGTCCATGAATTGATGATTTATTTGACCAGCATCATGGGGATCAATTATTCGCCATGTTTGATCTTCGATGTTGTTATCATCAATTGAGGATAAAGAAATAATATATTCCAAAGACCTCTTTCTAAAAAATATATTGGAGTTATGTGGGTGTGTTGTTATTACTTTCAGATTTACAAATTATCCTTCTATTTTTTTATGGATTTGATGTATAGAGTAATTACGGACTACATTGAAGTCTTTTTTGTTGTTTTTATTAATGATATTATGATATATTTTAAAATTTGAGAGGATTATGATTATTATCTAAGCATTATATTTCAATCTCTGAGGAAGGAGATATTATTTGGAATGTTCATAAAATATGAATTTTGGTTATAAAGAGTTTATTTCTTGGGGTATATTGTAACCAATGAAGGAATCACAATCGAACCTACAAAAAAAGGTTGTAGAGGAGTGGCCTCATACTACAATAGTAGCTATGATTCATAGATTTCTTGGTTTAATATAATATTATAGGAGGTTTTTGAAAAATGTTTCATGAATATCTAATCCACTAACCAATTTAACTCGATAATGGTTCATGTTCATTTGGAAAAAGGAGTGTGAAGAAAGTTTCCAAGATCTATAGAATATATTGGTTATTGTAACCATGTTAAATATACCCTCTATCGGATAAGGATTCATCATTTTTATTGATGCATCTATGAAATGGATTGGGTGTGTTCTCATGATAAATTAGATGGTGACTTCTTGTGCATCTTGACTATTGAATCCTCATGAGAAGAACTATCATATGAATGATCTAGAGCTAGTTTCAGTTATTTTTTCTATAAAGATATGGATGTTGTATATTTATGCAGAGAAATGTGATATATACACAGACCACCAATTTTTGATGTATATTTCCACACAAAAGTAATTGAACATGAGACATAGGAGATGGTTGGAACTTTATAAAGACTATGATTATTCAATTCATTATTACCCTAGAAGATAAAACAAATTTTTTGAGGATTTATGTAGGAAAGAACCTATTGCGTTGAAAATGATGAGGATTCATAGAGATCCATTGATTTAAGACCTGGTAAAACTATACATAGGAATCATAAAGGATGGAATATCCTCAACCCTATCCCAAATGATTTCCCAACCATCACTAATAGAGAAGATCAAAAAATATCACCGAGAATATTTATTATTATAGAAAAATATAGAGGTTGTAAAGAATTGGAAGTTTTCTAAGTTTAATATTGATCAAAGAGGTGTATTTAAATTTCATTCAAGGCTATGTGTTCGATCTATTCTTGAAATAAAGATGGATTTGATGGTTGAAGCTCACCGATATAATTTCTCTATAAATCCTGGTATAAATAAAATGTGTAGGGACCTTCATGAACATTATTGGTGGGATATAATGAAAAGGGAGATTTTTGAATACTCTATAAGGAGCCTAGTGTGTCGATAAGTGATGTCATAGAGATAGATTCCTAATGTGGTATTACGTCCACTAACCATACTAGCATGGAAGTGGGAAAATATCCCTATGGAATGTTTCACTATTCTCTATAAAAAAACCAAATAACATAATGTGATATGGGTTATAGTAGACCATCTCACCAAGACTACCCATTATATCTCTATTCAGGAAAATTTCTCTCTTGACCAAATCGTCAAGATATATGTAATGTGGAATGAATGCATGTAGCGGCACTTTCTATCTTTTTTATTATGATCCATAGTTCACGTCAAAATTATTGAGAAGTCTTCCTAAATATTTGAATACTAAATTGAATTTCATTACGGCCTATCATCCTCAAATTGAGGGACAATATTAAATGATTACGCAAACACTTGATGTAATTATGAGATCTTTTTCAATAGAATTTAATGGTTTACGAGATCAACATATCCTATTAGTTTATTTTTCATAAAAACATATTCCATTCAAGAATTCAAACGGCACCATATAAAGATTCATATGGGAAGTGATGTAAAAAACCTATATGTTGGAATGAAGTTAGTGAGAGAAAACTTCTTACACCAAAATACTTGAGGAAAAAATGATGTAGAAATACCCTCACCTTTTATCAACTGAGGGAATAATATAGAATTTTAAGGATGAAATTTTTGAAGGGGAGAATAATGTAATGAACCTAACTTTTTCAATGATATTTGTTTCATGAAAATGAGTGTGATATACTATTGTCTCTCTAATAATGAAGTGAGTAAATTTTGAAATGTGACCACCAAGTTCTGACTATTATATGACCATTGGTCAATTATGACTATTAGTCAATATGACCGTTGAAAACTATACTCTTAAACAATAATTTTATTGTTATAATTAATGTTTATTAGTATAAATGACTAAGGAGAATTAGTTCTGAAAGAAGAGTCAATGGACTCATCTAGTAGAATTGTGTTTTATAGAGCCCATTTAATAGAACATTTGATGGAGGTAGCATATTTTGGATTCGCACTAGACCAAGCCCATTCTGATCTTCAATAAGTGAGTCTTGAATGAAATCAATTATGGGAGAAGTTCAAGTTAGTAGAAATTACTGTGTGGGCGATGTTATCAGAGCCACCCCAAGAATCTATCATCATCGAAAACATTACCCTTAGGCCATATGCGGGTGTTATAAATGTTTATGTGTCATGGTATTAATTAATTAATGTATAATCCTATTGTTTAAATAATTTTTTTGTTCAATCATTTCTGTTTTGTGTTTAGTTTTTCTTCAAAATATAAAAAATTTGATAAATTGATTTTTTCGGACAGAAATTATACTTTTCCAAACATATATAATTATTATAATAAACTAATTTGTTAAGAATAATGTATATTTTAGTGGAATATTACGATTAAATAACTTTTTCTCAAATTTTAATGATACAATAATCTTATTTTTTTCAAGTTTCATAAATTTTACTATGCATTTTTCTATTCATTTTCTATTCGCTATTATTTTTAATAAATAATTATTTTTATATAATTGTTATGAAAAGTAGAAATCATTTTTTAAATCAGTAGAAAAAAATTAGGTTAGGGTTAATTTATGTGAATTTCTAAAATATTCTGTTTTGCAGTGAATAGTTAAAATACTAGTTTGAGTTTTTAGTATGTCTAATGACATCATAATGATGTATTGCATAATATAAAATGGTGTTCAGAACTTTTTTATTATTATAAAAAAATATTTTTCCCAAGTGGCTAATACCATGGGAAAATACCATGGTTTTTTAATTTACCACTACCTAGGTGTCTAAGGAAATTAATAAAAAAATCTTCCACTTTTTCTCTAAATACCCACCCATATCTCAATTAGATTTTATTCCCAAATCATCATCCATGAAGATCTAATTGTTTTACTTGCCATGTAGTCCTCAAAATTTTTCCTCAATCCCCTAAGGTCCCAATCATCTAGTTTTTGGAGTTACTCTTCAAGGTATGTATTATTTCAACTTCTATTTTCCTCTCAAGTTACCTTCCTATGTGGAGTGCACTTAAAATATCAATACTATGTCCTTATATAAATTTTTTTCTATAACTTTACTATATTAAGAGTCTTTTATGAATGGGATACCCTTCTCCCCTCTCTTTTTAATGTTTTCTACAATCATTTTTATACCCGTTATGATGCCATATTTTCTTCTCAAAATTTATCTCTTTTTTCCCACGAAATTCTCTTATTTCATTTTTGAAGACCCAAACCTATATATTTTCCAGGTTTATTCACCTAGATGTAAAAATAATTTCTTTTGGATTAACATACATGAATCTCACCTTCCTTTTTCATGGGTTAATAGTGACATATAGATCATGTCTTTA
The DNA here is from genome assembly GCA_963277665.1 of Viscum album. NCBI lineage: Eukaryota > Viridiplantae > Streptophyta > Magnoliopsida > Santalales > Viscaceae > Viscum > Viscum album. Next base: position 1,428,821,209 of record OY728140.1, on the reverse strand, counting down.
AGAATATTTTTTTAAAATGTCATGATTTTTTTATAAAACCAGTTTTTTTTATTCTCCATAGGTTATTTATGAAATGTTTTGTTAAAATATATATTTCTCACATTAATTTAAACTCATAAATGTTGAAACCTGATCATGCTTTAATTCATTGGTTATTGGTTATTGTGGGGTTTTATAAGAGATATGTGGGATTCTTGGTCATTGTCGTCTTTACCTTTTAGTTCTTGTAGTTTTATTTTTAGTTGTTTGGTACTATATGAAATTTCCAATTTTAACTTGTTATTTAATTCTATATATATCAATCTGAGAAGGTTTTTTTTGGTTTATCCTTCTTATATCTCTCTTACTCATGTTTCTCTTAGAGGGTAATGCCTCCCATGTGCATGTTTGTTATAACTTTGGTGATAGTCTCCATCATGGAGCATATGAGAGCCAGGAATCAGGCAGTCAACATCTCTCTCCCCCCATGGAGGTATATTTATGGGGAGGTTTCATGATATATTCACATAAAAGGTTAAGGTTGAGGGATAACATAGAATTTTTAGTAAGGCAGGGGGAGGTTTCATGGGTTGGTAGGGAAATAATATCATCTAAGTATAGAATGAGATGTAAACCAAGGAGACCGGATGAAACATGGGTATTTAGTTCCCCCTGTTATTTGATTCACATACTTTTATGCTTATTTATCCTACTAAATTAATTTATATTGGTTATAGGGTATATATTTATGAAAGGATAATGCATAATTCTTATTTTCACCTATGTTTATGATGGGTAGACCTTAGGATATGTTAAAATCATAAAATATATAATTAATAAATATTTAATTAATTTTGAATATTCTATATTCTTGATTTATGTTCTCTAAAATTATTTTTTCATATATGACTCTAGGTCTGAATCCTCATTAGTTTCACACTGAATATTTTTAGCATGATGTCTCAGCTGATCGTTGTATAGTAGAGGTCAATGACGATGAAACATAGAGGAGAACACTCTAATATTTTTGGTGTGAGAGTTTGTATAAGTATGAGAGATTAATTTTATATTCAGTCATAGAATACTATTTAGGGGAGGTTTAGATAACTTTGAGTTCGATCCACACTCAAAAGGATCACTGGGTTTTGTTGGTTGCCACGGTATCACATAGAGCAGTGAGGCAGTGGTAGTTCTTATTTTTGGTGATCATGTGGATTTGGTAGTCTCATGGGTGTAGTTATGAGACCAGTTCTTTTCATATTTTATATATTCTACCATGAATGTTTCTAGTTGTAGCAGTTTCTTACCCTTTGGTGGTGGGGTTACAACATGTGACAGTTTGGGGTCCATTTTAAGAACCTTTGGTGATATGATTCAGACCTATTTACTATTGAGGAGGATTTTTGTTGTGGTATGTATTGATGATATCATGATATATTATGAAATATATCAGGACCATGAGAACCAATTGTTGGTTGATCTTGCGACTCTTATAAGAAAAGTGTTATATGTGATGTTTAGAAAGTGTGAATTATAACTTCAAATAGTTTCTTTTCATGGCCATATTATCTCTATGGATGGAATCATAGTTCTTCATGTGAATAATAAGGCAGGCCAGGAGCTAAACCATAAAACATAACATAAGTTTGCAGTTTTATTTGTTTAAAAACTTACTATAGATGTTTCTTCTAGAATATTTACCGCTTAGCTAACCTGTTTACCAATCTTACCTACAAAGGGGTAAAGTTCATGTAGAAAAATAAATTCCAATAATGTTTTTAAGAACTGGAGAAGATATTATTTAATTCACCAATCATTAGTGTACTGTTGCTAAATGGTGGATTTTTTGTTTATAGTGATGCATCAATGAAGGGACTTGGTTATTTCCATGTGATGAATGATAGTGTCATTGCTTGTGCATCAATGTTTTTAAAAACTCATGAATAGAACTATAAAACACATGATATATAATTAGCAACAATAATATTTTCCCTGCAAATATATAGACACTATCTATATGGTTTAATATGTGAGATATAAAAAACCACAAGATTTTGAAATAGATATTGTCATAGAAATCACTCAACATGAGGAAAAGGTGATAGCTCCATATTCTCAAGGATTATGATTGTTCAATACACCACCACCCATGGAATGAGAATAAGGTAGTAGATGAAACGAGTAGGAAGTATCATGGAGTTCAATAAAAAATTAAGATTGTTAAGGATCCTTTTTATATGGATCTAGAAACTATTGATATGTGAATTTTCAAGGAATGTGAAATAGTAATACTTTTTTAATTAGTTTCCCAAACATTTTTATTATAAAGGATTAAAAGTTCTTAGTCTGATGATGGTAATTATCAAAAATAATGTTGGTAATGATGGGTAGTTTGAGAAAATTTTGTATGAATATGGAATTATAAAACATGGGATGTGGTGATGTGTTCGCTCTGTATGTGATCAAAAATGAGAGTTTTTGGATGATTCCCATAGCTCAAATTTCTATATACACCCTGGACGCACTAAACTGCATCAATATTTGAAGGAACATTTCTGGTGGGATAATATGAAGTGAGAAATTGTTGATTATATTTCATGAATTTTAGTATGCCAATAGGTTAAGGATGAAACACAACATCCTTGATGATTCATGAAACATATGCCTATTTCTACATAGAAATAGGATGACATCACTATGAATTTTGTCTCTAGATTTCCAAGGACTCCAAGAAAGAATGATGTAATATGGGTAATTATTGATTGAATTAACAAATCTGCATATATATATTATATAAGGGAGTATTTTACACTGGAGCGCCTTTCACAACTCTATATTATTGATGTTATACAACTGAATGGAGAACCTATTTCAATTGCATCTTATAGTGATCCAGGATTTACTTTAAAATTATGAAGAATTATTTATAAATATTTTGATTTTGAACATCTTTTGAGTACTACTTATCACCCTCAAACTGATGGGCAATATGAAAGGGTGACCCAAACATTAGAATTCTTCTTTAGATCACTCTCATATGACTTTCTAGGCGTATGTGATCAATATTTTCATTTTCTATAGTTTTCTTACAAAAATAGTTTCCATTATATTATATAATTGGAACCATTTTAAGCATTGTATGGAAATAGATTTCATACACAAACATTTTTGTGAAGATGTTTTTTAAAGGAGGCATGTAAGCCCAATGCTTGTGGAGGAAACAACAAAAAAGGTAAATACTATTCAAACCCATATCAAATCAGATCAAAGAAGGGAAAAGTGATATTCGTATAATCAAAAAAAGTATTTGGATATTGATGTAGGATATAATGTTTTCCTGAAAGTATCCCCATGAAAGGGTGTCATATGATTTTATAAGAGAGGGAAACTGATCCCCAAGTACATTGGACATTTTGAAATCTGGGAGAGAGTTAGAGTAGTGGGTTATCCATTGCAAATACCACCTAACATTTATAAAGCACACAATTTCTTCTATATATCATTGTTAAGGAAGTACATTTCAGACCTATCAAATGTCCTTACATCTGAAATAATACAATTGAAACCATATTTATCTTACTATGAAGAACTTATTCGATTTCTAGATAATAGAGAATAGGTGTTGTCAAATCAAAAGACTCTTATGGTATGTTTATTCATAAAAATAATAAAATTGAAGAAGAAACATGGAAACCAGAGGAAGTTATGATGAATAACTACCCATATAAGGCCTAGCCTTAAACCTTACTTAATCTTGAGTTATTACAAGATTACACATTGAGGATCTTTTCAGGTTTAGAGTTTTAGAGAATTAGATCATGAAACTTGCATTACATTCCACATTTAAAACAAAGTGGTTACATAAAAGACATTATTCATTCTTCCCATCAACGGAAACATATTTAAAATAAAACATGGATTCTTTCTTGACACATCCTTGACACTATCATCACATCATGTACCTTTCCCTTGACCTGTGAAAAAAATTTCAAAAACTTGGGATGAGCATAAAAAGCTCAGTAAGGGTTATAAAAATATGGAAAGAAAACATGAGTTCATATATACATAAGAATGAAATCATACTTTACCCATAAAACAAAGGCACTTTAACATTCCTCATCAAGCCATGAATAAGTCATGGAAATCATAAGACATAAAGGTAACTTGAGGCATTCATAACATTCTTACGTAGGGATTAACCCTCTTGGTTACGTTTGGAATACCCATCACAGTATATTCCCTAAATCGCTTTGGATAAACCTTAACATTTCCCTCCTTCGCATTACCCAATGCATTGGAGAGCTATATCGGGCTCACCCGCCCTTAGTTTATCACGGAACCACCCGTTTTCATAACAATTCCCAAGAACCATAACATAAACGTATCACATAAAACATGCATAAAGGAAGCATAACATTTCCACATTTCAATCACAATATAACATTTTAGTATATTGAAATAATGAATCCATTCAAAAAGAAACCATTTCCAAAACCATTGAAAATATTTAATAAAGAGATTTTTGAATCAAAGTGTCACATACCACCTTGAAGATTCTAACATTTTAAACCATTAATATCCATATAAATAAATCCTTAAAACCATTTTGAAAACATGGATATTAATAAGAACAAATCATTAAAACATTTAAAGTGATATTTTGGTTAAAGGGTTTTTACCAAAATTAGAGACACTTGAATACAATAATTGAGGAATAACATTTAATCAGAACTTTATAGTATCATGAGAATAAATTGATTCATGATATAATATTCCAAAGGACATTATATACACCATATAAGAGTGAATTGGTGCATAACAACAATGAATTCTCAATAGGGATGTAAAATGTGATGAAATCCCTTATAAAGAAGGTATCCTTAAATTAAGGATAAATCAATCTCAAAATTATGTGTGACAAATAGAAATACACCCAATATAATTAGATATTAAGTGTAAAACAATAAAATTCCATTCACACATATTCAAAGGATGACATATTCAATAACTACATGTTGAACCCAAAGAAATCGAAATTGGGTTAAAACGTCCCCTTATTAAATTCGACAGCCTAACGACGTCACTTCAAAAATTCAGAAAATGAGTTGATGAGAGATAATAAGGGAATCTCATCACTTGTACATAAAATTTACATAAATAAGGATATATAAGAACATATCCCAACATAATATTATGTGAAATAAAAGACATAACAAAATAAGTCTTTTAAAAAAAGAGGGTGAAAGGTTCCCTTACCGACATGGGTATCTTTCGAAACATATACCTCGTGAAAGAAGGACAATACAACATTGATGTAAATACTCATAAAAGAAAGTACATTAAAAAATTAGTAATATAATGTGCAGTACATACACCACTGAAAGGAAATTGTGGCAAATGTAGCATAAATCTCACAGGAATAAAAGTGAGATGAAAAATCCCTTACGAAAACTCGGCAGCCTAACAGCGCCACTTAAAAACTTCCAAAAATGGATTGATGAGAGAGAATAGGGTCTCTCATCACATGAACATATAAATTACAGTAGGATTAATATAAAATAACATCCCAATAACAAGAAATATGATCTTTAAAAGGAATGACATAAAAGAGTGTACTTAAAAAGAAAGAGAGGAGTGGGATCCCTTACCTCGGGTCTGACTTGACTCGATCGTTCATTAATCTCCTGAATAATAAACTTGAGTTAATTTCTACTTGATTAAGAAACTTTTTCAATCTTATTATTCCTTTTATATCACTTATTTCCATGTTATAAACATTATGTAATCATTAAGTTAATAATGATTGTTTTGTCAATATTTGGTTCTTAAGTCGAATGTGGACTTCTTACAATTACATGTTTTTCGTGTGGTCAAAGGTTCTTTATATCCAAAATGACATTCTTGATTTGGATATCATATATATCATATATATCCTGCATATACATGTATTCACAATATCACAAAATCATTTAGAGGAAAGAAATGAAATGCACCGTTCATGGAGACGGTAAGCCGTACGTACTCATGAACGCTACTTTCATTTCTACGTCGTATTAATGGAATTAAAACTATATGAGAGGTATGTATATTTTAATTCCAGAATTATATTAATCATTTAGATGTATCATTAATTATTTATATCCATTATATACATGTACTTTTAATAGTACATTACATTTGGGGATAAGAAATGAAATGCACCGTTCATGGAGACGGTAAGTCGTACGTACGCGTGAACGCTACTTTCATTTCTATCTCATAATTTAATGGAAATAAATAATAATTATATAGAGGTATATTATAATTCCAGTATAACATCATATATAATAACATTAAATCCATCCTTTATACGTCCCACGTATGGCATTAACGAATCACATCACTTTGAGGGGGCGGTAGTCCGCACTTCCTGAAATGAAGATATCGCATATACCCATAATGGAAGACATAAAGGTAAGCCAAAAATGAAAAATACAGAAGCTAAAGTAAAACATAAACTTATTATATATCATATATAACTATATTTACACCTTAATTACCACCTTTTAAGGTGTTATATAAGTGTTGAACAATCATCGTTTCGTGAGGCAGAAATTCGCCATCCACGGAAACAGTATGTTCTTTAACCATTAGATGTAGGTGTGTGTAAGTGAAGCTCGAATCCTTATTATAACAACATACTAGTATATTGAGGATACTGTAGTTGTTACAAAATAAAATAATAAAAAGAGTTTAGGGGGTTGGAGAAGAAAAATAAAACCAAAGGACTCAAAAGAAGACATTACCTTAAAATCGGGTAACTCCCTTTGGTTTGAGCTCAAGGGATTACTTGGGAAGACTTATGCCCAAAGTGAGGCTTCAAGGAGTAAGGGAGGGAAGTGGAGAGAAAAAATGGGTAGGGGTTGGCCGAGCCAAAGGCTTTTGGAGTGTGGGTAAGGAGGTAGAGGTGGGGGCCTTTTATAAGAGAGGAGGAGGGGCACTTTTGGAAAGTAAAGAAATATTACTTTATTTGAAAATGAGTTTCAGATTTAAAGGGTCCCACATTGATATAATTCGAGTATAAGGTGGTAAGGTTTCGAAATCCACATATCCAATTGGTTTTGTACATGTGTAGGTCTTAGATTTTACATTATCTTTCAATTTTATTTAAATCGTTAAATAATGAGGTCATCGCTGCATCATCATGATGTCATAACTAATTTAATTTATTTAGTGTCTAAAAATTATAAAACAACTATCATGATGTAGGAAATATTTTTATCTTTCCAATTATTATTTATAATAAAAAATCTTAATTGTATAACCCCATGTAACAATTGTTTTAGTAAAACATTTCATGTTTGTGTTATTTTTACTTTAACATTAAATAAAAAGATATTTATGTCATTTTCCAACCAAAGTGGCTCCATGGGGTCTCCAAGTTGACCCATGGGTTTTCTTGGTCGGACATGACACATACAATGAGGTTAGGACATGTGTCAAGTTCATTTAATATTATTAAAACATTATTTTTACCTTAAACTACACTAATTACCTCTAATCGTGATTAGAACATAATAAGTTACTATTCACCAAAAAATTATTTTTATCCCATTGAACTACATTTTACTTTTTAATGACAACCATGTATGTTGGATTTTTAAAATTCAAAACACAAAGATGGAAAATTTTCATTTAAACAGAAAAATCAGTTTTTATAAGTACCACTTAGTGGTTTCACTATTCATCAAAAATTGAAGTTTTTCAGAAAAATCCCAAAAATTCACCATAAGCTATATTTGATATTCCGAATTTAAAAATGAATTCTATTTTAAAAAATTAAAAATATATAAGTCAGATTAATTAATCTAATAATTAATTCCCATTGTCAAAGCAAATAGCGTGTTTTTATGAAACAATAAGTATCAAAAGATTGACACTAGTTTAAGTCTGATTTCAAAGTGAAATTAATTCCAATGACCACTATTGGATTTAACGATAAAAATATATTCTAATTTCATTTTAAAACCAATTCAAAAGATAATCTAATCATATAAATAAATTAGATTAAAAATAGGTTTTGAATTAAAATACAACATTTTACACTATTCATTGAAAAAAATGAACTTTATCGGAAAGATACCAAAAATTTACACAAAGTAAATTTTGATGTCCCGGTTCTTAAGAAAAGTTTTATTTGGTCAAATAGAATGTATAATAGTGAAAAAAACTATATTTAATGACGGTTCGCCATCAAAAGGCGATAAGTGAACCTTTAGTGAAAACTAGGGCATATACGTCTAAAATTGAATTCTTTCCGTATTTTAAGCCTTTATCTTTTATTGGATAAATGTAAAAACATTTAAAAATATGTATAATAATATTTTAGTTATTTCTATCCATTCCCGCCAAAACAACGGCTACATGTTAACTACCATTTAAAATAATATTATTTTATTTTTAGAGTGCAACGTAAGATTCCCAAGAAACTCGTTGTTGCGTGTTGGGTACGCCATAGAGCATAGCGTCCCCTTTAAAGTCATATTAATACTTTATTCACAAATATGGATAAATATGAAAATGTCATATTCTTTATTTACCTGGGGTTTTACAACCCAAATATTATCATGAGGTGACATTCTAGAAATTTTGAGGCTGAACTTTTTATAGGTGGGGAGAATATAATGAACCATAATTATATCAATAAAATTTTCCTTCTTATAATTATTTTATATAGTATAAATCACATAAAATCCCATAGATAACACAATAGATATTTTATAAATGAATAATTAATGTAATTATAGTAATTTCTAGAAATTAAGGAATATATATCAATCAATTAGTAACATGAAACTATGAATAGTAATATGACCATTATGAATAGTAATCCAACTAAATGAATAGTAACCTTCCCATGATAGTATAATAAAAATAGGGGAATCTTATAAATTAAACTATGGTATAATTATATCATAGTATAAGTAAAAAAATCATAAAAATTATTAATTAATTGTTGGTATTTTTATATGTAATAAATATTTAATTAAACTTTTATAGTTAATAAAATTATTTATTAGAAAATAAGTTTTTATAAAATATATTCATGCATTAATATTATGTTGTCTTATTATTTTTAGATAATGTTTTGTGACGTTAGATGATTTGTCAAACTGTTTTAAAATATGTTGTAATATTAAAATCTATATTTTACGAGTAAATGATGATTTTAATTGAAAAAAATTAATCATATATAGAAAATTATATTTATTAAATGAAGTATATTTTTTAAATCTAAACAAAGAAAAAAAATTTGAATAATAATTTGGCGATTTTCTAAAATGCAATAATTTTTTGTGAAGAGTAAAATACGATAATTTATGAAAAATGCTAAATACATTAATTTTTGAGTCATTGTTGGTGTAAGGATGAGTTAAGCACCATTATTTAGAACTCACGTGCACTAGTTACTGTACTTTTTTATAATAATCAACACTATTTCTTGTCTTTATTTAAAATAAGAAACTAATTATTAAAATAAATAAAAAACACCCCTATGCCCCACTTTTAATACCACCCCTTCTACTCACACCTACCAAAATTTTATCCTTTTTAAATTTATTCCCAATACTCTTCCCAAGACCCTCACACATGTACTAGATATTTTTTCTTAAAAAGCCCAAAACTAATCCACTTATAGAGGTTCTCAAAGGATAATTCTCAAGGTAAAAAAACTATTTCTTTTCTTTTGTTTTCTTTTCAATTTCATTTATTTTATTATGCTTCCCTCCCCTCCCTAGTAAAAATTTAAATGATAATTATAGTATATTTTATACACTATAATTATATCATGTTAATGTTAGTTCAATCATCAAACTCAATTCTCTCTCTCTTTTATTCTCTAAATGAAAACATCACTTGTGATGTGTTAATTTATCTGCATCCTGGATGATGCTTTTTTATTTTCCATTAACTCTTTTATGGCTGGTAAAAAGACCATTTTTATGGTTAAAAAAATATAATATATTTATTACATCCTATTTAATGTTCTAAAACCATTCTATACACATGATGTTAATTAATAAAAAAACTAGCTTGGCATGATCGAAAAATCGCCTAAATAATCTAAACCATTATCACTAACGACTTATCTAATGATTCATCCTCATCCTTAATAACTGAATGGATTATATAACCACTTATAATTTTTATATTTATTAATAACATATATCTTCAAATTTTGATATCTATTCCCATTTTACATGAACTTTCATACACTTATATAAGTAAACAGATCATGAAAACCAAGTTAACAAATGCTCTCGAACAATAAACTTTTATCTTATAACTCATAAAAAAGACCATGAATAAACATAATAAAATTATTTTAAATAAAATACATGTGTAAAAGGTAGTGAATTTATTAATTAATAGATTGAGTTTTATTATCTAGTACATTAAGGTGAAGTGCAGAACACTTTCGAACATAAGGTAAGGGTTTTCTTGCCGAACCCCCATTTTTTGTTAGGTTATTATATATTCCTCTATACACTAATGTAATTCTTATTTATTTTTATATATTTATTATAAATTATTTTTATACATTCCAAACTCGTGTATCTAGGTAATTTCATCTTTTTTTAATAGGAAATACATGTTTTACATGCATCCCTTCACAATTTTTCCCGATACGCAAGCCCGATTAAAAGAATCATCTCGATTTCGTACCCATTTTCATGTACCATTAATAATATATTTTAAGGGAACATTATTTTTATAAAATATATAATTTTCTCATGATAAAATATAGTTGTAAATTTTTGTTTTTATACAGACAATTATTACAAATTCAAATTATTTTTCCAAAATAACTAATCTTTGTAAAATAAAACTGGCAATCCTATAAAGAATTCATAGATGATTTTATTAGAGTACCTTCATCTATTTCAAAACCTCTATTTAATTTTATTCTTTTTTAGATTTATATTTTATGATTATCATCTATCATATTTTATTAAATTTTTTATGACCAATTTTACTATGTATGTTCTATCATGATATCATCCACCATACAACTCAAAATGGTTAGTGATTATGTTTAAAAATTGGGGAAATTTATGAAAATTTCATATGTTAATGTTTTTTATGTTTAAAATCATTCATATTATTAATTAATTGGATTAAGAAAGTGATGGGTGGGGCATACTATAGCCCCTCAATGCATCGGTATGTCTCATAAGACAAAACAGAGATGGATTTTTTCTGAGGCCTTAGTCAGTTATTTTCAGATGTCTTGGTCGAGGCCATGATGATTTGTTTCAGATATATGACATTATTCATTACCCCACTATGATATTATTAATTGATAAACCATGAGATTATTCAACTTGTATAATATCCATGGTTATGTTTGATATGATTATTTATATGGAATTATTCATTCAACTTTTATTCCTTCCATATTATGCATAAGATTTTGTTTTAATAGAATTTGTTCTTTTAGTTATTCATCATGCCTTATTATTTATGGTTATTAAATATTACATAAAATTATAGAGTAGGTAATTTCACCCATTTTATGTTTCATTTTTCCCTAGGATGTGAAGATTTATATTATGAATGACTTGTAAGAATAATCTAGGAGTCTGTGGGTTTTCCAATGGAATTTCTATGTTTTATTTCTTTCCAGATGTAATGTAATGTTCATGTATATAATATATATTCAAAAATAATTAAATAATAAGTCCTTTTTTATTATTTTCTTGTATATATTCCAATTAAATAAATTAAGGCACCATCTCTAGGATACTGGGGTCAGGGTCTTTACACTACATATGCACCATGGTGGTCAAATATATTTCACTATATAGGATCCATGGAATGTGAAAGAACCTATATTATGTGGTTGAGCATGGAGTATCTGTCTTAGAGATGGGGGAGGTACTAAAGAATTTTCCTTGATTATTTCAATTATAGATCCTTATATATTATTTTATTCTTTTTTATTTCCCATCATTAGGATCTACCGCAAGTTGGGATAATTCTTATGAATAATGATTTATGAATAATAATTTCTGAATATCAAGGGTTTATTTTTTTTATTACATGATTTGTTATTTCTATTGTAATATTGTAGTTTTTTGAGGTCTTTAAATCCTAAAAACCTTCATTAACATTTTTATTGTGTTTGGTGATGCCAATAAGGATTTTATGGTGTTGTTGAGGCTAAAAGAGAGTTTCGGCCTTTTTAAAGGTCATAGTGTTGTGGTAGTGTTAGTTGTGATGGATTATTTAAAGTGTACTCTTATTATTGAACATGTGTTTGCCCATTTTGGACATAAGGGTTTATAGTTTGGTCATATTGTCTTTCATTTGGTGTTAGGATTCACCATGGTGAGTAAAATTGTTTGGTTGGCCGTTTTAGAAGGTGTGTCATGTATGGTGTCCACTTACTAGAAATGTGGATGAATGAAATTCCCTATATTTTTTTATTTGGAGTGTTGTTTGGAGGGTCTCCATATGAGAAAAAATTAAGGTGGGTATCTTCATTCCATGGTAAATGGTTTGGTAATATGTGATTGTGTGGAAAAGTTGATTTATATGATCGAGGAGAAAATAGTGAGTTGAAGCTCACCACATCTTAGTCTTGGGTATAGTGAGGTGGAAACACCAAATCACATCCCACTACATTATAGTGGTTGTCTATGACTGGAATCAAGGGACAAAAATCCATAGACCAGGTCATAGATGAGGTTATAGTGGGATTTAAAATGGTTTGATGAGGTTTTTAAAAATTAATGAGACTATGGAGTTGAAAGGCTTAAATTGTGGAACTTTTTTTTGATTTGTTATCACCATGGGAGTTTTTCAAGACCTTATGACCTTGGTAAAGGATTTAAAAGACCATTAATAATCAGGGATCTTGAAATCCTTTTTTCAGTTTTTCATCGTCTCTCATGTCCTATTTAAAAACATGGCCCCTCATTACCCTCCAATCACACCTCTTTGGATTTTGAACTCCATGGTTTTTTTGGATCTAAGTACCATGAATCAAGGTACTCTTTTGTATCCTCTTTTCTCCATTATCAATGTTTTTCATCCTATCATGTGGTCTTATTGGTTAAGATACTATATTTTGGATTAGAAACCTAGAAAGTCATGTTGGAACCATGGTATATATAGGTTTTTGGGGGTATTTCTCTAATTTTGATGGTCTCTTATTTTGTGGTGTTCGATTCATGATTATCCGCACTTTCCCATGAAATTTTCAACATTTGGTTGATGTAGTGGGTCATCATTATCATATATTTATGTTCATTCCTAGGGATTTGATATATTTTTATTCATCTATTTGGATAGGTATTGGTTTAAATAAGAATATAATTAATTTTTTTAAGCTTCAATTGTAGTGGATGGGAGTAATCTCATGTGTTTATTTATATCAGTGGTTTTTTATATGAGGTTGTGTTTGCGACTTATTCATACTAGGAATACTATTTTTTTAGAACCTTGTGGTGTTGATTGTTTGTACTCACCACTAATGAGTGGTTATCTACATATATATTTCTATTGAATCAAATGACCATGTAAATCTTTATTCATGTAAAACTATCCATGAATCAAAATTGTAAATGATGTGAAAGACATGTCTGAATTAAAGTGGCTGTCAAAGCTAAAATTTATATTTTAAGTGTTTGTGTGCTTGATTTATTTCCATATGTTATGTGTGGGGATCATGTGGGATCGTATAGTTATTTTGGTGACTGATTCAGATGTGGAATGTGTTGGGAAGTGTAGATATGTTTTTTATTGGTTCAAACAAGGGTTGATGTGCATTTATTGGATTGTAATTATTTTTATGAGATAAGTGAGTTATAGTGATGGAATTGGGAAAATATATGATAAATGATATTATGTGGTTTATGGGATATCAATTCATGTGATTATGGTAGTTTTCTAGTAGCGGTGTAATGATGTGATAATAATGAAATTTAAAATTCATGGATTCGGAATTAAATATGTGTGGACCATATATAATATGTGGTAATTAAATTAATGGGTAGAACATTAATAAATATGGAATTTTATGGCTTAATAAGAGGATTTTGGTTGATAAAAAGTATATATTTAAATTCCTTAAGTTGTAAATGGAAGATGAATTATGTCATTTGTGCTTCTTTTCTGTGTGGTATGTTTCATTCAGTGTTGGTGGTAGGTAGTGAAAGATTTAATGAGATATTGTGGTGGTGTTGTGGGATTGATAGTGGTGACATATGTGCACCCATATGTTGGGATTTTTTTGAGACTATATCTCTTATATAATCATGATTTTATGGAAATACCCCACTTGAGTTAGATATCCTAACCAAGACCCAATTATTTTAGTTTTATGGTTTTTCCCCAATATATAGGTTGGTAGTGAAATTTATTTTTGGATAAAATATATTCCTAGTTCTTCCATTAGTTTTGGTATGATATGATTGATCAGTTGGTAATGATTCCTAAAGATGAAAATTATTTTTTGATATTCCATATGGTGATAAAAATGTGTTATGTGTTGTGGGTCAGGCATGATAGGGGTAGGGAACAAGGTTTATGTCCTTCAAGTTCATCATAACCTAATTCTATAGTTATGTGATGGGGTCATGATGTGGATATTGATTGATGCTAGAATAAGATAATATAATTTTTGGGGGTGGGTGGATAAGGATGTTTCATGACCCACATCAGAGGTGAATGGATTTGTGATGTGGTGATTTGGAAGGTATGACAGCACATGATGTTCGACTTTGGGGTGTAAGAGAAAAACATAAGTGGGGATGTTTTTGTAGGGAACAATTAATTATATTTATTTTGATAATATTTTATTATACATGGATGTGTTATTTGGTGAAAGTTTCATTGTGTGGTCAGGATGGATAGTTTAAAATTTTAAGTTATTGGTGGTTCTATTTTTTATTCATTTGTGTGTTGGTATTCTATTTTCACATTTTCATGTGATAACTTGGTATGATCCTAAAAATTGTATATATAATGTTTTTTTTGTTTTCTACCAAAATACCACAGGACATGATTGAAATTAAAATATTTGGAATTATATCTATTAATGAATTTCTACCATATATTTTATCTCTTGGTATTTACTTGGGATAATTTTATTTGTATTTATTGACATTGTTTAAGAACTATGGGTTGGTTTCATTATCTTTTATATTATGTGATGAATTTACTCTGTGGCTATTATCCAAAAACCAAATAATACTTTTACTATTAAGATTAATGAATTCAATATGTGTGATTTCTATACCCTCTATACTATATAACAACCTAGCCCTTGTCATATGTGGGAATTGGGGGGGTCATTATCACCCTTCCTTCACTCTCAGTCCTAGAGGGTAAATTTGGAGTGATGGTATCCTAAAAAAGTGGTATAGAATATTTTAGTTGAAATATAGGATGGATATTGGAGTTTGGAATAGTGAGGATTTTATGGGTTGGTAGTAAAATTGTATCAGTTGATCTTGGTGTGTGACGTATTCCAAAGAAACATGCTACGCCATGAGAATTTAAGCCCCCCCACCATTATTGGATATAAGAACTATATGTTTTTAAAATGACCAAGTGAAGTAGAAAAAATTATAAGGTAGATACCTAGGAGAGGTATATATATCCTTATTTTTTACTTCAAATTCAGTGCTGGGATTTTTTTGATAATTTAAAATGAATCTATTTTAATAAATCTTGAAAATATCTTGATACTAGGATTTGGGTTCGCTTCCGCTTTTAGTAATAGATAAAATTTATCATCTACATGTAGTTTTGTTTATAATAATTTAGAAATATGTTACATTTTATCATCAAAGGAGCGATATAAAAGATTTATATGTAGAATGGAAGATATTTGTACCTTATTTTTAGTATAAGAGAATGGAAATGTAAATGTTAAACATATTTGATATTCAAAAGATGATTTGGATGGAGTATATTTATATATCCTTAACATTATTTAAATCTCGGTCTAAGGAATGGGTTAAATTGGAATTCAATCATATTAAAGGAGTGTTTTATCAATGGTGGATGTTGTATCTTAGAGAGTTGATAGAGGAATATGTTTCTTGTAATGAATTTTGAATGGAGAATCTAATGAGGGTCTTACCATCAATGATAAAGGTAGAAAATAAATAGAAGATAATCTCTCTTTAGTAGGTGATACTGAGCACATAGGAGGATAGAATTAGGTTCAATGAAATATTTTCATTTCTCTCTTGATATATTTCTATATTAGGAGTCCATATCATGATGACCTGAGGAGGCGCTATGTCTAGCGATCAGAAATGTACTCACCCCTTTTATACTGCCTATATATTCATAGTGTATAAAAAAGGTAATTGAGAGGATAAATTCATAGGTAGGAGATCTAGAGAGGGAGGTTGGTAGGGTATCTCAAGGAGTAAAGTTTTAGGTAGAATACTATGATTTTTGGGGAGTTGTGGTTCTAATCGGTGGGGAACCAACTAAATAATCAGTGTTAAGCCATTTTGTGGTTGATAGTACTAGGAAATATATATAAGTATTTCCATTTGAAAGTATGTATATAGTGTTTGAGGATAATATAATTCACTATTCCAAACATTCTAGGGGGATCATCATGGTATAGATGGTCAGACCCCTTTTCATTGATAGCATCAATTGCCTCTGAGGAAATATAGTAGAAAGGGCCACCAACTTTTGTTCATCAGCTGGTTCAATAGGTTTGTGGTCATATAATTGTAGTTGGAGTTGGTAGATTTCATCCTTATGATGTTACTCATCCTTACAGAGACAAAATAGAGCATGTATATAGAGAAAGTCAGTAGTTATGCATAGGTTATGTGAATGAACAAATACTTCCATTGGAGGTGCCTGTAATAGAGGGTCTAAAATTTTATCAAGGTACAATTAACTATTTGTCTACCTTAGTTTCCTACTTGATTGATTTTAATAATTCATGGAATTTAATACATCCTTTCTTGGTCCATACAGTAGGACTGGAGGTGGGGAGGGTTCTGGTGTCCCTATTTTTATCCATGCCAATTGGAGGTCAGACTATTTTATTTGATGTGTTTTGGGGATGTTGACTTATCATGGGGCAGTATGAGTCAGTTGGTGATTTCTTATTATTATATATATATAAATATGATGTCATCCTTGGTATGGAATGGTTTTATTATGTGAATTTATTTTTTATTATTTCTAATGGATAGATTCATTTTCATATAGGGAAGTCTAGATATTAATGTTTGTTAGTTAGCAGATTTTTCAAATGGGTGATAAGTGAGTTGAGATTATTTTTTCTTGGACATTGGAATTTGTAGTGGAAGCTCATGTGGTGGGGGTAACCAATGAATTTGAATCATTTCTACATTTCTTTCTAGAAGTTGTTGTGACACTACACCCATTGTGTGATGTGGATTATGGGATAGAGTTATAATCAGGTGTGTCTCCAATTTTGAAGGATCCTTATCAGGTGGCACCCATAGATTTCTGGGAGATAAGACTCTAGATTTATTATTTATTATTTATTAGTTTCATTCAGACCATTGTATCTCTCTGGGTTATTTTATGATTATTCTCTTAGAAGACATATCATAGTCTAAGGTTGTTTACAGAATATTAGTGGTAAAATTATGTAAAAAATAAGAATCTATAAAATATTCTAATAATACACAATTTGTTTTAGTAGATAATGAGAGTTAGATTGTTTTTAATGCTTTATTATAAGTATGGGTAAAATTAAATGTATTTGAAATATTAGGATATCCTGAATATTTCTACTTAGTGTAGGTATGGGATCTTTGAGTTCTTTTTAGATGTCATGAAAGCACCAGATGATTTCAAGAGGTTCATGAAATATATATTCCATGAGTTTCTAAATAATTTTGAATTAATTATATTTAAATAAATGATAATATATATGATATCATATGATGAGAATACTGATAATATCATAGTTTTCATATAGGTTCTGCAACAGTTTAAACTCTTTGGAATGTTTTCCAAGTGCAAGTTTTGGAAATGGGATTTGAATTTCTTTGGGCATGTGGTGTCTCTTCAGGGTGTGGTCACAGACCAAAAAAAGGTTAAGGCAGTTTTTTCTTGTAAAGCACATAAGAACATGGTAGAGGTTTTTAGTTTCCTAGGTCTTTTGGTCATTTATTCGATGTTTTTTCTAATTTCTAACAGATTGTGACCCCATTAATATATTATACAAGGAAAGTATAGTATTTCATCTATAATGACATGTATCAAATAAATTTTTACTATAGGATGGAGAGGATGATTAGTAAACTAGTTCATAGATTATAAAATAAGGGGTGATGTTCGAGGTCTATTGGGATGTTTCTAGTTTTTTGTTTGGTATTATTCATGATGTATCAAAGGGTGGTGTTCTCTTATGGATCTATACAGAATCATCTCTATGAGTGTAATTATTCCACCCATGGCCTGGAGGTTGTGGAAGTAGTTTTCATGGAAATTATGGATACATTTCCATATTAGCGAGCACATTGCAGTCATCATAGACCACAAGACTCTGAGGTATTTTTTCTCTCAGGGGGATATGAATCTATGAAAGGGGGTGGATGAATTTTCTCTAAGATTATGATTGTAATATATCATATACCCTAGGTATGGAAAATTATGTGGGAAATGTGATCAGTAGGAAGTCTTGGAGAGATGTTTTTCTATAGTTCAGTGATGATTACAGAGGGGTGGTGGAGCTTGAAGCAAAACATCTCCAATAAGATAATTTCAGTGGTAGAAGTTTAAATTATCATATTTATATGGAAAAATATTTTATATTATAGTTGGAGGAGTCTAAAGGGGTGACTCAGATGTTGAGGCGATGAAAGACCATATCAAACATGGTTATTCTCTATAGGGGTGGCGAGAGGATAGTTTTAATCATTTTTTGTTTTAGGGAAATCTACTTATTTTGATGGTGATGTGTGACATAGTTATATATGAGTTTCACATATCACCTTTATCACTTAATTCAGGTATTTATAATAATTATTTTGTATTGAGGACATGGATATGGAAGCCTAGGATAAAGTGGTTAATAGAAAAGTTCATGGAATAGTTTCTAGTACACCTATATTGTTAAAACTATGTATCATGTTCTTAGATTCTTGTTCTATCTGGTGTATTTCCCTAAGTGTATGTGGGATAATATTTATATGTGTTTAGTCACTTGGTTGACATTTTCCTAGGAAAGAGCTAATTATTTTTGGTTTTCCCTATTTTTCTTGATGAATTCTCCATATTTTCATATGATTTATGAGTTGAATATTATGGATATTTTGGCGGGATGTATGTGGTTGATTTTGTGAAACTATATTGGGGAATTTAGGGATATAATTATTATAAATATCTTTATTTTACCTTATGATTATAGTGATGATAACAACATTTTTTTATCTCCTAGTTTCACCTTAAACTTATTTTCATCCTAAGACGAATAGCTTGTTAAAGTGAACCATCCAGACATCAGGGTATGTTATGGGAATGCATCATGTATTTTGTTGGATTTTTTGTGTATCACATACCCTTATATGACTTTTATTTTACTGATATATATCACTCATTCATCATAATATATATGTTCAAGGCATTATATGGATTTAATTTTGGTTTTCTATTGAGTAGGGACAATATTTGAGAGTCTTAATTCCTTAGTATGGATGTGGTTTGGATAATGAGAGAGAAGATATAGAAGATTTTGGAATGGATAATGGTGATACAGGACAATCAAAATTCCTCTATTGATCATCAGAAAAGGCCCCTGGTGATTGAGGTTATATATCATGTGTTCTATTGTGTTTCCCCTTAATAGGGGTAGTTCGGGTTTGATCAAGAGTGTAAGATTTCTCCTAGGTCCATCTGGAATATTGAGGATTTGGATTTATTTGGAAAGGTGGTTTAGATTTTGGAACATCCACTGTGGCTTGGATGGAGTAAAGAAATCTTCCATGTGTCTCTAATCCATTGGTATCATAATGGTGAATCACAGGTCATTAAATAGGGAGAGTTGAATATCAAGGATGGTAAAATTTATGGAATGGATAGTTAGGATCTTGGATCAACCATAGAATGTGTTGTGTGGACAATACCTTCTTTTGGTTTATGTGTATTAGAGGTATGGTGTCTTATATGAGAGTACATGTGAAAGTGATAGACAGATGTATCCTCAAAAGCCTAATATGTTTTCTGTTTTGGACAAGTTTTGTTTTTCCTTAGATGTTGTAATACTTGGTTTTTATTTAATTATGATAACCACCCTTCCCCCTAGTTGTCTATATATTAATTTCGGTTGTTTTGGGAAAATAATGAGATCCATATATGGTATCGCATGGGATGGTTGTTCAGACCATTAAATTTCACACATCCTACCCAAGATTTGTTTTAATTCTGGAGGATTAGAATTATGTTAGAGGTATATAAAATGAGGTAATTGATTTCTAAGACAATTATTTATGTTTTTATTGGTATTTTTTGTTTTGAGAGGTATTTTGGATGTTTTTTGGTGGCCAGAAAAGATTTTATGATATATTCAAGGTCACCAAGTAGTGGTAGTGGGAATGATGTTGGTCGTTTTGAATCCTTCTTGGAAGTTTAAGTGTGGGGAAAGGTTTTTTAGACCTGGGTGTTTGGATGTTGGTGATGGAATCTTATTTTTTGTTTTGGGATGAATCTTATAGAGTTTAATAGCTTAGATGGATATTTTAGTGTGAGTTTCACTTGGATATTCCACCTATTTTAAATGGGGATGAATCATGGGGATCCTGTTTTGTTGAGAGTGCCACATGTAGGGTCGATCTATGAGAAATTATCATTTTTCATACCACTACTTCATTGGGAGATAGATGGAGGAATTTCAAGTGTGTGGAAGATTTAATCCACATGATGATGGGGGAAATGAAGAGTTAGTGATCACCATCACATAGTCTTGGGCGTGGTGAAGGTAAAATGACCAAGATCTGGGAGTCACACTATAGTGGATGTTTGTGGTGGGAATCAGGTGATGAAATTACCTAATACAAACCATGGATGATACTATGTTTTAGTTAAGAAAATCCATCATGGGTTTTTAAAAGACATTAAAATGATGGGTTTAAATTCGGAAATTCTTGATTTCCCACTGACGAGTTATCACTACAACAGTTTGGAGATACCCCCACACTATGGTAAAGGACTTCAAAGACTCCCCTATAATAGGGGGTGTCTCAACATCCTTATTTTTGTTTTTTTACTCTATTGATCCCTTGTCAATCACTTAACCCCTCATTACCCTCCAGTCACACCTCTAGGGAGTTTGAACACAGTGGTTCATCCAGAAAGATGCCTCATGAAACGAGGTACATTTCATTCTCCTCTTTTATTAAGTCCACTTGTTTTTCTTCCAGTTGGAACTTCAATCTGATGTATATACTTTATTTGAGTTTTAAATCGAGCAAGGATTGATGGTTTCTTATTTTGGAAAGTTTATAGTTTGTCTTTATTTGCTTTTGGTTGTGTTTTTATTGGTCTTAGTTGACTCGTTATCAAATGTTCTTTCCTATAGAACATTTAACATATAGTTTAGGAAGGGGACATTTTTCTCTCTATTTTATGTGAATTTTTGTGAATTTTCTGTATTTTTCTTCCTTTGGGTGGATTGTATGGGTCGACATAATAAGATAAATAATTGTTTTAAACTAAAAGTTAATGGAATGAGTGTAATAGAATGTGTTTACTTGATTTATGTGTTTTTTCTATAAAGTGTTCATGATTGTTGTTCTTGATAAGAATCAAAATATTTTCAAACCAAACTCTGTTGATTATTTATAATCACCATTCATAAAAGGATAATGACTTTTATATGTCTAATGAATCTTTGTCTCATGTAAATGAAAATTTCTATTTTTACCCAAAAAATAAGTTTGTAAAATTCCTATAAAAATTCAAGTGGCTATGGAATATTAAATTACTATAATAATTGTTCATGTGACTACTACATTTCCCTATTTTTGTGTATGGATCTTAAAGGAATTGTACAGTTATGGCGGTGGCCAGTTTGGATGAATAATACATTTTGAAGAAAGGATATGGTTTTTTTGGAATGTATTACGATGATGGTTTATTTGTTGTGAAAAATTTATGATGATTGTTATAAGAGAAGTGGGAAGTATTAATGGATTTGTCATAGGACGCAATAATTATTGTTATGATCTAGATGGGGTGTTAATTGGTGTTTTGTGGTAGCTTCCTAGTAGCAATGGAATGATGTGGTAATGATGGACTTGGATAGTCTTAAGTCTATAATTAATTATAAATGGGATGGAATTAGTATATGATAATTTAATTAATGCATTGAGTGCTAAAAACCATGTAATTTAATGGATTATTAAGTGTAAGTTATAGGATGATTAGTAAATCTAGGAATTAGTTAGTAGGGATTCCTATAGAAGATGGTCGGAGTTTTTTATTCCCATTGGGGATGAGTATGTGATATGTGGTTGGGATCATTCATGGTAATGTGAGGACATGAGGTTGATGTCCTTTAAATCCATGATACCATACTACTCTAGTTACATGATGATATCATGATTTGAAAATTAATTAATGATATAAGGGGATGCTAGAACTTACAATGGTGATGTAGGTAGGGATGTGACCTGACCCACCTCAAAGATGGATGGATGTGTGATGAGATGATATGGAAGATATTGTAGCTCAAGAAGTTTTACATTAGGGTGTAAGCATGGAAAATTATTGGGGAGTGGTTGGGAAGTGATTTTTCTTATATTTATTTTAATTATTTGTTATTTTACATGAATTTTTTTTGATAGTTCCATTGTGAGGAAGGGATGGATATTTTATATATTAAGGTACTTTTTTGTTGTTTATACACATTTATATTACTATACTCCTTTCAAATTTTATTGATATACCTTGTGTATAATCCTACTAAGTGTAAATTTAATACTCTTCAAATATAAATATAACCTTTTTTGTTTCTTTGAGAATTTTGGGGACTGAGTTGGATTTTTATATCTTCGGGGTTGGATATATTGTTTAGCTGATATCATAGGGGTACTCTATAGGAATTTAAATGGATAAATTTTTTAGTTTTTGAAATAATTCATGAATTTTGGGATTCTTTGATTCTATTTAATATTATGTTATTTATTTTCTCATTGGTTACTATCTTATCTATTGATCCTAATTTTTCTATTATGTGTAATTTCTTTAATTTTTATGATTTCTATACCCTTTGTGATAGTTTTCAACATGAGGCCTATTAAATGTGTACTTTGAGATTTTGTATCATTTTATATTAATTTCTATCCCATGAGGTGTAACTTTTGATGGAGTGTGTCATGAAAAGATCTGACTCATTTTAGGAATTATTTATTTTATGATTCAAAATTTTCTATTATAGTATTTATTGGGATAATTTTATTAACATCGGGATGATATTTTTTATTTTTTATTCTAAACCCATAGTGATGCTATTTTTTCTATAAATAGGCTTTATAACTATATAAAAACTTTTACGTGATTTTAATGGATAATGGAGTTAAAAATTATCTGTGGAGTACTATTGTATTAACTCTCCATCTAAGATTTCCTAGTTCAATCTGGAGTTCAAAAATCCTCATGTCAGTATCATTATATTCTATAGGTTTTTTAGTAGTTTAAAACCCCTAAAATTATTCCACTATGATCTCTTCTTTCATATCATTAATATATATTTTAGACCTTATCCCTAGTTATAAACCTCTATGTCGAGCCCATGGAGATTAAATAACCCTCATAAAGTTAATTGAAAATTATTGATTTAAAAATATCTTAATTGATACATTGTTGATATAGTATTTTTCTTTTTTGATCAAGAGTTGGATAACATTGAAAACATCATTATATCCCATTATATTGCCTTTATATAGCTCTAATACAATGAGAGTGTGATATGCCTTATTTCATGAAGTAATTTATTCATGGGTTTTGAGGGTAATTTCATAATGTATTTATTTAAAATATTATCATTAATAAGTTTTTAACACCCCATGGTTCCATGCTTTTTTTATTTTTAAATATATTCAATCGCTTTCATTGCATGAAACTCCAAATTCGAGTGCACTATAATCTATCAAACTAGCCATATAAGAAGCTGTTATGAATAGTATTAACGACATTAAGAAATTTATAATTTTTATTTTTTATTTTTTGAAATAGACTTCATTTTTGAATTTGGAATGACAAAATTAACTTAGGATGATTTTTTGGTATTTGTTGGAAAATTTTTAATTTTTGAGGAATAGTGAAAATACTTTATTATTGTTAAGAAACTGAATTTTTCATTTAATTAAATATTTAATGTTAAATTTATTTTAATTTAAAAATAGATAAATTATATATATATTAATCCAATTTAGATCATTAGAATCATTTTTTATAATAGAATTAGATAAAAAAAATTTACTGATCTTGGGAATGTCTCTTTTACCCGCCTTTTAGCCAGATATGCAGGATTAGAATTATAAACAATTTTTGAACTTATGTAAATTAAATTTCCAAAAATAGACATCCATGGTTGTAATTAGTATGAAAAAATCAGTCTAATAGAGTCAAAATTATTTTTTGTGAATATTAACTTTTAAAATTTATAAACCATGGTTAAAGGTAAATACGGTAATTATAGGTTAAAATAATATTATTATAATAAAAAATTAACATAACACTTGTCCTAATTTCATTGGATAAGTTTTTGTAGACCCAAATAAACCATAGGTAGAAAATAGGATCCTTTTTAAGCCACTTGGGTTAGATTATGACATTTATTATATTTTATTTAAAGAAGTTTTAAAATGACATATTGAAATTTTAATAAATAAATAATTTTTAATATGGTGTTATACATAATATAAATTTGACTAAAAGTATTAATATGAAATATAGGAAATTTTTAATCATAATAATAATTTACTTTTTATTTTTTGGGAACAAATAACTTAATAAAATTCTTGTTTAATAATTATGTAATAATTTTTTAATTAATTGAGATATCAAATAAATGTTATTAAAAATATTAAAATACTTATAATTTTACATAATTAACAATATACACGAATTTTATAGATACATTGGAAATTTTAGTGACATATTTGAAGAATTGGTTTGTTGTTATCATATGAGAATGACATTTTAAAAAATGTAAATAAGTAATAGTATCAAAATTGACATAAATGATGCTTCTAAATAAAAAATATTTAATTAAATGTTATAAAATTCATAAAAATATAGATTTCGTCTAAATTACTAGGTTAATATTAAAAATGTCATAAATAATGAAACTAGTGTTTTTCACATTTTATTATAACTATATTAACCATATAGTGTAAAAAAGTTGTCATGGTAAGAGTCAAACTATTTAAATACAGGTTAAAACAAATTGATAATGATTAAAAACATAATCATTTTAAAAAAAAAAAAAACTTTTAGATGAAGAAAATATGAACCCTATGACCTAATTCTAGAAATTGAATAATTTAGTGGAATCTTTTCCCTTAAAATGGCATAGATATTTATAAAATCAAAAAATGTGAAAAAAGACAACATTCTCATTTTTTATAAGTATAAACATTTTAATATGGGGATAACTAGGATATAAATTCAGATATAATTAATATATGGAAATATAAAGTAATTTATACATAATAATAATTTATTTTTTATTTTTTGTTATGTAATAATTTTTATAAATAATTACACAATAGTGAAGAAGTAATTATTATATTAGTAGAAATATCAATTAAGTAACATTAAAAATATTAAAATAAATATAATTTTGATTCATTAAGATTATCCACGAATTTTATTAGATAAAATTACATTATAGGATTGTATTAAATGTTTTTTTAAATGTTTCCTTTCTATTTGGATTTTATTTAATGTTAAAGTAATTAATAGTGTCAAAATTGACAATATTGATATTTTATAAAAATAAAATTTTATTAAATTATTTTAAAATCATAAAATTATTTAAAATATATAATTTTATAATTATAAGGTCTAAATGTTCATAAATTGTCCATTTAAGTAAAATTGAAAGCATATAAGTAAATATTTATAAATATTAAATATTTAGAATATTATTGCCATAATTAAAATTAAATAGATTAAGGATAACTCAAATTGATAAGGTTCAAAATAAAATAAAACATGTATAACTTTTATTAGTTGGTATTATTATGAACCATCATCATATAATCCTATAGATAACTAAATTTTTAGCTATTTTAAATCAAAAATAAATTTATAATAAATTAATAGTTTTGGAGTTTTTTAAAGTGCCCCTCCCCTATCTTATAAAAGGGAACTTCTCCTTAACTTTTATTCACACCTCTAAATCCATTTAGTTAGGCCAAAAACTGAATAGTTATCCTTAAAAATTCCATCACTTTATCTTAGGGGACATAATTTTGTCATAAATCCAACCTAAGGAGTCCTTTTGTGCAGAACAGAAGGAGACACTCGAAGAAGTGGTAATTGTTTTACCAACTCTTTTAATGTTATTTTCTTCTTATACTTAATTTCCATAAGTTGTTTACATAATAAATTAATAAATATAGTTTCTACTATATTTTGAGATGTTTTTATGATTATGGTACCACCATATTCTTCTTTTTACTCATCCTAAGAAAAATAATATCACTATGTTTGCATACGTATGACTTAATGTCTCTACACCATGGTAAAAGTTGTTTTTCATATATATATTATTTAAATTGGTATAATTATTAATATAATTAATATAAATAATTGATATGAAATTATATTGATTATTTATATTTAACATACCATCCATTTTTTGACCCTTTTCAAATTAAGGAAATGATATTGTCGCTTATGCATATGTACAGCTTACGGTCTCCACAACGCAGTGAGATTCATTATCCACATTAGCCATTCAAGATTGATTATAGTAATATATATAATGAATTAGTATGAAATATATAATATATTAATGTTAATTGAATAATATATATATATATACATATATTTTATTTATTTTCTTCTATTTAATACGAGAAGAAAATGAAAACAACATTCATGTGTACATGCGGCCTACTATCTCAATGAACGGTGTATTCTATTTCTATATTATATATATATACTGAATATATATGATATATATATATATATCATTTTTTTTATTATTTGAGTAAGTAAATCATGATCTAAGTGTTACAATCAAGAATAACAAGTCAAAATACATATGATAAACAAAGCGGATATTACATGAAATGTTGCATTAACATGGAATTATTAATAAATAGGTAATATAAAGTCATAAATGAATCATATATTATATCATAAATATTATTATGATTCTGTAAAAAGTTAATAATATGCTTAAAACCATTATACAATAGTTTCATACGTCTACAAAGAGTGTCAAACCAAAATTAATGTAAGTTTCTCTCGCTTTTAATTTTTTGTGAGATATAGGTCATGTTGACCACATATTTATTATATGTGGTGTATGTACTTCACCAATTATATTTTAAATCATGAATAAATTTATATTTATGGTATTTAAAGATTCATTTGATGACATTTGGATTATTATTTAAATGTTTAAAGTGTTATGGGATGCTTTGAATATTTAAAGAATTAGTCCTTCCTCCAATTCAATGTTCTTGATATTATCATACATATTTATTTATATACATAAGGATTATAAAAAAAAAATTATTTCTATATTGAATTTCATTTATATTTTTTCAAAAGAAAAATTATCATGTTTTATGTAAGGACCACTTTAACAAAAACATTGTTTAAATTTTTTAAATATTTATTTCTATAAATCGTTTTCATTAATGACCATGTTATAAAAATGGTATTAAGGATTTATTTATATAAAAATTCTTTTTTAAAAATATTAATTCCTTTAAAAAGTTTCAAAGTGTTATGGTAAAAATTGATTAAAAAATATCTTTCTAAATGTCTTCTTTTATAAGTGCGCGACTTTAGAACAAATGATTTCATAGAAAAGGGAGAATTTATATCAAGTTATTTTTAATGATTTTACTAGATTATTTTCATCTATTACAACATCCTTTGATGGATTTTATGTTTAATTGAGTTTTTTTCTTATGATACAATCTAACACATTGTATTTAATGGTTTTTTATATGTTTGAAAATGGATGTGTTACTTTTATACCATTCATGGTTTATGGTTAAATTATTAACATTTTGTATGATAGTTTTAATACCTATTCTTACATTGGTTATTTTTTACCCCATTCATAAGATGAATGTATTGGACTTAGTAAGTGATGGGTTCAGAATTAGTTAAAAACCCTATGGGTTGGGGACCGGTTAATGAAATCCCCTCAATGCATCGATAGTTCTCATGAAACAAACAAGTTTTGGTTTTTACCTGTTCATTTATGGTCTTATAATAAGGCCTTGATGGTGTGGTTATGATATCATACATTATGCATTCCCTCATTATGAGAGTTGTTATTGATATTAAATGTGATTATTCTACTAGTATAATATCCATGTTAATGTTTAAATGTAATTATTTGATTTATTCTTTCAATATTATACTAATGGTTTTAGTTAAAAGGATTGTGTTTCAGTTATATAACTTTACTTAAAAGTTTATGATTATTTATTATAGCTTCCACTATATTGTTTATCCTTATTGAGTATCTGATCTCACCCCTTTTGAAGTTTCATTTTCTTCAGGATGCAAATAAGTATATTATGACTGACTTGTAGGGCTAATCCATGAGAATAATGGAATTCTCAAAGGATTATCTATGTTTTATTTTAGGTTTTAAATTGTAATGTATGGTTCAGGTATGTAATCTCTCTTCCAAGACTACTAAACTAGTTGGGCCTTCAGGATTTGATTCTTCTTAATCATGCCAATATTTAAAAAAATTACATTGGATCTGGGATTCTGGGGTCGAGGTATTATAATTGGTATCAAAGGAAGTTTAGAAGCATCCATGTAAATTGGATTTAGAAATAAATGATTAGAAAAAAAAACCTTTTAATTACATTGAGGATAATTATAAGTACAAGAAATCATCCTTTACATTTGGTAATGGTTAAACTAGTTTAATCCTGTAGATTTATGGATTGATAAGAATATTGAATCTTTTAGAGGTCCAATAAATGATTGTTCTTCACTTTATCATTGTGATAAGTGATTATGATATTGTGATTTATGTTTTGTTCAATGGATTGAATCAGAAAAGTTATACAAGTAATGATTATACTAATGATAATTAAGAGATGACAAAATAAAAATGAGATTAATGATGTATTAAGGAATAAGACATTGAAGCATAGTTAATGGTTTAAGAGTGAATTGGAATTTTTAAGGTTATTTTGTTTTTTTATTCATGAATTATTATATCACTGGTTCTATAGTTATAATATTCATGAGATATATAAGTATTGTACTATAGTGCATCTTCATTAAATATTTGGAAGCATGAATTATTTCATTAATTTTTTTGAGGCTATGAAGGTATTTTTCAATAAGAGAAACATTATGTTGTTTAGGGAATCTGATGTGACAATTGATTTTGAATGTCTAAAGACCATTTTCTAAAATTTATTTGGATTGAAGTATTTTGGAAAAGGCTTATGATTGGAATAGAGTAAGTTGAACATTGGATATTATTTTTGAGGTTAAAGTATGATTTATTGGATACTATGGGATAACCATCTTGGTTTTATTAATCATTTAGAGGATGAAGGAAATGCTTTAAGGACTTATGATTTATCAAATGTTCTTTTGGAATGAAAAAATAATTTTGAATATTCATTTCTAGGAGTAAGGGATGAAGTGAAAATAGATTAAAGAACAATCAAAGAATGAAATTATTCTTATGACATGGAAATAAATCTATCAAGTGATTATCTAAATATTAAAACAATTCTACAACTCTTGGGAAAGGATCCTATAAAAAAGGATATCCTATAACTTTTTTTGATGAATCAAATGGTCCTTTAGATCAACATAGATTTATAGCTTTATGATATTTAACATTATCTTAACCACGTTCTCTATCACTCTCCATCAGAACAAGATAACTAGATTTTTTTTCTTTCATGTTCATGTTCTCCTACACGGAACCCTTGTATGTCTTCTCTCTGGTAACATTCATACTTCCCTTTATTTTAAATTAAACCTTTTATTGACCCTTGTTCTGATGTGGGATTTCAACTAAGGTATTTTGAACAGTCAACCCAAGTTACTGGTCTTTAATTTTAAGATTGTAAGGATGAAATGTATTGAAGGAGAAAAAAACGTAACACCTAGAGATTCCATGCTAAATTTCCTTTTAAATAAATTTAATATCTTTCATTTCACACAACATCAAGTTCAAGTGGACTATAATCTATCAAATTAGCCATATAAAAAGCAGTTATGAATATTATTAACCACAATATGAAATTTATAAATTTTACTTTTCTAAATTTAATTCATTTTTTAATTTCGAATATCAAAATTAGATAGGGTGATTTTTTGGTATTTTTCTAAAAAGTTTCGATTTTTGATGAATAGTGAAAAATAATACATTATTATTAAAAAACCAACTTTTTCATTTAAATAATTATTTTACCTCAAATTAATGTTAATGTAACAAGAAATAAATAATACATATTTTAAACCAATTTAGGAAATTGAAGTCATTTTTATAATAGAATTAGATATAAAAAATTATTAAACATTTGAACATCTCTTTTACATGCCTTCTAGCCAAATCTGTGGGATTAGAATTAAATGATAATTGCCTACTTCTATTAATTTAATTTGATAAATAGACATAAACGGTTGAAATCTGTATGAAAAAATGTGGTCTAATAGGATTAAAATATTTTTTGGTGAATAGTAATGGTTGAATTTTATTTACCATAGTTAAATGTAAATAAGAAAATTCAATGTAAAAATAACATTATAATACTATAAAATTACCATAACACTTGTCCTAAATTTTTTGGATATGTTTTTCTTGATCAAAATCTACCTTAGGTCAAAATAGGATCTTTTTTATCAAATTATGTCATATTAGGACATTTATTATAATTTATTTAAAGAAGAGTTAAAAATGTCATATTCAAACTTTAATAACATAATAATTTTTAATATAGGGTTATACATAAGATTAATTAGACTAAAATTAATCATTTTAAATTTAAAAAGTTTTTCAACATCATGATAATTTATTTTTAATTTTTAGAGAATAAATAACTTAATTAATGTTCTTTTTAATAAAGATTTAGTAATTTTTTAATTAATCAAGATGTTAAGTAAATGATATTAAAAATATTAAAATAAATGTAATTGGATATAATTAAGGACATAAAAAATTCCATAGATAACTTAAACATGTTATTTACATATTGGAAATATTTTTTCGAATATATCATGCTGGAATGATATTTTTAGAAATTTAAATAATGATTAGTATCAAGATTGACATAAATGATGCTTTACAATAAATAATATTTTATTAAATTCTATAAAATTCATAGAAAATATATAATTCATCCAACTTAACATTATGATGTTAAATATATCCTAAATGATCAAACATTGGTTTGTTTGAAATTTTATATTAATTATTAAGCCTATAGTGTAAAAATAAAAGTAGTCACACTAAGAGTTAAACTCTTTAAATAAGGTTAAAAATAAATAGATAATGAATAAAAACATAATAAAAAAATTTAAATTTTTTTTTCATATGAATAAAATTAGAAACATATAACCTAAGGTTATAAATTGAGTTATTTAATAGAAATTTTTTTGTTAAAATGACATAGATATTATAAAAATCAAAGAATGTGACAATAGGTCATAGTCTCATTTCTTACAAGTATAATAATTTTAATATGGGGATAACTATGAGATAATTTTATCATATATAGTATATGAGAATATAAAAAAGATTTATATATCATATTAATTTATTTATTATTTTTGGAGATTAAATAATCACCCTACCTAATGAAACAATAGTGAATAAGTAATTTTAATATTAGTAGAAATATCCATTAAGTAACATTAAAAATATAAAAAGTAATATAATTTTGATTAATTAAGGTTCTACATGAATTTTATAAGTGACTATGATATTTTATGACTATATTAAATATATTCTAAAATTTATCGTTCTTTTTGGATTTTATTTAATGTCAAAGTAATAAATAGGGTCAAAATTGACACAATTGATATTTTATAAAAATAACATTTTATTAAATTAATTTAAAATGTTAAAAATATTTAAAAACTATAATTTGATAATTATAAGGTTTGAAATGTAAATAATTGTCCATTTATAGACAATTTAAAACATATAAGTAAATATATATAACCATTCAATATTTAGATTATTATTACCATAATTAAAATAAAATAGATTAATTAAGGATAAATCAAAATGATAAGGTTTAAAATAAAATAAAAACATGCCTAAATTTTATTGGTTGAGATGATTTCAACCAATCCTTATATCATCCTCTAAATAAATCACTTTGGAGTTATTTTTAAAAAAAAATCAATTTTTAATAAATTAATAGTTTTTTTATTTCCTAAAGTGCCCTCCCCTCTTTTATAAAAGGGTATTTCTCCTCCTCTTTTATTCTCTGCTATAAATACATTTAGATCAAAAAAACCTGTCTATTTATCCTAAAAACATCCCTCACTTTATTCTAGAGGACAAAATTTGGGAATAAAGACAACTTAAGGAGTCCTTTTTTGTAAATCAAAAGGAGACACTCGAATAAGAGTTAATTATTTTACCAACTATTTCAATGTTCTTTTATTCTTCTACTTCCTTTTCCAAATTTTTTCCTAACTTAAGTAATAACTCCAGAATCTAATATATTATGAGATGTTTTTATGATCATGGGACAATCATATTCTTCTTTTTACCCATCCTATCAAAAACAATATCACCATGGTTGTGTACGTATGACTTACTATCTCCACATCGTGGTGTAATATGTTTTTCATGTATACTTTATTTCAATGTGTATAATGAGGAATGTAATTGATATAAATAATAAATATGAAATGATTTTTATCATTTATAATTAACATACCACCCATTTTCTTACCCCTTTACCCTTAAGGAAATGATATTGTCGCTCGTCTATACATATGGACTACCATCTCCTTGAACGGTGTATTCCATTCTATATTATACATATATAATTAATATATATGATATATAAATAATTTTTTATATTATGAAAGTAATTATATTAGGATATATGTGATACTATCAAGAATATTAATTCAAAACCTGGATGATAAACAAATAACATATTACCTGAAACGTTTCATTAACATGGAATTATTAATAAATGGCTAATATAAAGTCATAAATGAATCATATATGATATCATAATTGTTATTATGATTATGGTAGAAGTTAATATTTTTTTTTAAAACCATTGCACAGTTGTTTCAGACACATACAGAGAGTATTAGACCTAAGGTTATGGAATTCTATCTCAATTTCAATTTTCAAAAGATATAGGCCATGTTCCCCACCTATTTCTTGTGTTTGGTGCATGTACTTCCCCGATTATATTTCAAATCGTGAATAAATTTATCATCATAGTATTTAATGATTCATTTTAAGATATTGGGCTTATTATTTAAATGTATGAAGTGGTATGTAATGCTTTGAATGCTTAAAGAATTAATCCCTTCTGAAAAATGGGGGTTCAAAACCCATTGGGCACAAGTTACTCTAGTAGTACTGTAGCGGGTACTGTTGCAGCGGCGGTACTATTTATTGGCAGGAACTGTAGCGGCGGTAGGGCACTGTAGCTGAGGAGGTACTGTAACGGGTATTGTAGCAGTCGGGTTACTATTCACAGAATAGGAATTTGGCAAAAAATTTGGGCCTACGGGCTATGTAATGGGCTACAAGCCCACTGGGCCTTCGGGCTATGTAATGGGTCTCCCTCTACCCAGTTAAAAGAGGTCTTTTCTTTGATTTATTAATAAAAATGAGGCTTCGGCCCCAACCTTTAAAAAAACACATATTTATTTATATTTATATAAAGAATTATACCACATTTTAAATTAATAATTTTAAATTTTTTAATGATTTATTCTTCAAAATCGTTCCCATTAATGTCCATGTTTTCAAAATGGGTTTATAGATTTCCTTATATAGAAAAGAATGTTTTGAAATTTAAATTCCATTAAAAATTTCAAAAGTGGTATGGGACACTTTGATTCAAAGATATCTTTTTAAATGTCTTCTTTTATAAGTGTGTGGCGTTTGAATAAATGATTTCAAAGAAAAACTCAGTATTTATCTCAAGATATTTTTAATTATTTTAATAGATTATTTTCATCTATATAAACATACTCTGTTGGATTTTAGGTTTAATTGATGTTTTTTCTTGTGATACAGTAAACCACATTTTATTGAATGGTTTTTGATATGTTTGACTATGGATGTTCTATTTTGAAACCATTCATGGTTTATGGTTGAAGTATTAACACCTTGTATGATAGTTTTAATACGAATGTTTATGTTGGTTGTGTTTTATCCATTTCATAATATGAATGCATTAGAATTAGTAAGTGATGGGTTGGGGACCACTTAATGAAATCTCTATGGGTTGAGGACCAGTTAATGAAATCCCATTGTTGCATCATTAGTTCTCATGAGACAAACAAGTTTGGGTTTTTACCTATTTATGTATTGCTTGGCCCAAGGCTATGGCTGTGTGGTTATGATGTCCAGAATAATTATTTTCATCATTATGAGATTTGTTATTAATATTAAATGTGATTATTAAACTACTAGAATATCAATGTCAATTTTTAATTGGAGTTATTTGATTTATTCTTGTCATATTATATTAATGATTATGTGTTAAAGTATTGTGTTCTAGTTTTATAAATTGCCTCAAAACATTGTGCTTATTTATGGTAGATTACACTATATTTTTTTAACGTTAATAATAATTTTAGCCCACTCCATCTTATGTTTCCTTTTTCCCCAGGATGAAAATAAGTATATTATAACTGACTTGTAGGGTTAGTTTGAGACTGTAATGAAATTCTCTGAGGATTATCTATGTGGCATTTTATGTTGTAAGTTGTAATTTATGGTTAATGTATGTTATCTTCTTTCCAAAACTACTAAACTGATTGGTTTTTTGGATTTTATTCCTTGTAATCATACCAATGTATTAAAATAATGCATAGGCTCCGGGCTTCTGGGGTCAGGGTGTTACAATGATAATGTCATATTGGAGTTGAGGTGGTAAAATATTAAGGATTTTTTCATAAGTATATAGAAACCATAGTGTGATGTGATGATTTTATACCAAATTGGTCAAAATATAGAAGGACATTAAATCTTATGTGAGAATCATACCACAAAACAAAGTGATAGTATAATGATTAATTTACGAGGAATTAAAATTTCAATCTTATATAGGTATTATGTGGTAATAATAGGCTGTGATTTGTATCGATTGTTACAAATAAGAATGTTTGTTCACATTATATTATGACTAGGTTTTATTGTTCAATTTTAAGGACTACACTACAATAATGGATCTCACAAAATATTCTATAGGCTATAAAATTTTTAGGTTTTTTACTGGAATTTTAGTTGCATTCTCAAGAAATACTGTTTAATTACTACTACACAACATTTGTTATAGATATTTATAGAGAACTAAGGTGAAAAAATATATCTTAAATAAATTCATAACACCATAACAATTTTTTATACTGTGGTATTTTAGTGGTCCATAGTGAATATTTTAAGAATTTTTATCATTATCCCAGTCCAAAATTTAGGGATCTTGAGTTTAATGAGTATTATGATTTAAGAAATGTTAATAATTCCATGATTTGTTCAAGATATTTACAAATATGGATATTTTTCACTTAAATTTTGATGGAACATTTAGATATATGACTATGAATTCTAAAGATAAGTTTATAGAATATTTTTCTAGGATTTAAGGGAAGAAAAAAGGGTCTCACTTGATATTACCTTGGAGGCGCTTCATGAAGATTATAGAAGATCAATCATCTTTTTAATGATTTTTTGATCTTTCTTACACTTAGTGTTTTGTAACATATCCTTACTATTTTTTGTTTTCATTATAGATAATAAGATAATAAATTGAATAATGTTATCATAATCATTGAAAAAAAAGATAATAAACATGATAAAAATAGTGGTTCAACGTTGTAAAAAATTTTATATTGTGTTCTTTCTATCCCAGTATCTATTTCACATCATCAATGAATGGTCTTATAATGTGTCCGAAATTTAATTAGAATGATAAATCTTCGCATATTTAATTTAAATTGGTTTTTTCATAATCATCCACTCCCATACAATTCTTATTATTTTGTTTTACTAAGGAAATTCACTCTAGAATATAGGATGAACTACCCAAGGATCAACGAAACTCAAAATAAGATTAGTAAACTTGGGATAGATATATAGTTCTTAAGAACATCCTTAAGTATCCACATCATAATTCTCCTCAAAGAGCATGTTAAATATTTTTTGACTGACAGCCTTCAATATGTATATATATATATATTAAAAATTATATCCCAACTAGGGGTCCAGAATATGAAAACATAAAACATTATCCATAAGTGAACCACATTATCTCAAGAAATGGAACACTAACATTTAAATATCATGTCTTTTTAAAAGATATTTTCACATTTCCACCAACATCTCTTGTTTATGAATAATTATTCTTCATTTTGTACTATATTATTCTCATGGTAACTTATTAATACATTTAAAATATCAACGACTTAAATATAACACCCAAAAATATAAAAAATTCAAAATAAGAGTTATAATATGAGAATAAGTAAATTGATTCTTAAGTAAAATACTTCACATTAAAAATATCTTAAAAAATGTATCCAATCAATATTATATTTATCTAAGAACCTACTTAGGAATATAATACCTTTTAATGAGTATATACATATTTTTTAAAAAACTATAATGCCCAAATCTATTTTGATATAAATTGAATAATTATTCATTCTATTTTTTATTAAATATGGTTGATTATATTTCCATTTTTAATATATTGAATCTCTTTTGGGAGATAAATCTTATTAATTTCATGATTTACTTTGATCACAAAATGGGGGAAACATAACATCAATATAAACTCCTTTAATTTACAATTTCAACTTGAAAATGAACATTTTTTAATTTTAAATCACTATATCATCCCCATTAAAAGTATTTCAGAATTTTCATTTGATTAAGATGATGATTTTAACTGAATATCTTGAAAACACTTCCCATGTTTTATTTTTTTAATATTTTCCAAGATATTCATTAATTTCTGTCACCTAGATTTAATCTAAGGATACATCATTAAAATTAATTAGTTATGAAATTAATACTTGATTATTCATTTACAACATCACAATACTTTATATTTGAATTAGAAAAAATATTACACTAAGAAAATATTATTTCCAATTTTAGTTCTCTTTATTGATATCTCAAAGGTTTTTGTTTCATAAACAATGTTTTTTTGCACATAAAAGCTAAATAATATTGGAAATGAGAAGGAAATATCAATTCTCATGTTATTGAATATTAAAGGAATTTATATAACTATTATATAATAAATCACTTGTTTATTCTTTATATGTAAAACTATAATTTACAATGATTAAAAAAACTTGTTATTAAGTAATTAATGTGGTTTAATCACTAAATTGTTAAATGATCGTATGAAATGAATGAATGTTATGTTAAAGATTATAACGTATTAATCCATGTGATGGAAAGGAATTTGAGAAGAACTTCAACTCATTATAGATACTATATCTAATGATGGTTCACATAAAAGGTTTTTTATGTTCCATTTTTGAATAGATATATTTCCTTATACTATATTTTAAGAAATATGTTTTTCTTACTTCTTCAAATGACGTGACATTAACACATATTTTTGATATCAATAAGATCTTTAAAAAGTTTTTTAAATACTAAAAACTACTGTATTCCTATTAGAGTCATAATCTAATAAAATTATTATTATTATATTTCTTAAACCATAAATTATATAGAGATATAGGACATGCGTATTATTATTTATTCCTTTTTTTCTTTTATCCACTCTTTTAAATGATCCTAGATTTCTGAGTTTTGATTTGGTTCCTATTAGTCATGTTTTAAGTCATTAAAACCCATTAGATTTTTCAAATACATCTTAAAAAAGGGA
Source organism: Viscum album (assembly GCA_963277665.1). Taxonomy (NCBI): domain Eukaryota; kingdom Viridiplantae; phylum Streptophyta; class Magnoliopsida; order Santalales; family Viscaceae; genus Viscum; species Viscum album. The sequence goes on along the minus strand of OY728140.1, from coordinate 1,428,782,924 downwards.
TTTTATAATTTTTAAATTAGAAAACCTATAAAAATAAAAAGGAGATTGCATCATAGAAAATGATATGGTGATATTGGTGTCTATAATATGATCACAGTTAGTGATAAGTAGTTAACAAAACCACTAATATGATATGTTTGAATCACATATATTATTACTAATGGTATAAAAAATAATATAGAAAATCAACATCTATAATAATATTTTGTTGTGATAATAAATCACTACAAATCGATTATATGAGTATATAAATACATTACATACAATGAAAATATTGGTTTTTAGGATCTCAAAGAAAATTATATAATGTTTCTTTTCTTTTTGATGACTAGTATAACTATAAAAAATTGTCTAATATGATTCAACATTTAAATCAATGTTTATGTTCTATCATAGTGGTGGTTCCATGTACAAGAAGGGCTTTAAGTGGCCAATGATGGTATATTTTACAATAATATTTAAGTATATCACTTCATCAAGTATTGTGAAGGAAATTATTTGAATCAATAAATTAATTATAGGACTAGGATTATTATATAAAATGTTTTTGAAGATAGTGTTTTTTATAAGAAAAAAATTTATCATTGAATAAATGGAACTCCAGACTCACTAAAGGTCCAAAAAAATCCTCATCAACTACTATCTCATTAAAGAAATCAATGATTGGGCCAATGACATGATTTTTTAGTGAATAAAGAAGATAATATAGTATATTTTTAGATAAAATGTAAAATGGATAAAACATATTATGGGTATGAAAAAACATTGTATTAAATAATTGAAATATTGGATCTTTATGAATTTGGTTTTTCTAAATCCTATTTCTCATTCATATTATTTAAATTTTGGGATAATAATATGTATCATGGTGTTATTATTAATATAAATTTCTACATTATAATTCATTAATGTGGGATACTGTTATTATAGGAGAATGTAATGATTTTTAACTCCTTAATTTAATTCTCAGAGTTGTCCTTAATTAATGTTTGTCATGGAATGGAATGAGTTGTGACAAAAAATTAAAATTTTCATAATTATTGTCTTTTATAGAGATATGAAGTATACTAATGAAAAATAAGTACGGAATATTTTATATACTTCCAAATTATAGTACCTCACATGGAATGTTATACTATTATCATTGGTGTACATAGATAATATAAACATTATATTAATACAAATTAAATGATGTTATTAAGGTATTCTTCATGTGAATCATCATGATTTAATTAATTTCTTATTAAAACTATAAAGATCATATAATAATGGGTAGTAATGTTTTTTATTTATCTTCTGGTGGTTTTTTTAACCAATGTGATAATTTTATTCTTTTATAGTAGTTACAATATTTGGGACCTTAATGAAAATATACTAGGTAAATGCATGTTCATGCCTTTTTTTGGTGACATATGATATGCCAGTATACTTGGTTGAATGATATGTGATATATTCATTTAAATTATATTATCTATTTCATGATAATTGAGAAAAAATTAGTTGTCATATAATAGCTAAACATTTTCCATGTCTCTTTATAGTTTTTAATGTCTTGAAAATAAGTATTATATGAGTATGTATGTGATGTATGGAAAACAATATATATATATATATATATATATTATAGAGATACATTTATTCAATGAGTATCCTACTTTATCCCTCTATATATTTAATTATATGATTGTAATGCCATGATCATGGATATTCATAGTCCAAATATTAACTTTTCATAGATATAAATCACTTCTACTTTTACTTGTAGACCTGTAGTTGTTAAAAAATTATAATGACTTTACCAATGTCTTATAGTATTACACCCTCTATAACCCACAAAAACTTAACCATATTGAATTATATTAAAATTTTAGCATGTAAATGTGACTAATATAACATTAAATAATATAAAAGATAAACGATCCACATAATTTAGAATCCCAATATATCAATATATGATATAAAGAAAAAATGGACAATATGTAATTCTTACAAGAAGTGGAAAATAATATCTATAATAACTACAAGACCATCACTTAAATATATAAAATTAAATACCCAACAATAGACATATAACTAAAATAAAATAATGAAATACATTCAGATACAACAGATATTATCCTACTAAGTCTTGGCCACAAAAAATGATCAACATGAGAAACAACCTTAATACAAGAGTTAATAAGAATAGATTTATATCCCAAAGTGTTTACCTATAATTAATGGAAACAAAACTATATGCATGGTCAATGGGAGAGAACAAAAAACTCAATATGGGTTATTTATTCCATTAACTACACATGGCTAATGTGTTAGGCAGTATGGAATTATAAATGATTATAGGTTACAGTCAGTTGATCATCAAAATATATAATAGGTAAAATTGATATTAATTGTAGTGACACTATAATAACAAAATAATTTATTATATATATTTCTTTTTAAATTAATTTAATCTCTTTGATAGCTTCTGATACAAGAAACCCTGAGTCAAAAAGAACCATAAAATAGTATACCATTACAACCTAGCTGATAAATCGGAGGGTACGAATAGGAATAAATAAATTATGAAAATTAAATGGTTTTCACATGAATAATTTTTTTTTAATTAAGAATAAATAAAAATAAAAATTATTTTAAAGAAAATGATTTTTTTTTTGAAAAATTGTATTTTTATAAAATAGTGGTTCCATCTTGTTTTTCACACATATTTTAAAATTATTTTTTATAAATTATATTAAATTTATTTTACAAAATTAACTTAATTTTTGAAATCCACATATATAAATTATCTTAGTGTGAGTTTATGATAATTTTCTAGAGAGATTTATTTTTTGATTAATAGTAAACAAATACAATTTTTTTTTGAAAACTACCTTTTAGTTTAAATCATTTATAAAGTTAAATTATTTAAAAAATTATTTAAAATGTAATATTTGTTCAATAATAAAATAATTAATCTAATTTATATCATTTTAATAAATTATATGATAAATTTTAACATAAAAATCTTTTATAATTATGAATACTTTTCCTTTGGAAGATTGTTTTAGCATCACGTCTACAGGATTAATATTAAATTAAAATATTCAAATTCTATGATTTTATTTTTTTTAAAATGGTCTCCATATTTGGAATATTCATAATTAATATTTTATAATAATATAAAACTATTTTCCCATAATTAACAGTGAAAAATGTAAAAATTAATTACCATAGTTAGGGTAACAACGAGTTTACTAGAGTATAGACTGAGAATATAAGGTTTAAAATGTCCTAAAAACATATAAGATTACTATTATATATCCATATTTCCACCTTATATCATATGATTTTCTGTTGTAATCCATTTTTGAGTCTTTTGGTATGTTCAAAATGGGGATAAAATTAATTCCTTACAAAAAATCCAAGTGTGTCCCCCTAAATTATAAAGGGGAACCCACTCTCCTCTCATATTCAAACTTCAAAATCCCTTTTTTCACCAAATACCTACCCAAATATCTTCCTTACATACCTCCCTATGACCTAAAGCCCTTTTATATCAAAACCAGTATAGGAATTATTTACGTATAAACCTAAAGAGGTTTTCCATAGAATAGGTATAGTTCTTAACTAAGTGTTTTCATTTTATTTATTGTTATAACACCTTAAAATATACATAAAATTTGGTAAAATAATAAATCATGTATATACTATATACTAATATGTTCTTATGTTAATGTAATAACCTATATTTGTAATGACATGAATGGTTATAACTAAAATTCCCCATATGATTTAATTAAATGTCTTATTATGTATTATGGTTATATAAAACACATGAATGTATTTGGTTTTATTATATCCTATAAATAATAAAAGTTTTTTAAGAAACACTACTTTGGGAGATATATCCATTGAACAGTGAACACAAGATTAATATCAATATAGAGTTCTAAAAAATCCAATTGAAACAGACAAAGGATGTGATGGCCTTAACAAGTAGAATTATACCATATAAAGACCATTTATCAGAGCTTCCAAAGGAGATAGGATCTGTTGGATTTCCCCTAACCAAGTACAAGATAAGATACAACAATAAAATAATGAGTGAAACAGCCTACTAGATAAGTTCAAGATCATCAAGATCATGACCCAAACCATCTTTGTCGAACCACCCCAAAAAAGTCCCACCATCACACACCTTACCCTTAAGGAATTTTCTGGTTTATTAAAGGGATACATATCAATAACATAAAAATATGATTATCTATATTACATTGTATATAATAATGAATACATTTCCACCATATTATTGATACTTTATAAATGATTTTTATTTTGATAAAACAAAAATAATACTTTTAGTTAATATTAAAATTCAATTATGGAGTCTATTTTGTTGTATTAATGGATTTTTGAAAAAAAAAATTATTATTAAAAAATTATTATCAAATATAAAGGATCATATAATTTTTATGAAATAAAGGGTTCGAAAACTGTAATTGTCAATGAAACATGGAATTTCTTAATAAATATTTATTTTATTTTAAAAGTGAAAATTTAAATATTTTTAAAATTATTTAGATAAAAAATTTAATTTTGGAATCATAATTTTGAATTTATCCAATGGTTAAATTTTCATTGTTTTCTGAGACAGTCGAATTCTATGCTAAAAATTAAATATAGTATAAATATTAATTGTGTTTTATGACATCATAATGACCAAAATATGTTGTAATAATTAGTATAAACTGGATCCATGGAACAATAAATATGTTCCCTTTATATTAATTCAAGTTTTAGTTTATTTGGTTTTTTATAAAGCCATTATGATTCCTCCAAAACCTATTATATATTTTAATGTTTTAAATTAATTTCATTTAGAGCATGAATCACCACCACAAAATAAATGGAATTATTTTAATAATTCCATCCCTTGGACTTATAAAATAATTAAAAAAAATTTGTTTTGTATTAAAACATTTCAAAAACATGGTATGGTTTTTGGTTTTTGATATTTTATTATGTAGATTCTAAAACCTAAATAATAATAAAATCCCCCTCATTTCCTATATAAATACACCGAAAATCTATTTTCTATTAACTAAAAATACATGGAGAATATCCATAATATGAACTCCACTCTCTAGAGTCCTCACAGGGCTTCCCCATGAACTCAATAATCCACTCCCAAGCTTTTGGAGTTACAGACTCAAGTAAGGGATCTTCCACTCTCTTTTCTATTCAAGAAATTATTTTATGTTATTCTTATTAATTTAAATTTTTTCATATTGGGATATTTTATTACATATCTGAAATACATTACCTCTTAGGTATACATTATTAGATACACATTTCACTCTCATTAATCCTACCATGATCCTTTACATACACCAGTTACCACGCCGAAATTTCGTAATGGGTTCCTCTCTTATCATTTACATTTTAGAAATTCATTTATGTTATGTCTCTTAAATTAAATTTTCATATGTTTGAATATGATATTACATATCCCCATTAAGTTAAGTTTAATATATAAATGATAATATCCCCTTTACTTCCCATTAATCCTCCCATGATCCTTTATATAGACTAATATACATGCCGAAATATAGTTAGGATTCTTTTCTCTATCCTTGTTTCTTAATTACCTTGTTCTATCTATTTAGAAATTTATAATGTTGGTATATTATTTTTCATGCCCCTATTACATACCATTTTATGTTTATGTGATGAGATACCCCTTTCTCTCTCATCGACCCATTTTTATGAATCTTTAAGTGATGTTGTTATGTTCTTGAAATTTCACCGTGATCTTTTATGACCAAAAAATGTTATAGTCAATGACATACCCATTTCCTATAAATGGTGTTCGCATTTATGAATATATTTGTTTTATTGGGGACTTAATTATATGTATTCAAAACTCATAAATCATATAATTTATTATAGTGATGAATAAATCCATTTTTTTTATTTATGTGTCACACTTAAGAATGAAAATGAATTGAATATGATGGGTGATCTCAGATGGAGTTCTAATGCATTTGGTAATGTTTAGTATCATGATAAGTCACATTAGGATAGGGAGTCAACATAGTTCCTTTATGGGACATTTTCTACCATAATGTATTTCCGGATTTATCCTTGACTAATGTTTAGGGTTTATTGTTTTAAGTTGTGCCATAAATCGCATGTTATGATTATCATGTTATATCTTGTCTCCTTGATCGTGTTTATGATTATGAATTTCACTAAGCCCCATTGATATGAATATTGTGTAACATGTATTATTATCTTCATGTTAGGCCATGTTTATTACCATAGTAGTCTTTATATCTCACCCCATTTATATGTTTGTCCCGAGCTTATCCCATACTGTTTTAAATCCATGGAATTTTAAGAGAATGATTAAGGAATTTTCTAATAATGTTTTTGTATACCATGTTCATGTTTTAGTAGTATGTACCTAATTCACAAATAAACTAAACTTATGGATCTTTTGGGTTTTATTAAGTGTAATCTTATGTAAAAAATCATGTATTAATGTGTAATAAAGAGACAAGCATTTATAGTTCGTATCAGAGAAAAAGTTTAGATATTTTGAAAATTTGGATTAGAAATACCTGGTGAAATAATTTGCGATAAGACTAAGTATAAGAAAATATCCTGAAATTTTGTTAAGTAGAGTAAGTGGTTTATCAAGATAATACGTCCCTATCTAGATACTACACGCAGATAAGGTTCTGGCACAGATTTAGCAGGGGGTAATAACTCTGACAATGTGTCCTTGGTCTAACTTGGGGTAACCTGGTACACGAAATAAGGCCTTAGTATACACCTATTTTAACACTCTCAGGGGATATGATTTGGTAAATTCATAAGTTCATTACAAACCATTATTAAGGGAACAAAAAAATCTCATAAGAATATATGATTGGAAATAGATCATGTATAACATAGATTGAAGCCTAGAAATTCATATGTTAAGAAACAAATTTAATTTATAAGTTATCAATTTAATGTAATTGGATTCATCTTTATGTTTTTAATAGTTTAATGAAATATTCATCCCTAATTTTTCATTTATTCTAGTCAATGGTTGGATATAGTCAGAATCGGGTAAACAATCAATGTGATGAGCAATGTGATGACTACCCCCGATGAGATTCCCAAACCAATGGGAGTAGGAATCACAAACTTCATGATGATACTCTATTAGCTGAATTAGGTTCTAAGTAAATAACAGTATCATGATGAACATCAAAATCCCAAAAATAGAGAACATGTTCAATTTGAATGCTTTATGTGATAAAGGCCTCCAACTTTCATTAGATCATTTGATCCCTTAATTGTGGAAAAATGTATAGACTCCATTGGGAGTATCTTATCCGTCCTTAAATTTAATGAGAAGGAGAAGGTTATAATTGATGTGTATTTTATGAAGGGAGAAGATGAATATTGGTTAAAATTGAATAGTAATACAAAGCATGAGGAGGACATCAGAGTGGTGGAGTAGAAGGAAATCTAGAAAATATTTTTTCATAAATATTTTTCATCTCACTCTATGACATAAAATGGTAAAGGATTTCCTTAACCTCAAGAAAAAAGATAGAAGAATCTATCTAGTCATATGAGTAAAACTTAACAAGACTTACATGATACACCTTTGGGTTTATTATTACACCAGAATGCAAGTTTGGATGGTTATTTGGTGGGATATAGCCCAGTCTATGAAAAGTCCTAGTGATTCATTGCATTGATAGCTATGAGAAAATTGTTTGATGTTAACTAAATGTTAAAATGGATATCAAAAAATATCAAGGGTATCATGAGGATAATAAGCATAAAGTGTAGTTTAATTATAGAGGACTGATGGAGAAATTTAATGGTGCCCCTAAATTTCAACATCCCACTTTTCAAAGATATATGAAGAAGAAATGAAGAAATTACCTAAGGGGAATGCAGAAATTCTTTAGTTGTGGGAAGAAAGGACGCCTAGATATAAATTTATAACAGGAGAACCCCAATAATGCGATAGAGGAAGGGACATACCTAGTAAACTCTCAGTACATTTTCCATTTCATAAACTGTAAGGAACCATGGTAAATTCAAATCCAATTCACAAAGCCAAGGGTTTTCTTGGAGAAAATGAACAACATCTAAGGAAGAAATGAAGATATTTTCCATCAATACCACTAAAGTAGATCCCGACAATAAAGTTTTGATTGGTATGCTAGTTATTCATTAAATAATAGGTAACATACTTTTAGATTCTGATTCTACACATTTCATCATATCATGAATGTTTAGTAGAACTATTCAAACACCACCACAAAACATGGAAGTAGAGAATCCATTGAAAATGGAAAATTGGGAAATTATTTCATCTCATGTATATAACTCTTCCCCTATAATTTTTTTGGGTTAAACTTCTCATTGACCCTTTTCATACTCCCTTTGCTGTAATTTTATTAAATTCTAGGCATGGATTGGCTTTATCTATATAGATCCAATATAAATTTCCATGAGAAAGAAAACAATCTTCATATTGGGAATAGACCCCTGATTTTGTATATGTGTAAGGGGGATGGATCTTATTTAGAACCATCATGTCATGCATGGATATTATTTCCCTATAAGTAAGAGTATCTTTCTCAAATTATTGAGTCTAAGGAAAGAACCATCCTCGAAGATATGCTTATTATGAGGGAATACACTGATATGTTTCCTGAGGAATTTCATGGTCTTCCTCCTAGATGCGAGGTTGACTTTTTAATCAAGATTATACCAAGGTTGTTTCCATTATCCAAGCATATCTATAGAATGGATATTGTGAAAATTGAGAATATTAATAAACAATTACATAAGAATTTGGATAAATGGTGGACACACCCATGTTCTTCACCATGGGGTGCACAAATCCTCTTCATCGAGAATATGGAGGGTCATTATTCCTTTTCATCAACTATCGTGAGCTCAAAAATATCATGATAATGAATAAGTATGATTTTCCATATATTGATGAATTATTTGATCAATTATGTGGATAAAAATACATTTCTAAAGTGGATCATTGGTCAGGATATTATCAAGTAAGGGTGAAGAAGGATGATAACCCCAAGTCCACTTTTTTTACAAGGTACATGCACTATGAGTTCATAGTGATTCCTTTTAGACTCAATAATTCTCCCAGAATATTTATGGACTTGATGACTAAGGTCTTTTTATATTACCTTGAAAATTTTGTGGTAGTATATATAGATGATATTATAATATAATTCAATGTCAAGGATGGGCAAGAAGAGAATTTGTGCATTATGCTAAAGACCCTACCAAAGGATAGGCTTTATGCTAAGTACAAATAATGTGAGTTATGGTTCATGTAAGTCTCTTTCTTGGGGTATATCATCATAATCAAAGGAATATCTATGGAACCTTAAAATATGGAAGAAATTTAAGGATGTTTGAGTCTAACATCATTGATAGATATTTGTATTTTCTTTAGGTTAGTTGGGTATTATCATCGATTTGGGAGAAATTTCTCACAATTGTAAATCCCTATTACCAAGCTAATTCATATGATATTGATTTTTGTGTACATATTAATGTAAGTAATGATTTATGGAAGTCAAAAATAGGATTATCACTACTATAGTTCTTTCACAACCTATATATGGGGAACTCTTTGTGTTATATAGTAATGATTAATATAATGAATTAGGTATCTGGATTTAGAAGATTTGATATTTTCATTTTAAATCTCGTGGAATTATCTATATGGGAAGAATTGTGAGACATATACTGATCATAAGATCCTAAAATATATATTCACACAGAAATAGCATAATATGCACTAGTAGATATGGTTATAGCTCATTAAGGATTACGACTGATCATTGCATTACCATCCTAGTAAAGAAAATAAGGTGGTGGATTCTATAAGTAGAAAGGATCATGTATATTTACAAATGTTTACAATTGAGAAGGGTATGATCATATTAGATCTTGAAAGGATAGACATGGGAATTATTAAGGATCGAACATAATAAATCCTTTCTCAATTTATTTCCTAACCAACCTTCCTGGAGAAAATAAAGGACACTCAAAGAAATGATGTGGAAATTTAGAAGGAGGAATCCATGAGAAAGGGGAAATCCTCAAATTTAAAATTGATAAAGAAGGAATTGTGAGATTTGGGTCAAGACTATGTGTTCCATAAAATCCTGAGTTAAATAAGGAACTGTTTGATGATGCAAATAGTTTCACTTTCTCCATTCATACAGCAAGAAAAGAGATATATCCAATTCTCTATGAGAACTATTTGGGGAGAAATATGAATAAGGAGATCTCTGAATATACATTAATGTTCCTAGTATTCCAAAAAGTGAAGGATGAAAGGAAAGTATAAATGGATGGTCAATCCATTACCCATACAGACATGTAAATGAGTTAAATTCACCATGGACTTTGTCACTAGACCTCTATTGAAATCTAGGGGAAATAAGGATATATGGTTCGATGGGGATCATATTTCGAAGACATCTAACTTTATCTAAATTCGAGAGGACTTTTCACTGGATTAAATTTCACATATATACATCATAAAAGTGGTAAGGATACATGGAGAACCACTATCAATTGTATATAATTGACATCTGAGATTCACCTCCAAGTTCTAGAAAAATCTCCAACATTATATAAACACTCAGATGAACATCAGTATGAACTATCATTCTAAAATTTATTGCCAATCTAATTGAACTAATAAGATAGTAGAATACATATTTTGACCTTATTTGATGGACTTTAAAGGAGATGGGAAAAACATTTACAACTGGCCGAGTTCTCTTACAACAATAGTTTCTACTCGAGCATCCAAATGGCTCCATATGAATACCTTTATTGGAAGAGGTGTATAAGACCAACATGTTGGGATTATGTTTGGCAACATAGACTATTAGGCCCTAAAATTGATAATGAAATGGTGCAGAACATTAAAACCATTCAGTATCACATCCAGGCTACTCAGATTTGACCGAAGAGATATACTGATAATCGTCGATGAGACCTAGAGTTTGATGTTGGAGACACGGTATTCCTCCACATATCTCTATGGAATAAGGTGATGTGATTTGGGAAGAAGATAAATCTTAATCCAAGATACATTGGTCCATGTGAGATCCTTGATCGCATTGGAGTGGTGGCCTATCGACTAGAACACCCACTAAACCTATCTCATGTATATGATGTATTCTATATATCCCTCTTGAGAAAGTACATACCAAACCCATCACATGTACTGAATGTAGAGGTCATACCATTATAGAATGTCCTTTCCTATGTGGAGTATTCAGTGAAGATCTTATATCATATATACAAATTTCTACCAAATAATATAGTTCCCCTTGTTATAGTGTTGTGGAGAAACCAAAAGCATGCAGAAAAAATGTGGGAACTAAAGGAGGTGATGAAGAAGAGTAACCCTAATCTTTTTTAGCGTGGGTAATGAAAATTTCAAGTGACAAATTTCTCTAGTAGTGAATATTTTAACAACATATACTATTATAAATAAAATTTTCCTTCTGATTAAATTACATTTCTTATTATGTATTATGGTTCTAGAAAACATAAGCACATATTTTGTTTTATTATTTCCTGTAATTTTTAAGAGACCATTACGGATTATTACCATTGGTAATATATCTATTGAATAGTGATCACATGATTAGTATAAAAATATGGTTTTGATAAATCCAATTGGAATAGAAAAAGGAAGTGATGGTCTCAACCAGAAAAGATCATACCCTTTGAAGACCATTTATTGAAGATTATAAGAAAGGTATCAGAACCAATAATTTCCCTTGTCCAAGACCTATATGATATCCAACAACATAATATTTAGTGAAAATTTTTATGTGATAAGTTCAATATCATCGAGATCATGGCCCATACCATGTTCTCTGAACCACCCCGTGAATGTCCCACTATCATCCACCTTACCCTTAGGGATATTACTTGTCCATTAATGGAATATGTATCAAGATCTTAGAAATATGTGTATCTATAATACTTATTATAGAATATTTAATATATTTGCATGCTATTATTATAACTTTATTAATGATTTTTAGTTTGATAAAACAGAAATAATATTTTTGGTTAATATTTAAATTCAATTAAGGAATAAATGTCAATTAATTAATGGATTTTTAAAATAAATAATTTTTTAATATTATTATTAAATAATTTTTATCAAATATAAATGATCATATAATTATTATGAAGTCAAATTTAATTTTTATAAGGGTTTGAAATCTTTTATTTTCAAAAAAAACAACCCTTTCTTAGTAAATTTCAATTTTATTTTAAATGTTAAAATTAACAAGTTTAGAAAATTATTTATAAAAAATTAATATTATTTTTGGAATCATAAGAAAAAAATTATCCAGTGGTGAATTTTTTGTAATCTTCAATGATAGAAAAATTTTCAAGTTAGAATTAAATATCTTATAAATATACTTTGAGTTTTATAACATAATAATGAACCAAAATTTGTTTAATAATTACTATAAATTTGGTACAAAATAAAATAAAATTTTTCCCTTTGATATAATGTGATTTTATGTTTATTTGGTTTATTTTTAAATACATTAGGATTCCTCCAAAACCTATAATATTTTTTTAGGTATTAAAATCATTTATTTAAGAGTATAACTAACCACCACATAAGAAAGGGAATTTTGTTCCATAATTTCAGACCATTTCATTATAAAATAACAAAAACCACTCTGAGTTTTCAGAAATCATGATAAAAACCCCTGGATAGTTTGTTGTTATTGATATTTTATTATGTAGAGTCGAAAACCTAAATAATAATAAAATCCCCCACATTTCTTATATAAACCTAACCAAACATCCATTTAACTTAACTTAAAATACTTGGATCATTTACATATGCTTCCCTCTCTTCTCTAGAGTCCTCCAAAGGAGTTCTATGATCTTATGAATCTCATTACAATCTTTTTTAGTTACACACTCAAGTAAGGGATCTTCAACTCTTCTTTTTATTCATGAACATATTTTATGTTATGATTCTTAATTTACCTTTGTTCATAACGGGATATGTTCTTCTATATCCCAAATACATTTCAAATTATTTCAACTTTATTATAGACCCCTTTAAATATCATTAATCCCCCCATTATCCATTATTTACACTTGTTATTATGCTAAAATTTCATAACGGATTCCTCTAGTCACATTTCCATTCAAAAACTTATTTAATGTTATGTTTCTAAAATTTAATTTTATTATGTTGGAATATATTCCTAAATAATCCTCTTATTATCCATTTAATTTATAAATTATGAGATACCCTTTACCTCCCATTAAGCCTCCCATGATCCTTTATGTACACGTGTTACCATGCCAAAATATAGTTAGGATTATTTTCTCTATTCAAGTTTCTTCATTAACTTGTAACATCTATTTCTAAATTTATAATGTTGTAATATTATTTTCCATGACCCTGTTATTTCCTATTTTATTTATCTGTGATTAGAGAACCCATTCTCTCTTATAACTCCATCTTAATGAACCTTTAATTTATGTCGTTATTCTGCTGAAATTTCACCACAATCTTCTATGAAAAAATAATTATGTCATGAATATCATACCCATTATCTATCAAGGGTGTTCATATTTATGAACATATAATTTTTATTAGGGACTGACATATATATATATATATATATTCCACACTTATTAATCTTTGAATACATTATTATGATGAATTAATCCATGTTTTATGATTTATGTGGCACACTTTAGCATTAGAATGAAAATAATGTGATGGGTGTGACTAGATAGAGATTCAATGCATTGGGTAATTTTTAGTATCATGATATGTTACATTTGGATAGGGAGTTAACTTGATTCCTTAAAGGGACTTTTCCGCCATGATTTCTTAGTGGTTTAAGCCTTGAACTATATTTATGATTCATCGTTTTAAGTTGTTTCCACTTTCCTATGTTATTATTATCATGTTATATCATGTCTCATTGTTCATGTTTATGATTATTACTCTTATTATTCCACATTAATATGCCTATTTTGTAACATGTATATCTATCATCTTGCCATTCCATGCTTATTCCCTTACTGAAACTTATAGATAACCCATTTCTTATGTTTTTTCCTAGGTTATCTCATGTAGTATTATAGGCCATGGAATTTTTGAAGCATGTTAAGGATGTTTATAATAATTTCTTGTATCACATGCTTAAGAAATTATGATATATACCTAATTCCTATACACACTATACTTATCAATATTCTAGGTTGTTTTAAGTGTAACCTTATGTAAAAAATCAGGTATTATTGTCTAATAAAAATATGGATTCTTATAATTGGTATTAGAGAAAAAATTTAGTTATTTTTGGGATTTTGATTATAAAACACTAGTTAAATCTTTAAGAATAAGACAAATTATAAGAAATAAACCCTAAATTTTGGTAAGTATTGAGTATGTGGTTTATCAAGAAAATATATCCTTGTCTAGATACTACAATTGTATGTGGTTCTGGTATATATGTACCTAGGGGTAACAACTCTGACAAGGTATCTCAAGCCTCACTCAGGGTAACATGTTGCAAAACAATATGTAATACTACACACCGGGTTTGATACACTTGGGGGATATTGTTTGGTAAAATCATAATCCCATTATGAAACATTATTATGGGAAAAATCCCATAGGAATATATTTGGGAAAATAGATCGTGGATAACATAAAGTGATTCCTAGGAATTCATATGCTAAGAAGTAAATTTCATTTATAACTTATCCCATTAATGTCATTGGATTCTCCTTTACGTGTTTAATAATAAAAAAAATAATCATCCCAAATTTTCCTTCCATTCTATCCAATGGATAGAAATAGGAAGAATTGTGTAAAAAATCAATGTGATGGTCAATTTGATGACTTCCCCCAATGAGATACTCAACCCAATGGGAGAGTTAATCTCACACATCATAAAGGTGGTCTCTTAACTGACTCAGGTTCTAAATATAAACCAAGATAAAAAAGGAATACCCAAATTTCCCTAAGAGAGAACAAGTTGTGATTGATATATTTATGTAACAAAGACTACCGACTATCAATGGATCATATAATACCTTGATTATTGAGAAATGTATCAAATCCACTGAGAAGATATTATCCATCCTTAAATGTTATGAGAAAGAGAATTTTATACTTTTTGTTTACCATTTGGAATAATAAGATGATCAGTGATGGACACTGATCAAGAATTTGAGGCCTGGGGAGGAGATCGAAGCGATAGAGTAGAAAGAATTCTGAGAAAAAAGTATCATAAATAATTTCCTCATACTATTTAACTTAAAATAGAAAGGTATTTCCTTAACCTCAAGAAAAATATACATAATCTATCAGGTAATATGAGAAAATAATTGGAATAGTTTCACAATATTCCTCTTGTTTTTTCGTTACCCCTAAATTAAAGGTTGAGCACTTCTATGGTGGGAAAATTCAATTCCACGCAATATCCTGGTGATCCATGACTTTGATAGGTATGAGGAAATAATGTGATGTTCCCTCAAAGTAGAAATGGATATTATTGAATCTCAACTGTATCGTATGTATAAGAAGATTAAATTGGTGTTTAATTCATTCATTTTGATTAAGAAATCAAATTGTGCCAAGAAATTTCAACATCCCACTTTCCAATGGTGTGGGAAATAACACCACCGAAATTACCTAATGGGAAAGATGAAATAATTTAGGTGTGGGAAGGAAGGAAACCTGTCTAGAAATTTTCGATTGGAGAGACCCACTAATGTGATGGATTAAGGGTAGGCTCTAGTCAACCCTCAATTCATTTTCCATTACTTCAATTGTAAAAAACAAGGTAACGTTTCTAACCAATGCACAAATCCATTGGTTTTTTGAGACAACGAAAAACCTTCATGGTGGAAAGGGATATCTTTTCCATATATACTACTAATTAAGTTCCCCATAAATATTTGGTCATAGGTACTCTAGGTATTCATTAAATAATATCAAAATTAATTTTTTATTCTAGTTCTAAATTTTTTTTCATATCCTGAAATATTAGCAGAAGCATCCAAGCACCACTATATAGAATGGAAGTAGAGATGTCAACGAAAATGAAAAATGGGGAATTATTCCTTCCCAATGATATAACTCTTACCTTGTAAATTTTTATTGTATGAACATCACAATTAACTTTATCATAATTTATTTGGAGTAATTTGATACAATTATAGGAACTGATTGGATTTCCCTATAAATAGCCAACATAAATTTCCATGGCAAGGATATCACTCTCTATATTTAGAATCAACCCCATAATCTATAAAAGTAAAAGGATGAGAATGAATCTTATTTTGAACCATAATCTCAATAATGGATATTATTTCCCAATGACAAAGTGTTTCGTGCTCAAATGATTGAGTCTATGTAAAGAACCATCCTTGAGGACATGCCTATTATGAGGGAGTACACGAATGTGTTTCTTGAGGAATTTTTGGGTCTTCCTCCTAGAAGAGAGGTTAAATTATTAATCGATCAATACCTATTGATTTAAATTATAAAATAATTTGTATATAATTTAATTTTTGAAACAAGAGTTTATGAAGACACAAATACAGAATAATCTGGACAAAGGGTTTATATGCCCAAGTGCTTCACCATGGGGTTAACTAGTACTATTCATCAAGAAGAAGGCTAGGTTAATGTGCCTTTATATTTATTATCATGATATCAATAAGATCAAGATAAAGAATGGGTATCCTCTTCTACAGATTGGTGACTTAATGATCATCTTCATGAAGCACAATACTTCTCAATTATGGATCTTCGGCTGGGATGTTATCAATTATAGTTGAATAAGGAAGATATCCCCAAGAAAACTTTTCATACAAGGTAAAAGAATTAGGGGTTAATATTTATGCCATTTGGACTCACTAATACTTCAAAAAACCACATGGAATTGATGATTTTTTTTTGAGATTTCCTTGAAAGAATTTTGGTAGTCATTATAGATGATATTATAATATACCCCAAAACCATGGATAATCATGAGGATAATCTAAACATTATTCATGAAACATAAAAAATGAGAATCTTTATTCAAAGTAAAAAAATGTGATATCTGGTTGAAGGAAGCCTCTTTCATTGGTAATATCATCATAAGAAATAGAATATATATGGACCCTTTAATGAATGAATCAATTGATGGATGAATTAGGCCAACATCTATGATAGATATCCGTAGTTCCCATAGGTTAGATTAGTATTATATCGGATTTTTGAGAAATTTCTCATGATTTTCAAACCCACAAACTGATATTACTGAAAAGGTAGAGGTGTTTTGTTAGAAATAATTATGTTAGGGATGCTTTGAGGAGAAAAAAAAGGTTATCACTACACCAATGCTCACACTACTAACAAGTGAGGAACTCATTTTGGTGTATAAAGATGCTTAAAATAATGGATTAGGTTATTTACTAATGAAAATTGATAATTTTATATCCTATGACTTAAAAAATATAAAATTCATGGGAAAAACTATCCCATGCATGTTCTAGATTTGGAATTTATGATCTATGCGTTGAAAATTTGGCGGAATTATCTCTATGGTAAGAAGTGTGATTTATATATTGATCACAGGAGACTAAAATATATATATTCACATATAAATAGATTAATATTCACAAGTGAATATTGTTAGATCTCATATAGGATTCCAACTTTTCAATCCAATACCATCTTGGTAAGGAAAATAATACAGAAAATTCTCTAAGAAGAAAAGATCATGAATCTTCATAAATGATGAGAATTGATAAAGATATGATATTATTAAATCTACAAAGGATATAAATGGGAATCATTATGGAGGTAATATCATCAATACTTCCTCAAATTATTTCACAATTATCCCTCATGGAGGAAATAATGTAATCTCAATGAAATTAGGTGGAAATTCAGAGGAAGGTGGAAGACCTGGGAAATGTGAAATCATCATATATTAAAATTAATAAAGAAGGAATTGTGAGATTTGGTTTAAGACTATTTTTTCCATAAAATCATTAGTTAAATAATTAAATTTTGGATAATGCACATAGTTTTCCATTCCCCATTAACCCAGGAAGCACAATGATTAATAAAGATTTATGTGAGCACTACTGCTAGGACAGTATGAAGAAGGGGATCACTGAATATACATAAAAGTTCCTGGTATTCTAGAAAGTGAATGATGAGAGACATAAGTCTAAATGGATAATGTGACCATTACCCATAAAAACATGGAAATTGGATAACATCACCATGTACTCTATCACTATACTTCCGAAGACTTCCATGGGAAACAATTCTATATGGGTTATTGTGGATCATATTATAAAGACAACTCACTTTATCTCAAATTGTGTTGAATTATCGATGTATCGACTATGACATATATGAATAATATTGGTGTCAAGGTTTCATGGAGTACCACTATCAATTTTATCTGATCAAGATCTGAGATTCACCCCCATGTTTTGGAAACGTCTCCAACATGCTCAAAACACTATGTTGAACTTTAGTACATCCTATCATCATAAAATTGATGGTCAATGTGACTGGACTATTTAGACATTAGAATAAATATTGTGATCATGTCTTATGAACATCGAAGGAGGATGGGACTGACATCTACCTATGGTCTATTTCTCATTAAACATGTTTTTTCACTAGAGCATAAAAATGGTTCCCTATGAATCCATTTATATGAAGTGGTGAAGAACACTGTCATATTGGGATAAAATTTATGAATTCAAACTACAAGGTCCTGAAATAGTTGAAGAAATTATAAAGAAGGTTAAAACCATTAGTATCACATAAAGTCTACTAATTTTTGATCTAAGAGTTATGCTAACAATCATCGAAGAGCCATGAAGATTGATGTTGGAGACATGGTATATCTCCACATATCTCCATGTATAAATTTGATGAGATTTTGGATGAAGATAAAGCTTATTTCAAGATACATTGGCCCCTTTGAGATCCTTGATCACATCAGAGCAGTGGTATATCGACTAGAACTCCCTATGAACCTATCTCAAGTACATTATTTATTACATGTATCCCTCTTGAATAATTACATACCATACCCCTCACATGTAATCAATCCTAAGGTGTTAACATTATAGAATGACATTTCCTATGCGGAGTAGTCAGTGAAGATCTTATAACGTTGAGACAAAGTTCTACAAAATAAGACAATGCCCCATATCATAGTGTTGTGTAGAAACCACAAGTTTGAAGAAGAAATGTGGGAACTGGAGGAGGTGAAAAAGAAGAGTTACCTTTCTCTATTGTGGTGTGGAGAAAGAAACTTTAGAGGGATAAATTTCTTATAGAGGTAGGATTATAATGACCTAAACGATATAAATAAAAATCACCTTCTAATTTAATTAAATTTTTATGTATTATCGTTATAAAAAACCTAAAAATCATTGGTTTTATTATATCCTATCTGTTTCAAAAGACTGTTAAGAATCATTTTGATTTTTGATATAGCCATTGAATAGTGATCACGTGATTAGAATAAATATTGGTTTTTGAAAAATGAAACTGAAATAGACAAACAAGGTGATGACCTTATCTAGTAGGATCATATCATATGAATCACATTTATTAGATATTTCGAGGGAGATAGAATCTCTAGAATTCCTCCTCGACCATGCCCATGCTGATATCCAACAACTAAAGCATGAGATAAATCATTTATGGGATAATTTCAATCTCATTGAGATCACAACTCAAACCTTGTTCGTCAAACCATCCCCTGAAAGTCCCACCATCTCACACCTTACCCTTAAGTTCTTTTCTAGTGTATGAAAAGGATATGTATCAAGACCCTGTAAATATGATTATCTATATTATTCTTTATATAATAATGAATATATTTCAACCCTATTATTTTTTACATTATAAATGATTTTTATTTTCATAAAACACAAACAGTTCTTTTGGTTAATATTCAAATTCAATTAAGGAAAATAATTTGAATAATTAATGGAATTTTGAAATAAATATTTTATTAATATCATTATTAAATAATTTTTGTCAAATATAAATGATCATAAACTTTTTATGAAATCAAATGTAATTTTTAGTAGGGTTCAAAAACTATTATTGTCAAAAAAACATTCATTTATTAACAATTGTTGTTTTTATTTTTAAAATGAAGATTCAAATAATTTTAAATTAAATAGATAAAATGAATACAATTTTTGGAATCAAAACATTGAAATTATACAACTGTGAATTTTTCATTATTTTTTGAGATAGGAGAATTTTTAGGTAAAAAATAAATATCGTATAAATATATATTGTGTTTTATGACATCATAATGACCCAAAAGTGATGTAATAATTACTATAAATGAAATACACAACCAAATAAATAATTTTATTTTAAAATAAAGTTATTTTATGTTTATTTCTTTTTTTTGTAAAGCCATTAAAAATTATCCAAAAACTATAATATATTTTCATGTTTTACAATTATTTCATTATGACTGTGACCCAACTCCACATAAGAAAAGGAATTATTTTAATAATATCACACCATGGCCTTATAAAATAAAATAAACCACTCCTATTTGTAGAAAAATATTTTCAAACCCCATGGGATGGTTTTTGGTTTGGATATTTAATTTTGTAAAGTCCAAAACATCTTCTCATTTCCTATATAACCCCACCAAAGCTTGAATTTCTCTTTACTCAAAATCCTTTGAGCATTCAAAAACAATTTCCCCACTCTATGGAGTCCTCCTAATCTTCCTCCAATCACTTAATAAGAACCTATGATTCTTTTGGAGTGAAACAGTCATGTGAGGGATCTTTCACTCTCTTTTTTATTAAAGCATATCTTTTATGTTATGATTCTTGATTTCGAGCCCCGGTGTGGCTGGAATTAAATTTGGTGTATTTTCACACTAGATGTGATAAATAAATAGAATAACTCTTGAATGGTAGCTCGTAAGGGAAAATCAAGGGAACCGTTGAGTCTAGAACATGTCGTTTACCCTAGAAGGGGTATAATTTTCGCGGGCGCGGGCCGACTGTGAAAAACGCCCTGAAGGGCATTTTCGTAATTTAGTGGCCTCAATCGTCGAATTTTATAACCTTTAGAATAGAGGCTCGGATTAAAAATCCGAGACCACCATTGCACTCAGAATGTGGGTTTTACCCTAAAGGCAGCACAATCCCGGCCCCGACGAAAGTTCGGGTACGAGCCGACAAGCGGGTGGTTAAGTGTGTTTTTCTATTTAAACACACCACCCACCCTCTTCACCTCTCCTTGGTTTTGTTCTCCCCTGGAGAAAGAGCTCTCAACAAGGATCCACCCTCTCATCCACCACTCCGGCAAGGCGTGGAGGCTCTGGCAACCCAACCGTGAAGCTTCTGGCTATGCCCAACAAGGTAGGAGGATTTGTTCTTCGTTTTGTCTTCCGTTTGTCTTTAAATTTTTTCTCATATGTCGATTTGCTATCTGATCGTCTAAGTAAGCCCTTAGTTGCGTAGGGATCGATTTTATCTTCCCAACGATCCTTTCAGATCATATATTTGAGTCTCGGGGTGCCTGGAGTGGCCCCGGGAAGTTTTTCGGCCGATTTCCCCATTTTTCGGCGATTCCAGCAGAGGTCCGGTGGGTTTCAGTGGCGCCGCTGAGCTCCAAAACGGCGGCAGCAGGCAGCACGGGCCCCAGCGGCGGTGGCGAGCTCTTGGATTCAGGCAGCAGGAAGAGGACTTCGGGCTCCTGGCGGCAGCGCAGCTCACAGGCAGCGGCGCGGTAGCTCGATCGGGCAGCGGTGGTCGTCCGGGCAGACCGAGGTCGCAGCGGGACCCCTTATGAGGGAACCGAGACCCGCTAGAAGCGGGTCTACGTGTGGACCGAAGACCGACCATGATGGCCGTTCGGATGAGGCATGGATTGTGGGTCCAAGTACGACCCGTGCGGCCGAACCGCGGGCCGGCGCTGCGAGCCGGGCCCGCCGGCGCGGGCCGGCCCAGACCGGTCCAGCCCAAGGGGCATTGTCCCCTCCAACTTCGGACACCCGTAACTTTCACTACGGGTTTCCGTTTCACATGTCGTCTATGGAAGTGTAATCTTCGTCTTGAAGAGAAATTTTTGAGATGGTTTCAGGGGTTTTTAATTCCCGACACGGGAGCTCGATGGAGTGACACGCTCGTTAAGTACTACGCCTGGATTCTTATTTTAGATGGCGCAGACACATCCGATGTCTGATTTGAGCGTCGTCGGCGGTGATGCAAACCTGGTGTCAAGGAATAGTTTTCTAGTATGGTTTTGGGCGTTGAAGTGGGAGTTGAGATGTGGGCCCTATGGGCCGTCTTTTAGTTGTGTGCAGTGTCTCTGCGCCTTTTTCACCAGACATTCGTTCGAGGTATTTGAATAGTCGTGTCTGTGTGTTTTTCCGAGAGCATTGTGATGGCGCAGTTCTCCTGACGAGTATCGGAGTCAGGGTGTGTTCCCCACATGGGCTGGCTATGGTGAATAGTACCATATTCACCGGTTTTCCATTTCGGGTGAGTAAGTAGTCTATCATGAGTGTTTTTCTGTGAGGACTGAAATGGCGTATTCCGTTTGGGCTTGAGGAGTCTCTTTTGAAATCTTGTTTAATGTGGAAAATTTGGAGGGTTTTGGATGGAGATCCCTTTTGACGCACTCCGAACCAACGTACGGTGGCGTTGTTAGTGATACCTGGTGATGCCAGTAGCGGTGCAGAGCTATCGGACCGATTCCGGGTCTACCCTTCAGCAGGCCTGGGTAGTGGGTCACCCGACGACTCTTGTGGGTCCACCCTTTAAAAGGGCTGGGTAGTGGGTCAACCATCATCTTGTTCCAGGTCTACCCTCCAGCAGGGCTGGGCAGTGGGTCACCTTTCGGCTTGTTCCATTTTTACCCTCCAGCAGGGCTGGGCAGTGGTTCACCCGTTGACTTACTCCAAGTCTACCCTCCAACAGGGC
Source organism: Viscum album (assembly GCA_963277665.1). NCBI lineage: Eukaryota > Viridiplantae > Streptophyta > Magnoliopsida > Santalales > Viscaceae > Viscum > Viscum album. The sequence continues at coordinate 1,428,759,860 of OY728140.1, read as the reverse complement.
TGGGCAGTGGGTCACCAGAAATATTTTTTGGTTTACCCTCCAGCGAGGCTGGGCAGTGGGTCACCCGTTGTCATATCAGACTCATCCCTTCTTATGAGGCTAGTCGGTGACTATTCACAGTGACTACTGGAGCAGGACCATGTTTGTGTGGATCAGTGGTGGGACAGTTTTAACGTTACCTAAGGACCCACAAGGAAGATGGGAACATTCCCCACTAAGACACGTCCTTGAGACATGAACTAAAACCGTGCAAGCGAGTCAGTGCCACCCACGGCGGATAATATCGAAGTGTGGTCATTGAGCCCCTTTGACTCGGGCTTCCTAGGTGGACGAGGTGAGATGCTGGGCTGTGCGGATAGTTTTAATTGGAACTGATGGCGACTTATCCCGGGCTGAGTTTGGAGATAGGGATTCCCTTACGCACTCATTTGGGTTTCTTGTTGAGCATATATATATATATATATATATATATAAATTCACCCTACTTTCTTTCCCACTCCTTGGGGTCCGTTCATAATTTTTCTATTTGGTTGAGCTTCACTCTCTTTACTAAACTTTTCTATTGTCCTTGTTAGTCTACTAATCACCTCTTTAGTGCCTCCTTTGTTTCTCCCTCGAGATTTCAGGGCATCATACTGAGTATCTTTATACTCGCCACTGCTTGGGCTTTTCCCACACCTGGTGTGCCCTTGCAGACGACAGACAGGTCGATCGTGACTACAAAGGAGTGTAGAGGTCACATCAGTTGGAGCAGCGTACCGCGGTCGTGCTAGAGTATTCAGGTGGGAGCCTATCCATTTGTCTTCTTTTATTTACTTGTTGTCGGGTTGTGGAACCTTTGTGGTTGGGTGCGTGTTTGCCCCTTTTACTTTTTAGTTTACTTTCCAGTACTTTTAGCAGTTTAATTACTCTATTTTTTGGTTGATGCATGACTGTGGTTGGGGTATAGCTTCCTGTATTTTTTTTCTTTTTTACTCTGCACTACTGCATCGAGTGGGTTGTGTGTGCATGTGTATAGGTACTTATGTGAAGGCCTCCCCAAGATTTTTACGCCTTTGGCGCTGGTCGCTAGCCTCTAGCCAATGGAGGTAGGCTTGAGGTAGTTGCAGCTCGGGACCAGTAGGGTCAGGTCGTGAAAAATTAGTATCAGAGGCAGGTTCGTTCCTTGGGACATTGTTCAGACATCCCTAAAAATTTATTGGTTGGGATTTAGGGAAATGATGTTGTTGTGTCTCGAGAGCAGCTCTCAGGCCAGGGAGTCCAATAATGGTACAAGCAGCCGACGTCTCCATTCACCAGGACCCTGATAACCCGCTTGTCGACTCGGCATTTTGAGACACTTTTTCAAAGGAATTTTGAATCATGCATCAGTTGAGAATGAGTCTTGGAATATATTTATTTGAGTTAGCTCCCCTTTTTTATTACTGTTATGTATATATATGCACATCTGATCGTGGTATCCCTTGATAATTTTCAGGATTCCCCCACGACAGCAGCCAGCCAGGTTACCCTCTCTAGTTTCTGACGAAGACATGGCGAGTGACGAGGCATCAGTTTAGGGACCCTCACATGATCCCCTACTGCCCAGCGCTTCAGTAGTAGCCCCTCCACTTTAGGAGCAGCAGTTAGTACTGGCAGCTCAGGCTGAGGCTGCGCGCATACTAAGCGTGCTACGAGACTTCCAGCGTTAGAGGCCGCCGAGGTTCCTCAGGGACCCGAATCCCTAGGTGGAAGAGGACTGGCTTGAGTCAGTGGAACGACTCTTCAGGCTGGTACAGACCCCAGAATACCAGATGGTGGCCCTATCCTCCAGTCTTTTCCTCAGGACAGTCGGGCGATGATGGGATCTGGTGACGCAGACCCATGGCGAGTCATCCCTCACATGGGATGGCTACCAGTAGCTTTTTTGGGAGGAGTACTCCTTCTTGTGCTTACGCTCCATTCAGATCTAGGGGCTTCTGGAGCTGAAGCAGGGAGGATGTCTATGTCCCAGTACTTGGCCCGGTTCACTGATCTTACGTGCTACTCGCAGGACATGATCCCCGACAGCTACCTCCGGGCGTGGAAGTTCGAGCAGGGTCTTCGCAGGGAGATCCATGATAGCGTGGTACCCTTGTGCATCCCCACTTACGCCAAGGTTCTAGAGAAGGTTCTTGTGACCGAGAGCTTCTTGGTCAAGGGGCGCCAGATAGTAGGACCTAGCAGTGGCCACTTTTGAGCGGAGTCTTCAGCAGGCAGACGACAGAGAGCTGGGCCTCAGTCGAGGAGACCCTTCATTGAGCAAGATCAGGGGTAGGGTCGTACACCGCAGTGGCGATGTAGTGTGCTGGGGAAGACAGGAGAGATCTAGTTCTATGCTTGTGACAATCTGGGTCAATAAGCATGGGATTTCCTGACCATGCATGCAGTGCAGTCGTGGCAGGTAGCGGGTGCACCGCTGTGAAAGAGGCAGCGCTGTGACCAAGGGTCGCCTATGCGGGGACCGGTATGTCCTTAGGGAGGTGGAATAGAAAGATCGATAGGACCAGGAGGTGGAGGACGGCGTTTCAAGATCCTTCCACTGCCACCACCGGGAGGCCCACACTAGGCTTAGGGAGCTGGCGGTAGGGGCCGCAGGCAGCTTGAGGCCATGGGTGTTCGATATCCTCCAGTGCAAGAGATGGTCTGAGGTATGCTTTCTGTTTACTCCACAATTGCTTCAGTACTAGTAGACACAGGCTCCATCCATTCCTTTATATCACTATTGTTGGTATGTGTATTGGAGATTCCAGTAGAGGCGCTGAAACCTACACTTAGCCTCAAGGTTCCTACGGGAAGTGCCTCCTTAGTGACCTTTATCTACAGACTGTGCGAACTATCGTTCAGAGGAGAGAGTTTCATGGGGGACCTGCTTGTCATCACGATGGAACCTTACAACGTCATCCTAGGCATGGATTGTCTTTATATGGTTCACGCTCAAATCGACTATCATCACAGATGAGTCAGAGGCGTGTATTCTGAAGGGACGAGGTTCACCATACTTGGTGAACAAGACCTCGTGGCAGAGAAGATGGGTACTCTGAGTAGGAGAACCCGACCTTTTTTGCACCAGCTGGCGAGCATGGCTCTCGGAGAAGCAGACGCTACAGGCACCTGGATCCCTATCGTTGTAGAGGACTACATGGATGTCTTTCCCGAGGATATTCTGGGATTACCTCCGAGGCGAGAGATGGAGTTATGCATTGACTTGCAGCCGGGGACTGCTCTGATATCTTGTGCGGCATATAGGATGGAACCCACATAGATTCGAGAGCTACGACTTCAGTTGGATGACCTTCGTGAGAAGGGATTCATCTGGCCTAGTGTGTCCCCCTGGGCATCTCCAGTTTTGTTTGTGAAAAAGGCAGATGGGAGCCTGTGGATTTTTGTGGATTATCGTCACCTAAATCAGGCCACGATAAAGAACAGGTATCCTTTTCTGAGGATCGAGGGCCTCTTTGACCAGTTGCGAGGTGTGAAGTGGTTCTCGAAGATCGATCTTCGATCTCGCTACCACCATTTGTGTGTTTGTGAGGATGACATCCTAAAGCTAGCCTTTCATTGTCGATATGGGAACTACGTGTTTCTGGTTATGCCCTTTGGTGTGACGAATTCCCCTACTATCTTCAGGGCTTTGATGAACAAGATTTTCCAACCGTACTTGGACCAGTTTTTGGTTGTCTTTATTGAGTACATGATCATTTACTCGGCAAAAAAGGAGGATCATGTGAATCATTTGACGATGATCCTAGACTTACTTAAAGAGCACCAGGTAAACAGGAACCTCTCAAAGTTCCAGTTCTGGATTCACAAGGTTCACTTTTTGGGGAATGTCATTACAGAACATGGTTTGGCTTTGGATCCCGCAAAGATATAGGCAGTGATTGCTTGGGAGCCACCCAAGAATGCATCTGAGGTGTGGAGTTTCCTTGGTCTGGCAGGTTAATACATGAGGTTCATGGAGGAATTCTCCAATATTTCTTCCCCTTTGACAACATTGACGCGGAAGGGACAACCGTTTACCTGGACTGATCAGTTCTAGAAGGTCTTTGAGGAGTTTAGGTAGAGGCTGACTAGTCACTGGTGTTGAGGCTACCAGAGGAGGGCGTTGAGTTCTTCGTATATTGGAATGCTTCGGGAGCTGGGCTCGGGTGCGTGTTGATGAAGCAATGTGCAGTGATTGCATATGGGTCGATGCAGTTGAGGCCCCATGAGAAGAATTATGCAACTCACGATTTGGAGCTAGCAGTGGTGGTCTTCTCCTAGAGTCTATGGACACACTACCTTTTGGGTGAGCATTTTGTGGTCTAATCAGACCACCAGAGCCTCAAGTATATCTTCACTCAGAGGGATTTGAACCTGTGGTAGAGGCGCTGGCTGGAATTTCTGCAGGACTATGATTTTGAGATAGTCTACACTCCAGGGAAGGGCAATGTACTAGTATATGCCCTTAGCAGGAAGTCCCAGGCTCGTCTCGTGCCGGAAGATTTGGAGCAGTTGGATTCCCTACTGCTGACCATGGTGGAGGAGGAGGGTACGACTTATCTACAATCGATGGTGTTGACTCCATCGCTCCTCGAGCGTGTGAGAGAGTTGTGGCTGGGAGATGTTGACAGCGAGGTACTACGTGATCAGATATCCACGGGTGATGCACCCGATGGGTATTCTGAAAGAGGGTATCACGAGATCCGATTTTAGGGGAAAGTTTTAGTACCAATGGAGATGCGGGAGGAGGTGATGTGGGAGTTCCACACTTCTCCCTTGTCCGTACATCCCGGTGTGGGGAAGATGTATATAGACCTTCAACGCCAATTTTGGTGGTATGGCATGAAGCAGAGCGTAGCCGAGTTCGTTTCTCCGTGTCTTACCTGTCAGCAGGTGAAGGTAGAACACTTGGTTCTGGTAGGGTTGTTGCAGCCCCTTGATATCCTGGAGTGGAAGTGGGATGGTGTCTCTATGGATTTCGTCATAGGGCTTCCACGCACGGCGAAGGGACACGACTCCATCTGGGTGATAGTGGACCGAATCACAAAGTTGACGCACTTTCTTTCTATCAGGGAGGAGAGATCGGTGGAGATTATGGGGCAGTTATATGTTCTAGAGATCATCCGCCTTCATGGAGTACCCTCGACGATCGTCTCTGACCACGACACGGGGTTTACGTCACGATTATGGCAAGGCTTGCAGGATTCATTCAGGACGCAGTTTCAGATGATTACAGCTTTTCACCCCCATAATGATGGGAAGACCGAGCGTACTATTCAGGTGTTGGAGGATATGCTAAGGGCGTGCATGTTAGACTTTGGCCAGAGCTGGGAGGATCACCTGCCCTTGGTAAATTTTGCGTAGAACAACTGTTATCACTCTACTATTGGAATGGAACCTTTTGAGGCCCTCTACGAGAGACCTCGCAAGTCACCCTTGTGCGGGACATAGGTTGGGGAGACCTCCCTCATGGGCCCAGATTTGGTTCAAGTGACGACGGAGAAAGTGTATATCATTTATGATCAGATGAGTATGGCTCGGAGCAGGCAGAAGTCCTATGCAGAGTGACGTCGCATGCCCTTGGAGTTTGAGCAGAGAGACCATGTCTTTTTGAGAGTCTCCCCGCGGCATGGAACGTGGAGGTTTGGTTGGGGAGGCAATCTATCCTTTAGGTTCATTGGGCCCTTTGAGATCATGCTCTGGGATGGTGAGGTCGTCTACCGTCTCTCCCTACCCCCGCACCTGGAGATAATGCATGACGTCTTCCACGTGTCGTAGCTGAGGAAATATGTGCACGAACCCACGCACGTTATCGACTGGGGAGAGTTGTACATTGAGGAAAGAGCCAGCTTTTCAGATCACCCAGTGGCGATTGAGGACCGGCAAGAGAGGACTCTAGGTGGATGGGTCGTTCCTCTAGTTCGTGTGTTGTGGCGGCATGGGAGGGTGCAAGAGAGCACCTGGGAGCGGGAGATCCAGATGAGGGCTCAGTACACTGAGTTTTTTTTGTAGTTTTGTTTTTTGGGGATGAAAAAAGTGAAGGATGGAATGATGTAAGAAACCCGGTTTTGAGCCTATAAGACTTTGAAAATTTCTTGATGTTATTCTAGAGTATGGCATTCAGACGACGTGCGATTCTGAGCCCCGGTGTGGCCAGAATTAAATTTGGCGTGTGTTCACACTGGACATGCTAAATAAATAGAATAACTCTTGAAATTTATCTCGGAAGGGAAAATTGATGGCACCGTTGAGTCTATAACGTTCCGTTTACCCTAGGAGGGGTATAATTTTCACGGGCGCGGGCCGACTGTGAAAAACGCCCCAATGGGCATTTTTGTAATTTAGCGGCCACGGGCATTGAATTTTATAACATTTAGAACAAAGGATTGAATTAAAAATCTGAGATCGCCGTTGCACTCAGAATGTGTGTTTTACCCTAAAGGCAGCACAATCTCGGCCCCGACGAAAGTTCGGGTATGAGCCGATGAGCGGGTAGTTATGTGTGTTTTTCTATTTAAACACACCACCCAACCTCTTCACCTCTGTTTGGTTTTGTTCTCCCTTGGAGAAAGAGCTCTCAACAAGGATCCATTCTCTCCGCCACCACTCCGGTAAGGCGTAGCAGCTCTGGCAACCCAACCGTGAAGCTTCGGGCTATGGCCAACGGGTAGAAGGATTTTTTTTTCATTTTGTCTTTCATTCGTCTTTAAATTTTATTCTCCTATGTCGATTTGTTGTCCGATCATCAAGAAAATCCCCTAGTTGAATAGGGATCTACTTTATATTCCCAACAATCTTTTCAGATCAAATTTTGGAGTCTTGGGGTGCCCGGGGTGGCCCCGAGAAGTTTTCAGGCCGATTTCCCCATTTTCCGGCGATTCCAGCGGAGGTCTGGCGGGTTCCAGCAGCGGCGGCGAGCTACGAGACGCCGGCAGTAGGCGGCGCGGGCTCCAGCGGTGGCAGCGAGCTCCAAGCTTCAGGAGGCAAGCAGCCGACTCCGGGCTCCAGGCAGCGGCGCGGATCGCAGGCGGCAGCGCGGTGGCTCGATCGGGCAGTGGTTGTTGTCCCAGTAGACCGAGGTCACGACGCGACCCCTCGGGAGGGAACCGAGACCCGCTGGAAGTGGGTCTCCATGTGGACCAAAGACCGGCCACGAGGACCGATCGGATGAGGCGTAGACCACGGGTCCATGGTTGGTTCGCGTGGCAAAACCGCGGGCCGGCGCTGCGAACCCGGCCGGCCGGCACGGGCAGGCCCAGACCGAGCGGACCAGCCAGGCAAGGCCGATCTAGCCCAAGGGGCTTTGTCCCCGCCGACTTCGGACACCCGTAACATACGTTAGGGTGTCCATTTTACATGTTGTCTATAGTAGTGTAATCCTTGTCTTGAGGAGTATGTTTTGGGATGGTTTTGGGGATTTTTAATTCCCTGAGACGGGAGCTTGGTGGAGTGACACGCTCGTTAAGTACTACGCCGGGATTCTTGTTTTATAAGGCGCAGACACATCCGATGTCCGATTTCAGCGCTGTTAGCGGCGATGTGACCCTGGCATCGAGGTGGAGTTTTCCAGTATCGTTTCATGAATTGAAGTGGGATTTGAGACGTTTTCCCTACGGGTCGTCTTTGAGCTGTGTGCAATGTCTTTGCTCCTTTTTCACGAGACATCTGTTTGAGGTGTTTGAGTAGTAGTTTTTGCATGTTTTTCCGAGATCATCATGATGGTGCAGTTCTCCCGATGAGTATTGGAGTCGGGGTGAGGCCCCCACATGGGTTGGATAAGGTGAATTGTAACATTTTCATCAGTAGTCCATTTTGGGTGAGTAAGTAGTCAATCTCGCGTGTTTTTTCGCGAGGACTTAAATGGAATAATCCGTTTAGGCTTGAGGAGTCTCTATTAAAATCATGTTTAATGTGGAAACTTGGGAGGGTGTTGGATGGAGATCCCTTTTAATGCACTCTGAACCAACACACGGTGGCATTGTTAGTGACACTTGGTGATGCCAGTAGCGGTGCAGAGCTATCAGATCGATTCCGGGTCTACCCTCCAGCAGGGTTGGGAAGTGGGTCACCCAACGACTCTTGAGGGTCTACCCTACAGTAGGGATGGGCAGTGGGTCACCCGTCATCTTGTTCCAGGTCTACCCTCCAGCAGGGCTGGGCAGTGGGTCACCTGTCGACTTGTTCAGGTTTTACCCTCCAGCAGGGCTGGGTAGAGGGTCACCCATCGACTTACTCTAGGTCTACCCTCTAGCAGGGCTGGGCATTGGGTCTCCTAGTGATGTATTAGGTTTTACCCTCCACCAAGGCTGGGCAGTGGGTCACCCAACATATTTTGGGGTTTAGACTTCAGCAGGGCTGGGCAGTGGGTCACCCGACATATTTTGTGGTTTACCCTCCAGCAGGGCTGGGCAGTGGGTCACCTATTGGCATATCAGACTCAGACCTTCTTATGATACTAGTCGGTGACATTTCACCGTGACTACCAGACCGGGAACCTGTTTGTGAAGATCAGTGGTGTGATAGTTTTAACGTTACCTAATGACCCATAAGGAAGAGGAGAACTTTCCCCACTGAGACGCGTCCTTGAGACGCCACCTAAAACCGTGTGGGTGATTCAGTGCCTCCCAAAGCGGATAATATAAAAGTGCGGTGATTGAGCCCCTTTGACTTGGGCTTCCTAGGTGGACGAGGCGAGATACTGGGTTGTGCGGATAGTTTTACTTAGAACTGATGATGACTTATCCTGGGCTGATCTTGGAGATAGAGATTCCCTTACACACTCGTTTGGGTTTCTTGTTGAGAATATATATATATATATATATATAAATTCACCCTACTTTCTTTCCCAGTCCTTGGGGTATGTGCTTACTTTTTCTGTTTGGTTGAGCTGCACTGCCTTTACTAAACTTTTCTACTGTCCTTTTTATTCTACTGCTCACCTCTTTAGTTCCTCCTTTTTTTCTCCCTCAATATTTATGGGCATCCTACTGAGTATCTTTATACTAACCTCTGCTTGGGATTTTCCCACACCTAGTGTGCCCTTGCAGACGACAGACAGGTCGATCGTGACTACGGAGGAGTGTAGAGGTCACAATAGTTGGAGCAGCATACCGCGGTCGTGCTAGAGTATTCAGGTGGGAGTCTATCCAGTTGTCTTCTTTTTTTACCTGTTGCCAGGTTGTGGCACCTTTGTGGTTGGGTGCATGTTTTCACTTTTTACTTTTCAGTTTACTTTCCAGTACTTTTAGCACTTTACTTAATCTATTTAGTGGTTGATGCATGACTTTAGTTGGGGTATAGCTGCCTGTATTTGGTTTTCTTTTTTACTCTGCACTACTGCGTCGAGTGGGTTGTGTGTGCTTGTGTAAAGGTACTTAAGAAAAGGCCTCCCCAATATTGTTACGCCTTTGGCGCTGGTTACCAGCCTCTAGCCTATAGAGGCAGGTTTGAGGTAGTTGCGGCTCGGGACCGGTAAGGTCGAGTCGTGACATTCCTATTGATTAAAATTTACTATTCTATTCCGGTTATTCCATGTTTATTTATATATTTCACATTATATCTCACCCATTTCCTTTGTTTTCCCTAGGTTATCCCATGCAGTTTCAATAGCCATAGAATTTTAGAAGAATGTTAAGGATGTTTTTAATAATTTTGTTGTATCCCATGTTCAACATGGTATGATATACACCTAAATCCAAACAAAACTATACCTCTCATTGTTTTTTTAAATGTATCCTTATCTAATAAATAAAATATTAATTTTAAATAAAGAGATGATTTTTTAGAATATATATCTCCTCTAACATTAAATGGGTAATGAACCTATTGATAATGTGTACGGTGGACTACCACCTCATGAACCGATGTATTTAATTTTCCATCACATCCTATCAAATTTGGATATAATAATATATTTAATGTATATATATTATATTTTTGACATAATTAAACTTATGGAATTAAAATTTCACATCAAACTTCTTACCTTCCAATAAAATGCAAAACGATAACATTGTGTGTGCGTAGGTGTGGACTACCGTATCCACAAAGATACGTGAAATTTTTTTCATTTTATTTTTACGCGGATATTAATAAGGATATATTTAATTAATATCTATTATATATATTATTTTTTAATTAATATTTAATGGTAAAATATTTTTTACCTTTTATTCATTCCATCCTTTAAAAATGAAAACAACATTCATGAGTACGTACGACCTACCGCCCCAATAAACCTAGTAACTCATTTTTTGTAATTTATATTTTTTGGAATATTATAAAAAATTATATAATTAATATATATGATATTTATATCATGTATAAATTTATTAATATGATTTAACCATAATCAAAGTAAAAGGATCGGAACTACTGAACCAAAACTTACGTAAAAAATGATGTAGTTATCACCCAAAATAATGTTTTTAATAAAAAATTACTAATAAAAACGTAATAAATAGTTATTAGAAAATAATATATGTTATGATATATATATTTTTGTTATTTAATAGATTTATAGTGAATTGATATTTATGTTATAGTAGTTTCGAACATGTACTAATGAAATCAGACCTGAGGTAAGGGTTTCTAATCTCACTTTTACATCCATTAAACATGTTCCATATTCCCACTTATTTCATTTATGTGTTCTAAATTATACAACTTTGATATTTTATATCATTAATATATTCATATTCATGATATTTTATGTTTAATTATCTGTTATTTCTAATATGTGCATAATGATTCAAAATTTACCAAAGTGATAAGGGTTTTATGATTATAAGATCAAAGTTTATCAAGATTGTTCATGATTAAATCTATGATGATAAACTAGTATGAATTATATCTCAATTAATTTATTAATTATATTCTTAAATGGTTAATCAGGAAATTTTCAAGTAATAATACCATTTTCCTCTCTTTTTCACTTTAAATGAAGAAGAAAATGAATTTAAGAAAAGACTACTTAATTTATCTCTTCAATAAAAAATTATTTCCTTCTATTTACATATCTTCTAAAAATATTTTCAAATAATTTTTTAAAATTTTGGAAATGAATTAATCAATAAATTTTTACCCATGTTTTAATTTTTTTAAAAAAAATTGAAAGGAATATTCTTTTAATTTTTTGAATGAGGTATTTTTAACCTTTTTAAAATATGTGAAAAGACTATTTTTAACTTATACAACATATAAAAAATTAAGCACCATCATGGATACTCATTTTTTTAATATTCATTTCAAATTTTACAATTTTATTTTAAAATAAAATTTTTTCTTTGATATTCAAGAAATTTTTATTTTTTAAATTTTATTTTCAAAGTGAAAAGGATATTTTCTTCAAGAATATTTTTAATATAATTTTAATAGTTTTCTATTCATCAGATAAAACAACACTCATTTTACCTTATGCTTTACTATGATTATGTTGTGGACACCTTGATTATATCATGGTATAATTTTAATATATAGTCAATGGGAGACAATATTCATTGATATATGATAAGATTTAAATATATTTGGTATGGTTTTTAGATCTGGCTTTGACTACCAACATTAAGATGAGGATAAAGGAAAAAAATGAAATGGTTTTTATACATATGGGTGTGTGTGTGTGTGGCCATTTTGTTTGGTAATGGTAAATGAAACATTGATATAAATGAATAACAATTATAGGGATAGTTCCAATTGATATGTTTCTTATTTTTATAAGTATAATGATACAACACACTAGATCAAAACATGGAGTCATTTGAGGATGATTATGGAAGATTGATAAACATTTTTTTTATTATTTTGATATATCTTGTACATGGAGATTAGAACTAAATCAATATTATTTTACACTATTTTTCTTGATAATAATTTAGAATTTTATACTGTTATATTTATCAAAAGGATTAGTTATTCAACAACAAGGTGGTGTAAACCTTATAGTCATCTCTTATGGTTTGTACATTATTTATAACTCTATATCACACAACATCAATGATTAGTTTTTCCCAAGAAAATATATTTCATTATATTGAGAATAATATTTATTGAAAGTGTTTTTTATGAAAATTGATTCACCCTGCACCCCCCAACTCTCAGTGGTCTTGAAACCTTCACATGGGCATCAAAAAAATTCCCTTGATGATGTAACAATATTTAGAAAAATCATCATTTCATTTTTATAGAATATAATTATAATTCTGATGGATTTTAGTATCATAATCAATAGATGTATGATAGTAAAAATAATATACCTACAAATATATTTAATCACACTTTAATATTAGTGATATATCATTGAATATAATTTCACTGATCTTCTAAATCATATAGTCTATCACCTTGGGGGTGAACCATGTAAAACTCGTGTTTGATCACTATTTTTTAACACTAGCATATGACTGAGGGAGAGTAACCTAAAATATTATTTGATTTTTACTCAAAAAATTATCATGGGTGTATTTAAGTGAATATTACTATACATATATTTACACTAAATCAACTTTTTTATCTTGTTATTACATCCCATATCTATTCATGGGTACCTCAACTGGTTTCAAATAAACTATGTTCTATATATAGGATTCAAAAATGTTTTATCATGATTATCTAAAATTATTTAATCTTATTTTTCCTTCTAATTATTTATATAGAAAGATCACAAAAATATTAATATTAGGAATAGTATATGTATTTCTACTTTTTATCATAATAATTATCAGGCATTAAATGTAATAATAAAAAAAATTAATATCCTTGATTGGATGTTATTGATTCAATATTATTATATTTACACCTATTTATAAGGGATATCTTGTGGTCCCTACAAACAATAAGTACATTAATAAATATGAAAATTATAGGACATTTATTTTTATTTCTTTATCTAAAATAGAATTTAAAATGATAATCGGAATGAATATTTCAACAGATTTAATAGAGAATCTTGAGAAGATTTATGAATGTAATTATAAATCAAATGAAGATAAATTAATTTTTTCAGAAATGTTTAATGATGTGAGGATGTTTAATGATGAAAATATTTCCAATTTTATCTCCAAGGTCAATGTGATTTTGAGAAACACTATCGTATTTGGAGAAATTGTAAAGGAATTAAGTATCATTAAGATTCATTTTATCATTATTCTGAAAATATTTAATGAATTGGTTTATTTATTATAAGATATGGTTATAAATACACTCTATATAGATAAATTATATAGTACACTAATTGATTGAGAAATGAGAAATTATTATTTTTAAATATAAATTTAAATAATTTAGGGTGATTGATCTCAAAAATAAAAATTAAACTCTAACAAATTTAGAATATGGAAGAAGCATCATCTAAATATAAGAAATTTGTTTATTTATTTATTATAGGTATTGGTGATTACCATAAACCAAACCCACACACTCCCAAGAAATTTACTCTGTCAAGCCTCATCCATCCTCATCATAGATGAGAAGTACCCCATAGACATATTTTATTAAAATACTTGGTACATATGCCTATCGGAATAAAATACTTATAATAGGGGTGGCCTAAAGTCTATGTTTCATGAAGGATGAATGCATAGTTCACCCCGAATGAGTATCCTACTTCATGTCATTTCAATAGTTTTCTATCATGTCACCTAAAAATTGTTAGTAGTCATAACATTGTGTTATCAGTTTAAAAGATACATCTCATCATCCCCCCACTCACCAAAAATATTTCATCATTCAATACTCTGACTCACCTTATCTAGGACCACATCCATCCCATATCATAGATATATGTGGTAAGAGGTCCGAATGATTAGTGTCACCATGCCTATCTCTCTTTTGATCCACCCACCTAATACCGCATGTACAGTACCCTATTGCATCATCTTTCTATTATGACACACTAACTAACGAGTCTCGTTATTTTGATAGTCACATAGTAGTGCACCCATTCATTTCAAAATGGGAATCCATGGGGAAATATGGAAGGTTGATATGTTCCAACATGCCTATCCGTATTTTAATGTCTCCCTCCTAATAGAGCCTATATATTTCTATTCCGAACCACCTCACTATTACTCTAATCCATTCTCTTAGTCTCACCATGTCCCATGGTACCAAAAGATGATGACACGAGGGCCTTTGTTGGCCCAAAGTATTTGTGTCCCATATGCCTAATTTTTTGGCCTAAAATCCCAATTCGGATGAGTAGTAACATTGTTATAGTACCACTATTGTTAATTTTATAGTTCTACTAAAATGATAATATAATAACTTCAAAAATTATACCTCACAAAGATTTGATCCTGGGTTTTTAATTCATGATTACAAGGTTTTTTCTACTTAGGATCCACCCCAACTACTTATGAGGAATATAAATAATTTAATGAAGTAGTTGAAAATATTATATCTCTTGTTTTTTTAATAATAAAGGATGAAGAAAATATATATGAGAATTATAGTTGATCTTATTCAAACATGTTTCTATAGGTTATTTTATCATTCAATTCCCAAATAAGAATTTTTTTGAAGTAGAAGACGATGAATAATAAAACACTATATAGATTAAGTTATAGTAAAAAAACCTCAATTTAAAAATTATAACAAGAATTTTCATGACAAAAAAAATTTCAATAAATAAAATAAGAGATATTTTGAGTAATAAATAGAAAGATGAGGTATCTACTTAAGGTAGTGATTTAGAAGATAATAAATTTTCCAAAAATAAATACACCCTTCATCGATCAGGGTGAAAAAAATTATAATCCTAAAAGTTCTTATGAATAATTTCAAGAGTTATATACATATAATATCTTCAAATATAAATTAAATTGCTATTCTGATAAAATTACAATGATCAAGAAGGATATAAAGATGTTAAAAAAGGATAAAAAATATTTTAATGAATATAATTAAATATGGTCAATATCCAATAACTATATATTTTCATGTTATTTAAAAATATAAAATCCTGAAATGTATTAATTAAAAAATTTCTACAGTTAAAAAAAATTATAATGTGATGAACCACCATGGTTTTACAAAACACATCACCAAATATATCTTTCCATGAGGTTGAGATCAACAAAAAAACCCATAAAAGAGTTTAATGTATAACAGAAAGGATTTATGTAAAAAAGAGTATAACCTTGATGAAAATGGGCATAACCATTAGACATAAAAACTAAGACAAGAAGAGAAAAATTGGATAAAAACTAAATCCATTATCGAATCCAAAACCAAATCTCCATGTGAAAATCCATCACCATAATCCCAGACCATTATAAAAGAAACGATATCCAAGATAATCCATCAAGTTATAAGATTCCTTCCCGTTACCTGTATCCTACAAAATGAAATCTCCATACACCCAAAGGGAAATACAGGATATGAGGAAAACATCAAGTAAGATACCACCACGAATCTATAAAATGTTTTTTAACATGTAACCCTTATTTATATCATAAAAAACATGTTTAACAAAGATATATTATTTGGAAACATTTTATATAAATAATCTATTGGAATTCCTTTCAACATAACCCAGATCTAGATCCACATGAATATGGAATCAACATGAATAACCATATAGAGATAATATATAAAAACATTTATATCAAAAATGAATAAACATTTGAGCATCAAAACAAGATACATAGATGAATCTAAAAACAAAAGGAAAATGGGATCTATCCTATTGGAATATAGAGCTATGAAACATGAGGAACACTAATATATGGATAATATGAATCCTAACAATACCAAGAAGTTACAAAATATATCTATATCACAATCATAACTCCTAGTAGTTACACATTCACTAATTTTTTAATATGTCATCAACCTAATGCACCCAAGGTTCCCATAGTGTTCCCATGTGCTACACATCATAAAAACATTCATTGAACCATGGTCATGGTTTTAATATAATTTCACCAATAAGATAATCACTTCTCTCATGATTCAGAATATATTTTAGAGTAAAACCCATCTTTTTGTAATTTCATCAAACAAATGATGTTCATGAAATTATTTTTAAATAAATCCCATTTAAAACCCCCTTTATTTTCCACCCTAGGTAAAATTTCATAAAATTAACCTCATAAATTTTATGTAAATGAATTTTATAATCAAAACTAATGGAATTTCTAATATCATAAAGTTTATCATGAGATATAACCCTTATATAGGGAAACATAAATTTACAATGAATAAATTCTAGTTTCCATCAACAATAGATATTGGAATTGGAGTGATCACGTCCTCGTAGGCCTATATCCATACGTAACATCATAAATTCCCCCAAAAATACTATATATCAAGAAATCACACCCATTTAGGATTTCAATGAGATAAGAGGAAGAGAGATAGAGGAGAGATCTAGAAAGATAAGGATAAATTGAGAAGAATGTGAACATTCATGGAATAGATCCACACAAATAGTTCATGAATCACCAAGGAATCAAGGAGAGAGACCTTTATAGTTTCAAAGAAAGGATGGTTCAAGATAATGATGAATTATGAGGATATTATAGTTAAAAATAAACAAGGGGATCAGAGTAATTTTTTAATTTTAAGAAACTCTTATGGGGAATATTGTTAGGTTTCACAGTTAGAAAAACCATGCACAAACCACGTGTTAACCATTTCCCCATCAAAAAAATACATAGTAACCTAGAGGCCACATTATGAGAAAAACATACTCAACCTATGAAAAAAACAACTAAAACCAATAGATCCATATCTCATGATTACTGTGCATTTAATACTAACTTTTCATTGACTAGATCCTATCCTCTTTCATAAAAAAACTCAATATTTTCATACACTAACTATTGAAATAATTTTTAACCACAAATTATATAAACTAGATTCAAAATTAGTCAATATTATGACTTGAATGGTGTCATGATTCTCTCCACCATGACACTTTTTGTCCCCAAAATTCACTCAATATAAAAGACTTACAAAATTATAAGTCCATTATTGCCTCATTAATTATTCATGCCCCCACATCTCATTGATATCCCACCTGAAATTTCATAATACATAGACCAATACAATTATTTTACCACATATAAACTTATCCTGGTTATCCATTATCTGAATTGGCTGCTCAACCACCAATGTATTGGGATTAATATTAAAATCCTCCCATTCTCTCTCATGGGAATGATCCTGTTGATACCTCCTCACTTGAAAATATTGAAACCCATCATGAATAAACATAAATTTAGATGGAAAGTAAAACCAATAATCCAATCAACCAAGAAATTCAACAATCTAAAAAAGAAAAACAAACCATAATTCTAATTGGCTATGTATTCTCATACGAAAACATCCCAAAAATGGTGAAACCTTGATGAAAACCTCATCCCCAACTTCAAATTCCAATGGGTGATGATGATGGTCCTCATAATATTTCTTATGAATTTGAGCTATCATTGTCCCATTTCATATCAACTACACCTTTTTCACTATATCATGAAGAATACTCAGTCCAACCAATGACCATTCAATCAACTCTACTAAATATAAAGCATATATATATTGCCACCCATACAATACTTAAAAGGATTAAATTTTAACCAAGTATTGATAACTATTTTATCATTAGAATATGACCAAAAGAATATTCTTTTCCTATGAACCACTAAAATCAAGCATGCACATCCAAATCATATCCTCAAAAAGTTTAATGGATCACAAAGTCTACCCATCCATATGAGGTTGATATTCCATCCTTAACATCAAGTGGCTGCACATTTCTAATCTAAGGCCTCTAAAAACTGGTATTTTAACAATGGGTTTCTATTAAAAAAACTATATAATTTACTCCATTTAGCTTCATGATCTCTTGGTCATATAGGTGTCGAATCCCTTATACCTTCATCTTCTCCTTAATAGGAATGAAATGATCCAATTTAGTATGTAAATCAATTATAACTCTAATAATATATCTCCCAGTATGAGTCTATGGTAGACCAAAAATTAATTCATTGGATATCTCATCCCACTTCCACACTATATTGTGTTTTTGAGTTCGTTAAATTATATGTTTAGTTTTTACACAAATTTCTACGGTATAACAGTAACCCTAGGTCATCTCTTGGTGGATCCTTACATCATTAATTTAATAAAAAGGTTATATGTATGAAAATAAAATGTTAATGGGATTAAATTTTTGGGGGTTTTATTATTTTAAAATATAAATGGAATTAGTATTACTATTTGATAAAAATAAGTTGGAGAAATCATGATTAACTCTGGTGAGTATCCCATGATGATCATTACATTATCTTTATCAAGGGAATGAGAAAGATCATTGATTCCTTGGTTTATGAACAATAAAAACAGTGTGGTGTTTTATTTATTACTAGTATACCACCTAGTATTTGATTGATTTATAATATTGATTACCAGAAATATCCCAAAATCAACAAAATTTTATCAATGTAAAAACTATACTCAACCAAGGAATTAGATAAAAAATCATGATGAAAGAACCAAATTTGTTTCAATGATATAATTTTCCATAAGAAAATAAAATTTATATTTATGGGTTCAATATTTTTGATTTTATCAACCAACATAACCCATTCGTACACTCAAAAATGGGAAGGGGTGAGAAAAGAGACGAACAAGCTCAAATCATCACGAGATACAGGTTATGCATTGAAGGATGAGGATTCATGTACCTTTGATTGGTATTTGATCATGCAATAATAAAAATAAATTCAAATGTTATAAATTAATAACAATAGACTGCAAACCTATAAATTCAATCACCTTTCAATGATTATAGGCATGAATCTCTGCAATACAATGAATAACACCCCCCCCCCAATTGATCACTAGGACTTTTAGAAGCACATTATGTCGAAGAATGAGAAAATGGATGAATAAATCCCTCAAATTTTACTCACGCACAAACCTAGTCGTTCCAACATTTCTAATGATCCATGGGGTTATTTTGAAGGTATATTTAGATATTTGGATCTAGTAATATTCAATGGTCTATGGGTTTAGGTGAGTTGATGACATATTTTTCCACCTTGTTGATTCAGCTAGTTTACTGAACAAAACACGTTACATTTTCATGAAATTAGGTTTATATTTGGGAATTCAAATTATTTTTCCAAGGGAGATTTAATTCTCCCAATTAGTGTTCTAATTATTGAGTAATGGCTCAAATATAGAAAGGTGGTAGAATCTAGACCACCCATAATTTATTCACATTATGGGCCACTTTTTGGCCTTAATATGGATGAATTTGGATTTATAGTTTTCTATATGAATTTATACCATTTATTTTTTTCACTCTCTTATGAATTATCATCCCAATTGGATGCAAAAATTATCCATAATAAATATTTTATTCCATAAGTGTGCTTCGGCTCTCTCTCAATTTGGATTGTTTTTTTTAATTCTATCATGGGCTCTCCAAATAATATCTTATTATAAGATAAACATTAAAACAAGCCAAATTACTTTATTTAATAGTGATTAAAATTTAAAATAATAATAAAATATTAAGGGAAATTTATTATTATAATTTTATTTATCAACAGAAAACCAGTATAAAATAGTTGTGTAAGGGTGGAAATAAACAGTGAATTATTATGTGATCACACCCCCACACATCAACACTTCCACTCCTGGGAAAAGTAACAATTCCAAAAAAAATATTTACGTAGATATTCCAAAATTCAAAAATATTTAACATTAAATGAATTTGTAATTCAATAAAGAAAACTGATCAAAGCACAAACCACACCAAGGAATTATTCCTAGTGATTATTGAAAACAATGTCTCGTAAATTATATTAGAACAAAATTCAAAGATATTCATGATAAAAATTTGAGAAATGAATTAAATAGTCAACTATGCCACTAAATCTTCATGTGTGTGTGTGTGGAAACAATTCCATGCTATTCTTTCCACTTTATATCTAATAAATATATGTTATTTTATCATTTTTTATGCTTACATAATTCTTTCCCCCAAACATTCCCTACATCCTTTGCAATCCAATTTCAAGACCCACTCACTTTGGCATTCTTGGAAGTCAAAACATAGGCTCTCAATGTATATATCCCCATATGTTGAACATTTCCTCACTCCCATAATTATTTTTTATTATTATTATTATCTTGTTTTTTTTTAATTTTATTTAACTTTATTAGGGTGTACAAAATTTGGATAATAGGTACACACGCATAGGTCACTTTGGTACAGTAATGAAATAGGTCAAATAAGGAATGAACATTTGGAATAATCATTTTGAAAAGATGACAAATATTAAACTAACCTATATTTACCATCTATTATATAATAAATATTCACAAATCATGTTTGGGTGAAAAGATGTGTGGAGATATTATTGACACAGTTTTACCATAAAACACTAACACAAAGTGTATCATTCATCTCAAAGGTTTCATAGAGATACAACTATTTATATCATATAAAAGCAACCAAATTACTAAAAAACACTTCCCAATGATAAATTAATGAAAAAATTCATTCCATAACTAAGAAAAATCTTTAATAAATTTAAAAAATATGGAATTCATAATTTAGATGTGTATTTTTAGTAATTTCCATGATTTGGGGAGCATAACAGGGGTGAAATGTAAAAAATACTCTTCCAAAAGAAAAAAATGATAATAAGAGAGAAATGTAATGAAAATAAAAATATACCTTGGAATGTAATCCCCCCCGCACACACACAACTAGAGTGTGGATTTACCTCACTGTAATAAAAGAGAATGTAGGAATGAATGATAAAACCTGGTGGGTTTCACTTGAATGTTGCCTCTTGAAGTTGGATTCCCTCCACCAAATGCTTTGGAAAATCCTCAAAATAGTGTATAATTCTTTTACCATTTATAGAAATACTTTTCTACTATTCTCATGAAAAACAAGTATTTCCTTACAAGGATAAACATTAGTAATAGTGTTAGGACTGATCCATCATAAAAAAAAAAGATTACCTAGATGTAGATTTAGCCTGGAATTTTACATGAGGACCTTATCACTAACACGAATCTTCTAATGATGAATCATATCATCAAGGATATCTTTTGGATTTTATTCATAGATTCAGGAGTTCTCATATGAATCATGCCTAATTAATTCAAACTCTTGAATCTATAACTAACATTGATCACCTACATCTAATAGATTCATATGACATTATTTAACAGCCCCATATGCAGTGTTTTCTACATCAACAGGAAGGTGAAAAGACTTTCCAAACATAATAATTTATGGTTACATTTTTATCAGGGGTTTTAAATCTTTTCAGTATTCCCAAAGTATATCATTAAAGTAAAAACTCAAGTCTTTCATATTGGGTTGTACCATTTTTTTCAAATATTATCCTAACATCCTGATTTTTGATTTTTTTTTCTTGTCCATTAGTTTGGGGGTGATATTTAGGGGAGATTTTATGAAAAAATCCATAATAATGGAGCATGTTTTTTATGTTAAGATTTCAAAAATGTGATCTCTGATCACAAATGATGAATCTTGGAAAACCAAACCCACTGAAAATACGGTACCTCACAAAATACACAACAACTTGAGATTCATCCATCCACATAGCCCTTGCTTCCACCCATTTAGAGACGTAGCCAAAAGCTAGTAATATGTAGAAAATTCCAATTGAATTTGAAAGGACATATGAGTTCAATTCCCCATGTATTGGAGATCTCAGAAAGTAACACGGACTGTTAAGAATTTCCTTTCCCTTAGAGATATTACCTATGAGTTGACATTGAGTACAAGACTTACAAAACTGGTCAGCATCCCTATACAATATTTTCCAATGAAGTCGCGATTCAAAGAAATTTAGATCTATACATTGTGATAAAAAGATCCCCCCACAAGACATATTGTGGCATAAAATCAAAATAGAGGTGAAATCATGGTTAGGGACACACTAATGAACTACTAGGTCACTAAACATTCTCTACAAGTAAGCTTCATCCCAAATGTACCATCATGAATTGTGCTTATGTTTATGGGCTTGTGAAGGGATAAAATATGTGGGGATCCTAGATGGTTCTAGAAAATTCACAATGTCCACATATAATGGGGTAAGGTCCCCAACATCACAAAGGTTTTCATGAAGAATTAACTATCCAATGTGGAGGGATGAGTCCACATAGAAGACCAATGGTGGGGAAATATTGAAAATGTGGTTAGCTAGAAAATTTTCCACTCCTTTATTATCTCAAATATCAAGATCAAACTACTAGAGGAGGAGTATCCATCGAATGATGCAGGGATTAGATACAGGTTACATTATATGAAAACGGAGGGCATCATAATCAGATAACACAATTTTTTTGACCAATGAAGATATGATCATAATTCTTCCAAGGAAAACACAATAGAAAGGAGTAAATTTTTAGTGGTTTTTTATTTTACCTACACCAGATCAAGGGTACCTGAGGAATACACAATGCCTTTAGGATCCTTCTCAACCATTAGTGATAAAACTTCCCCAGCTATAAAGATATAAGTGTCACACATAAGTTCAAAGGGGAGATCCCACCTTAGTTGTTTGATGATTTTTGGTGATGTGAGAGTCCTTTTTATTGAATTTAATGGATCCTCACAGTTTTTATCGAAAAAAACATAGAATGTTTTTTAATAACTGATACAAGGGAAGTGTGTTCTTACTAAATACTTCAATGAATTGGTTGTAAAAAGGATCATGAACCAATAATAATCAAATCTCGTGAACAAATTTGTATATAAAAGGGATGGAATTAATTCAATTTTTTATTTAACCAATTTATTTCCATCATTTTAAATTAAATTCCTAGGAACTATTACCCACTCAACCATGAAATGAAATTTGTTTTAATTTAATGTGAGATCTGTTTCAATGCAATAGTTGAGGGTAGAACCTAAGTGTTTAAAAAAATCATTAAAGGAATATCCATAAACTATGAAATCAACCACAAAGAATTACATGAAATTATCAAGGTATTAAGAACATATAATCAACACACATCTCTTAAAAGTACTAAAATCATTACATAGACCAAGAGGCATCATTCTCGATGAAAATTTATCAAATGGATAGGTAAATGTTTTCTTTTCTTGATCCTTAGTGGCTTTATAAATTTAAAAATAAACTAAATATCCATAAATGAAAAACTAATGGGACTTACTGGATAATCTTTATAACATTTTTTTAATGAACGGTAGAGGAAAGTCGTCGTTTTGTGTGGATTAATTTAGTCGATTGTAGTCAATATAGACTTACCAACTATTTTACGAATGTTTTGGAACCAATTCATTCCATTCATTTGAAAAAAAATTTATTCTATTTTTTTATGTATAATTTCCACTAGGATAAACCACCTACTATAATATATATGATATATGATCCCTTTATTAAGTTATTTACTAAATCCCAAATTTACCACTTCAAGTATAGTTGGAATTAACTAGCATTTTTTCCACCTTACAGGATTAGCCTCATCATCTAAAAGTATAAGGTGCATACAAATATATGGGATAATCTCATGAATATAAACTAATTTCCATAAATAGTCTTTTTATACTTTCTCAAAAGGTTTAGTAGTTTTGATTCCATCTATGGAAAGAGGTTATTCTAAATAATGATGGAAAATTGGTCAATTCCCTCATGATAGGCATATGTTAAATTAGATTGAGGTGGTTTTAATTCCAAAACCTATGGTTTTTGGATTAAGGGAGTGAATTTAGGGGGACTGAGGTAAATGAAACTTTTTATCTTCTCAATTTTGTTCTTTATTGAAAGGGAATCAATGGAAATGAGATTTTTAGAATAATTGACAGTAATTGGTAGCTCAGAATGAAAACAATCATTAATTAAAGCGCCAAATTTAATCATTTTTGAACCTAGAAAGTACTCAAAATATGAATCAAAACTAAAATAATCCAAGGGTGAAGAGGAGAAAAATGAATTATAGTATGGGATGATGAGAGACTTGTGTGTGTGTGTGTCATTAGAGATAACGTTCATCGAATATACATGAAGAGTGGAGTGAGAATTAACGTGGTGTTTCATGGAATCAAGGATATTAAAACATACCTTTTCTATACTTGATTCCAAAGAAATAATAACATTGTGAACATTTATGATAATCTTTACTGCTTTGAGGAATGGATTCCCAAGTATGAGAGGATCATATCCTTGGGTTTGGGTATCTTCTATCTCAAGAATGTAGAAGTGTGTATTGAATATGAGATTTTTCACTCTTACGAGAACATCCTTGACCACTCTAGATAGGTGTGATGTACACTTCTTGAAATGTTTCGTGGTGATGTAGTTTGGTTGACACATTGCAACCTAAATATAAGTGTACAATGAATATGGAATCACATTAATTGAACCAGCCAAATCTTGCATTGCATTATAAGATATGGTCTCCCCTATGGTGAAACGTATCATGAATGTGATCAGATCCTTGCATTTGGTTGGATTTTCTGGTTGTATCAATTATTAGGTATTTTTCTAAGGATCACTCTCTCATTACTCTTCATACGTCATCTATGTGTGAAAATATCTTTAGGAAATTTTGCATACTGACGGATTTTTTTAACTGTATCCAATAAAGGAATGTTAACTTGAACCAACTTAAATATATCCATTATTTATTTATCAATAACATTATCAAAAAATTTATTATATTTAGATATTATTTTGGGGAAAGGAAGAGGAATGGATTATTTAGGGGAATCCTCAATAATAACATTTTTACTCTTTCTATTTTTTTTCTTTATCAAAATCTTTTTCAAGTATAGAAAGATAGTTTTCAAGTGGGGGACTTACCTATTGAGCAGAATTAGTAGAAAAAGAAACTTATTTACCACTTTGAAGTGCGATTTCAACATAATTACCTATATCCTTTAGATTAGGAACATGTTGGGATTGTATTTTTCCATAACCTTTCATCTTTATCTCACAAATTGTGTTTTCCAATTGTACCACTTGAGTTTGAAGGTCTTGAATAGATGATTGTGTGGTATGTTAGAACAGTAGGTTCTATGTTCCTATTTGACTCACCATTACCTCATGTCTTGGTTCATATTTTGTAGGAGGATGATTTTTTAGAGATATTGAAGGATAATAAGGTTTCATACCTTGTCCTTTTTTATACCAGTTCTATTTATGGTAGCTTAAGTGGCCTCCTTGTTTGTATTGTGATTTTTATTTCCACCCAAGGTTTGGATTTGTCCTAAATTTTTATTTATTGAATGGTGGTTCTTAATGAATATTATCCCTAGGGAATACTACTACAAAATACTCACATAAATTATGAAATTTTGGACACTAGTTATAAAAATGAGTGTCATCGGAACAAATACCACCATTCGATGAAAGAGGTTGAAAATATGAATTATGTTGAGCTTGATATAATTTTATTAGAAGGGTATGCATCTCATAAATTTAATCATCTATCTTTTGTTCTAGGGATGAATAAGTTACCTCGTTAACTCATTGAGTGGGTGTAATTTCTCATATACCAAATTTTTCTGCATTTGGAGACTTGTTGACTATTAAGTCACAAGTATAGGAAAGAGTTTTATCAACATGGGAACCACAAGCTAAAAAATATATCATTTCATGATATATAGGGACAATTAACTCATAGAATTATTGAATTAGAAATTTTTTACTAATTTTGTGGTGGGGGGAACTTGAACAAGGTCTTTTAGATCTCTCCAAATATTTATTAAGGGCCTCTACTTCTGATTTACTAATTCTTCATATTTATTTTCAAATTGATGTAGTTTAGGAGGAGAGGAAAAAATTATTTAAAAATATTCATTTAAGATAATTAAATACCAAAATTTTTTAATGTATATAGTATAGATGGTTTTGGATACAAAATCAAGGGAGAAAGGGAACTCTCTAAACATAATGTGGTCCTCAGACACATTTTTTTGTTTTAAGGTGGATCACACTATGTGAAATTCCTTGAAATTATTGTGAGGGTAATCACCCATAAAACCATAGGATTTTGGAATGAGGTGGATAAGGCTGGATATCAGAATAGAGTTGGGCCATTCTTTTGGATATTGGATGTATGCAGGTTGGTACACCACATCAGGGGTGGTCATTTCTTTCAAGGTTTGATTATTTGTAGCCAAGTTTTATGGGGAATTATTTAGTTCATTTTTTGATCTTTTTTGGGACCAATTGAGGATCCAAAATGGGTTACTAAATGTAACATGAATTTATGAATCTAGATGATAAAATTTTTGAGTGATGTCTCTTTTTAAATTTTGGTTCAAATTCAAGAAATTTTATTTTTCTGATCGAGTCATGAAAATATGTTCTGAAGTTTTTTTGTATTATTCTTTTATAGAATATGAGAAAAATAAAATAATTTTAGAAAAATGAAATTAGAATAGAAAATAGAATGTTATAATATATAATTAGATAGAGAGTGATAAGAAATAGAGAGAGTGGATGAGTAATATTAGAAGAAACACACAAAAAAAATAATCAAAAACAATCTAAAGGGAATGAGGATATTTAAAGGGGTAAAAAATTAAAAGAAAAATAATGAAATAAAATTAAATAAATAAGAAAAATTGATCTTGTATCCTTGTAAAAATATTGAAAATATGATCATGTTTTCAAGCATTTCAAATTAGATGTTTAGTTTTTAATAAATATCTAAATTATATGAGGAACCCTAAGTCATCTCTCGATAGATACTTAGATAATTAATTTAATAAAATGGATTTTATTATGAAAATAAATCGGAAAAGGGGTTATATTTTTGTGGGTTTTATGATATTAAAAAATAAATTCAAACAGTATTACTAAGTGATATAAATAAGTTGGAGAAACTATGATCAACTCGGGTGAGTGTCCGTTGATGCTCAATCCATTGTCACTCTCAAGGGAATGAAAAGGTTCATTTATTAGCTTATTTAAAAACACTAAAACTAGTAATTTATTTGGGTTATTAATAGGCTACTTCCTTAGAGTTCATCTATTACTAATATTTATTATCAGGGACCACTCAAAATCAAAAAAAAAAATTGTATATATGTAAAAACCTAAACCAATAAAGGCATAACATAAAAAATGTGATGATATTACAATATTTGGGTAAATTATATAATTTTACAACATAAAATAACATAAATATTCATGGTTTCAGGATATTGGATTTTATCAACTGACATCACCCATTCTTAAAGTCAAGAAAGGGAATGGGTGAGAAAAGATACAAACATGCTCAAATCATCATAAGATCTAGGTTATGCATGGAAGAACCAGGTTTCTTATTCCTTTGATTTGTATTTGATCAATAAATATTAAACACAAAATAATAAGGTATAAAATAAGAAAAATATCCTAAAACCATGAAATTCAATAACCTTCCAATGATTACAAGAATGGATCTCGGGATACAACAAAAAACATCCCCCAAATTGATAACTAAGAAGTTTAGAATCACCTGATTTAGAAGAGGGAAAAAATGGATGAATAAAACTCTAAATTTAATCTCAACTTTACCCTATTAGTCCCAACCTTTCCATTGATCCATGTACTTCTTTAAATAAGAAATTTGGAAAGTTGTATCTAGGAACATTTAAAGTCTATGGGTTTTGGTGAGCTATTCATGAAATATTTTTTACCAAGTTTATTTGGCAGGTTTGTTGACGAAAATGAGTTCAATTATGTTGAAATTATGTCAATAGGTTGTAATTATATTTATAGATCCAATATTTGTGTAATCACCACAATTTCAGTTTCGAGCCCGACGTTATGGACCAAATATAGAAGGATGTTCTAATCTGCATCGCCCATAATTTCTTAACATTATGGACCACTTTTGGGCCTTTCCAATTGGATGAATGTATTATCCAAATTAAATATTTAGGTCTACAAATATGATCTGTCTCTCATACAGTTTGGCCAGTTTTTCTTGAATTCCATCATGGGCTCTCTAAATCACCTCCTCCTACAATGTAAACATTAAAATAACTAAAATATCTCTATTTATCATTGATAACCATTAAAATATATAATTAATCATGAAATTAAATATGTTATTATAATTCTAATTTTAAATACAATACCATTTTAAAACAGTGTGGAATGGCTGGAAATGAATAGTGAATCACTATGTGATCAACACCAAAATGGATAAAGTATTCATCAAATTTTCATG
Organism: Viscum album; assembly: GCA_963277665.1. Classification (NCBI taxonomy): domain Eukaryota; kingdom Viridiplantae; phylum Streptophyta; class Magnoliopsida; order Santalales; family Viscaceae; genus Viscum; species Viscum album. The sequence goes on along the minus strand of OY728140.1, from coordinate 1,428,731,666 downwards.
TATTTTGTGCCCCACCATAATCATCTATCATATATGGAATTATGAAAAAAATTATTAAATCAACCACCTTATCCCAATCCAAAAATAATAACATATTAAATAATGGTAGATATTGGTAGTCCCCTAGTGCATAGACCAACTAGACTAATGTCCATCATAAATTAAATCCTTCCTTAGAGATATCATAAAAACTAATCTACCATGGAAACAAAAGACACCATCAAGAGAATGATACTATTCATTTGAGGTCTCTCTACCATCATCAATCACATTACCTTTTTATTTGTATATGAAATATCAAAATAAAAATTCTAAAGATACTCAACCTAAAATCAATGTCCTAATTTTAGGTCTCTCTAGGTAGAAATATTATTTAGTATCTTATGATCCAAATGCATATTAAACCTCTCTACATAGTGGTAGTGAAAACATGCCTTAAGATAATGAGTCATTATATCCAACTCAAGATCATGGGTGGGATATTTATTCTCATGAGGACATTGTTGGTATAAAAAATAGTTTAACACCTACTTCTTCTGTATAAAAATGAATTATAATCCTATTTATGAGGAATCATAAAAATATATATATACAAAACCCAATTCTAGGAGAATTAGAACTGAATATGAAGTTAACCCCACCTTTTGTTCCTCAAATGATCTTTATCACTTTTAATTCCACTTGAATATAACACCCTTACGGGTTAATTATGTCATAGGAGATGTAATCTTGGAGAAATTCCAAATGAATCATCTGTAATAACTATATAACCCCAATAATATCTTAATCTCAAACACATTTATAGGATTCTCATAAGACATCACCACATATATATTTTTAGGGTTCATGGGGATGTCCATATTAGATATAACATTGATAAAAAACTTAACTTCTTGTTTCCAAAACTCACATTTATAAGGATCTCCATTCAGATGATGTTCTTTCAAAGTGTTGAGAGAAATATTCATATGAATAATACATTTTTTCTTATACATAGAATACACTAAAATATCATCCATAATAAATTCATGAACCTAGGAAAGTTTCAATTTATAAAAGAAGTAAACATCATAGGAGCATTTGTAAGACCAAATTGTATAACCAAAAATGAATAATGACTATACATCTCCTTAAGGATATATAAATAATTTCAACCACTCTAACCCTTAATTGATGGTACCTGAAATGATGATTAACCCTAGAAAACCACAGACCTATCATTAATAGGTTAAAAGGGAAATAAATCCTAGGAAAAGGATATTTTTTATTAACAGTCAAATAACTACACTTTTGGTAATTAACATAAATTCATAGGATTTAAGGTGAGACAACCATTTCAAACTTATATATATCATCATTTTAGAATAATATTCAATGGATATCGAAAAATAATAATATATGTAATCATAAGTGGTTAGAGTCTTTAGAGACTAGATAAATAATCAAATTATTTATTGAAATATCATGAACATATATCATAAAGATCTTCTCACATAGTATAATTTTTAGAAATACCCTACTTAAAATCATTCTTTGTAACATTGGGAAAGGAAACATAAGAAAGGGTTAGCATAGATGCTTTGTAAGGGTAAACATAAGATATATCAATAAATTATCATAAGTGATCATAAGATAAGCATAAGTATATAAGAATATAATCCTAAATTTGAATTATCATATCCAATTAGTCAAATATCATTAGTCATAAATCATTTCATAAGTCTTTTTCATAACAAAAAACATAATCCATAAGTTTGTGGAATCATTAATAATCAATCATTATTCATAGGAACATATCATAATAATAATAAATAAGTTTTTAGACTACACATAATCATATATAATCATTTAATTATCCATGAAACGCTACCAATAATATCATGGTGAATTGGGTTTTCCCCATATTCTACCATTTCCTTTTTCAAGTTTCACTCTATATACCATTTTTGAGACAGGGTCCCTTACTGAACTAGGTTCACACTCCATTCTATTCCTTATTATCTCGTGAGATTTATATCTTTAAAAACCACATTAGAGGGATACATAATTTTATTCCCTCCCTTTATATAATCATAATTCATTCATATATGTTCTGCAAGATCATAAAATATAAGTCATATCATTATATCTTAACTCATGGAAATTAAATAGGGTTTATAAACATTACATCATAACCTAACCTATGGAAAATAAATGTGTTTCATAAACATTTAATCAGCATAATAATAAACCCTTTTTAAATATAATAAGGATATAATCATTGGTTCATATCCCTAGTAAATAATATGAAACATCAAATTATTTTATCATAGTTGAAAAATTCCATTAAAGGATCATTGGAATATTTCTTGAGAAAAATACAATTTCCATTTTGAAATAACTTATTTGAAATCTAAAAAATTAAAGTAATTATGGAAAAAAATTATTTGAAATGATATATTTAAAATTATAATGTAATATTTATGTTAATGACTGGACATGAAAACTAGAGAATTTATTCATATCGTATATTTTAAATGAAAACATTCTTCTCACACCTTTTTAAAAATGTCAAAATGACTTATTCGAAGAAATTTTAAGAGTCCTTTTAAAAAAATGAATAAATTATAAGGTATTGAAAACAATATCTTTAAAAAACTTTAATTATATGTAATAAATTTCATAAAACAATTTTTATGATTATAGACATGTATGATAAAGTACATCAACCAGAGAGGAAATAATGTCAGATTTTCTTTAAAAAATCTATTATTTTATATACCAATGAATGAAAATGGTAGTAATACATAAAAACATAAGAAATAAAAAAATTAGAAGAAAATATATGGGTTTTATAGGTTAACATATATATAATATCCCTCAACAAAAAATAGAAAAAAAAACAACACTGAAAAGAAATGAGATTGTAAAAGAAAATATTACCTCAAGTTTAGTCTTTATTCACACACCTTCAAAGATCATGTATAATAAATATGTATTTATTATAGATATATTATATAACCATATTTATAAATAAAATACTATTTATAATTCTTTTATAATTTCTAATCATTCTTTATTAACAATTTCTTCATTAAAATGAATATTCTAGTGAAAACTAGTTTGTTTTCCATATATGATTCAATTCAATGGTTCGGGTACTTGTACCTTGATCCTGGTTTCATTATATCCATATTATTAATCAAGACATAATTATAATATTTATTCATAATATACACTTTTATATTTATTCTTTTATATTGGCGATATAAGATTGATCACATCGTTGTGTGGAGGTGGTCGTACTCACACACGCATGAGTGACGTTGTCATTTTATGTTGAATGATGGGGTAAGAAGGTAGATATGATATTATAATTATAGAATAATTATTATTTCATAAATATAATATATAATCATTAAATATATAATTTTCAATTTTTATGTGAGGCGGTGATGTAAAATTAGTCATATCACTATGTGGAGATGGTAGTCAACACATACGAACAAGCGATACTTTCATTTCCCATTTTATTGAAAGGATGTGGAAAATGGTAGATCAATCATAATAATAAAATTTAAGTTTATTTAATATACTTAATTAGTTAATTTATAATGGATATCATGTTTTTATATTAGGTATAAGATGAAATAAAATTCAAGCTTCTTAATTAACTGTTATACATTTTCCTTGAAAACCCTCCTTTGGATTACACTGTAATCCTTGAAATAATGGTGTTATAATAAAATCGGTAACTCTAAGAAATAGTTAGGGATCTTATGTAGAAGTTAGTTTATGTTTTATCTAATATATAAGGATCATGTAATGTGAGCAATGTAGGATAAGTGTTATGATTTTCTAAGGGAGAGAGAGGACATAGTTGGAATTGTTCGAATGAAAAAATATAATAATGTATTACTCAAGTCAAGTAATTCCAAAATGATAAAGAATCCAATATAATAAAAATAAGGTCAAAATACCCTCAAAAAATAAAAAATTCTTTTTTAAAAATTTTAAACCTTCTCTCTTCTGTTACCCCCCCCCCCCCCCGAGTATACCGATTTTGACATTACACTTGGTAACACATTTTTACTATTTTTATTATTCATTATGAATAAAATAAGATAAACTTATTAAAATATATTAATTATTCAAATTCAAAATATCTAGAAAAATATTATAAGATTCAATTTCTATAATTGGTATAAATTAATTTTTATGTAAGTGTGAAAAATTCAACAAAATCATTTTTATAAGAAAAAAATGAATTCTTATGCATAAAACTCAGTCTACCTTCATTATTTTCCATGAAAAAAACAATTCAATGAATATTAAAATATTTTATTGAATAAATTATCCAAATATTTATATAAAATATTTCATTAATATAGATAATTTAATTTATTCAGATAAAAACACATTATGCGCACAAAAACATTTTTTCATAAAAACACTTATTTTAGCTTTAAATGAATTTATTTTAATTTATAATAAATTAAAATCTACTCAATTATTTTTATACTTATATAAAAAATAGTTTTTCATAATTTTGTTAGTTCTATTTCATCCCACCAATCAAATAGCTAGGTGATAACTATCTCAATAAATAATATTGTTTACATCATAGTTAGTTTAATCTCAGTGTTCTGTGTAAATAAAAATATCAAAGAAATTACGTTTATTTATTGATAATATATCTGAAAATATTTGGGAGTTTCATTATATCCCTTATAATAATTGTTTCCTCTAAATCCCATCACTATTTTATAGAAAACGTAGGATACTTATGCCTCATCAAATCTTTGGGTTCCCATGTAACTTCATCAAATTTATGGTTTCACTATATAATTTTGACCAAGTGAGTGGTATTGTTTCATATCACTTTATCACTTTAGTTTAGAATATCCATTGTATTTTCCACATAATAGATATCATTACCAATTGGTAAAACCACTAATTATAATATATGCAAATGATCAAGAATGTACATCCTCGGGAGAGATACATGGAACACATAGTGAACTTGAGAGTGATTTAGCAGAAGCACTAGGAAATAAGAAACCATGCTGATTTGAGAAATAATATATAAAGGGGTGATTTATTTAGGAATCATATTTCCCTTCTTTCCAAATCTCATGACCATAATTAATGAAAAATTAATAGTAATACCTTCTCACAAACTTCTAACTCCACATCTCACTAATGATTTTCGGTATAACATTTCTATCCATGCTTGGTTTCCCTAATATGATTCTGAATAGATCTAACCTTCTCATACATTTTCATAGATAGCTTATGTCCCTATAAATTTCATTCTCTATATTCATCCCAGTATGTAGGAGTTTTTCACTTCCTATCATAGAGGGATTTATAAAGAACCATTAGAATGCTTACGTGAAAATTGTTGTATGAAAATTTGACAAAATAAGGGTGTTGATCCAAACCACCATTAAAATCTAGAGAATATGATATAAAAATATATTATATTGTTTTAATGGTCCTATTATATTTAACATCTATCGAAGGATGATATTCAGTATTGAACTTCAACAATGTATCCAGATCTTATTGAAGACTTCTTATGAACTTCTAGGTAAACCTCAGATCCTAATTAGATACAATAGAGTGGTTTACTCTATGAAATCTCTCTAATTTCTTAATATATATCATATAAATATGGTGAAGAGATAAATATTATCTATTTTTTGAAATTTTATTACTTTTTATTGTGATCAAATACAACCCAGATTTCATTTTACCCTTTAGATATTATGGGGAGTTCGATGATGAAGTCCATGGTGATGATTTCCTAATTCCATTCTACTATGAGTAACTATTTTAACGAATCCACATAGTGTTTTTGGTCATACATAACGTTTTTACATATAAGGAATAAATATACATACTCTGAATTATCCCTTTTCATGTTATCCCACTAGAAATACCCTTTCGGATCACTATAAATTTACATACATTAGATATGAATAGATAATTATGAACTATGAGTTTCATCCAACTGGTCATTTTTAAATTATGATAATTATGGGACACATATTTAGTAATTGAATCATTTCATTCTATCATAATCATAGTTGAACTCATGAACATTTCCCATATTTTTCTATAATTCTATATCCTCCTTTTGTACCTCTTTAATCCTCACATTGATTTATATTTCACATTAATCTATGAGAGATATTATATGTCCCCTTTTATCATGATTTATAGATCCATCTTCTAAAAATCCATAAATATTGGATCGCTTTCAATCCTCCTTATAGAAAAAATAACATGGTATTTCTGACTTATTGAATTATCCACCTTATTCTCCTTACCAAGGTTATAGTGTATTTAGTAGTAATAATCAATAATTGAAAATAATAATATAATTTGTTGTATATTAAACTATTTCTATGTGATTATATACTTCAATACTTTTTCATAAAAATATATATGACACTATTCACCATAAAGATAATTCCTCCATTTTTTAGTGAAAAAATTCCTACCATTTACTCTAAGTCATGGGCTAGGTGATTTATCTCATTAATTTTCAATTGGTGTAAGGTATAAGATATTACCATAGAATTATTTATGTGTAATATTTCACCCTTCCGAGTCAACTAGAGAGTGTAAAAACATGTGAGCTAAACAAAATTATTTTCAACTCTATGAAATTTTATTCACATTCATCTGTCCAATAGAACACAGAACCCTTATGAGTAAACATTGTTAATAAATTATGTATCCATGAAAAATAAATCACAAAGCACTAGAAGTATTCTACCCACCTAAAAACAATATTGATATTAGTAACAATGGTTCATTTGGTCTATTATTTAATAACATCCATCTTCAAAGGAACTTCCAATATACCCTCTCTTAAGATTCTATGTCATAATAATGTGACTTTATATAGTAAAAACCCACACATAGTAAATTTACCGCACATATTCACCTTCATCAAGGTCTTCACAACGATCCTTAAGTGATCTTGATGCACTTTATTTCTCTTTTAATATATAATAATGATATCTATAAATATAACCACAGACCGATCAATGTAATCTTTAAATACTCTATTCATTAGATCTATAAATATTGAAGTGGAATTGGTAATTCCAAATGGAATCACTATAAATTCATAATGGTCAAAAATTTATGGATTTATGTCATGGATATATCCTCTTTTACCATAAAATGATGATATTTAGAACTAAGTTCAATCATGGAAAAGTATTAAGCTCTACACAGATGATCAAAAAATTCATCAATATAAGGAAGAGGACACTTATTATTGAGACTGGCCTTTTTTATTTCTCAATAATCAATGAAAATATGCATTAACCCACCATTATTCTTAATAAAAATTATAGGTTCACCCCATGGTGACACACTATGGTGTCTTAATACCATATTAATATTCTCTTGGAGTTTCTTCTTAAATTTCAATAAAATGATTAGGGCTATTATATATGGTGTCTTTGAAATAGTTATTGAATAAGTTATGAGGTATATTAAAAAATAAACTTCAGAATTCGAGGGAAACTAGATAAGTCACCATTAAATAAATCAGAATAATCCTGAACAATATCCATATCTTAAATGTTGAGTTTATCCCAAACCATTTGAGATAAATATCCCTCATCAATAGGTTGTAAAACTATACAATGGATGTAACTTTCATTGGAAGTTCATATTAATCCTCACATAAAAATATAATTATAGATTCATTCAAAATATCAAACATGACTTCCCTTATAAATTAATGAAGGTTAAGAATAGATTAATTAAATCCATGCACAAAATTACATAAAATTCAACTAGATGAATAATTATAAGATCTATATGAATAATATTCCTACAAAAATCTATCAAAGAGTATCTAAATATATGATACCCAATCATCATACCATTATGAATTTTTACTATTAAATCTGAAATTAATCATTAAGGTTATAAATGGATATCTATATATACATTTCATGATTTAAATGAATTCATATGACTAGGATCGAAAAGGATACATAGATATTTAAGTGTGCATTTCACCTTCTCAATTTTATCACTCCATATTCAATCACTTACTAAAACAAAAAATAATAGAGTAAGTATAAAGCTATAATAATCAAAGTGATTAATCATATGATCAGAAAATATCACTCGTATGATTCCAAAATCATGAATCATTCTTTTCAATCTATGACACATTATGTTAAACTAGGACATACATGGTCATTATCTATCAAATCCTTCATAATTGTTTATAAAGAAAATTTTAATTAACTAAAATATATCCCCTAGGGGTTTCTAGAGAGATGTTTAGTCTTAGAACCACTCATCATACACCAGTGATTATCGAGTTAATACCCAATCCACCCCTATTATAGTTATTTCCAATATGTATATATGTTCTACAGTCGCATATACTTTCCATTATCCATATAGGTATGTATTTCCTGGCAAAACCACACAATATCTACTTTAACAAAGATTCAAGATATTATTAAATAATTAGACTTATCCCTAGGTTATTTTATTTTATTTTCTAATCCAAATATCATATGATTAACTAAACCATGTTCTTTTACAAACTAAGGTGACCCAGTCATTTCATACATATATATTACATCAATTTAGATTAATATTCAACACATCTCATATAAAATATCTAGAACTATAAATGTTTATATTATTTGTAGACTAGATATATAATCATATTATTTTATGAATGATCTTAAACATATCCCAAAAATATATTTTTACATTGTACATTTTTTAGACATGTCGTATTTCAATGTTCTTATCATAACACGGGGAAAGAAAACATGATAAAGGGTCATCTCAAATTCTCAGAAAGGGTAAACATAAGAGACATCAATAAATGATCATAACTGAGAATAATATAATAATAAGGGTATGATAACACAGTCATTACTTAAAATAATCATATCCAATCAGTCAAATAAAATTGATGACAAATAATGTAATAAGTATTTTTCATAACAGATGCCACACGTCATAAGTTTGTTGAATAATAAATAGTCAATCATGTGCCATGAGAATATATCATAAGCATCAGACATAAGTTTTTTATACACACATAATCATATGAAATCATTTCATTGGATAAGGATCACTATCAAGAATATTGTAGTGGATTGGGTTCACACTTTATTTCATCATTTCCTTAGTAAATGTTCACTCCCAATACTATCTTTTGGGATAGAGTCTATTACTGAACAATGTTCTCTCTCCATTCTACTCCTTATTATCTCACGAGATATCCATCTATGACAAATGAATTAGAGGAATATATAACTCTTAGATAACCTATCACATATTCATAATACATTCATATGTGTTCCACAATATCATAAAACATTCATCATATCATCATATCATAACCCATGGAATGGAAATGAGTTTTATAAACATTTCATCATTTCATCTATCATAACCCATAGAATATAAATATATTTCATAAATATCTCATCATAATAATCATAAACCATCTTAATAAATAATATGGATTGAATCATTGGTTCATATCCATATTAAATAATAAGTAAGATAAAAGTATTTTATCACATTTGAAAATTTTCACTAAAATATCACTGAAATATTTCTTGAGAAAAATACCATGTATACTTTAATCTCAAATATGTAAAATCTAAAAAAAATCCAAAAAATCATGGAAAAAAATTATTTGAAATTTACCATGGAATCTTAGAAAATAATATTTAAATAATATAATATTCATGATGGTGGGAAAATGCATTCATGTTGTATACTTTAAAATAAAATATTATTCACATGACTTTGTAACAAAGTCAAAAAAAAAGATTATTCTAAAAACGTTTAGAATGATTAATTTTCATACATTTTAAAATAAATTCAGACATATTATAAATAACCATAATAAAATATTTTAATTATAGGTAATAACTTTCATAAAATAATTTTGATGGTCATGGAAATGGGAAAAATGACTAAAGAGGAAATAAGGTTGGCTTTTCTTTAAGAACATTTTTCAGATAATTTTAAGTAAAAATGATAGGAAAATGTTAATACTACATAAAAATTAAAAAAAAAAAATATTATAATAAAAATATATGGGCTTTAAAATATAATATCCTTAAAATTTCTGTCAACTTAATTTATCATAGAAAATCTTGAAATGAAATAATATTGTAAAATAAACCTTTTCCTCAAGTATTTTCTTGCTTCATTAAAATTAAAATATCATCTATGATAAATATATATTTATTATAAATATATTCTATATATATATATATATTAATATAAATCATAATATATATCATTCCTTTATAATTTACAATTGTTCTTTCATTAATAATTTGTTAATTAAAATGAATATTCAGGTGAAAACTGGTTCATTTTCTATGAATGATTCAGTTTACTAATTTTGGACCTTTAAATTTGGTCATGTAATTATCATATCAATAATATTAATAATGAAATAAATATCAATAATATTCATCATATTTTATTTTATAATTATTCCTATAAATCAGTGGTGAAAATGGATTTCATCACTTTATGGTGGTGGAAGTCTACACGTACGCACGAGCGACGTTATCATTTTCTGAAGAATAGAAATGTAAGAAGGTAGATAAGATAATATAATTACATAAAAATAATTATTTAATAAATATAATATATAAACATTAAATAAATCATAATAAATATTCATATGATATGGTGATGAAATGTGAATCACATCACAACATGGAGGCATTAGTTGACATGTGTGCACGAGTGAAAATTTCATTTCCCATTTGTTGGAAATGAGGTGGAAAATAGAGGATATATCATCATAGTAACAATTAAGTATATTAAATAAACATAATTAATCACTTTATAATGGATACCATATATTTATAGGAGATATATAATGAAATAAAATTTAAATTATGTTTTTAAAAGTTATACCACTTCATTGAAAACCCTCTTTTATCTTGCACCTCAATCCTTGAAATCATGGTTTTCTTATGAAACTAAGACATCTAGGATGTGGTAATGGGTTTTGGTAAAGTAATATGGATGTTCTAGGATAATATAGAAGGTTAATAAAGTGTGATAAATAGAATAGATGTGGAATCCTTTAAAATTGGAGGCTGAGGGCACAATTGAGATTTTTCAAAAGATTAAAATATAATAATAATTACTCAAGTTTGTTAGCTGAAAATTTAATAATATTTGAATATAGAATTTATTGTTTTTAAATAAAATTAACCAATTAAATTAAATAAATCATTTTCAAATTTTATCTCTTAGGCCCCCCTGGGTTAACCCCTTTTCACTTTAACTGTGCTATCACAATTCTACTATTTTAACTATTCATTATGACCAAGAATTAAGTTGAAGATGTAAAATTATATTAATTATGATTATTATAAATATTTAATCTATTTTAAAAGATAAACTCTTTATAATTGGTTGTAATTCATTTTAAAATAATTGTGCGAAATTCAATAAACCCATTTTTAGAAAAATGCACTTTTAATCATAAAAATAAGTTTAAATTCATTTATTTACATGACAAAATAATTAAATGAATGTTAAAATATTTGATCTAATATTTTATATAAATAATTAATTACAATCATCTATAAATAGATATTAGTTTAATTTATTAATTTAAAAACTATTTGGGTGTATAAAAACAATTTTTCAGAAAAACAATTATTTAAAGCTTAATATTATTTAATTATAATTTATAATCATTTAAAAAATAATTAATTAATTTTATAATTATTTAAAAAATAATTTTTCATAATTTAGTTAATCCAATTATTACCTTACAATACAATGGATAGGTGATAACATTCATATCTAATAATAGTATTTATATCCCAATTTTCTTTATCTTATTGTTGTATGTAAAGAAATATATTAAGGAAATGAAATTAATTTAACGGGAAATATATCATAAAATATTTGGGTGTTACATGCTTCCATATTCTTTATTTTAAAATATAATCTGTGATTCCCAAGTAAACACACAAGTATTAATAAATCCTTTATCCTCGATATCTTAATGCTGGAATTTAAACTCTTCTGACTCAGAGGGTTTCATATGATAATATAGAAAGGATGTGGGAATTATCTTTGAAAATAGGTTAATAGTGGACTCTACATCTCTCTGGGGTGGTAAAGTATAAAAGTAATCAATAAATACCTTAGGTTAATCTTAAAATCTTGTTTTAATTGGTCTAATGAATGTTTCTCAACGATGTCAGGAAAAGTCTCTGGAAATAGGAAAGAGATCAATCTAGCCTCAAGAACAAAAAACCATATTCTCTATGATCTAGGATCTCAACCACCCTGAAATACTTTAGTAACCCATTAGAAAATAGAAACCGGATCTACTGATGCTATAAATTAGTCTATTCACTAAAAGTAACCATCCAATCCATGAAAATAATGAGGTTGAAGATAGAATGATTGAGTACAGGAAAATTCCATACGACCTAATGGTCGATGATCAAGACCGAGCACTATAAACATTTGAAACCCTCTTATTTCCTCATTCCCGAGGGACTGAAAAATACACCAAGATTGATTTTAATCCCAACACATAAACCAACTTATATGATATAAAATAATGGGATTCACCTATATCAAATAAATACATGACTATACAGGATGAAATAAACACCATACCTCTCACTGTAGATGGTCTTACTTTAGAATACTCTAGGGTATACTCTACTTTATAAATACGTCTATCCTCATATCCTATAAAATATTTCATTAGTGTATGATTATCTCCCTTTTCATTAGATGAGATCCACTAACCTTTGCTACATCAAAATAAGCATGGGAGCCTTTGGTAATATTTGATCAATATTTACTTTGGGAATTCTTCTGCAAAAATGATTAAGATGGCCAAACTGTCAACAATGAAGGAAAGACATGGGTGATATCATACAAACATGATTATTCTAGAATGGTATCCCAAATTGGTAGTAAACCACCCAGTGTTGACTTGAGTAATCCCTTGAAACTCCTCTTAATGTAAACTAAGAACCCTAATTACACTTTCTTTTCTGTCTAGATAATACACTTTGGATACCACCTACTGAATCCAAAGTTCCACCTAAACCCATCATCTCATCAAAGTCTTCCTCTATAATAACTAACTTATTAAACACCTCTAAAAAGGAATTTGGTAACATGATAATCATTATCGACCAAATATCATCCCACAAATCCTTCTCAACCCTTTGAGATTTAATTAAATCATTATAAAAATATAAAGTGATAGGTGAACTAACTCTGTGAAATGAGTAGATTGATCTATAATTGAACCATCTCCTTAATCCAATGTCACAAATTTATGTGTATATACCACACACAAAATTTCAGCATAAAAATTATGAATGAATATCATCTTGCAGGTGGTCCAGGTAAGATTCTCATTTAACGTAGCTTACATGATGGAGTCCACCCATTTCATTCCTGATCCTTTAAGCATATGAATTTAAAACTATACCTTTTATTCCTATATATTCTTCAATAATTTTAAAATCCTATAAATACATTAAATCCTCTCTTCAAGTTCTTGGGGTCCCTTATCACCGTGAAAGATAAGTGGATTCTACTTGTTAATTTTGTACAATGTTACATGATATCCTCATAGTTTCCAACACCCATCTGGTCGAGATACTGTATTGTCTGAATAATATACTCTACCAGTCAAGGGTATACTAAAGGATTCATCTATGGAAATTTTATCAAATATTCCTCTATTTTATTTAAAAATCTCTTCTATTATGTATTGTATATCAATTATAATAAATAACACCATATTAGATTTAGAGTACACCACTGAATCAAAAAAGAAAACTTCCAAAATAAAATTTAAATCACTTAAATTATAGATATTTTAGGAAAAAATAAATTCAAGATAATTAAAATGATGCAATATATAGTTCTTCTAAATAAAACTCAAAATTCATGTTTATATAAATAACCAAAAACTAATCTCAAATCTTGAGAAAAACTCGTTGACCACCCATGGTAACTCAAAGTTAGATATAATAATTAAGATGGTCATGAACCGATATGTACTTACCACTATATTTTTTATTGTCCTAACTACTATATACTATAACCTCTAAACCAAACCCAGGAAATGTCATCAAAGGTCTAGCTGGATATTCCCAATAATTCCATTTTTTATCAAACCAACCGGGATTGGTCTGTTATATAAAGTTCAAGAAATTTTTCATGATACTAACATAATTAAATGAAAATTAAATAATATGATGATAAACCTCTTAAGGATGAAATTGAATATTTATTGGCTATTAATAAGTGGGGTTTTCCACTAAGATACTTGAATATTCTTTTAACAGTAGACTACATTTCCCTATGAGAAAATATTTTTTTTAATTCTCTAGAGAAAATTTTTTATTTATAAAGAATAATAAATTGGTAAATTATTTCCCTATAAATTTAATACAAATTAAGACTATTTTAATTAAAAGAACAAGTTTAATGTCCAATTCGTTGAAATTTTAGATTGATAAAATTTAGGAAAACACTAGGATAGAACGTATTCCAAAATTGAAAATAATCGTTTATAAAGATGGCTTATATTTTATATTATAATGGAATAAAAATTATTTATGATGTTATATTGTTTGTAAATTATAGTTAAATGATGAAATATATAAATTGGAAAAAAGTAATTAATTTATAAAGTGATTTTAATCATTAAGACGTGATAGATGTTATGAAGATGGTCATAATACTTAAGATTTATTCAATGTTCTTCTAAAATAATTACATCATGTTTTCAAATTCAATGATCCATAAATACAAATATGATTTTAAAAATCATATATTTTTATAGTATCACTAAATGAAATAGTATTATATACTCTATAAAATTAGATGTTGGATGTTCATCTCACATGACTGGAGATTAGAAAATTATTAAAGATCATTGACAATATGAATAGAGGATCTAATAATTTTGGTAATTAAAGTATATTAATGATTAAATTATTTTTGAACATTTGATATTTAATCTCAAATATTAAATATTGAAAACTATATTTTTTGGGGATCAAACATAATCAATTTATAGTAATCCAATTGTTTGATGATAAAAATTTGGTAATTTATTGAAAAAACATACATTTTCAAAATCATAAAATTTGTAATTAAATTTACTAAGTTATAGGAAGATTATCATAATCTATTCAAAATTGTAACCATGTAGAGTTAAGTTTATTTCTTTACTATGATTGAGAAAAACCTCTAATAGAAAAGGTATTGTCATCTTAGTGAAAGGATCATGTAAGAAATATCAAAAGAAGAGATTATTAGATGTCTTAAAATATTAAATAGAGATTTATATTTTGTTTATTAGAATTTAGTAAAATCAAAAATGTTATAATAAAGTCAAAAAAGAGTGAAAATATAATTAATAAGTAAATTTGATTTGATTTAATTAGATTTATGTAAACCCATCGGTCATCAGTCAATGATTTGTTTTTTTATTTAATTAAATTCATTCATAATTTTACCAAATTGAAAAATTTTATGTTTATAAAGAAATATCTTCAGTTAATTATAAAATTCAAGATATATATATATAAATATATATATATTAAATGAGACTTAGGATTGATTATAAATAAGCTAAATATGGATAATGGAAAAAAGAATATACATCCAACTTCATTGAATCCTATATTAATATATATAGAAGAAGAAATGAATATAATGTTTTGCTAAATATAAATGTCCATAAGTTGTGAAAAGTAGTGTGAAATGAAAAATTAAAAAACATTTTGTTGTTTTAGAATCTGAGAAAAAATTATAACGAATCCATTCTTATGTGAAATTGCAATGGAAAAAATAAAGAATAACACCATAATTTTATAGTAGTTCGAATAAAATATATTCTTCATCAACTCTTCACTTCTATCGACTCATTTAGAGAAATGGTATCCCTAAACCCTAATTTTTGATGGTAGTGGAAAACCTATTGGAAACTATCCTTCCTCTAGACCAAGTCACAACTTATAATCCTACGTTTTCACACCTGGAGACATAAACCAACACTCCTACCTTTTGCACACATAGAGGTGCAACCCCAAATACTTACATTTTCTATGAACAAGGCACAACCACTATGATCCTACTTTTGGATCATGTTATAATAACCAAGGCATTGCCTTTAATTTGGAGGCACAACCATGCATGATTTTTTTACAAATAAATAATCACTTTATATAATTGAACAATGTATCACATTTAATTTATAAAAAAATTAACCATTGAATGAATAATATATATTTTCATTTAGATACAATTCTATTAACCCATTTAGAATTAAAGTGGAATGTTGAATATTCTGGTGAACTTGTAACCTCCATAATTTGTAGTAAATGTCTTTAAATGACACAACATAAGAACCTTTGTAGAACATCAGTTGAAATTGAATCCTCTATGTAAGTTTTTTCATTTAAATTCAACTATTATTTATCTATAAATATTCAATGCTTCTATAGTTTATTTTTCTTAAATATCATTCAAGGGATTAATTTTTCAAGGATTCCAAATTAAGTATAGTACATTGGTTCTTCAAAAATTATTAATTTCACAACATGATTTTAAACCTGTATGTGAAAAATAAATAAATTTAATGAAAAATATTGATGATTATATTAAATTACTACATGACTTGAAATATATACTTAACATTTAATGTTGTGTACTATCCAAAATGCATCCAGTTATGTCTTCTAATATTTAGATATTATATCCTATAATATAAAATAGGCAAAAATATACTAAGACATCGAAATATAAAACATTTTATGTTAATATATAAAAAAATACATAACTGAAATAACATAAACTTCCTAAATGAATATTTAATAAGGTATGTTTTATACTTTGTAAGGTGAGTTTTGTTTTGCAAAAACCATATTTCTTTGGTGATTTGAACACTCTATAAGGTGAGTTGAAAACTTCATAAGGTAATTAGAGAGAAAGTGACTGAGAAATTACATAAAAAATTATTTAACATAGAATTAGAATTCCATATTCGAATTATAGATTAAATATTAACTAAAAATATTGAACATAATATATTGATATAATATAATAAAGATTATAAGAAAATATAAACAATGTAAAATGAATTATAATAGAGAGTAAACACGTAAAATCATATTATAGTATATTATTATATTATAAATTATTAAATGTTCTAAATGTTCTGAAAGATTCAATATAAAAGTAAGGTATGTAATAAAAAAAGAAATATTGAAGAATATTAAAAATTATTTTTTATTATTAAAACAAAATAGATAAAGTGGAAATATAATAGTCAATAGTCTCCCCTTTTAATAATTATAGTACTAACCAAATTTAAAAAACTATCCCCCTTTTATAACTAATCAAAAATCTCAAACAGCGAAAAATAAACAAGAATTAAATAAGTCTCTTATTTTTAAAAATGGGTAGGGCATCCATTAATTTAAATATAAGTAAATAATAAAATATGAATAAAAAATTAGAAAATAAATAACATGATTATATAAATAGATATATCTCCCTCAAATAATGATTAGAAACTAACATGCAATAGAATATTGACATTATAGCATGCCCAATATATACTAAAATAGTAAACAGTCCATGGTCATCACATATTACCCAAGAAATATCTCCCTCTAAATACATGTATTATAAAAATAGATATATTAGTTATTAAATAAAAATACTAAAGAACACGCTTTGTGAAATAATAATTAATTCATATTTGATCATCATGTAACATGTATTCTAAAACAAAAACTATAAATTGATCAGAAATACAAATGTTTTTAAAAAACTCCTCCTTAATTAAATATTCTTCTTAGAAAAAAACAACCCATTTTAAATTATAAACATTTAAAAGGATCTATAAAAAATAAAATGATATTAAATGGATTAATAATAAGATATATATTGAATTTGAACTAAAATATTTGACGAATTTAAAATTAACCAATTGTGTAGGAACATTCCAACAATATATAGAAATATCTAATTAAATAATACTTAATGGATGAAAAATTTTATATATTAAAGACTATACTAGCATAAAATATAATAATAATAAGAATGATTATGCATTTCAGCCAAAATAGTACACTTACAAGGTTATATAGATCAGATTTCTTCTAATCATATTTGATTAAGATCCTATAAGAATCCATGTTGTAGAAGAGTTAGTTTTTTTAACATTAGAAACTTATTTAGATAGAGAAAACTTCTTATGATCAAGAAATTGAACATTTTGTAAACAGAAATATGATTCATAATGACCAAATTTACCAAAATTCCAAAATTAATAGATGAAATAATATAAGTATTTCAATTTATAAATTTTTTCTTATATATATGTGTTAATATCCCATAAGAATAAATACATTTACTATTTATCTTAGTTCTGGCCATTTTAAAAAATGTCATAAATTCATTGATAAATTACCTTTTGATAGTGAATTTAGAAATATATTTCTTTAAAAATTCTATATCAACATTAAGATTTCCATTTTTATAAGGTAAAACTTCCAAAACCTTAAAAACATTTCTTTTAGAACTATAAGAAGTATTCTTGAATTTCCCATTTTTATTCTTTAAGATTTAATTTTCTTGTTTTATATTACATTTTTTAGAATCAAGAATGTTCATTTATTATAATAAACAATTTTGACCCCTTTTTAACTTCATATTTTCATTCCCAATAGTAATAAAATTATATAGTGATTTATTAATTATGTTTTCAATTTTTGTATACTATACTTATATTACTGATATTCAGCTTTATAGTCATATTCAGAATTATAATCACTTAATTTATCCAATATATACATTAAAGAAATATAACTATACTTTCATATGTATTAACCCAAATCACTGGAGCAATAAGAGTGGTAAGGTGAATATAGTACCTTAGAATATTTTTACATCAACGCAAAGATATAAGTTTTCTTCATACATCCTATTTCACTACTTGAATGTGAACTTTTTAAATTTCTTAAGGTTTCCAAAGCCTTGCTCTCTTTCTTTTTTAACTTATTATTTCTCCTTTAATATTTAAATATTTGAAATTATATCTTAATATTACCTTTCATACTATACTTATAACAAGTTAAATCTAATTTATTTAATTTGGATTATAGATACTTTTCATATTTTCCATCATGTGCTTCCATTATATTCTTGACTAATTCATTTTAATCTTTATGTAAACACATTTCAAAACCATAGTTATTTGTTACTTTGCATTAGTTGAGGAACCTAATTCATCATCAGAAGATCCAAATAAGGTAACAACATATTTAAATTCAAGATTGTCTCCAAAATCACTGATCAGATCACTAATTGGAAAAACAAATTCCTCTATTTTGGCGGCCAGATCACCCTGGTGAATCATGTCTTCGTGTCAGTTATCATGCATGTTCTCTTGACACTCGAGGTTCATAAGGGAGTTCTGCATAGAATTTAAAATATTCTTAATTCCTTTATTTGGGATGCACACTCGGACGGTAGATATCATTGTGTGTCATGGTGGAGATTGGCAAGACTAGTTAGGGAGGGAAGGATCGATATGAAAGACCTCCACAAAACCATGCAATTCAAGCATGTGAGGCTATTGTGGGGGATACTCTCTGGGGTCATTTCAATCAACTCAAATAAGGTGGAAATATGGACAGTGAAAGGGGATCTCCCTCTTCTCTTTGGCGTGCTATCCAGCCGCATGTTTCAACTCTTCAAGAGCATGGAAGATGGATCGTAGAGAGAGGCGACCTCAGTTTATGGCATCGTAACTAGATCGGTTCCATGCTTGTCTTTTAGGGATGTCTGGTCCCCGATATCACTTTCAGTCAAGCTATCACTTATCCTCGGTTTATGAATGCTATTCTGGATGATACGCAGCGGGAACTCTTTGAAACCATTACTTTGAATAGTAACCCAAACTATTATTCTTTTGATGCTTCCCTGGCAGGAGACTTCTACACTAAAGGGTATAACCAACTCTTGGAAACTGATTCGGGTTTAGACGATTGGGGTGACCTATTATGGTGCAAGGAGGCTCCCGCAAAGCTTAATTTTCTCCTATGGAGAATAATGAATCGGGCCATCTCTACGGATGATTCTGTTAAACATAAAGGAATCTCCATGGTGTCAAGGTGCACGTGCTACTCTGATACCCAGGAGGAATCTGTGGAGCATCTATTTTTTGAAGGTGCATGGGCCCGGTCATTTTGGGAGTTCTTTGGGGCTACGTCAGGTTTTTCTCTACAGGTTCATAACGACACAAGTTTTCTCAACTCTTGGTTCCATGGAGCAGTTAACGGCACTGAATCGAAGGCATGTGCTCTTATTCTCATGTCTGGGTGCTGGTGCATCTGTTAGGCCCGAAACCGCATGTGGCATGAGGGTATTTCTATCTTGCGAACTGTGATTATATTTAAGTCATAATCCATGATTTTCAACCTCACCCATACCATGAAAAATGGTTTCGCCGCCCCTTCCTTCAGAGGCCTTTCAGTGTGCAGGGCTTCCCCGTCTAGAGCCTTGGAGGGACAGTGGGTACGGTGGAACCTACCTCAAACTGGGATCAAACTTAACACTGATGGCGCTTACGGGATGAGTATCATGCGTGGTAGTGGTAATATCAGGGACCCATCTGGTTCTGCGATCTTGGCCTTTTTAGCCTGCATCGACATCGAAAAATATCTCTTAGAAGAAGCAAAATCTATGCTTATAGGTCTGATGCTCTGCCGAGAGAAGAAAATTATCATATCTACCCTTGAAAATGACTCCACTGCTATCCATTGTGCTTTACAACAGTATGACAGAACTCCCTGGTGCATTTCTTACATCATCCGTAAATGTCGCATTCTAATTTCCACTCATACGGGAGTGCTTCACACTTTAAGGGAGGACAATATGGTGGATGATTATCTTGCCTCTATGGCTGTTCATTACGAGAGGCTCACTTGTTACTCTAGCTTAGGTTCCCTCCCCTATGAAAGCATGGGTTTGGTCATTGGGGATGCCCTTGGACTATACTATTTCAGACCCTTGTGACCTCTCTTTATCGGTCCACTTGTCTTGTTGTTCTTCTATTTTATTGGAATAAAATAAAATATTTTTGTTGAAATACATTTTCTCTTACCATTAGCTTCTTTCTTGATCTTTTTAGATTAATATCATATTAAAAAAAGTGATTCTATATTTTCATCAAAAGTATATTATTTAAAGTTATTTATCTCATTAATATAAACATTCTTGGTGTTCCACTTCTTATATATTGATCTTAAAACTATTTACCCCAATATCATGTTTTTTAGTGTTTCTCCAAGTCCATTCGTCCCATTTACAATGCTAATAATCTTGTGAAACATCTAATTGATAGTTTCATTCTCTTCCATCTTAAAATCCCGATATTCATCTCTTATCACACAAAACATAGTCCTATATAACTTGTTGATTCCATGGAATGTGACTTGAAAAATACTCCAAACATCATAAGTAGTTTTTCATATAAATACATTACTGAAAAATTTCACAGTATAAAATATTTATAACATTTTAACTTAAAATATATTTACCTATAAATCTCCCTATAATAGAATCATGGTAACTTTTAGGTTATTGATAACATTTTAATATTTAATTCCAATGCTCAATAAGCATATAATTGTGATTATAATCTCCCTATAATCTTTCAAATCGTGTGCCAACAGTACAAATCCGGCCTCTTAAGAACCCACCTCTCACATTTTTTTTCACACTGTTACCCTAAAAGTGTGCCAATAGTGAGATGAATAGTGTAAAGGAACTACTTATGTTGTACTAACCAAACAGGATAGGCATAAGTTTTGGGTAATCTATGTGTAGTACGTGTGATGCATGTTGTACCCCAAGATCTGGTCACATGGTTTGCTGCTAGGGCCACACCATTTCAAAAAAATTATGTTCCATGTTTAGACCACCCAAAGTTTTAAATTTCAGGGTCTTGAGATTCTTGAACTCAAAGATACACCCGAGGGCCCCCTAGATCCTTTACCCAAGTCTTAAAATCACTTTGGAGTGTCCTAAATCATGTGAAAAAAAATATGAAATCTATTTTAAAAAAACAGCCTACCCACCAAATGATAAAATTCAAAATCCTTTGAAATGTCATCATGTCTAAACATGTGGGACTATAAAACCTCCCTTAGAACATATCATCCTCGATAGTCCTTGGGGATAAAAAAAACATCCCCTGGTCTATCAGAGTCATGGGGTCTCATTCAAATGTCTGTGTTGCATTTCCAAACACCCAATGCACCTCAATGAACTACATATGTTTATGGAACTTAAGCCGTGAAGACACGATCCAATGATCATTTTTCAACTAATACCCTGAAATAGTGCTTACATGACCTCATTTATCTAGAAACATGACAATATCATTGTCTCTTTAACCAATAGGCATATGGTACTGCCACCATAGGGTCATTGATTTAAGGGATAACTCTGAGTCATGATGCCTTTATCTCCAAAATTTCCTTTCAATACAAGATAGATTCATTCTAATGATTCTCATGACATGTGACATGATCTGATCGAACATTTGACTCCAAAAAGACCCCATATAAATTTATAATGTCAACCTTTCCATGAAGATCTATGGTCAACATCTAATTTCCATTCCTCTTACCTGACAATTTCAAGAATTAGTCCCTCACCATCTATATAGGGCATGAGGTTGTAGTATCAAGTTTCACCATTTCTAGTCTACTACCCCAAAGGCACCTGGCTTAGATGACTGGTGCATTAAAAACTAGACCCGATGACCCTAGATGAATCCACCTTAAGACTTCTTCAATAACAATAATTGTAGTCTGAAACCTATTTTTGGTGACCCCACTAGAAAAGACACCAATTTAAACTAGCATTCCCTTGAAAAACCGTGGGTGTAATATAGAACCAAATCACAAGGAAACTTTCCCCAATTAAAAATCTCATTCAAGCCTCACTGAAGTTTAATAAATACTTGGAATCATTAACAGTAGTCCATGTAGCTCATCTAGAAAAACCTGTTTCCTTTTTTAGGTTCATATCCTTTACATTTTTTCAATTCTTAGTTAAACTGTTTAAATATGGCCTAATATGAATTCCCTTTGAGGTAATGGAGTTATTGGTGGTGTCTAGGAATTTTTCATTTTCTATAAACTAACTTTTTTGGTAGAAAATACTTGGAGCATGGTTAGTGTAAACCATGCAGGGCAGACCACACAGTATAATAAACTCTTCGATATGTTGGAACAGAGAATGGGGAGGCCACTATATTAGAGAAAACCATATGATTTGGGGAACATGGATATGAAAAAATATCTAAATTTTTTATAGTGGTTATTGCCATAGTTTTTACTGTATTAGTCAAACTGTGTAGATAAACCATGAGGGTGCCCCTTCCCTATAGTAGAAAATGTACAATTGCTCATGGTTAGTAAAATCATTCACCTAAATCATGTAGCAATATAATTTTGTGTAAAATTACAATTTTGAACCTATTTAAATATCTATTTTAATCCTAAATCTCATTTTTTCTCTCACATAATAATAACTCACCTTTGAAGATCTCCTTGGTGACTAAGGTTGGAATTGAATGATCTCCTCTGTCTGATTTCCAATTCAAGCGTTGCACATCTCATTGGATTCGCATCATTGAGTACTTGATAACTTTTTAGATTTTCTTTTTTCTTCTAGATATCAACAATTATATTTAGGTAAAATATTATTTTACCTACAATTTGGTTCTTCATCTGTTCTTCAATTATCTCCCAATCTGAGTCAAATTTGGAGATGGAACTAGATGAGATTTCAAAAATGGACCTAGGGTAGGTGGTCTTATTTATTTCATTTAAATTATAAGTTTTTATATATTTCATATTATCGTGCACATGATTTCTGTGATTTTACTAGAAATAAAATTAAATCCTTGAATTTCTAGGCATGGACTATGTAATTAAAGAGGTTTGTTAATGATTGATTATAGTATGAGGATCATAAAACTATAACCACCCTTTGGGGTGTGTTAATTAAATTTTCCATTATGATGTTTTGTGAATTTGGATGCCTTTTAGGGGTTCTTATTTACCCCTTTCCTTGGTATGTGAATTGTGAACTGAATTGTAAAGAAAATTTTAATATGGGTGTTAAAAATGTAATTGAAGTTGAATAAATAAATGGAATTCATGGAATTTCCCTAGTATATTCCATTAATATTATTTTTAAGTATGGATTTACCTTATAATTATTTTCCCTATGTGATTAGTTGAATGGAAATCCTTCTAAGAATGGTCAGTGCTTTGAGTCACCTTTGAGGTGTGATTGAATTGAATGTTCTTGGTAATAACCTTCACATGCTTAAGTGGTTTTGATTGATTAAGTCATATGGAATTGATTTAATGTTATGAATATGACTTTGGTGGAACATGTATTAAATGATGAATTCCATGGACAAACTCAAATATATTTTACCTTCCATATGCCTGAGTGATGCTTAGACTCTTGATATGGACCGACAAGGACTAACTCGTAGAAATTAACTATTATATATTGGGTGATAATTGGAATTCCATGTGGATTTTCAAGGATGGACTCTAAGGGAATTTGATTATTATTCCATGGGTGATACTTGGGCTCCTTTAGTGAACTGCCATGGATGGACTCGAGTGGAAGTGACATTATACAACACCTAGAGAGATACTTGTATTCTTGAGAGGTTCAGAATGGATGACCTCATAGGGTATTGGTTTATATTACACCTAGAATAAGGCCTGGATCCCAACATAATTATTTTAGGGACAATCTCTTTTTCATAAATTAATAATGAATGATATGACTTATATAATGCATCATTAATGCCAAATCAAAATCTTGGATTCATTCTTGACTTACACTTTATGGATGTCTAGTTAGGAATCCAAGCATTCATGTGTTGTAGGGGACATTGTTCTATGCTCTGGGTCTCGATATTTGTCGATGAAATGAAATTGAATCATTAATTGAACTTATTAAAAATAACATATTACTTACTGTAAAATCTGAGACTTAATTATTAAATAAATTTATTAAATAAATTTATTGTAAATGAGAATCAGGACTCATAGGATGTTTACTTTTGAGTACATCCTTGAATTATTTTTATTACTATTTACACACTATTATTATGTACTCACTGACTGATCGACAAAGTCCATGGGTGGTTTCTTAATGGGATTATATATCACACCCTGTTTGGGCCACCATTAGGTACAAAAACAGTCTATATATTTGAAGTTATGGATAACGGAAATCTTCTAAATACATGTTCATGATTGCTCCTTAGGAGTAGGAGAACATGACCGACCGGAGGCTTTGGATGCATGATGGGATAATTTTTACATTTTTTTCTTTGGTGAAGTGTATTTTATATCTTCCTTGTAAACATGATTTGGATTTTTTATTAGAGACAAATGAAATGTATCATTATTTTATATATGAGGTGACTTCTGGAAAAGTTTATATATCAGTCTTCTGCTATTTACTTCTTGTTGGGTTGTTATGTTGCTTTCTCTACATGAATGTAATTGTTATTTAATTATGCTAAGCTCTAGTGATGAGGGAATAATATCCCCAAATAAACTCATAGGCCCTCACTGCTAGTCGGTAGCCTCTGATGTTTCCATAGATGCACTTGAGGCTATGTGGCCAACCTGGCTTAGGGCACTATTGAGTAGAATCCGGGTCCTAGACGTTACAAAGTGGTATCAGAGTGTTATTTTCTAGTTTCATTTATAATTTAGTGACAATATAAAGAGATATGAAGAAATGGTAATTTGGTAGTGAGTGTTTCCAGGGTGTAGCTATCCCACAAATAAGAAAAACCCAAATCTCATTGAATTGAATTTCTATTTTCCAGATTATAATTATTATATTTTATTTGATTCCACTTTTGGGTGATGCACTTGAATTCTTATGTTATTATTGATGTGATTCTGTGTTCTATTGTGTTTCAACCTAATGAGATGAGGGTGTTCTATCTCATGCATCATATTATTATCTTTATAGGAATCACATTACAAAAATTATTCCATGCCATTTAGGATGGATTAATTGTTCCATTTTCTTGTGATAGGTTATATTATAGATATATACATGTTGTTTTAATATGTGTTTTTGGATTGTGTTATGGTTTGAATTAGGTGGATGCTAGAATTTGGTTTCTATGGAGTATGTTCCCTCATCGATCAGAATTTGGCAGACCACTGGTTAAACCTTTAATGTGAGTTCTGATAAATCTCAAAAGATTTTGGATTAAAAATAAAATGAATAAATGAGAATTAAATGAAAACTCAAATTTCATATACCAGAGAACATAACCCTTACCTGACCTTTTTATTGGGAAGTTGGTGGTATCCCTTGCTTATGTATGATCTACACATTTTCTATACCTTGATCATGGAGTAGGTAGAGTTGGGTTTTCAAATATAGGAAGTATTATTCCTATCCTATTGAAATATATGGGCTTTAAGTAGAGAAATTTTATAATGATCTTCACCTGAGGTGTGTGTTTAGAAATATAGAGGCATTTCAACATGATGACTTTCAGTCATATGCTAGGATGGTGGTTATGACCAAACATTAGAGATGGTAATCCCTGGGATATATGTGGATCCTCTAGTCATTCATGTTGTAGCACTATTAGCGATACCAGATATAGGTGTTGAGGAACAATTATATGATGGGTTCTTGTGCTTTATGTAGACCATTCAGGAATCCCTACGCCTTTACTTGAATATGGGAGACTAGATGCATGAGTTTCATTAGAATCATATGCCCACATTTTTGGGGGATGACAGACCACAAGCTATGAACTCATGGCTAGAGTCAATGTTATCTATATTTGAGCATCTAGAGACACCTCCTTAAAGGAGTTTGAATCTTGCAATGTATATTTTTCAGATTCCATTAAGAGGTGGTGGGATGAATTACTTAAATGTATCATCATCAAGATATGTCCTAGAAGGATTTTAATATGTCCTTGTATGAATACTTTTAACCCTAGACATTGAGGCCTGATAGAGCCCAATAATTCATTAACCTAGGGCAGGTCATGCTATCAGTTATAGATTATACATCTCGTTTTACTGAGCTCCATCACTTAACACCTATCCAGATGGTTGGATAGTAAGGTAAAGGCAAGAAAATTGAGGATGGTCTTGGGTATGACATCAAATGGAAGGTGAATTCCTTTCAGTTGACTATGATATATGGAATAGTGAATTAGGCACTGATCACATAGCATAACCTGAGCAAGGATAGAGGTCATGCCAAGGTGGTTAGGAATCTAGATCTGGTACTTCATCAAACAGCAGTAGGAAGCATCTTCTGTAGCTTCAACGTGGTGACATTAGTAGCTAGAGAACATACCCAAGTTTCCCTATGAGGTTGAACTAATGTGGTAGGTTGGGACATATGAGGCCTCATTTTATGAGTGACCCCATCGAATGACAATCATGCACCATGATTGGTCATCTACAGCACTTCTCTAGAAATTTTCCTCTAATAGCTAGTGGGAAAGGTTCTGCACTAATTCTATAGTCATGAGTGGAGTCAATATCTTCTCATCATGTAGGGAAATGGAGTATGTCCAACTGACTACGTGGAAGTGGTGGTTGTGGTCTTGGTAGTCAGGCCCTAGTTTTATAGAGACATCGTGGTGGATATTCTCAGGGTATCTTAACAATATCACAAGTATGCGGTTCGGGATAGATAATTGTAGTGCAACAGGACCTTGAGGACCAAGATCTCAACCCTTATATTATGAGAGGTAATATTCTAGTAGCCTCTAATTTATCTTTTTCACTTTTTAATACAACAATATCTCGTGTATTTATATTTTTTCCCATTGTGGTGATCCTTAGGATCTTTTTCCATTCCTCTGATGGTTTTATGACCCTTAAAACACTGTTAGGGATTATAATGGATAATTTATGTCAGTGGAGGGAGTTCCACCTTAAGATTATTGTGTTTAACTTCATGTGGGACTTCTTTGTTCTCAAGATGATAGGTTTTGACATCATTGTTTGGATGAACTGGTTGGTTCCTTTTTAATATTTGATCGATTTATATCATCACAGGGTGACCTTCACATAACCATAGGTTGGAGAGTTTATTTTCAAGGGTGAATGGGATTTATATACAAGATAAGATGGACCCAAGCATCGTGGGTAGGGGAGGATGAAAGCCCATAATGTCAGTGTATATTTGGATGATCAAGGAACACATTTTGTGGAAGTATCTTTAATGGGTGATAATTTTAGGCATGTTTTTTGGGACAAATTTTAGGATTACCATCATTGATAGAGGTAGTTTTATCTATCGACCTAGTTCTATGAGCTACACTAGTTTCTCTTCCTCCTTCCAGGATGGATACTACTAAGATAGAATAGCTTAAAAATCATTTATAGGATTTAGATTCAATGGTGTTTATCCGACCCAATACTTCTCCATGGGATTCTTTGGTCCATTTTAAAAAGAATAAGGAAGTAACCCTCAGGATATGTGTAGATTGTTATATATTGAACCAGCTAATGGTTAAGAATCGATATCCTATACTATGGATAAATGATCTCTGAGACCAGATCAAAGAGGATCGATTATTCTAAAAAATGATTTGAGATCAAGTTTTTATCTGGTGTGTGTTATTCTAGCATGAAACCTCGCACAACCATTCATAGTAGGTATGATAAACATGAGTATTTGGTAATGTCATTCGGTCTCATGAATGCTCTAGTTGTATTCATGGAACAGATGAACCGAGTGTTCCATCCTTATCATGATTCATTTTTGGTGGTTTTCATGGATGATATCCAGGAGTATTCTCACAATCGACATGACCATGCCAAAAATCTTGAGTTGAAAATGAATACACTAAGATATTATTAGTTATATGATAATTCTTCAAAGATCCACTTCTGGAAGGATGATATTCAATTCTTGGGTCACATTATCTTAGAGACAAGAGTATCAGTTATCCCATATAAGGTGAGATATATTGTTTTTAGGGAGAAAACCATGAACATTTTTGATGTATATAGTTTCTTAGGGATAGATTTTTACTATATGAATTTCATACAAGACTTATCACACTTTGAATCTCTTTTGATGGGTTTTAATAAGATGGGGGTGATGTTTGTATGGTTATATTCCTATGGGATGACCTTTCATAAGCTTAAAGGGAGATAAAATTTAGTGTTGATATTGGTTGTTCTAGTGTCAGGAAAAAGTTACACTATTGACAATGATGCATCTGGTATTAGTCTAGGAGAAGTTCTTACGTAGGGGGTAGAGTTTTGGTGTACGGGTCTCATCTGTTGAGGCCACACAAGAGGAATTACCAAACACATGATCTCAAGTTAGATAAAGTTGTTCACACATTGGGCTATTGGATACATTACTTATTGGAAGAGCATTTTTAGGGTAAACATACCAAAAAATGCTCAAGTATATATATACAATGTGTGATATCGATCTGAGACAACGAATGTGGGTCAAATACCTATATAATTGTGATTTCAATCATTCTTACATGACATGTATGGAAAATTATGCGGCTAATGCATTGATCAAGAGGACTCAGAGACATACTTTTCTGTAGGCTAGTAGTGAGTGGTAATTTAATCTTTGTCCAATGAGATGAACTTGGAGGTGTAAAACTGTCAGAGGTAGACTTTTCTATAATATTTTGTTATTACCTCTACCCTAATGAATATATTTAGGATGAGTCAACTATCAGCCTTAGAAGTCCTTGTACTACAGGAGTGTGTGGCTGGAGAGGACCCTCCTCTTAGTTGGACAATGGGTGAGGATAAAATTCTGCGAGTACCTGATCATGTATGGGTTTTGGAAGACATGTGCGAGGATATGATGTGTCAAGATTCATCTTGGGTAGTGAACCCCGGCATCACCGAGATGTATTAGGATTGATAACCCCAATATGGGTGGAGTATTAAAAGTGATGTAGCTAGTTTTTTCCGGAGATGTTCCACCTATAAATAGGTGATAGTAGAATACCAGCAACCAACCAGACTTTTACAACAGCTACTCATTACTGAGTGGAAATGGAATGATGTCATTATGGATTTAATGATAGTGTTTTCAAGGCCACCTTGAGGTAATGATTTCATTTGGGTTCTTGTTGACAGTCCCACGAATGTTGTACACTTCCTTTCAATCAGGTAAACCTTCATTGTGGATGATCTAGGATGGTTTTATATCCATAAGATAGTATGACTTCATGAGGTCCTTCATACTATTATTTCATATAGGGATGCTTGATTTACATCACAGTTTGGTAAAGGGAAACAGAGGGTATTAGGTACCCAGATACTTCTGATCATATCATACCACAACAAGAAAAATGGCCTATTAGAGAGCAAGATTCATGTTCTGGAGGACATTTTATGAGCTTGAGTCCAAGATTTTAGGGTCTCTTCAGAGATGCACATACCATTGGATGAATTATCTTACAATAATATCTTTAAGGACGCTATTTCTATGGTTCCTTATGTGGAATTGTATGGTAGGACATGCTGATCACCCTTGTGTTTATTAAAGGTAGAATCGGCATCTAATTCTTAGACCTCATCTTGTTTTGGATAACATAGTGAATGTGAAGTTCATTTGGATGTAGATGGATACTACACAGTCTCATTATAAATGTTACATTTATCACCTAACATAACTTCTAGAGTTTGACATCGGGGATCAGGTCGTTCTATGCGTTTCATTGAGGTTGAGACATAGAAGGATTAAGATATAGGGTAATATTTCAGCATGGTATGTTCATCCATTTGAGATTATGGATAGAGTCAGGCTGATAGCCTATCCGTTTCAGTTACCTCATAGGTACTAATCTATTCATGACGTCTTCCATGTTTCTTATATGCAATGTTACTATTTAGACACGTCTCATGCCTTTCATCCTAAGGAGGTTGAGTTATAGGTAGATTCTTACTTTGAGGATTATTTTATATGTATTGTGGATCATAGAATTAAAGTCATATAAGGCTAGTCAGCTACTTTAGTATGAGTGATATGGAAGCATGACTGAGTATAAAATGATACTAGGGAGAGGGAGGTCGATGTACAATTATTGTTTCTATAGTTATTCTCACATCATGCTTCACCACCTGTGGAATGTAAATTTTGGGTTGAATTACTTTAAGTGGGCATGTTTGTAGGAACATAGTTATTCATTGAGATATATATAATTTAATTTCCATCAATTCTTAGTTTAAATGTTTTAATATATCCAAATATGATTCCCCTTGGAGGTTTTGGAGGTATTGAGGGTGTCCAGGGTTGGTTCGGAACCCATAACCCAAATTTTAATGGTGGAAAATGTCTGGCGCCTGATTTGTGTAAACCATGATGAGTAGACATCATGGTTTAACAAACCATATGATATGTGGGAATATATTAGGGGTAGGTCACATAGTTAGAGAAAACCATGTGATTTGGGGTGCACATCCATGTTCCCATGTCTGCAATTTTAATAGTGGATTTTTCTATGGCTTGGGCTTGGTTAGTCAACCCGTGCATAAAAAAATGAGGGTGCCCCTACCCTAAAACAAATCATGCAAGGTTTGAACATGATTTTTCAAACCATGCACCAAAACCATAAATCACTATAATTTTGGATCAAATTTCTATTTTTACCCCAATTAATAATCTATTTTAACACTAAATCTTATTTATTCTTCCGTATAGCGAGAACTGCCATTTGAATCCATCCTTGGTGACTAAGACAGGAATTGAAGGATGTATTTTTTATGATCATTGATTCAAGTATCTCTCATCTCATTGGCTCTATATCAGTGATTACTCAGTTCCTTTTTAGACATTCTTCTTTCTTCTGGATATCCCCATGCTATTTAGGTGTTGGCTAATATTTTCTATTATTAAGGTATTCATCTATTCTTAAATTTTCTCTTGATATGAGTAAAATCAAGAGTTGAAACTAGACGATCTATCAAATATAGACCAAAGGTAGGTGGTCTCATGCCTTTTGTTAAAATTCGAAGTTCTTATAAAAAATTTTGTTTTGCATGCCCAGTTTTTGGGCATCACCTTGAAATGATATTAAATTCATGAATTTATAGGCGAGGCTTATATAATTTAAGAGGCATAATAATGATTAATCATAGGCTTAGGAACTTGAAACATGAAATACCCCTATGTTGTCTTGTTTAATTAAATAAATTGTTATGATGTTTTGTGAATTTGGATTCCTTTGACATGTGCTTATTTTTTACTTTCCTTGTGATGTGAATTGTGAATCCAGTTTTAAATATAATTTTAATATAGATTTTAAGTTGTTATTGAATTATAATAAAGAAAGTGAATGGATGACATGTAACTAGGTTATTCCATGCATATGATTTTTAAGATTCAAATACTTTTATAATTATTTTACCATGTCAGTAGTTGAATGGAAAGTGTTCTAATCTTGGCCAATGCATTTAGTCAACTTTGAGGTGAGATTGAATTTAAATTTCATGGTAATGACCTTGACATGATTAAGAGTATTTTCTAGATTAAACAGTATTGAATTGATTCAAGGTTATTAATATACCTTGGGTGACACAATAATTAAATAGAAAATTCCATGGACAGAGTCCATAGGATTTTACCTTTCCTATACCCGAGAGGCACTTGGACTCCTTATATGGACTTCCAAGGATGGATTCATAGGGGATCACTATTATATATCAGGTGATACTAGGAATTACATGTGGATTTCCAAGGATGGAATTAAATGAAAGTTGATCATTATACCATGGGTGATACTTAAGCTCCCTTAGTGTCTTACCAAGGATGAACTAAAATGGATGTGATGTTATACCACACCTAGTGTGATATTTGGGTTTTTGAGAGGTTCACCAAGGATATAATCATATGGTGTTGGTTTATATTATACCTTGACTAAGACTTGGATTCCAAATTAAGAATTCCAAACATAGGATCAGGTTCATAAATGAATAATGTATAAAATTACTTATATAAATCATCATCCAAGACAAAGCACAATCTTGGATTTTGTCTTTACATACACTTTTTACGGCATGTTAGGAATACTTGGATTCATGTGATGAAGGGATTTCGGACTATGTGATTGGTCGAGATACATATTGATGAGATAAAATTGAATCATTAATTTATTTTTTATAAATGACACATTTTTTAAAGTTAAATCAGAGACTTATTTCTTAAATGAATTAACTATAAATGTGAAACTACACTAATATGATGTTTAATTTTGAATAATTCCTTGAATTATTATTATTTATGCATGTACACAATTGTTTTATACTCACTGACTAATTAGAATATATGTTAGGTGGTTTCCTACTGAGATTATATCAGACATTGTATTTGGGACACGTTTGGTTACCCAAACAGGCTATATGATTAAAGGAATGGATAAGGGAAATATCCCTACTACATGTTCTTTATTTCTTCTTAGGATTAGGGGAGCACCGGACCGAGCTGGGGCTCATGATTCTAGATGGGTAATTTTGGAATTTTTTTGATTTTGTGACATGTATTGTATATCATCCATGTATACATGGTTTAGCTATTTTATTAGAGAAATATGTCAGGTAGCATCATTTTGTATATGAGGTGACTTATAACATTTTTTATATATTATTCTTCCATTGTTTACTTGTCTAATTATAATGTTGTTCCCATTAATTGTATAAAGTTGTTATCTCACTATGATACACTCTCACAGTGAGGTAAATGTCTCCCAACAGACACATATAGGCCCTCAATTCTAGTTGGATGGCTATCAGATTTAGGGATATGTGCTTGAGGCCATGTGGCCAACCGATCTCAGGGCACTATTGAGTGACATCTTGGTCTGGCACGTTACATCATCCAAGGAAAAACTTTGAACATATTTTTTTAAGGAGACAATGGTACTAAGTCGAACATCCTCACAAGTAGAGAATTAAATGAGTCCAAAGTGGGAAACTTCTTGGAAATATAGTCAACAACAAAACAAATGGTATCTATGAGTCCTTCCAGGGTGTTCCTACTTGGTAATCTAGGTATAAGTTGGGACGAACCACGCATTTAAGAAAAAACACACTTCTAAGGTGAAATTCTGATCGAAAACACCAAAACAATACCAATGGATTTTTAAACATTCGTGTGGTGTAAGAACAATTCTCTCTTAGTGTACCCAGGCAATACCAAGATACGGGACATGGTTTTATTTATGCTGAGAGTACAGTGGTAGGATTTGAACAATCACTAAAAAGCATCTGATACACTTTCACCACATTAAATACAAAATGGTTGGTAAGGTTCTAAACCTTCAATAACCATTAACTCAAAGAGAAGGACTTTCAGACCACCTCTGTTTTACTTCTTCAAAAGAGCTTGTTAACTCCCACTAATGCACTTCCATCAACAGATCACTATGCCCATACCACCTAATGTATCCCGTAATTACTCCCACCAAACCAATGAAGTCAATCCATGACCAATGGCGTCTTCACATGTTGTGTGTACTACCAAGAATATTATCATCGTACTATCTAGAATGTACTAAATTAAACTAAGGATTGCTAAACATAGGGAAGTTGGAGTGATATTGACCATATTTAATTAGTTCTCAAGTTTGTGTTCCTTATACTTTTAAGGACACGTTTATAGATAGTTGATGTGATTATCTACACCTTATGAGTGTACTTAAACTCTTATTTGAATTAGGAAGAGATCTCATACCACGACACACTCCATCGACCATTGAATATGGGTCCTAGATGTGGACTTCCAACTTTGATAAGTTTTTAACTACGAAGACAGAGATAACCAGCTACTCAAGAGTGATCGATTATATTCACACCCATATGGATTTGTGATAATTCCTAAAGTCACATCCCCACACATAAAGGAATTAGGCATAAAATCCAAAACAATTGGCATGTATGTCAAACACCTGATTATCCTTAAAAAAATACCCTGATCATTTGGGTGAGTTTTATTTTTTCATACACTTGGATCACTCTACTCCAGAGCTGACCATCATTCAAAGCATTAAAACTCAAGATTAAATGATTAACACAAAAATCAATGGGTTTGATGTGCCACTTAACAAGATGATGGGTACCACATATATTGATGGATATTACCCTAAGATTTCAGAAGAAAAAATACACATTGGTGACATTATCCATAAGAAAAAAGGGACATATGCATTCAATTATCTGATGGAATGAAAAAGATCGAACCTGAATTCATACTACTTCACATGATTATTAACTTGATTAACGATGTATTCGGTCAACCATCGCTGGATAGGAGGAATAAGTGTCACACAACCATGTCCTCGGTATTTCCATCCTGCTAGAATTGATCATTTTGAAATTATCATAAATGTAGAAAGGATTAAACAACACACAACTAGCAGTCAAAAAAAGGTTGTCATTTTATAAACTAAGATTCCTACATGGGACTATGGAATCCGAACAGTACCACACAAAAGGAAAAGTTCCCCAGCAACCAATAAGAGCTTTAATGAGACTGGGGGCGCTACCTAGATAGCTTACACCTAATAAAAAGAGAAAGTGTTGACCCAACCAAGTGGTCACTCCGGATAATTTCACTAAGCATAAAATACAACAACACTTAATCCTAAGATGTAGGAATAAATTACCACAATTAACACCCATGCACCCATTTTATGGTCGAAGGAAGGAAAGATTTAATCTTCCCTTACACAAGGTTTAGGATAAAACACTACTTACGGTTACATGTTAAATCATTAAACCAAAACTAAAATAATTATTTAAATATTTAAAGGTGTATTTTTAATGAAATAATGACCCTAATAATATGGTGAAATAGGAAAGTCATTTTAAACTACACTTTTTAAGAATTTTCTTTCTGTGAAATCCTATTATAATTAGAAAATTTTATCACATAACCTATTTTAAACACCATTAATTTATTTATAAGGCCTCACAGAAAAAATCTCAACCAAATTTGAATATATTATATTTATTAAAGAGTTACTATTCAAAAATAAACCACCCTAAATTTGAATATGGATCTATATAAGAGTATATGGGTAATTTTAAAAGTCCCTTCACACAAAGCATAAGAAAACCCCATGTGGTTAAGAAATAAGGAATAAAAAAAGACAAATGTGACATTAGAGGTCTCATTTAGCCATTTTGGGTTCAAATAAAATCAACCATAACAATTAAGACATTTAGATTTTGAAAACACCCTTAACTGCACCATTTTATTAACAACTTTCCCCCACTATTCAAATTGGGTTTAGTTTTGCATTTGGAATTTTATCCACATGGGTCATTAAGCCCAATAAATAGAGGTAAAAGCCTCAATGGGGTAATTTATACATTAATTATCAAAATATTTTATATTACTCATCATCCTCTAAGGAAATTTCATAATAGCTAGTTGGGTTTTGTGGGTAACCACCCCTCAAATTCTAAAGCACTCATACACATTATAAATTGTGGGAGGCTCCTTTATAACTGAAACTAGTTCATCTTGGATTTAAAAGAATATTAAATATCCTTACCACTTATGAAATAGGATTTCAATATATAAAGTACATCTAAATCGGTATAATTATATGGGTCACCCTATTCCAATTCATAACGTTCGCATACACTCTTCCAATATGAATTTGTTTCCTATTTAAAAGCATCAAAATATTAAGGATAATAGGTAATTTTTTTAGTTTGAACATTT
This sequence comes from Viscum album, assembly GCA_963277665.1. NCBI lineage: Eukaryota > Viridiplantae > Streptophyta > Magnoliopsida > Santalales > Viscaceae > Viscum > Viscum album. The sequence goes on along the minus strand of OY728140.1, from coordinate 1,428,694,802 downwards.
ATACAATATTTTTTACGTATATTAATCGAAATAACAATGGTTTGGTTATATGGTTTGTCACTTTCCAATTAATAATGAACGCATACACCGAACAAATTACTAGTTGGGTCCTATTTAATCATAACCATTATGTTCATCCCTTTATAAAAAAGAATAGAAGAATGAAATTCCAAAAAAATCATACTAATAAGTTACCTAAACATTGTAAAAAATTAGACATACTAAAGAATCATAGGTCATAACAACTAAGAATAAATAGCATTCACATAAGAAAGAAAACACAACAATATGCTAATAAAACAATCAATGCACATTAATATATTTCAAACAACCTAGCAGTGAAATCTATATGGCATGGTATATACAAGGCATGTGAATTCCTATATTCCTATAATGATGTGTGTAATTCTACTTCCTTTACATACAGGTCTAAGGGAAGTTATTATAAATCACATAAATTAGTAATCAATGGAAAGTACTCCAATAACTCAATGCGAAATCAATTCGAAGGGAATAACGAATATCATGAACAATAGTCCCATACCTAAACACTTGGACTTTTCTCCATACGTTGGGTGATCACTCCCAGGAATGACTATTTTACAAGGGACAACATGTTTATAGTCTCCTGGATACCATCCCAAAATATTAAGAAAAATGATAAAAGAATTATATCCACATTGCAACATCCTAGACTGACTGAACACTAGAACATTAGTCAGACTTGTGGGTCACATGACCTCAAGCACGCCTCCCCAAATGCGAGAGGATTTCAACTAGTAGTGAGGTACTGGGGTGTCAACATGGGAAGACTGTTACCTCATAGATCAAAGTAGAAATAGTGGAAGATATAGATAAAAAATATAGTAAGTACAAGTAATAATAGAAAATAGCTAAAAATGGAAATAAATCAAAAAAGAGAAATAAAAAACTTGCCAAAACATAAAAAAATAAATAATAGATACAAATAAAGATGCCTGTTATGCTATAAAAATGAGAGTATGGGGAAATAGGGAATACAAATCACATAATACATGGTATCAAGATATACAAAAAAAAACAAAACATTCACAATATCATTTTGAGTATATGATCGGACTTTTGTCCCCCCCCCCCACCCCATTCCATCCTAAAGTTGCAGAATCAATAAAACATCAAAAGTAGTATGCTTCCCTTTATCCATACCTCCGATCATAAAATCTACTCAAGTTCCAAATGGAATCCAAGAAGGTTGTGATATATAAATCTCAGTAGGCTAGCACACACAGTGTCAAGTCCAATCCATTTCTTACCATAAATATATTACATATTTCCATTATAAATAAAAGTAGAGAAAAATAAAAATAATAAATAAAAATCTCTTCCTGGGTTCCTAATCGAGACGATAGATACCATCTCCTTCATTCTAAGATGGATGTGTATAAAGTGGTATTTATGCAAGTCATATTACATAAAAATAGGCTATACATATGAATCAACCTATGTTGAAGAAGACCCATTGATTTTTCTTTAACATGGAGGTAAAATTTCCATGTCAACATATAAGTGAGCTCAAAGTAATAATTGAAATAGAATCACATGAAATGAAAAATCAATCAATCAATTACAAGGTGGAGTCCAGATTTCATCCAAGGTGAACTATAAAGCATCCCAAGGTTCACTACAGAAACATCTGATATGACCAATGTGGGCGAGTTAGTCCAAGTAAAACGATTAAGTGTCCCTTGTATCACTCATGACATGGTGACTCCAAGTCTGTACCATGTACCTCATATAGTAGACATGGTATCACCCAGGGCATGTCATATCCATCTTTCCATGGAGTCCACCCTCAGTTTCTCCCCTAGGGAACCATCGTCACTCACGAGTATAAGTAAACCACTCAGAGATCCTGTACTCAAAAATCGAAGTTATCCATCCTAGCGTGTCCAGTGGAATCCAACCGAACACAGTGAGCCCATCCATAGCATCCTTAAACCAGGACCCAAGTTATCTCCTAGCTCATAGAAAAGAACCATATCAACCAAGGAACATCGAAAGGTGATGCATCTATAAATAATTATTGGCCTTAAAATAAAAACATAAATTCCAAAAACTAAACAAGCTATACAAATATCACAATTTGAACCATCAATTGGGCATAAGGCATTAAGGACATGCATAATCTATAGTGTACAAGATATTATCACTAGGAAACATGAAATAAGCCTATGTAATGGAACACAAGTATAGGCACATGAAATTAACATGAATCTAATAAAATGTCTCCAATGAAATTTAAGTATCCCAAGATATCAATCCTAGGTTAGTATAGCATTCAGTGAAGCCAGTTAATTTTGGCACAAAAAACATGGATAACCAATGAATAGAAATATGACATAACAAAAAACATAAATAATAACATATGGAATGAAGCGTGGTTATTCTAACACATTCATAATCATTTTAACATAATGTATATGGATTTCAATATAAAGAATCCAATATGGGAATTTTAATATAAGGTGTGAGTTATGAAGCTCGAGGGAAAAACCCATGGCCATCCATTTATCCTAATTTATATTAAAATATTGTTTCATTTTAAAAAGAAGAAGAAACTCCCCCAAGGTGATTTAACCATTTAAAGAATTGCAAAACAATCATTAAGGGTGGGAACACCTAATGTAGTGGCTAATGGACAATAGAATGACCCACTTATTGGTTTCACCTTAAAGAGAGGTCATACAATACCTGGAATACAATTTTAATTAAATTATTAAACATGAAAAATTCCTTACTAGATGGTTCAGAAAATAAGTGAAATGAAATTCCATTTAAAATTTGTTGAAATGAAAGAAAGTAGATTAGACCACTTATCTTGGTGTATTAGTTCTCCACTCATCATTTATTGAGGCTCGATTCGACCAAGAATGTAAGAAATCTAAGGATTTTTCAAATTCTATGAAATGGAGAAAAATTCAATGCACAAAAATAGCACATTGGATAGAAGAGGAACCTTCAAATAGATTATATAGGATAAGGGAACTTACAGATACAAATCCCACACTTCTAACGGTCATCAATTCAGAGGATAAATGAGAGAGATATCTTGATCACTAGGTCAAAATGGAGGAGGGCTCTACGCGTAGAAGATTGAGGTGCCCACTAGAAAAGAAGATGAGGTAAAATGAGGGTTTTAAATTTAATATCATTAAGGGTAATTCTTTAATTTCACCCTAAAAACTAGGACACACAGTTATCCCGCATGGTTTGGCCAAACTATGTGCCAACCATGTTGCTCATGGTGCTTAGGAACCCACCCCGAATAGTTTTTTCTTCATGGTTACCCTAAATATGTGTCAAACGTACGATGAATAGTGATAGAGTACTGTTAATGTGGCACTAGCCATGTAGGATAGTAAAATGGTTTAGGTAAACCATGCACATCCCTTCTAACCCATGTTGCACCTCTGTATTAGGCCACATGTTTTTCTTCTAGGGGATGTATGGTTTCAGACAAAACATGCACCTTGTTCATAACACCCAAACTTGTGTTTATAGGGTCCAGCACTCTTTAAACATGAAGAGACTCCTGAGGGACCCCTCTAGATTTTACCTAAGTCTAAAAAACACTTTTTAGTGTTCCAACTCACAGAAATGAAAATCTCAAACATGGATTACAAAATAGACCATCCACCAAATAAATAATTTCAAAATCCTTGGAATTTCATCCAGTCCAAAACACTTGATGCTACATCATACTTTATTAGACTAACTGAATGACTGAATTGAAGAATACAATACTTGTTACAAAATCAAAGGAACTTTCTTCCGAGATCCAACAAGTATTTAAAAACAATAGTATTAAAGTATATTTTTTCAATAATTTTTAAAATGAAATATATAATAAATAGAATTTTTACAATATGTTCTCATAGTTGTAAAATATAACTAACATAAGAGAGGAAATATCTAAAAGAGATGAAAATAATAAAACACATCTCAAAGAGTTTTTTTTTGATAAATAAAAAAGATGATCGATATAGAAAAACTATAGATCGCAAAGAATCTTCTTATTATTGAGTAACACATAGTATCAAAATAATGCTTCAAGAGTGAATACTTGGATAATAGAGAATTCACTTATATTATTCTCAAAATTATCTTTTTCTTACCTGAGATAAATTGTGAAATTCATGGGAAACATATCACTTAAACACATAGAAAAAAATCATTAAAATCTGGTATTGGAAATCCATGTATCCTTTTCTTATAAATACCCCAACAAAAGTATTTTACATTAAATTATTCTCGTAATTGTTTTATTTCATGTTACTTCTTATTAAAATTGTCTCTAACATAAAAAGGTAATCCTTCAATTAAAGATTTAATGAAGGTAGTAAATCTATCTAAATGTACTATAATGGTAATAAATACCATGTTATTGAATGACACCATGGGTTGTAGATCACCGTGTATCCTAATTCTACATCTTTGAATTCACATAGATGAATTGATCCATGTAGCTATTTTCACATAAAAGAATTGATTCACATTGTCATTCTTCTCCACATAGACTAATTTTCATTGGCCTTCCCCACATAGTTTATTTCTTTCATGTATCCAATTTAAATCATGTAGCCATTTGGAACCATGTAGTTTATTTCACCATATATCCAAATTAATTATATGATTTATCCACATAATCGATTTTATGTAGCTCATTGATCTACATAGTTGATTTATTATGCAAATGATTCATTGACGTAGGTGATTTATAAGTATCCAATTACCTGATGTAACAATTTTAGATAGGAAAATACGTCATATGTGAAACTGACATAGTCAAATGCTCAAGGTAGTTGTTTATCTTCATATTCAAATGACACACATGGATAATTTTTCTAGACTTAGGAAAATTTTATCAAACATTTAGGAATTTATGATTTAACAACTAAACGAATTATCTACTCTTGAAACCAAATAAACACACTTAAAAAAATTGTTAGTAATTTATGAAATCTATTTGAGATCATAAAAATCTAACGTGACTTGGATATGTTGGAAAAATATTAGTTGTCATGACCCATACCCTGGGGCACATGTTGTGACTACCCCAAGCCTGCCTCCCGATGGCCAGGGGCTGGTGACTAGAACCCAAGGAATTATCTCATAAGTGGGAGGAATTTGCCTCAGCAACTGTATGCATACACACATGCACATCCAACCCCATAATGATGAAAAGTAAACAAGCATTACACTAAGACAACCGCTGAGAGTAAAAGTAAAAAACTAGAAGTAAAGGGGGATATAATACGAACTCAACAAAAGAAAAGTACAAGATCCTAAAGTTTGTATGTAGTAAACCATACCAGAAGGGTAGATGAAAAGGGTTCATCTTAAATTCATATAAGTATGCCTTGTTTGTCGGATCTCATTGGGAACCTCTCGGTGCAGGACCACCAAGGTCTCTATCGAAGCATCTGTCTTCTGCAGAAGACACAACACGTGCGGGCGGAGCCCGTGAAGGTGTGAGTAACACAATACTTAGTAAATAACTCAATACACAAAGGTAATACAATAAAATAATGTGTGAACAAAGTAGAATACCAAATAGGTACACTTAGTGTAGCCTCTAAGAAATTCAGTAGAGAGAGTGTGTCACTAGAGTCAACTCGCATTGTTTTAACCAAAAGTATACAAAGAAAAACTATCAGTCTTAATGACGAGTGTTTTGTACTATCGAGGGACTCATCCTCGATGAATCACCATGGTCTATTGGGCCACTGAGTTCTGCTCATCCATTATGCCACTAAGGTCCACTCATATTTTGGGACACTAAGGTCTGCTCATCTTCTGGGCAATTGAGGTCCACTCCTCTACTGGGCCACTGAGGTCTGATCGTCACTAAAGTATGTGGGATTTCTACTCATAGAACTCTTGATTCAGGGAGAATATACTCCTCAAGCCATTGGTCATATATCAATATCCAAAAAAAATCATATGAAGTAAGTCAAAAGGACCTTATTGTCACGAGGGTCCCAACGACGCAAATAGCTTGTCAATTGGATGCATGGTTTGGAAGTTATGCATGTTTTACTAAAAAGGGGTCGGTTGGGTCTGGGTCCGGTCTGACCTAGTCGAACAGACCCTAACCAGACCTGACCCAGATCCCACCTGATCCAGCTTCGACCCAGTCTGCTAGGCCTAAACCAGACCTAATGGGTCTGGATCTTCCCGCTGGTCCGCTCAGGCCAGCTGGACCTCTTGGGCTCACTCGCCATCTCCATCCCAACCCATTGTGAGCGGGCCAGCTTTCCATGCCTGAATGTGGAAGTGGTTGCTGCATCCTCTCTATATAAATGTGAGGGTTTCTCCACGTGACCACCCTGTGGGTCACTATAGGGCCCATCTACTATGGTCCCGCTGGACCGTGGCCCTTCGTCCGCGTGAGGCGGCTCGTTGCTAAATCCACTTAGGACCAACCACTGGTAGTTTTCAGTGTCCCCTATCTCCTCCCTACGATTGATGTTGTAGGGACATCCACTATTTCAGTGCACTACCGATACGCACCAACAGGTTCTTCCACGGGCCACCGAACTTAATCTGGTGGTCCATTCTATGATCCTCAAGTGCCTTCGGGATCCTCGGGTTGTCTCTTTCACTACTACATTTTCCAAGATTGTCTCACCATAAATCCGGGGGTCTGTTCATAAAGAACACAAGACCTCCCCCAATAGAGGGATCCAATAACTGTTTGTGTTGGCCCAATCCCTCCATGTTAGAATTTAAAAACAATTTGGGAGGGGATTTATGAATCTAAGATGGATAATTCTTATTCATAACCCTGAGTTCAAAAACCCTCCAGCATAAGTGAACAATATGTGGGTCACTTGTTTGTGGGTTAACCCACATTTGTCGCTCAAATCCAATAAATGGAAAAAAATAATTTACTTAGAATGAAACCCCTACATCAAATTTTGATCTTTCATTGGTGAATATTGCACCACTTTCGCTCATCGCTCCTTAATCCATCATTGGTGGTGGTTCATCGATCATCACTCGCGAATGCCAAATCTCTAAGGGTTGAGATAAATACAACATTTTTCCAACAATTCTGTATTTGGTTAACCTATTAAATAGAGAAAACATGTTTCAACATTTCTGTTAGGATGAGTCTCAGTGTTGTTACGCTGTTTAATTTATGAAACAACATTTCTATTACGCTCGGGTTGCAACATCGATACATTTTAATGAAATTCAAAATTCAAATAAAATAAACCAAAAGTTAATTTTATTTTTCCTTAAGCAAATTTTAATATTTTTTTTAAAAAAATTCCATAAATAGATTTCTCTCTAGATCAATTCCATTCGAGTTTAAGACTTTCCTTAGGTAAATTTTTCATTCTGAACACAATGGTGCCCTTGTATTTTTAATCCAGGAACCCATTTAAAAAAATTACAAACCCACGTACATGTGTTATTTTAAATAAAATTACAAAAAATTCAAACACTTATTTTAGGCTCACCAAGCCTCAGGATCAAGTGTCATCTAAGCACCTGGTCTCAAAATAATGCCATATAATTTTAAAAAAAATCATGTAATTTCTTGGACATTACATTCTTCTCACCTTAAGTCTTTGTGTCCTTGTAATCCAAAACAAAGGCTAAAGAAACAAATGGGGGTACTGAGCACAGATATGAGCCTCCCACTCCCAAGTGCTCTCTTAGGGATTCCCATGCCCCCACAAAATGTGAACTAGAGGAATCGACTATCCATGAAGGACCTGGTCCTATCCATCATTAATCTCCACTAGGAACTCTAAAAAAATTTCTCCATCGGCAATGTCCAACTTGCCCCAGTCAATGACGTGCAATGTATCTTGTACGTACCACCTCAGCTGCAATACGTGAAAGACATTATGAACCGGGTGCATCTATGGGGGAAGAGTTATGTGGTATTCCACCTCACCAACTCTTCTCAGAACCTGAAAAAGGCCGATGAATCTCAGATACAACTTGTCTCCCCTGCCAAATCTTCGTAATCCTCATCGAGGTGTGACCAGAAAAAACACATTGTCTCATTTCTCAAACTCCAAGGGCCTATGTCTCTTGTCTTCCTAATACTTTTTCCTGCTCTATATAGTATTCATGTTATCATGGATGATCTGAACCATCTTGTTGGTAGCTCATACTAACTCGGAACCCATGAATGCTGACTCCCCTAGGTCTGTCTAGTATAACAGTGATATGAAAGGTTACCCATATAGTTCCTAAGAAAGGTACATACCAATGGTGGAGTGGTAGTTTTTGTTGTATGAAAACTCCACCAGTAGTAGGTGATCCTTCCAACTACAACCGAATTCGACGATAGAAGCATGAAGCATGTCCTCTAAAACCTGAATAGGTTTCTCCATCTAAACATCCATCTAGAGATAAAATGTCATTATCAAATGCATATATGTCTCGAACGCCTCCTGAAATCCCTTATACTGCTGGGATGTGAAGCAAGCATCACGGTCTATCATGATCATCGAAGGCACTCCATGAATTCACACTACCTTCTGAACATAGAGGTATCCCATGATCTCTACTAAACCCTACTTCCGAATGGGTAGGAAGTGGGATGACTTGGTGAGTCGGTCAATAATTACCCAAATGGTATCATTCCATTTGGATGTGTTGGGTAAACCCATCATGAACTCCATAAAGATACCATCCCACTTCCACTCTGGTACCTCTAGGGGATGATTCAAGCCTTCTATAACCTAATGCTCTACCTTCACTTATTGATAAGTGCGACACCATGAAATGAAATCTACCATTGCCTTCTTCATCCGAGGCCACCAATACTAGAATCAGAGATCCTAGTACATATTTTTCACTCCAAGATGTTCCGCCAAAGGGTATGTTTGGAACTACCTTAGAATCTCCTCTCGCAACACCACTAGTACAAAAGTGTTCCCTCTAAAAGGGATGATGTGCACCCCATATCAAATATCCATCAGAAGCTTGTCCTGAGGATAAGTGAGAATGTTGGGTCCCGCAGTCAACATACACAGGTTTTCTTCCCTAACTCACTGTAAGTGTTAGAGAGTGATATCCATCGACTAAAGATAGTCTTATCTATCTCTATCCATGAAGGATATATGCATTATAGCTAACTGATCTAATGCTTCACTTAGAAACTGTAAACCAGATCTCATGTTGAGTGTGTCCACCCCCAAGTTTCCCTTACAAATAGTATAGACTATCTCAAAGTCATGGTCCTAGAGGAACTATATCCACTGATGTTTCCTCAAGTTCAGGTCCTTCTGGGAGAAGATATACCTGAGACTTATGTGGTCGGAGTATATGGTAAACTGCTCTCCCATCCAGTAGTGTCGCCACATCTTGAACTAAAAGACCATTGTTGTTAGCTCTAGTTCATGGTTCACGTAATTCTTATCATGTTGCCTCAACTACCACGAACCGTAGGAGATCACTATCTTCTCCCACATCAGTACACAACCTATTACTATCCTTGATGCATCCCTGAAGACTACATACCCAATTCCCTCCTTAGGTAGTCTCAAGATAGGGGCACTCGTTAGTCTCTACCTCAGCTCCTAAAAACACTTCTGGCACTTCTCCTCCCACATGAAGGGTTTTCCCTTCAATTTCAAAGATTATAAGGATGTTTCTACCCAATAAAATTCATGAATGAACCTCATAAATTATCTAGACAAACCCAAGAAACTCCACAACTCATTCATGATCTTGGATGGCTCCCAAGAAATCATGACCTCTATCTTTTCCGGATACACTGCAACTCCAGCCTCTGAAATGATGTGTCCCAGAAAGTGGACCTCTCGAATACAGAACTAAAACTTCAAGAGCTTCCCATAAAGATGGTGCTCTCAGAGTGTATATAGGACTATCTGAAGGTGTGTCACGTGCTCCTCCTCTGATGCCAAGTACACCAGGATGTCATTAATGATGACCATGACGATCGGTCATGGTAAGGATAAAAGATCCTATTCATGAGTCTCTCAATCACTTCTAGGGCATTGGTCATTTCTAAATGTATCACCGAGAACTCAAAGTGGCCTTATTGACACTTGAAGGTTGTCTTTGATACATCCTCATCCCGTACATAAATCTTATGATAGCATGATCTGAGGTCTATCTTTGAGAACCTTCTCGCTCCCTTTATCTAATAAAAGAGGTCATCATTCCATGGGAGTGGATACATATTATTCACGATCACTTGATTTAGGTGCCAAAAGTCTATGCACAACCTCAAACTCCTATCTTTCTTCTTGGGAAACAATACTAGGGATTTCCACAGTGAAACATTAGGCCTCACGAAGCACTTCCTCTACAGATCCTCCAACTATACCCTCAACTCCTGAAGCTCCATGGGATCTATACGATATGCTAGTCTGGATATCAGTGTTGTCTCAGGGTACATGTCAATATAGAAATTGACCTCCCTAAAAGGGGATATTCCCAGAACATCCTTAGGAAAGAAGTATTCATACTCATCCTCTAATATAGTAAAGTGAAAACTCTTCTCATCCACTGCATCGAGGGTGAGGCTATACAACTGGTGAGTGATTGGATTCACCCTTCTCTGATAAATTCCATCATATGCTGAAAACATTCTTTTTTTCAGTAAAGGAAAACATGGTCCCATCTCTATGGACACACCACACTCTACACCTAAAACTCTCAATTTGATCATGGACTGTAGATAACACATCCCAATTCAGAATGAACTCAAAAGGCATCAATCCCACTACTATAATATCCCAACTAAAGCTCTATCCTCCAAGAGTAAGCTCACACTATCTTCATTAGTGTTTGATCACTGATTCCCCTCCCGTAGGAGTCTCTAATCATAAGGATCTAGCCAATGACTCCACTAAAATATCTGAGATCTTAACATGGTTTGTGGCAAGGAAAGAGTGAATGGAACCTATGTCTATAATAACTTTAACTAAGGTAGAGTATACATATATCATACCTTTAACCATCTCTCAAGAACCAAGGTTGTAAGCCTCCATCTTCTGAATTTGGCCTCGCCCCTATCCACCGGCTTGAGGAGCCCATGGTGGACCACCTTGGGGTGGCGGCGGTAGCAACTTGAACCTCCACCCACCACCTGCTACTCTTCCTACTCCCTACCACGTCTGCCGCCCAGCAGACCACCCTTTTCTCGACCCTCTTCCTCGGCCTCCGAGTTCCCTTGATCGTCTGTTAATCATCTAAACGGTGATTCAGGTAGTCACATGCCATGTGTCCATGACCGCCGCATGAGTATCACACCCTATTCCTTTGCTGACTCCCTCTTCCCTGGGGCCCTTGCACTGTCGACCCTATTTCCTGGGGTCGTCCCCTAAAAGGCATGACCCGATTGGGTCTCTGTGTCAGTTGCCTACTACCCGATGCCAAAGGCTCCACCACCTGGTGTCTACAGGTAGCTCATACTCCTTACACCTGCTCTTTCAGGATTCTCTCTGTGCGTAGAGCTTTCTCTATCACCCCATCCAGAGTAGGATTTCTATGTGATACCATGGACTCCATGATCTCTCGACGTATTCCTCTCTCAAGATCTTGAGCCCTAAAGAATGGATCTTACACCAAGTTTGTAGTATAGCGAGATAGCTCGGTGAATATCATTGAGTACTCTTCTACTATCATGTTACCCTGTTGTAGGTGCAGTAGCTACTATATGTGCAGCAAGAGAAACATCACTAGAAAGAAATTCTCCCTGAAGAGGCACTCAATGTCTGTTCTGGTGAGGGTCACCTCATCATGTATCTATATCGTCAATCTCCACCATCTCCATTCCAAACATTGAAGAAGGCTCACAGCTAATATCGCCATCAGGTCGAGAGGCATCCTCACTTAGAGGAAGACTCGTATAACTGCATCGACCCAATCCTCGGTCACCTAGGGGTTAGTATCACCCTTTAACCTAGGAGGTCTCTGCCTCTGGAATTCGTGTAAGGAACTGAACCTGTGTTCATCCTCTACAGGTAGTGCCGATTGAAAATTATGATCAATGGGTGGTGGAATTTTGGTGCACCTCTCGGCGGGTCCATCTCTAGTACTATTCCATCTACTGATGCCTGATCGCTAGGTGTACCATCCTTTTGGTCACGCACTGTAATCCTGGCTGGCTATCTATATGGTGGCATTCAGAAATAGATCAATATGAACCACATTCAATATATTATACCTGTTAAGATGACTCTAACTCAAGAAGTAAATGATAACACATTAAATCCCTATATGATGCATGCACCAAGTGTTTTCATGTACAGAGTTGAAAATCAAGATTCAGGGTCCTGGTTTATGGATACGTCAGTCATCGCACCAACACTAGACTCCCCAAGCCTAAAAGTTTAAATCAAAATATTTAACATTGTTTCCATAAAAAAAATCCACATACTCTCGGTCTTTAAGGTGAAACCCACCTACTTTGATATAACTTCTTCGCGACCCATCCCCCAGGGCCTGGGTCATGACTACCCCAATCCTACCTCCTAATGGAAAGGGGATGGAAACTAGAACTGAAGGCATTATCCTATAAGTGGGAGGCATTTTCTTGAGTACATGTACATACGAACACACACACACATCTAAACCCACAATGCTGAAAAGTAAACAATCATTACATTAAGACAATCATTGAGAGTAAATGTACAAAACTGGAAGTAAATGGGTCCAGAATACAAGCCCAATAAAAATACACGTACAAGAACTTGAATTCCATATACGGTAAACCCTACCTAAAGGGTAGGTGAAGGGGGTTCCACCTAAAGTCATAGAAGTACGCCTCATATGTCGGATCTCACTGTGAACCGCCTAGTGATGGACAACCAAGGTCTCTGTCGAAACATATGTCATCTTCACAAGACACAAGACGTGGGGGAAGATCCCATACAATGGTGAGTAACAAAATACTCAATAAGGATCCCAAAATAAAAAGGTAATACCATAAAGGAAAGTGTGCACAATGTAAACTACCAAAGAGATACACAATGTGTATCCTTTAAGAAGTACCGTAGAGAGAGGGAGAGAGACTCACTAGAGTCATATCACACAAGTATAACCGAAAGTATACAATGCAAGACTATCAGTCTTAATAATAAACATTTTGTACTGTTGAGAGACTCATCCCTGAAAAGTCACTATGGTTTACTAGGACACTGAGGTCTACTTTTCTGTTGTGCCAATGAGGTCCACTCGTCTACTAGCCTACTAAGGTCAAATATTATACTGGTCCACAAAGTTCCACACCTCTACTGGGCCATTGAGGTCCGCTCATCTTCTAGGCCACTGAGGTTCACTCGTCACTAAGGTCTACTAGATTTCCACTCATAGCGCGCTTAATTCTGGGAGAATATAATCATCAAGAAATAGGTTGTATTTAAACTTCCACAAAAGCACACATAAAGTATCTCAAAATTACTTCCTTGTCACAAGGGTTCCAATGCCGCAAACGACTCAAAAATCAGATGAACAGTTAAGAATTAATGCCCATTTGACTGAAAAGGGGCATGTTGAGTCAAGGTCAGGTCTGACCCAATCTGATTAACCCGACCCAACCTCGACCCAGGTCCGACCTCACTCGGGTTTGGATTGCTGGGCTGCTGGTTTCTGGGTCTCGCCCACTATGAGTAGGCTAGCTTTCCATGCCCATATTTGGTGGTGGTTGCCACATCGACTCTTAGTCAACATGACGGTTTCACCGCGTAATCACCCTGCGGGTCCTCATGGGGCTCACCTTACATGGTCCGACAGGATAGCGTCCCTCTGTCCGTGTGACGCGGCTCATAGTCACATCCACTAAGGACCCACCATTGATAATTGAAAGTGTCCCCTATCAACACCCTATGGTTGATGTTGTGGGGACATCCACCGCCGCAGTGCACTGCCAGTGCCCGTGCTCTGGATGTTTCATTTGTGGGCCATTGGAATTGCTCTGGTGGTCCGATCACTAATCTGTGAGTTCCTTCAGGATCCTTAGGTCACCACAGTCAGTACTACATGCTCCAATATTATCTCATCGTCGATCCGGGGGTCTGGTCAAGAAGAACACAAGAACGGCCCAATGGAGGGATCTGGGCCTTTTCAGGTTGGAATGATCCCTCTTAATTATAATTTAAAAACATGTTGGGAGGGGATTTAAGTATCTAACATGGAGAAATCTAATTCAAAACCCCAAGATCTAAAAAAAATCCTACATAAGTGATCGATCTATGAGTCACTTGTTCATGGGTTGACCCATGTTTTTCACTCAAATCCATGAAATGGGAAAAAGGAAATTTATTTAGAATCAAACCCCTACCTTAAGGTTGGATCATTCATCGGTGAATATCACATCGTTGTCATTTGTCGTTCCTGATTTCATCATTTGAGTGAGTTCATTGATAATCGCTCTCCAATTCCAAATCTCCAAGGGTTAAAAGCAATACTGGATTGTACAAATGATCCCATATTTGTTTAACACATTAAATAGAGAAAACACATTTCAATGTATCTTTTACACTTAGTCTCAATGTCGTTACACTATTTCATTTATGAAACAACATTTCTGTTATGCTCATTTTTCAGTGTCATTATGTTGCAATGAAATTTGAAATTATAATAAAATGGGCTAAAAGTTTATTTAATTTTTCCGTTAGAAAATTTCGATATATTTTTCTTAAAAAGTATGATTATTAAATTTCTCGCTTGACCTGTGCCAGTCGAGGTTAAGTCTTTACATAGAAAAATCTGTCATTATGGACGCAACAGTTCCCTCATATTTTGAATTCGAGCATCTATTTAGAAGATTCAAAAACTGTGTACGCATGTTAGTTTAAATAAGAATAAAAAAGTATAAAAACTTATTGTAGGTGAACCGAGCCTTGAAATCAAGTGTCTTTTGAGCTCCTGGTCTCGAAATAATCCCATATAATTTAAAAAAACTACATGGAATTTCTAATACATTACATTATTATTTGAACAATCTCCCCCATTTTGATGATCACAAAACCAAAAAGATATTAAACATTATATTTTAGACATTTTAAAAGGATTTTTCACCAAACTAAATAATATATTTATTTATTTATTTATTTATTTATTTATTTTAAAATTATGTGGTTATCTTTTATTTATCCCCCTTGGACACTTATCTTGAAAATTATATTCTCCAACTTAATGTTACATTTAGGTAATATTATCCCCCATTTATGTCATTAAAATGGATGGGTAAATATTAGAAAAATATCCTTAATTTAGAACCTAGATTAATGATTTATTAAAATATAGTGTTGAAATTGAAGATGATATTATGGAAAGAATGGAGTTTAGTTAACAAAAATAAAGAGAATAAAAATATTAAATGAAAACAAGTATCTATGAAAAAATTTGAAATGTATAAAGAATAATTTTATTGATTATCAATCACATGTAAAAAATTAAATCCACTCAAAACCAACAAAAACACTTATACAAAAGTATAGTCAGAATATCAGGGCTTATGGATAGTTTCAATGACAAAATTTATCTTTATGACACACTAATTCATGCTTTATTACATATTATTACACATAATACAATCTAGAAAATATAGAAGTCTATTGTATTTTGTAATTAGGTACATTAAATAACAATATAAAATAATAAAACACATAATATTTATTGAAAACATCTTTAACATGATCATATAATCCCATCAAACATAAAACTTCATTGGATTTCCAAGGGGAATATATAAGAAAGGGGTAATCTATAAAGCCCAGAAAGGGAATAAACATGGAATATCATGAAAAATGTAATACATGTTAAATAATAGTCTTATAAATGGGATATAAAATAGGTTATAATCATAAACCTGAACAATGATACACGATATATCATGATAATCATAAAGGCAACATGGGAAATGTGGCAATAACTTAAAAAGTTGCATCGTATGCATAGGTCAAGGATACATTGTAAGAAAACATGATAGAAAATATCCCATAAATGAATCAGGTTTACTTCATATCCCAAAATTATGTCTCATGATACTAAACATTGCCCAATGCATTGGTGTTTTATATGATTCTGGGTGTACCAGTCACATTCATTTCAGTCTCTTGATTATGTGTTCCACATAGATCATACGATGTGGATTCATTCATCATAATATTTTATTCCATGATCAAGGAGTGTGGAAAACATAAATTTAATTCCAAATTAAAAGAAGTATAATTGTATAAATGTTAAAACCCATGATAGTAAATGGGTATAGTAATCAATACACAATTGTTTTGGTATGAAAAATCACTATGAAATTTTGGCAGCATAACGGTGTCACATAAAATTTCATAAAATTTGTTAATGAGATAGAAATGGGTATGTAAATATTTTTAAATAAATTATAAAGTAGTAGGGACATAGAAATCCATATCCAAACATTATTAATTTTAAATATAATGCCTAATATAATAAATAAAATTGAATAAAGAAAAGAAGTTGAGGATTCCTTACCTTGAGGGTGTGACTCTAAGTGCTTGGTAGGGGACTCTTGAGAGCTTAAGGGAACCTTGGGAGGATTATAGGGATGGGAATTTAGAGTAAAGATATTCTCCACAAGTTTCTTTGTGAGTAGAAATAGGATATTGTGTGGGTTTATATAGCAAATTAAGGGGGAGTTCTTTATTATTTATCAAACTTAGGATTCAGACTCTATATAATAAGATAACCAAACCCCAAAACCTTACCATGTTTTTTCCTATAGTTTCATCCAAATGGGATTGAATTTAATTATTTTATATGTCAAATGGCAGAACATAAAAAACAAATACCCTTTCTTATGTGAAACTGCGTCATGATATAAAAAATTATTTTAAAATAATAAAATATATTAAGGGTTTTAGAGGATTCATAAAATCTTTATAAAATTAATAAAATAAACATAAAATCACATTATTTTAAATGGAAGACATATATTTATTATTTTATACCATTTATATAATTTATGACTTCACTTTTGAATCATTATAATTTCATAATAATCAACGAATATTTACAAGGAATTTAATTTTTTACTTGAAAATTCGATTATCTCATAAAATTATGAAAATTTAACTATTGAATAATTTCAATATTGTGATTCCAAAATTAATATGAATTTTTTAAAAAACTATAAATATTTTCATTTTCACTTTTAAAGTAAGAATCGAGATCTATTGAGAGGTGATGGGTTTTTAATAATAATAGTTTTTGAACCCTTATAAAAATTACATTTTACATCATAAAAATTATTTGATAAATTATATTTAGTAAAAATTATTTAATAATAATATGTTATTAAAAAATTATTTATTTCCAAAATCAATTAAATAATCAAAATAAATTCCTTAATTGAATATGAATTTTACTCAAAAATACTATTTGTGTTTTGTTGTATCAATATAAAAATTATTTCTAAATTAAAAATAATAGTATGAAAATATATTCATTATTATATAAAAAATATTTTACATACTCATATTTATAAGGTCTTGATAAATATACTTTTAATGAACTAGAAATTCCCTAAGGGTAAGGAGCGCATCAGGGAGACTTTCATGGGGTGGTTTTGCGTACATGGTTTGGTTTGGGATCTCTATGATCTTGAACTTCCACTATAAGTGGTTTCTCTAATGGTTAAGTTGATATATATCATCTTGGGATTTTTCAAGGAAAAATCCTAGTGATTTTCTCTCTCTTAGAAGCTTTGGAAAATAGGCTTCAAAGGGTACGATCATACTGTTTGGGGTTATCACTTCCTTTGATTGTGTCAATTAGATTTGTTAAAACCCTATATTTATACTATTCATATGATAAATGTTCAACAGATATATTATCTATGGTTATGATTTTTAAAGGTCTTTTAAATTATATTGGATGTTATAAAACCAATGAAGTGCAAGGGTTTTCTATAACCATATTAAATAATAGTACATTTAATTTAAATCTTAAGGGTAATTTTATTTATAAAATTTTGGGTTGTTGCAATCATCCCCCTTTATAAATTTAACCCTAAAAATTTTCATATCCCACGCTAAAAAATTAGGGTAATTATGCTTCATCACTTCCTATGATTCCCATGCTTCTTCTTCAAACTTGTAGTTTATCCATGGAACTTTGACCAGGTGAATTATCTTATTTCATAGAACATTGTATGATCTAAGAGCTTCACCAGTTGCTCCCCATATAAGAGATCATTCTCTAATGGTACCATCTATAGATTGAGTACATGTGAAAGGTACGATATGAACTTTTTCAAGAGGTATACATGGAATATATCATGTACTTTTGATTAGTTAGGTGAGAGTACTAGTCGCTCATCCATCACACCAAATGCGATCAAGGATCTCAAAGAAACCAATGTATCATGGACTAAACTTTCCCTTCTTCCCAAATATCATGACATTCTTCCATGGATATATGTATTGGAACACCATGTCTCCAACATCAAACTCAATATTTCATTGATAATTATCAGTATACATATTTTTCTAACTCTGAGCATCCTTCATGTGCTACTTAATTGTATTAAACTTTTCCACCATTTCCTCTACCATTTTAGGACCTAGTAAAATTTTCCCAACTTTATCTCAACATGAATGTGTTATAAACCTCTTTGGATAATAGAATTTATAGGGTTTAATTTGGATAATTTAGTGGAAACCATTGTTGTAATATAACTTGACTAGAGGTAGTTGTTTATCCCATCATCATTTTAAGTCAATTGAGAAATATCTCAACATATCCTTGGGTGTATGGATTATTTGATCATATTGGATATAATTTTGAGGATGATAAATCCTGATACATTTCAAATCAGTATTCTGATCAAGTTAGAGACTCTTTTAGAACATGGAGGTAAATATGGGGTCTTGATCAGATATAATCGATAGTGGTGTTCCATGTAGCCTCACCACTTCTCTAATGTATATCCTTGAATGTTTTAAGATTAAAACCTTTTCTGGAGATTTATATTGTTTATTTATAGGTAATATTTTTCCTATTTTTGAGTAATTTTTTTTGGGTTGTACCTTGGGGTGTTTTTTGGTGAAAATTGAGAATTTTTGGAAGGAGGATAGGTAGTGAACGATTTAATCAAATTGTGTACCCCATCCCATCAAACTATGTGAAACTAAATTGAGGGGAATCACATTCCTGGGAATGGTTTTTCAAATCATGCACCTTATTAGGAGAAACTGTGAACCCACCCACCCCCCTAGTATAGGAACATGGTTTGGAAAACCATGAACCCCTTCCAAGTAAATAATGCAAGGGATTTTAATTAACCAAAAAAAATATTTTAAAATTCCTAAAACCCCATTTCAACCGCTAATTGTCCCTAACTTGGACATAACCAAATCTTATTGTTTTTTGAGTCTCCCAGACAATTTCCTAAGGCTCCTAACCTTCATTATTAGTGCTTCAGATATGGTACTATAGATCTACACATCTCTCGATAAGTGAATCTCAACTCAATTGGTTTCCCATTATTCTTCGCTTCTTCTATCTTTTGTTAAGGGAAATTATCCTCTGTTTTTCTTGATCTATGTCTAGTTTTTAGAATCTAGATATAAGATTATTAGATATAGATCTATAATTTTGAAATATTGGTTTTTATGATCCTAATTTTAGGTTTTAGATCCAGATATCATTCCACATTATTTTTCTACTCAAATTGTGGATATCCATTGGTGAGTGTTCATCTTCATTTCGAGGTGGGTGGTATATTATTAAAATCCAAAAGACTTGGTTTCAATTATGTTTATATAATTTTAGAATTACTAGGGTTCTTAATGAAATTGTATTTCTTAATTTAATTAATTAATTTTCAAAATAAATTAATTAAGGGATTGTTAGTCTCGAATAATTAATGGTTGAATTAATTATTGGAATGCTGAATATGTGGGATTTAATGAATAATTAATTTTGTAGTTAATTATTGGAATAATGAATTTTGGATTTTGGGAAAAAATAATTGTTTAATTAATTATGGAATATTAAGAGGTGAATTTAATAATTAATTATAGAATTAATTATGTAAATTGAGTTTGTGAATTGAATAATTAATTATTTACATAATTATGGAATTTTGAGATTCTGAAATATGATTAATTAATTATTGAATTAATTAATGAAATGGTTGTTATTAATTATCTGTTTAATTAATTAATGGAATGCTATGAATGTGAAATTATTTTTTTGAAGTAATTAACTAAGGAATTAATTAATTGGGATATTCTGATACATTTGATACATGTGATTGATTGATATATGAGTGGGTGACTTGAATTGATGCCCCAAATACCAATATATGATATATTAAGAAACAAATGTGGAACATAGAATGACTTGTAAAATACCCATGGGCTCCTAAACATGATGTTTTAAGACCCTAGGAATGCATGAAAATTGTATGGGATAGATAATTAGGCTCCAAAAACCCATGAGGTGTGAGATAGGGACTGATGCTCCAAATACTTACGGGGTGTTAGACATGAAAATATATACCCAAAAAGATGGCATTGGACTATGGTTCTAATTAGTTAAATTATGAATTGAAATAAGATGGGTAATGAAAGACCATTTTTTAAATGAATTGAGAATTAAATATGATAAATGGTTCAAACTCTAGAATGGACCAAAGTAGGTATTATGGTTTAGGTGTCCTTGGGAACCTAGAGATTTATACGGTTAAATAAAGGATAATTGAATAAACATAAAATGTATACTTTATTTATTATATTTTATTATTTATAAAACTATATACACTATATTGATAGGATTTATTAGACCTCATTGGTGGTGGCATAATTTTTTTTTACTCACACCCTACTCAGACGACTTGATTGGTACCTGGTTAGAATTCATGTTTACAAGACAAGATAAGAGAAAAGGTCATGTGTTAGATATTTGATTTTGGATGGAGCATGGATGGGGGAACCATATATGGTTTGGGACTTATATGAGAGTTTAAAGTATCTTTACTTTAGGGGTTTTAATTTTAACAAAAATAATTTAATTTAGCATGTAATATCTACAATTTAGTTTTGATTTTGTATTAAACATTTTGGTCATTTTTTGATATTGTTACTATACTAGTTATGTTATGTCATTTATTTTTTATTGATTATTTAATTTACACTGGTGTATTACTCTGAAAAATAGTGTATAGTATTCCCATGATCAATATTAGACTCTCCCTTCTATTCGTTAGCCTCTAGAATATGGGGAGGCACGCTTGACGTCATGTGGTGGTCTGGCTCAGGGCACCTATGTGTGGCACCAGGGTCAGGACGTTACACAAGTTGATCGAGTGAGAAATCATCTCTATTCACAATTAAGTGTATGATCTTTATGATACAATCCACTAAAACCCATATGGAATTATTTCCACTTGATTTCTTTGATATACCAGTGAAAAAGTCCATGGTGATTTTTCCCCATTTCCATGTAGGTATGGGTAACGGTTGCATCATCCCCTTGTATTTTTTTTTTCATTTCCACTTTCACATGATAATATACAAGGAATATTGATGTGTCCCCCACAATATCCCTCTTCATATTGTCCCACCAATAGTTATCTCATAGATATCAATGAATCTTTGTGCTTCTTGGGTGGATGGAGAAGGTTGAGCTATGTGCATCATCCAACAACTTCTTCTTCAACTCGGGATATGATAGTACACATAGTCTTGACCCAAATCTCGTGAATCCTTATTCATTAAAATTGAACTCTAAGGATTTACCTTTTCTTATAATATCCACCTTCTTCTGAATTCCCACAGCATCTCTTTGAGAATCCATTAACCTCTCTAGAAGAGATAGTTGAAGAATCATTTTTATAAAGATTGATGATGTTCTTTCATTTATGGTTCCAATGTGCATCCTTTCCAAATATAATAATATTATATCATTCTCCATTCTCATCAATGATAATATTTTTGGATTCTTTATACTTAGATAATCTTCCACTTTATTCTCTTTCCCATGATGGTAGTGGATTCAGTGGTCATAGTCCATGAACAGCTCTAACCATCTTCATTGGTGAATATTTAGCTCTTTCTACAGGAATATATACTTGAGGATTTTGTGATATTTATATATTTTACACTTCTCCCCAAAGAAATAATTAGGCCATATTTTCAAATCAAAGATCATTGCACCCAACTTTGTGTCTTGTGTTGGGTAGTTCTATTCTTGAACTTTCAACAGCCTTGAAGCATAGGTTTTGACTTTATCATTATGCATTAACACAGAACCCAATCCATTATTCAAAGTATCACTAAATACAATGAAAGGTTATATACTTATGGGTAGTGTGGTCATAGATTAAGTGATAATCCTATTTTTTATATCCATGAATCTCTTTTCGCATTCATCATTCTAGGAAAACATTACTTCATTCCTTGTTAGCTTGGTGAGAGTGTTTGAAAATCTTGAGAAATTCCTCCAAAATCGATGATAGTACCTAGCTAATACAAGGAATCTATAGATATCTTTACCAAATTTTGTCAACATACATCCTTTAATTTATTTTTCCTTGAAGGGTCCACATATATGCTATTTTTTTATGATATTCCCCCAGAATGAGACTTCCTTCAATGAGAACTCACTTTTTTTGTACTGGAAATAAATCTTCTCTATTCATATGGTCTTTATCATAGTGATAAGATGATCCTCCAAATCCTCCTTGATTTTAAAGTATATTAAAATATCATCTATAAAGACTACAAAAAAAATCAATGTAATATCTAAAGAAAATATTCATTAAGTCCATAGATATTGTTGGATCAATAGTGAGTCAGAAAGGAATTACTATAAACTCATAGTTCTCATACCTTGTACAAAAAAGAAGTATTGTGAATATCCTCATTCACCCTAACTTGGTAATACCCTGACCATAGATCCATCATGGAGAAGTATTGTACTCCACATAGCTGATTGAACATGATATCAATCTGTGGTATAGGATATTTGTTATTTATCATGATCTTGTTCGGTTCATGATAATCATGCAAAAGTGCATTGACCCATCCTTCTTCTTGATAAAGAGGACTTGTTGACCCCATGGTGAAGCACTTGGGAATATGAAACCTTTATCCAAATTATCCTGTTGTTTTTTCTTTATCTCATCATGTTCCTCAACATCCATTATATATGGAGTCTCGGTTAATGGTAATGCCCCAGGTATAAGCTCAATTGAAATTTTAACCTCTAGACTATGAGGAAGACTACGAAATTCCTTGAGAAAAACATAAATATATTCCCTCACGATAGGTATTTCTTAAAGGAAGATTCTTTCATTAGACACAACCATTTGATCTAGTTATGCTTGTTTGTAAGTTAATAATATCCCGACATGAGATTTTGGTTCTAAAAAAGATTCATCAAAATCCTTGCACTTATATAAAATCGTGGATCAATTAATGATAAGGAGATTTATTTCCTTTTCATGGAATTATATGTTGTCTCTATATAGATAAATCCAAACCATACACATAATTTCATCAAATTTGACCGGAGGAAGTATGAAAAGGCTCATTGGGAATTGCATCAATTTTTTTTCACTAAAAAATATACTTCCATGATTTGTGGTGTTCTTTGAATTGTTATACTATAATTTTTTATAAGAATTATTTCCTAGAACCTTAAAAAAATTGTTCTCTATTATTGAATTAATAACTAGTGAACATGTCTCCGCTTCATTGTTAGGACCCACCTCAGTGGTTCTGATGGAAAAAGATCACCCTTTCCACCTTGGAGATCCTTGGTTGTCTCCAAAAACCATTGTATTAATGAATTAGTTTTCAAACTTCCCGGTATCCTTATAGTTGAAGAAATGAAAAATTCACTATTTGTTGAACAAAGCATTCCTTTCCTCTATCGCATTAGTTGGTTTCTCCTATCATAAATTACTATCCCATTTCCCTTCCTTCCCACACTTAAATATCTTCCTCGTCCCCCTTAATATATTTTTGAGGTGCTTCTTTCCACACCATTGAAAAGTTTGATGTTAAAGTTACTTGGAATCATTATATTTCTCTATCGTATATCCATAATTAAACTCTATTTTCCACTTTTTATCCTTATGACACCATTGAGATTCACTAATCTCCATTTCAAATTTTTGGGTATATTAGAAAATTTACTCATAGCTATCAATGTATCGAATCATGGAGGGATTTTCATAGACTAGGTTTTATCCAACCAAAGAATATATTTACATTGAATTACATGTAATGATAAATCTAGAGGCATATCATGTAATTATTGTGAATTTTCCTCATACGCCCTGATAGATTCATCATCTTTTTTCTTGAGAGAAAGGAAATATATTTTAATTTTAAGTTGGAGAGTGTAAGGAAAATATTTATCTTAAAATATTTTTTTATAATACTTTCCATCACATTGCTATAATATCTTCCTCATAGTTCATATTCATGATCATTGTCCACTACTGATCATCTTCTCTATCCATACAATAAACATATAAAAGAACCTTCTCTTGCTATAAACATTGAATGATGGATAATATCTTTTTGATAGAGTTAAACAATTGTTACTCAATTAAGGTATCAGATAATTCATTGAACATCAGAGTCCTTTGTCACAAAAATATCTCAATTATTTCTCATTCTCTCTGATGGTGATTTGGAAACTCTTCCTCTTATTTTTTTGTCATTGCCTAGAATAAAAGGAAAATTTGATATGATTACTTTTAAAATAATAAACACATAATGGGGGAATCCAATGACATTAAAGAGATGACTTATAAATTACAATTGTTTCTTAACTTGTGATTTTTTAGGCTTCAATTAATGTTATCCATGATCTATTTCCTAACATATATTATGAAAGGCATATTTTTTCCCTTAATAATGGTTTAGAATGAGCTTATGAATTTACCAAATAATATCCCATGATCATGTCATCACATATGTGCATAAAGGACTTTTTTTGTGCACCAATTATGTTGGAGACACTTCCACATTTAGTATATAAAAAGTGAATTATTTTATTTATAAACCAAATACTCTATACATAACACAATTTAGGGATTTTTTCTTATACTTATTTCTTACCACTAATGCTTTCTCTGGAGTTTTCTAATCCAAATTCCAAAAATAACTAAAATCTTCCTTTGATGCCAACTATGAAAACCTTTCTCTTTATTACACCTAAATCCGTGATTTATTACATAAGATTACACATAATGAAACCCAGAAGATTGATAAGTCCAGCGTATTTGGAAATTAGGTACATTACATAATAATTTAAAATAGGAAAGAACATCATATTTATTGAAAACTTCTGTAACATGATCATAATATTCCGTCAAACATAAAATTTCATGGGGTAACCTGTGGACATACATAAGAAAGAGGTGATATATAAAGACCAGTAAGGGAATAAAAATGGAATAATATGAAGGATTTAATACATGTTAAACAATAGGCATATATATGGGGCATAAAATGAGTGAGAATCAAAAACATGGACAATGTGACATGATATAACATGATAAAAATAAAGGAAACATAGGAAATGTGGAAACAACTTAAAACACTACATTATAAACATTATTAAAGGATAAACTCCAAGAAAACATGATGGAAAATGTCCAATAATGGAATTTGAATCACTCTCTATCCCAATATGATGTCTCATGAAACTAAAAATTACCTAATGAATTGGAGTGCTATATAATTTTGAGTGCACCCATCACTTTCATTTTAGTATCATGTTTAAGTGTGCCACATTGATTGTATGACATGGATTCATTCATCATCATGTTATATTCCAAGATAAAGGAGTTTGGAATACATACATTTAAGTAAAAAATTAAAATAATTATATGTGTATAAAGGTGAAAACCCTTTATAGGAAATAGGTAAGGTATTCTCTACACAATTATTTTGGCATTAAAAATCATGGTGATATTTTAGCATCATAATGACATCGCATAGAAATTCATAAAATGGGTTTATGAGAGAATAAAGGGTATCTCATAATTTTCACATAAATTTGGAAGAAATATTGACATTTAAATACATATCCCAAAATTATTAATTTTAAAAAGAAGGTATAAGATTACAAATAATGTTTAATAATGAATAGAAGGTAAGGATCCCTTACTATCAAAGTGTGATTCCAAATGCTTAGGATGGGATTTCTAAGATCTTGGGGAACCTTGGGATGACTCTAGGGATATAATAGAATATTAATTATGTTCTAAAAGAATTTTTATTGAGTAAAAATTGGATCTTGGGTGGTTTTATATAGGAAATTAGTGTGGAGTTCTTCATTATTTCCCAAACAAAGGTTTTGGACTCTATATAATAAAAGAATGAAAAACAGAAACCTAAACAAGGTTTTTTCCCATGGTTTCTACTAAATGGTATATTTTTCATTATTATATAAGTAAAATGGTAGAACATAATAAAATAATACCCTTTATTATTTGTAAGTGGGCAATACTCTTAATGAAATGATTTTAAAACCTTAAAATATATTAATGGTTTTGGGGGATTCATAAAGGCTTCATAAAATTATTAAAATTAACATAAAATAAAATTATTTTAATGGAAAAACATATATTTTTTCATGGATATCCTATGAATTTAACATCATTATGATGTTATAATACACACCGCATATTTATACGGTATTTAATTGTTTACCCAAAAAATTGACGGTCTGAAAAAAAAATTAAAAATTAACCATTAGATAATATTGAAGTTTTGATTCCAAAATTAATATTCATTTTATCAAAATAATTTTCTAAATATGTAAATTTTCATTTTTAAAATAATATTCACGATTTATTGATAAATATTGGGGTTTTGAAAATAATAGTCTCTGAACCCTTATAAAAATTACATTTGAATTCATATCAATTATATGATCATTTAAATTTTATAAAAAATATTTAAAAATCGTATTTTTTAAAATTATTATTTATTTCAAAAATCCATTAATTAACAAAAATAAATTCCTTAGTTGAATTTGAATATTAATCAAAAAT
Organism: Viscum album; assembly: GCA_963277665.1. Taxonomy (NCBI): domain Eukaryota; kingdom Viridiplantae; phylum Streptophyta; class Magnoliopsida; order Santalales; family Viscaceae; genus Viscum; species Viscum album. The sequence continues at coordinate 1,428,667,759 of OY728140.1, read as the reverse complement.
ACTATTTCATCTATTTTTTATCAAAATAAAAATCATTTATAAAGTAAAATAATAGTATGAAAATATATTCATTATTATATAAAAAATAATATAAATACACATATTACAAGGGTATTGATACATATCCTTTTAATAAACTAGAAAATTCCCTAAGAGTATGTTGTGCGATGCTGAGACTTTATGGGGTGGTTCATCATACATGGTTTATATCATGGTCTCGATAAGCATGAAATTCTCCCATAAATGGTTTCCCTCATACTTAATTTTTTAGATATCATCTTGGGTTTGGTCTTTAGTAAATTCCAGTGATGTTATCTCCCTTTGAAGCTCTGATCAATGTGATTCATAGGGTATGATCATACTGGTTGAGGTCATAACTTCCTTTGTATGTGTCAATTAGATTTGTTAAAACCTTATATTTATACTAATCATATTTTCATGGTCCAATGGTAATATAATTTAAAGTTATGATACTTAATGGTCTTTTAAATATGATAGGATATAATAAAACCAAATAAGTGCATCTGTTTTCAATAATAATATTACATAATAAGAAATTTAATTTAAATCATATAGGGAATTTAATTTATAAATGTTTGGGTTGTTACAATGTTGAACTAAGAAGGTGCTTTAGTTGGAGGTAACTAAAGGAAATATCAGTTTTAGAGGTAATTTGAATTTCTATTGGAGAAGTTATTCCAACACTTCCAAGTTAAATAGCATCATACTCTTTAATACCAGTAGTCGGCTTGTCTTGTGGGCTTTGAACTAGTCAACAATTAATTTCAACATGATTTCCATAATTTATACTAAAACATAGGATCCAATAAGAGAAAATGGATCATTCTTTAAAGGGATGGATAATGAGGTTATTTCCCTAGATTTCTTAGTGGTTAGTGCTGCATCCACCTTAACATCCTCTTTTAGATAGATCCTAAAGTCATCAAAAGAAGAATCAATTTTCTTTCTGTAACCTATATAGGTATTTATAGGAGTAGTACCAAGAGTACTTATACCTTTAAGATTAAATAAGGAATCTTGAAAAAATTCTATCCTTTTAGTGATATCATATTTATAGAACACATGTATTATCATAGATGCATGTCTGGTAATTTTCCCAACTATGGACATGAAACTATTTTGTAAACATATTAAATAATAAATATGATTATAAGAAAAATTATATAGAGAATCGATCATAGGTACAGGTTGAGGAACGGATGAAGAGGTTGAATGATCTATTTATAGATTCTTCATAATTCAGTCCACACATCCTTGTATACTCATCACTCTTTCATTTATAGATTATAAATCCCTATCCATACTGGTCACTTTATCTATTAAACAATGAAAAACTACCTGAACACCACTGATAGAAGGTTGTATAACTGAAGCACTATAAAAAATGCAACAGGATTAGGTTAAACTTGAACAGGTACAGCATGAATAGGGGAAAATGTTGGCATAAAGGAATGTGTCTTGGTGGTGTATAGACAACCAACTCCTTTATTATATAATAAACTAGAATTATTGGAAATTATGTATATTATTTACCAGATTCCTCTTCCTAATATTCAGATTTCAGGAATTCAAGTTACTTAAATATTTTATATAGTAATTTCAACAAGCACTTATGATTTCTTGATACTAGATTAAGTGACCTTAAAATGATTCCTTGAACATCATTAGAATAATTCAGGATATATATTAACTTTGAACCATATTACTCATAGTTTCCTACCATTTTATTTAGGGGGATATCAATTCCACTACCCTGATTCCTAATAGCTTCTCTGGTATCTTGGAACTCACCCATATGATATCTCTTAAACTATTACATCATCATTAGTGTGAACATATCACATTGTAGGGATTGAATATGATAAAACATAGAATTCATCCCTATGATAATTTTATCTACACCATTCTGAAAATATGGATCCACTGGAGACTCTAATATATCTGATGTATAGGGATAAAACCTCATAATGAACTCAAACTAGCTTATCACCACACTTCATAATCTATGTAGGATTTCCTTCATTTGTATCTTAAATTACATAATCTTATCAATACCATATTGAGACATATCATATTTCACCATTGAAAGATTTTGAAACATGTCTCTCTAAGATTCAAACATCGCTCCAAGATCATTAGAATATAACTTGGTAATAGAATTATCTTTTAAAACACTCATAAGAGCTTTTACTTCCTCAAGATTCTTTGAAAATACTTCAAAAATATCTTGAGGAATATGATGGACTATTCAAAAACATTTGATCAACTATATTTTGGTAGCCATTAACCCAACCCGTTTTCATAATCATCTTTGTAAATAGAGGAATCATAGTTCTTTGATCTCATCCTTACATGACATTAGCTCATTTTTAAAATCATTTTAATCTATGATGAGATTATAAACATCATTCGAAAGAGTAGGTGAAAAGTATTTTAATTTATAACTACTTGAACTATTACTATATAATGGTTATTCCTCATGTATTAGAGGAGGTGATGGCACATGTAATGCATACAAAATCTCAATAATATCCATAACCATGTCGCTGGATCCATCTCAACCATTAGGTGATCCGGGGATAATTGGATTACCTTAATGATGCTCAATTGTATCTTCCGGTTTGACTTTATGACTAGAAACACTAGGTACAATATTTACTAGGATCTAGTCATGAAATAAAATAGTTTTCTCAATAACTGGTTCCATAGGCTAAACTCCTCTAACAGTTGTAGCATCTTTTACTTCTTATTATGAACAAGATCAACCACTAAATAATTGATTTATAGAACTAAAGTATCTTCTTTAGATACTTTAGAATCTTTCACATCTCTAAAAGCATTAAAAAATAAAATCATAACTAAAAGGATTAGACACAAATATTTATAGTGGTTTAGGGAACAAAAGAACCCAAGTCCACTCCACCAACACCCTTCACCATGAGTTTGGTGATTTTCATTATACCAGTACTTTTATCGGGGACTGCCTGTCCTTTTTCTAGGGGTTTCAAGAACGAGTTCAAGTGGATAATACTTGTAATAAGATAACATGATCTTTCATCTAAGCGACATCAAGTCTTTACAATCAACATCCTTTAAGGTTTTCTTCAGAAACTTTAACAAAAAAAGATATAATAATTAAATTGTTTATAGGATGAGCCCATATTTTTGTATTACAATAGACATAAGAGAAGAAATATCAGTAAGAGATGGAAATAATGAAACATGTCTCAAGGAGAGTATTATGAGAAAAAACATAGATGATTGAGATAGAACATCTATAGATTGATAAGCTTCTTTTTCATATTGAGTAAAATAGAACAACACACCATTTATTTGAGATTGAGTTCTTGGATAATAGAGTATAAGATAATCTTCTTATCAATATTCTATTTTTCTTACTTGATATCACCTTAAAAATGCATGAAAAAAATCCCACATAATCAAGAATCAGTAGATGCTTAAAATTAGGGATTGTGGATTTAAATCCAAGAGACCTTTTTTTGGAAATACCATAAAAATAGAATTTTCCATTAAATTTTTCTTTTTCTTGGTTCTTTTCTTGTTACTTTCTTCTTATTATAATTATTTTTTTATAGATAGGAAATAATTCATTTATTGATTTCATGGCAGGATTAAATCTATCTGAAGGTACTCTAATAGTAAAAAATACCAAGTTTTAGAATGATTAATGAGGTTGTGTATCACCACATAGTTTAATTATACACATTTTAATTAATGTATCTGAATTTATCCATGTATCCTTTTTCATGTATCCAAATTATTCACATTGTCTCTATTATCCACATGACCTAAATATCTATGTAGCCAAATTTTCATAGGTCATTCACACATATTTGATTTCCTTCACATAGCCAATTTTAATCATGTATCTATTTGAAAAAATGTATACAATTTAAAAACCTATTCATATTATGTCATTAATTACTCCATCTACTATTTTGTGTGGTCTATTGATTAATTTTTTTGATTTCTCACTTAGGAAATTCATTGAAATAGGTGATTTCTACATAGCTAGTTTTGAAACATAGTGGTTTTACATAAGATAATCCCTCATGTGTAATATTTACATAATCAAATTCTCAACATATTATTTTCTCTACATATCCAAATTCCTCACATAGCTGATTTTTCAAGACTTATGAATATTTTAGTAAATTAAATGAACATATAAATTTAACAACCATATGACATATATAATTATAAAAATATATTAACACACTTAAAAATAAAAATGATCAGAAATATATGAATGGAATTTTAGTTCATGAAAACCTAAAGTATATGGGATATGTTGTAATAATGTTAGAAGTCCAACTACTGGATTTTCATTAAAGGTTAAACCGTGTGTTAGTTTTTTACAAATAAATAATGTATTTACACAATATAACAATACGGTATAATGAAAATATAAAAAATAATATTGAAAAATTATGGAAGAAAAAATATTCATAGTGTAGGAATAAGAATCTTTTAGCCTTTACAAATGAAGTAAAACATTGAAGCTTCTGAAAAACCATCAGAGCCTCAAAAATTCGAAGTAGTAGTTTAGAAATGATGTACCAAAAAAACATTTTATTACTTCAATTATAATGGAATCATGTTTTTCATATTTTTATTTTTTCTTTACCATTTATTTATAGAGAAATTTCCAATTGTTTAATCCTTGATATTCTATAAACCGAATTCAATGGTCAGATCAGTCAAATAATTTGAATTGATTGTATTTCATTAGTACTTCAAAGTAGTTTCTTAATTATGTATCATGAGATTAAATCATTGTAAAGAACTGTGAATATTATTTTAATATACTCCATGATGTAATAATATATTTTATAACATAAAGTGTTTATTATCTGAAATAATTCTAGTTTTATCATCTAATAATTTTACAATGCATACTATGATAAAAACCTAACTAAAATCAAAATATAATTCAAATAAAATATTTACTATGTTAATAAAAAACAAAAACTTCACAAAAATCATAAAAACCCCAAAACCAAAGATTCTATAATAAAATTTTTAGACATCATAATGTTAGTTTACATTACAAAAAATCTATATTGTCAGGTGATTTGAAAAATCCATTAGGTTACATGGAAACTTATTAATTGTATAATGTATATTTGTATGGTGATTTTACCTTAAAAATATAATTTTTAAAGGGATTTTTAATCTCTATAAGGTCATTTGATAAAATGTGTAAGATAAATTACTTCATAAAATTTCAAGAATTATACTTCTCTATTCAAATTATATATTCAATTCAATGTAAAATATTATAAATAATAATAATAAATAATAGAACAAGAATGATAAGAAAATATGAATCATGTAAAATTATTAACAATAGTAAATTAATATATAAAAAAATAATATATAAAATTAATAAATAATGATATAAATAATGTTCTACAATAATAAAGGATTTAACATAAGTATAAGTGGTGTAATTAACAAAAAAAGATTATGAAGCATAATTAAAAAAAATTATTTATAAAAAACAATGTAGATAAACATTCAATGATCCAATCAAAAAATATTAATCAATATACACCTTAATAGAATGCGGTTTTATAAAAGAAAAATTGAATTTTTATAGATATGGGAAAACAATACTTATTAAAATAATTCTTTTAAAATTATTTTAAAAAGAGCCTATGTCAATTATTGTCCATATTTTATGCATTTTCTTTCTAATACCAAAATACAACATGTATATTTATGAGAAACGGATTAAGATAAATCCAAATGTGAAATATCTTAAAAATATTTTCCATTCCATATTTGACCAAAATAATGAATCAGATTTAATGGAATCTTTATAAAAATGATAAAGAATGAATTTTTATAGGTTTTTTATCTAATTAAAGAGTCTATTAATTATGGAATAAAAAAATTAAAAATAAAATATTATTATCATGTTTTGATCAGTGAAAGTGAACCCATATTAGGTCATTTTCATGTTGAGGAGCATGAAAATTTAGAAGAAAATGGTATGCATTATTTTGAAGAGGTTAATAATGAACAAATGGGTGATCATGAAAATACTAATGATCTTGACTCAAAATGTATGGGTTATGAATAAGTTATGGATTAGGACCCAAGAAAAAAAATAAAGCTATAGGGAAAAGGTAATTACGATAGGGTATTTGTGATAGAGAAGGAAACATTCATAAATAATCTTATCGAATAATTTATTTGCAACAGAAATAGTCTTCAGTCATAAATAAATTCTCGTGCTTTATTTCCATGTAATGATGATGTAATGTCTCGACATGGGTGCCATATGCTGGTGCCTCGAGTGGGTTCATCTCATTACCTCAAGTTTGCCTCCCAGTACACCAGAAGCTACTTACTAGTAACAAGGGTCTAATATGTAACATGGGGACACTATATCCACTTTATCAAAGAATCACAATAGAGGAAATTAATGGACTATAACCAACTGATAAAAAATTACTTCATACTCATCAAACATCACATGATGAATTGAAAATAGAAAAAAAATCCAAAACTAAAGCAGAAAATATTTCATTCCATATATGTATTTTGTGTCAAATGAAAACCCAAATTTCTGATACTTTGAAAACTCCCAAATGATTCCTAACATCATGTATGGTTCCCCCATTTATTTTCCATCCTAAATCCCAAATCATCCTTCTAACATAGGTATCTTCCCATTATCTTTTCATTCGTACAGTACATTTATTCAAGTATCGATCAGGAAACCCAAGTAGGGTGTTAAGTATAGATTATTAGGCCACCACCAATAGAGTTTAAACCAATATACATTCTATAAAATTGTATGATTTTTATAAAGATTAAGTAAATATGATAAAGTAAATTTTTTTTAAATTTTATATTCATTAATTAACCACATAGGCCCATGGGTTCATAAGGATAACCGAACTAATCATACCTTCTTCATACCTTAGTAGATTCTAAACCATGCACTATATAAATTTCACATACCATTCTTCCATGGTATTTCATTGTTAATTTAATTTCAATTTTATATTTATACATTGGGGGCCTAGAGTATTATTCTATAACCCTATGGGTATTTGGAGAATCATTATTTATCCCACAACTTAATGGTCAAATGAATACATATATACATATATATATCAGGGACCAAGATTAACTGTCTTTCACACCTTGGGAATTTGGATCAGAATACTCTGACCCAAAAATCAATGGTCAATTATTTACATATATCACATATCATGTTTCCACATTCATAACTCATTTATCAACCATTCTCATAAATTATTTCAAAAATAATTATCCTTCAAGATTAATCCAAAAAATATTTTAAATCCCATTATTAAACATAAATCAAGGATTTATTTCAATTAACTTAACCCATTATTTCCATTTTTATAATTCTTAAATAACCATTTAACGTGAATTAGCACACCACATGGGTCCACTTAAGTCTGTCTCATAATTTCAAATGTGTCCAATGAGATATGTAAAGGGTTCTAAAATCTCAAAGAAATCAATTAATTAAATCAATTTAAAATAAAATTTCCCAATGAAGATTTTTTTATTAACAGATGTTGAATATTTTTCTCTATATATGAATTTTATCTTATCTTGGATGTTCATTATAGTTATGTTCTGATTGGTTTTTTTTATATATTGAAACTTCTTTTAGATGTTTCACATGGATCTCTAATATATAGTGTTCATGTCGGGCATCAAATTTGAATATCTATTTCACTTATAGTTTATTATGTGAAATCATTCCCATGAACTTATATTTGATACCATGGTGCTATATTCACTTCTGGGGTTAGAAGGAACATAACTCAGGTATGTTGTTGACCAGTTTGGGTCCCCGGTTTACGGGTGTCCCAATGATGGTTCATAAAAAAATGGTATCTAATTTTATAATTTTTTGGAAATCTATGTTCTTGGATTCTCCTCTGTTGTTTGGGATGTCTGGTAGAATTGAGTTATGATTTTTGAAGCTCAAGAGGTAGGAGAAATAATATTCTCATGAGTTCTTACTCATTCTAAGCCTCTAGTTTCTTTGAGATGTTGGGTTGTGAGACATGAATTTTGAGATATAATTGTTTATTATTAGTTTTATTTTATTTTTAATGGTGATGTTTTAGATTATATATAAGTTACATGGGTTATTTAATAGTTTTATATGTTGTAGTGGTGAAAATGGAGAAGAAACTAAGGTATACAATTATCTTGCATGGTCTAGAAAATCATGCAGACCCATATGGTTTTTTCCTATTAGGTAGTCCAAAACCGAAACAATCACCAGATGTATGAACCTAATTTCACTGAAAATTCATATACATCAGTTGTTCAGTGTAGTGAAGCTTCAACTATAAATATTTCCCTCTTATCATAGAGAACCAAAATTTGGAATCTAGCTGCAGCCTAATCACCACTTCCAAGATTTACTCCATGAATAATCTAAACATACTCATATAGAAATATCAATTGTTAAAGTAAATGTTTAAAAAATATTCTATGGTATATACTTCCATCCTATGTTTATGGGAGAACACTAAAAACTCTTATATTAATATAAGTACATATATAAGAACCATTTTAGATAATTATCCAATGATTACACTTTATATAATTTTATAACACCATACTATAATCATTAACATGTGTCCTAACCTCTCTTTTATAGAGATAATAATATAATAAAACTAGTTAGATGAATATCCAAGAAACATGGTAAACAATAAATTGTCTTCACCTCTATATAGTTTCCATTATCGCCTTAACCATCACCTTTAGTTAACTATTCACCACAACCAAAGACCAATCTTCTGAAATCATTGATTGTTCTTCACGTATCATTAAACCCAACTAAATATTGAAGGATGATGATGTTTCTACTATAATTATTATGAAGAAAACTATCATATTATAAAAACTTAGTTTATTATATCTAGTATCTTTAAGAATATTTATAATCCTAATAATCTCTCACTTGAATATTGCTTCAAGATATATCTCTACCATCCTCCAACACTTTGGGAAAACAATATATTTCTTATGTGTACATGCAGTGTTATATATCCTCTTTCCATTTAATCAAGTCCCACTAAGGTACAATGCTTCCATAGGATCTCCTATAATAAAAACATCATACAAATCAACCAATTTTTTCCCCATGTAATATTCCATATATCTAATAAATTGTTGTCCAATAGAGTCCAAATAAAATGAAATTTTAGTTCTATGTTGAATTATTTAATAAAATGCCATTTTTTTGGAAAGGTGGATGTCTCTATGACTATCAAAGAATAACATTCCTCAATTTTATTATTTTCATAGATTTATTGGTAAGAACATTATCCATAAAAACAATTTTCCATATTCTATAGTTCTATATTTTATAATTCCATTATATATAAATTAATTACCAAATGTATCTAAGATATATATATATATAATCATAATTCTGCTAAATTTAAAGACCAAAATAATTTTTATTTTTTGAGTGTTGGAATTAGAAATAAAAATTAACATCAATAATACCTGTAAGGATAGACTTCCTCAAATAATAATGTTGCTTCTATCAATTTTTCATGTATTGGATGATCCATTTCACATCTTCCCAAAGAACCTTATAAGGGTTATAAATAAACTAACTTAGTTCTCTCAATTTAAAGTAAATTTCAGGTTGCATTCAAATCATTTCATATATAAAGATTATGATAGATTAATCATACATTACTTTTTAATTTACCAGATCTCATCTTATATTGAAGTTCCTCATACTTTGGACAGTTAGAATTTATCATCTAAGAGGGTTTTTGACTGATTTATATATGGTCATCCCAAATTACATAATGATCTCCTAAATGTATTCATTCTAGGATACAACCATGATACCATATTTATGATCCCTTTCTGTCCTCATGCACAATATTTTCTTATCTTGCCCAAGATCCTTTATTATAAATATTACATAAAACTTACTATTCAACAGCTAAAGTTATTGAACTTCTAGAACCACCAAAAACATATCCTACAAATTAAATAGGATTAAAACCTAATTCCCATAATTATAAATATTTTGATAATATAAATTATTTTAATTAACCTTTATAAAACCTTATTCATCCATGAAAGTACTTAACATTTAGCTCCACCGATGAGGTGTAGGTTTCAAGCCATAGAGTCTTCGATTCAATTTATAAACATGGACATTATATGGTTATATTTAAAACCATTGGGATGCTTTATCCTCCTCTAAGTCCGCATAAAGAAAATATGTTTTTTATCCATATGAACCAAGTTTAAATCATTAGAAGAAATGATACTCAGAATTTTCTGAATGATAGTTTGTTCAACCACTGGTAAAAATATTTTTGAGAAAAAATTTCTTCCATCTGTAAAAATCCTTTCACCACTGACCGTACTTTAAACCTTATTCTTCCATAAAATTATTTTTCCAAATGTTTTAACAATTTATTATCTAGTTCTCATTTACCTTTTGGAAAAAAATAGTAAACTCCCGAGTTCTATTAAACTTTAAGGAAATCATATCTTCTTCAATGAATTACTCCCACGGATTCGAGTCACTGTGAGTTATTTTTTCTTCTAGAAATTCAGGTTCTCCATCATCCATTATAAGTAATAATTCATAGTTGTATTTATACCATGGGATAGGACTTATGACTCTAGAATATTTTCTCATTGATGTTTTTACACTCTCTGATATTTCATTTTTCAATGCTCCTGGTGAGGATTTATCACAAACTAGTGCTTTACCTTAATCATCAATAGAACGTGATATTTCTAGAACATCTATCCTTAGTCAATTTTTTTGATAAATTCATACTAATTTATTCTATTACTGATATTTTTAAATTTTCAGTGATTTCATCCAGGTAAAATTGAACCTCATTAGTTGATCTCTCTCCCTGAACTTTTAATTCATCAATATTCTTATCTTTACATAGAATATTTTCATTAATGATTACATCCTGATATATAATGATCATTCATTAATAATTATTATATAGTAAATATAAAAACTCCTCATTTCCACAGCATATAATAATATAGGATTTATAATTTTCATTCATATAATCCATTTCCATTTACATTAACAAGCACATAAGAAATATTACTAGATATTTTGAGTTGGGATACTACTAGTATCTCACTGAACTATATCTCTCCCAATAAACTTTGTCCTGCTGAAGAGGTGCCACTTCTATTAACTAGGTAAAATTTATTATTAACTATTTCTACCTAGATATATTTGGGTATATTAGAATACACACACACACACACACATATATATATATATATATCCTCTTCTTTAAAATTTTAGTTAATCAAATCTTCTACTCCATTATGTTATAGAGTTATAGAAATTGTTCTCACAAGCATGATCCCCTTCTTCTACCTGAAATTATAGAAATTATCAATAATTTATATGCCACCCTTATTAGATCTAAATCATCTCAAGTTCTGGCCAATTTTAAACTCCACTATGGCTTCCACTGTGAAAAAGTACTGAAAACATAAAATCTATTTTTAAGAAAATAATCTGATGCCATCCTCATGGTGTCATAAATAAATGTGATGAACATGATCCATCATGAGGTTAGAATAAGGAAGGTCCCCATATTTTCATACTAACTAGCTCCTACATCCAGGATCTAGTTTTTGTATATTAAATTTGAATGAAACCTTGTTTTTAATTCTAAGAACTACATATAATCGTGAGATCAAATATTAGAATTCCCTTATGTACTAAAAACTTCATGTACCTATCACTATAGTGATTGATTCTTCAATTCCATACCTCGAAATTTTTAGAGACTGAAATTCCATTCATTTATCTTCCTTATAAATTTTTGATTAGGTAAAGTGTACCATTATTTACAGATTATACACAACCATGGATCCCTGAGTGAATTATGAGAATATATTTTTGAATGTTATAATTAAACCTTCATCATATAACTAAGCCACTCAAACAAGATTGTTATAATGACATATTATGTGTCTCACTGCCTTCAACTAATGAATACTCCCATTCTATATTTGTATATTTTCATTTCCCTTTTTATATGATCTTTATTACATCTTCATGATGCATATTTCCCCATTCACCTATGATATTTTGTTGAGTAGAAGGGTGAACTAGAGTCAACCACCCAATAATCCATTAAAATTTGAATAGTGGAAAAAATAATCTCCCCTACACCTATTAAATAAAGGGAATTTAAAATTTTTGGATGATTTCCTTTTTATTTCTTCCTTGTAATTCATGTAATTTCCTTAAATATTCCCTCACTTAGTATAATGATATAAAATAGGTCCTAGACTAGTCGATTTTCAATGAATTTTCTCTCAAGACTTTTCTTATGGTTGTTGATGATTCCTTATATAGGTTGACAATTCCATTATTCTAGTATTTAGTACACTACTGAATGGATCTTGGACTACTATTATCTAGAGTTCCTCATTGGGGATAAAATTTCGGATTTCTTCAAACACCAGATTAATATTTCCATAGAAATTACTTACGAATATAACCATGTCATCCCAAGATTCTAGTAATGATGAAAGTATTATTATAACCCAATCATAATCTTGGAATGTTACTATCACTGTTTGAAGCTAGATCTGGATCATGTTTTATTTTTTCAAATGATCATCCATTTAATATAATTTCAATATCCTCTATCTAAAAAAATCCTAATTATGAAAACATTGTTTACAGATATTTTTTCCGCATATATTTCCACCAACTTTTCCATTAACTTGGTTGTGATCTTCTTCTTATAGATATTAATGTCCATGTTTCATACAAATTCCATCCTCACTCAACCTAATGCCATTATTTCTATATGTTCCCATTCAATTTTATATATCTTTTCAATATTATCTCTAACCAATGGAAGATCGAGATCATTATGGATGAGATTCTATTTCATCTGCATCAACCAAATTCCATAGTTGATTCCATCGAACTGGCTAATTTGATATTTACCTTCTTCAATTTTCATATCTTCTGATAATAATAAAGACCAACAGAATTAAATATGAATCTAATGAAAATTATAAAAAAAACATTATATCTCTAGTGTGTACAGCCAAGCTTTTATACCACTTATTGGGAAGTCTAAAACTGCTACAATCACCAGATTCCTGAACCAAAGTTCATTGGAAATTCATTCACACTCGTATTTCAGTACTACAAAAATTCAACTATATGTATATCCCTTTGGTATTGAACACCAAAATTATGATGTTTTACCATAATAACCACTTCCATGAAACACTGTATAAAAAATAAAACCCACTCACAAAATAATATCAATAAAAAAATAAATGGACACACAAGATTATGGGGTTTAGACGTTCATCCTACATCCATGGGAGAATACTACAAAATCAAATCTTATTTTTAGTAAATAATAAATACCATTTTATCTTATTATTAAATTATTAAACATTGATCAATTTTGTTACATTGTACATTCATCATTAGTATCTGGCCCCACCACTCTTTTATAGATGTAATCTCCTAGTAAAACAAGTTTCACTAACCTTAGAGAAGCATGATCTTCTATATTTTGACTTCACCAATTTATAGTATCTAGTACCACCTAAACCTTCATAAAAAATTGAATATTAACCACAACCAATAACTAGTCTTCTCAAATTATTGGTATCTCTCCATATTCTGGTAAGATCATTTTAATTCTAATGTTTTTTTGTTGTTACTATAATAATATCTAATTAAACTATCAGATTATGAAATTTTAGTGAGTTAAATATAGTAACATGAAGAATTTATAAAATTAAAATATTTTTTCATTACTTTCAATGAGAGTTTCATGGTTGGTGGATGGTCCAATCATCCATGTGGGAAAATCATGTATAGTCACTAAATCCAGTGATTTTCTTATGTTAAGATCATTTTGATCCACAACATTTTCAGTTGTGTGTATTTGATTTTTGGGATAATTTAAAAAATATTTTCACGGTATATCAGTGATCTATGGGTTGATTTCAATATGGATTTCAAATTAAATCCTGGTTTTCAAAGGTTGAAGATCAGTTCTAGAATTCAAAAAGTGTGTATCTTGGAATGAAATGTAAAAAATTTAATCTCAAAGAACTTTATGTGTTTTAAATAAATGACTTCTGTGGATTAAAAATGATTTCAAATGGAAAATTAATTTCTATAGTTAAATCTTGGAATTTAAATAAGTTTTCAAATGTATTTTTAAGACATTGAAATTTAAAATTAAAATTTTAAAGTTGTATAAGAGGTGAGTATTAAAATTATGTTTAGTGGTTTTGATTAATTAGTTTGCATTATTATTTTTAATTTAGATTTTATTCTGATTGGGTATGATTTTAGTTGAATTTTTATTGACTATGTTATAGGTTTACTTCTTTATTTAGAGTACATTTCATATTGATGTTCAAAAGTATCATAGGGGGTCAATTGTGGTGTGGTCAGGTGGCAACACCACCCAAACACATTATAGATAAGTTGAGTTGATTCCCTATTTGGGTTTTTCTATATTTCACAGTGATCAAGGATCTCTAGAGGATATAGAGTTGATTAATAGAACCTACATGGAAATTAAATATATAAGACTTTCATATTCCAAGAGAGTGATGTTTTTTCTAGAATTTTTTGATGTTATGAGTTTAGAATGGTGGAATGTGGTCATCCCGACTAAGAAGAATGTTCAGGTGATGCAGGAATTCTTTAAGACCATATTTATTTAGTGTTCCCTTCCTATATATTTATTGGTTAATGAAGTTTAACATCTAATGAGTCTTTAAAAAGTTCAACATACAATGAAAAAAACATATCGACTATTTAAATGAGTTGGTTCCCTATTCTCCTAAGATCATATCAATTGATTCCTTGAGGGTCCCTAGTTCATGAATTGTCTTCATTTGGATATCTTCCCAAAACTTATCTCATATGGACTAACCTCTTTTGAAAATTTAGTATAATATTATTTCATAATAGATTTATTTTTTTAAGGTAACCCCATGATGGGTGGTATCCCCACATCTTATTATGCTTCCAAGAATTCCCTAAACGGTGTGGAATAAAAGTTGGGGAAACCTATAATAATAAACTATTATTCATTAGTTCCTAATTCATTAAGGTAGAATAAATCACCAGTGTCATTCTAGTAGTGTCATTTTCGGAATTCTAAGCCCTCCATCTTATATATTCCGAATACATGTCATTGTTTTAGTCATTTGGGACACCTCTAAATTTTTTATAATTAGAAGCATCGCTTGGAAATGAAATCCTTGTTGACCGAAAAATATTAATGGTGGTCCATTATTTGGGTTCTAAATTTTTCCTCATTCTCTATTATTATTTTTGTTCAATTTCATGTATTTTTTTGTTTCTTATTGTCTTTTGACCACTTACAAAATAAGTGTTTGTTTATGATTTTATAGATATTCCTTTTTTATGTCTCCTTTGATAAGACTTAGAGTAGTTCCTCAGGGTTTTTGTATTAATCCACCATGCTAGTGAATTCCAAAATGGGGGTGTAATGATCCGAGATTATAGATCTGGGATAGGTAATATGCAACAAAGGTGTGACGGTAGTAGTGGAAAATAGATTAGACCAATTTGAAAGCCTTGGTTTTTGAGTTAGATGCATGGAACATGATTTAGACGAATGATTTTATTCTTTTTTTTATCGGATTTTATTGTTAGAGTGTGTTTCTCATCAATATTGATGCTCGACCGAGGTTGATCAATAGATCCTAGTGTGATTGCAGCTGGATTTCAAGGTGACGGAGTCGCGGGCATGAGCGGTAGGAAGAACTAGGGTTTCTGAAAAATATTGATAAAACAGTGTATAATCCAAGATTACTATTCATATGTGGACCCTTGTGGTGGATAGGGTTTTAGAAAGGATAAAGGTTTCACATGGAGTGTGTCTAGGTATACATGGCATGTAATCCCTCCCTGGATACTCAGTGTGTACCTCAAAATGTACATGAACATGGGGTGGACTACATGGCCAGTCTACATGGCGGGTACTCCCCAACACATACATGGTTTTAAATGACATGGTCTATTTACATGGGAAAGACTCAGGGTCAAGGGACATAGATTGTACTTCTATTACACATCATGTACTCTTTTTCACATGGCATAAACCTCTTGTACACCTTTTCTTAGACAAGATTCATTAGGGTTTGTTCCCCTTATCCTTTCATTTAAGGTTGGTATGAATCATTTCATACTCCTAGAACTATGATCCCATTAGTAAGACTTCATGAATAGAGTTTTTGGAATCCCCTTGAGAGGTTTGGATTGGAATACCTTATTCATCTTCATTCCCTAGGTGGAGTTCTTGGTATCAATGTCAACAACACTACCCAGGGCTGATCCTCTACTTACTAGGGTTAATCCAGATTGTGTTTTTGGTATCACACCATGGCCCTAGCTGTGATCCTCATCTATGTATCATATTCTATTTGTATCATTCGGTGTATTATTTCTCATGACAAGACTCAATGTGAATTAACTCTCAGATGGACGTCATCTATGATATTATACTCATGAGTTTTTTCTCTTAGATGAGTGCTTCATGAAATCTTCAAACTAGAATCCTAATCTCGGTGTACTATGGTTGTGGATTACCTCTAAACAATGTGTCTTGGTTGAGTATATCTATATATTCTTATTATATGTGTTGTATAAATATACATGTGTATAGATAACTATATCTTCCTTTTTATATGCTTTATAGTTTTTGGGGTGTCCTAATAGGTTTCTTATACTCAACCCTACATAGGATTTTCCCACACGTGTTGTTTCATGTGTAGAAGATCAAAAATTTGATAGATTCCTGGGAATACCAGGAATAGATGGTTTTAAGTGAGATTGTACATACCAAGGTGTGCTCTTGAAGCTTTTAGAAAACAATTCTAGTACCTTTACATTATGTCTAGAGATAGGTTATGGACTCTTTGTAGTGGTATTTTATTTTTTCCTTTTTACTTTCCTTTACTTCCTATCGTACTATGGTTGTTAGATATAGATGTATTAATTCCATGGGTTTTTAGTTATTTTTAAGTTTCATCATTTTCTGGGCTTAGAGATGTGTCGGTATATAAAGGTACTTAAGAAATGTCTCTTATGTAAGTGATATTCCTACTCAATGCTAGTCACCAGCCCCTGGCCTATTGGAAAAAAGATTACGGAGTTATGGTATGATCCCCACTAGTATAGGTCATGATGGAGTGCTATCAGGGTGGTCTCTTCTAATTTATTACCAAGACTCTGTGATATTAGTTTGGGGAAATAGTGTCAAGTGACTTGAGTTTGGATTCTAGGCTAGGGACTCTAGTGTTGGTGCGGCAACCGACGTATCCACACACTAGGACTCTTATAACATTCTTTTAGACTTGGTGTATGATAAAATTGGTTATAAGGATAAAAATGGTACATGCATCATATAGGAATTATTTGTGGTTTCCATGTCCTTCTTGAGTAAGATCTCAAGATATACTCATTGACTATGGTATATCTTATTGTTTAAGGATGAATCTAAGATGTATTCCATCTAGGATTCTGTATCTTGGCCACAAGGACAATCCCCTTAGGGACGAGGCATTGATACAGGGACCAGTTCCAGAGATGTTACCTCCAGGTGGTGAACCATCCATACCACCACCTGTAGGGAAGCACGTGGTACCCGATGTACGAGTGGATGTGGTGCATAGGCTGAGTGTGCTTCATGAGTTTTAGTATTATAGACCCATCAGATTCTAAAGCAAGCCTTGCCCATATGATTCTGAGGACTATCTTGAGGTGGTGACCTAATTTTTTGGTATGGTCAAGACACCAGCAGATCAGATGGTGGTACGGGCAGCGAGCCTACATTATGGCTCAGTAGGGAGATTTTGGGGTTTAGTTACCATGTCTTATGATGGGGTGAATCTTCTATAGAAATATTTTGAGTGCATTTTAAGGAGGAGTTCCCACCAACTATGCTGAGGTTTTTGCATATCCCAGAGCTTATACAGCTCCATCAAAGGAGCATGATAGTAGATAAATATTCATAAAGGTTTACCAACCTCTCTAGAAACTCAATGGATATGGTTAGAGATAATATCATCAAGGATCGGACCTTTGTGTGTGGTATACATAGAGATATCCAGGATATATTTATCACTTTATGAATTCCTACCTATGTTGAGGTGCTAGAGTGAGATTTTTTGGTTGAGAGTTTCTTGGAAAAGAAGATACTACCAGTGGTTTTCTATAGTGGTAAAGTAGGAGTAGAGACCTTGGTAGTAGGGAGCTGATGTTAGTCCTAGAAACCTAAACCAAAAACATGTTTTTTGGAAAAGGTATCAAGATAGAGGATCTGCAGTTTAGGGCTCACAGGGTGGGTTCAGTCATCCCAAAGAGGGGCAGTTCTACTCCTGTGATGTTTAGGGAAATCTCGTATGAGATTTTTCGACCCATCATATAGCTGATAGAGATACTATGGATGAACCACTGAGGTAGAGACAATTGAATTTTAAGGCATGTTCATAGGGAAGTTGATGTGGAATATGAGTTCGGAGAGAAATAAGAGGTGTTTTATGTTTCAACATGTTACCACCACCACACCCAGGTGGTTCACACCAGACTCAGGGAGTTGGATGACATGGGATGGGATAGCTATAGGAAGTTGAGGCTTATGAACCAAGGGATATAGGGATGATTCTAGGTATGACCTGTTTCATTTTTTTACCTTAACTGAAGTACTGATAGTCATAGATACTATTCATTCCTTCTTATCCACATACCTTGTATGATATTTAGAAATTACAGTTGAACTATTGATTCAAACCTTACACTTGGAGAATCCTACTAGAGAAGACTTGGTGACCATGTGCTTGTGCAAGAATTGTGACATAACTCTTGAAGGTGATATTTTCTTTTAGAACCAGCTGGTAGTAGCTTAAGGCCTTACAATTTCATTATTGGTATGGACTATTTATCCACATTTCATTCTTAGATTGATTATTTTTGGTGAAGGATGAGGTGTGTCTACAGTGATGGAACTCGGTTTTCCTTTTTCGGTGAAAGGGAATCCTAGGTAGCATAGGATGGACTCATTCATAGGAGGGTGCGGCCAATTACTGATCATTTAGATATCCAAACCATTAGTTTAGTGGATTCTATGAGTTCATAGTTTCCTACATTGGTGGTGGAGTACAAGGAAATATATTCAAAAGATATTCCAAGTTTACCTCCCCATCGAGAGATAGAATTATACATTGATCTACACCCTAGGATGGCATTGATATCTGCACCAACATATTGGATGGATCTTTAAGATCTTTATAAGATAAGTGTCTAGTTGGAGAACTAGAAGAGGAAGGGATTCGGGATACCCAACGTTTCACTCTAGGCAACCCCAATTTTGTTTTCCAAGAATGCATATGGGAGATTGAGGTTGTGTGTGGACAATCAGCCCTTGAATCAGGTGACCATGAAGAATAAGTATCCTCTACTAGGGATAGATAACCACTTTGATCATTTTAGAGGGTTAAGATGGTTCTCAAATATTCAACTTAGGTCAGGATATCACCAACTATGATTATGGGGTCAGTATGTATAGAATAAGGAATTAAGATATTACTATGTTCACTTTGATTACTTAGTGATTCCCTTTGGCCTGATGAACACCCCAACATAGTTTATAAGACTCATGAAATGGATTTTTCAACCTTAATGAGATTGGTTCTTAGTAGTTTTCATCGATGATATAATTGTGTGCTTAGCATCTAAGGAGGATCATGCAAGACACTTGAGGATAGTTCTAGATGTACTCTGATAGAACTAGCTTTGTGGGAAGCTATCAAAGTGCCAATCCTAGATACATGAGGTCTACTTTCTAGTACATGTTATCTCATTATATAGAGTGGTCATGTACTCAGCCAAGTTCATGAAAATTTTTTCATGGGATCCACCTAAGATCATGATAGAGGTGTGGATCTTTCTTGGGTTGGTAGGCTATTATCAAAGATTCATAACCGATTTCTCCAAAATATCAGCAACCATGACAGTTTTGACTCAAAAATGGAATGCTTTCATGTGGATAGAGAAGTGTAAATAGACTTTTTAGATGTTTAGGTAGAGTTTAAGAGTGATTCAATCTTTATATTACTGAAATTAAGGTGTTGAGTACATAGTGTTATGTGATTCGTCAGGAACCGAGCTTTGTTGTGTTCTGATGTAGAGGTAGGCAGTGATTGCATCTGGTTCATGTCAGTTGAGACAACATGAGAAGAACTATGTGACCCATGATATTGAGTTAATAGAGGTAGTATTTACTTTGAATATGTGGCGACAATACCTTATGGTTGATCTTTTTATCATCTAATCCGATCACAAAAGTCTCAAGTATATATTCTCATATATGGATATCAACTTGAGACATATGTGATGGATAGAGTTCCTCCAAGATTATGACTAAGAAATTATCTATACTTTCAATAAGGGAAATGTGGTAGAAGATCTTTCAGTAGGAGATCTTGTTCATAGTTGCTGAACAAGGCTCCAGAGTAGTTGGCCTCATTGTAGTTATACATTTTTAATAGATATAAGGAAATTTACCATCAGTTTATGGTTTTCACCCATCCACTCTTACAGATATTTAGGGAGGCATGGCTTAGGGATATTTTCTATGAGACCCTACATGCTCATATATCCATAGGGAATTATCTTTATATATTTTCTAAAGGTGAGGAGCACATAATTCATTTCAAAGGATGAACCATAGTACCAGTGAAGTTTACAGGAAGTGGTTCTGATAGTGTTTCATATGTCTCATTTGGTGGTACATCTAGCTATTTAAAATATGTAACAGGACTTATGATGTCAGATTTTATGGACAGGGATAAAAAAAGGAGTTGCAGATTTCATCTCTCAATGACTTACTTGTATGAAAATTAAGGCTG
Organism: Viscum album; assembly: GCA_963277665.1. Lineage (NCBI taxonomy): Eukaryota > Viridiplantae > Streptophyta > Magnoliopsida > Santalales > Viscaceae > Viscum > Viscum album. Next base: position 1,428,646,741 of record OY728140.1, on the reverse strand, counting down.
AGAACCAAGTTTCAGTGGGTTTAACTCAACCCCATGAGGTTATAGAATGGAAGTGGTATGGAATATCTATGTACTTCATGATGGGATTACCACATAATTTCATGGTACATGATTCCATTTTGGTGATCATAGACTAGATCATCAAGTCGGCCAACTTCTTAGATATTCTATAAACGAATTTAGTAGAGAGATTGGGGAGCCACTACATGTTGAAGATATTTCGACTCCATGGAGTTCCATCAACGATTGTTTCTGGACCTAATTCTATCTTTACATCCTGGTTATGGATGGGATTACAAGTGGTGTTTGGGACCCAGTTATGCTTGACCATAGCGTCTCTCCCCCAAACTGACTGCCAAACTAAGGAGACCATTTAGGTTCTGAACGACATGTCGCGATCTTGAATATTGTATTTTCTCCATAGCTGGGAGGATAACCTATAACTATCGTAGTTTTCATAAAAAATAGATACCATTTCACCATATATATTGTACCATTCGAGTATTTGTATGAGAGAACCTTCTCATCATCTCTTTACTGGAGTAACCCATGAGAATTGGTACTAATGGGCTCATAGTTGGTGTGAGCTACAACAGAGAAGGTTCAGATCATCTAGAAGTGGATGAAGACGACATAGATCCCTCATAAGTCTTATTATCATAGGTGTTGGAGGCCTTTGATGTTTGAGGAAGGATACCATGTGTTCTTATGGGTTTCACCATGACATGTATTATGGAGATTTGGCCGGGGTGATAAGCTATATCTAAGGTTTATCGGACCTTTGTAGATATTGTGTAGAGATAGTGAGGTGAAATACCACTTAAACTCCACATCCACGGTTAGAATGGGTACACAACATCTTCCAGGAGTCATAATAGAGGAGGTACATTCAAGACCCATCACACATTATCAACTAGGGGGAGTTGGACATATAGGATGGAGTGACCTTTTCCGAGTAACCAGTGGAGATCAAGGATCGGTAAAGACGATCCTTTGTCGGTGATTTATTCCATCGGTGTATTTCTCATGGAGGCACGAGAATATTTAGGAGAAAACATGGGAGCAGGAGTCTAATATTCATTCTCAGTACCCATATCTTTTTTAGTATCCATTGTTTTGGATTGTCAAGGACATAAATCCCCAATGTGGGGAGAATGTAATGTATTTTATTTCCTATATATTATTTTTAAATTTTATATGGATTATTTTCGATACTAGGAGATGAGACAGTGTGAGACTCTGAGTCCCGATGTTCCCAGAATAAGTGTTTGAAATATATTTAATATATTAAATGGAATGTGCATGAAATTTTTCTAAAAAATTGGAATAACTTCTAAAAGGTTTCATGGATCAGAAATCTAAGGTAATTTTTGAGTTTAGAATGTGATTTTATGTGTGACTTAACATTATTCGGTGTGGCTCATTTGTGGAATATTTATCCTGAGAACGGATATAAATAAAATAATTAAATAAAATTAGTTTATTTTGAATTATTGGTGCAGCACTTGTTTATTATTAAATAGATTATTATGGAAAATCTCCACTATTATCAACATAACCCTGGAGCCTTTAGATTAATGTTAGAGAGATCCTCGGAGAATCCACTCAGGTAAATGATGGCAGATTTGTGAATCAAAGGCCAACGAGTCTCAAATTTGCAAGATCTTGCTACATGATGATGATAACGCATCATTCTTCATCCTAGATCAAACCAAATAGAGTTAGTTCATGTGTTTTTATTTGTATTTCTTCCATGTTCATAATTTCTACAATAAACACAAATAAATCTACAAATGGATTGATCTGAAGATCGATCGCCTTGCGATATTGGTTTACCTTTGGGGTTTTTGGGGAGAATTTTTATTTTTTAATAATTATTGATTATTCAATATTCATTCTAATAGAAATGAATAATGATTGACCAGAACATCGATTGAGATTAATTCCTCATGATTTATTTTTTCTTTTATCCCCCATGTTTCATCATTAAATGTTGGTGTTCTTCATTTGTAGTATAATTTCATGATTTATTAAGGGATCAATCATTGTGCATGTGTTTCATGGCACAAAGATCTGATATTTTTAATCAAATATCATCATATAGAAATAAAGGATCAATGACAGTATCAACGAACTGATTTTACTAGTTTGGAAACCCCTAATTTAGAGTGAGATTCATGAAAGATGATTCAGATGAACGATTTCATTTTTTTGATCAGATTTGACAGTCATAGCGTGTTAACTGCTTGTTGATGGTGATGCTTGGTCGAGGTAGACCCAGGAATCCCAGTGAGATTTTATCCAGATTTCAAGGTGATTGTGGTGTGGGCATGAGAAGGAAGAAGAACCAGGGTTTCTATAAAATCCTAATATAAAAGTCATGTAATCTAGGATTATACGGTATGTGGGGCCACATACAGTGGCTAGGATTTCTGTTTGGAGAAAGGTGCCACATGACATGTGTCTTGGTCTACACGGTGTTCGATCCCTCCCCAAATACTCAGTGTGTACCATGAGAAGTACAAAAATATGGGGTGGAATACACGATTGGCCTACATGACATGTACTCCCCTACATGGACACGGTTTTGAATGATACATGACATTTACATGGGTATGTCCTGGGTTCAAGGGACACAGTGTGTACTATTACTACACATCATGTACTCTATTTTATATGGGTTAGGTATGTTTTCCTCCATATCATAGACAAGATTAATTAGGGTTTTATTCCCTTATCCTTTCCTTACATATTGGTACAAATCATTTCATACTCCTAGGACTATGGGTCCTTCCGCAGGACTTCATGGATAGTTTTTTTGGAATTCCCTCAAGAGGCTTGGAGTGGGATACTCTATTCAACTTTGCGCCCTATTTGGATTTCTTGGTATCAATGAGACCAACTCTACCTGGGCAAAGATCATATAATTAGAAGAGTTAATCTACATTTAGTTGTTTATATCACCTAATAGCCCTTGATTTGATCCTCATTTGTGTATCATATTCTCTTCGGATCTTTCTATATATTCTCTCTCATGATGTGAACCAATGAGCATTAACTCTCAGATGGAATTCATCAGTTCTATCAGACTCAGCAGTGTGTTCTATAAAATGAGTGATTTTTGGAATCTTTGAACTATAATCTTAGGCTTGGTATACTATTGTTGCGACTTACCTCTATACTATGTGTCTTTTTGAGTTTATCTGGATATTCTAGTTATATGTGTTGTAGACATATATCTATGTAGAGATAACATTATTTCCATTTGTTATATGTTTTGTGGGTTTTGTAGTGTCCTACTGAGTATTGTTATACTCACCTATACATGGGATTAAGCTTTATGTATTGTGTCTTGTGTAGATGATCGACCCTTTGACAGATTCCTAAGTAGACCAGGGTTAGATGGTGCTTAGTAAGACCGGAAAAACTGAGGTTTGTTCCCGTAGGTTTCATATAGAATTCCCAATACTGTTACTTTTAGGTTGTACATGTGTTATAGAGTCTTGTGGTGGGACTATATATGGCCTTGTTTACTTTCCATTACTTCCAATTGTACTATAGTTGTAGGATATAAATGTATGGACGCATTGGTTTTTTAGTTTTTCTTACATTTTAGTATTTTTAGGCTTGGAGATGTTTTCATGTGTGTAGATACTTAGGAAATGCCTCCCATGTTAGTAATATGCCTACTCAGTTCTAGTCACCAGCCTTTGGCCTAATTGAGGTGGGCCTTGGGAGTCCCAGCACAAGCCCCACTAGTACAGGTCATGAAAGGTGGGGAGATCCATGATAGATATTCATTTCATATTTTTCTCATTATATAAATTGGGTGTGATTTGTATATTGGAGATAGATTTATTTATGGTATTCATAGTTAATTTCGTTGAATCTATAGATTCTATTTTTTGTGACTTTATCTTCTTGAAAATATCATTTGGATTATTCTTCCTTTTCTAGGGAAATCAGTGGTTTTTTGGGATAGAAAGTGTTATGGTGGGAAGAATTTCCACACACCAATTTTTCATTTCCTTGTTTTTTTACCTATTTATTTATATTTTTCCATATCATTTATTTAGAGCTTAAATTAGTGAATAATTTGGATCTTTTTGAGTTTTATTACAAGGACACAACTAGTGCATGGTTAGTGGTAACTGTTAAACTAACCATGTAATGTTTGCAATTGTGTATCAATGATGTTTTTAATGGTTGGTGCAAGGGTTCTGCAACCATGTTTCCAAACCATGAATACTGCTCAGGGGTCTCTAATGAGATTCATGTTATTTTATAAACCATGTTTCAAAATGATGCAGCGTACCTAGAAATTGTAAAAATTAAATACATATTCTACCCCTTTAAAATTACACCCCGTAACCCTTACACTTTTCTTGATTCGGATCTGGAACACCAAGGGTGCTAATGGAAATGATCCACTGGATCCCTCTTTCATTTTTAGGGTTCCTTGTTCGATTTCAATTCATCATCTCACAAGGTAAGGTATTTTCCTTCATTCTTCCTCCTTATTTTCTGGTTCTCCATTCCTCTATACATCTTGGTCAAACCCTTGGGTAATTCTTGGGAAAAAATCAATATGATTCTTGTTGTTTGGGGATGTATGGATTTTTATTGGGTATTATAATTCTTGTATTGAAGTTTTTATCATACCTATATTTATTTTGAGGTCGGCGGTTTTATTTCATTTCCTTTTCCTTACACATGATATATGCTTGATATTTCCAAATTATGTTTTCTTAGAATTTATAGTTGTTTTATGGTCTAAATGATTTTATAAATTAATTTTTAAATGGAATGATCTTATTAATTTTTTAAGGGAATATTCATATTCCAAATTTTAAAAAATTCATTACAGAGATTATGTATATATATGTAATTTATTTTATTTTTTATATTTTTTTATTCTTATTTGTGATTATGTTAGGGGATTAAGGATTCATTTGACTGGTTTCTTATTTCTTGAGGATATTGATGGTCTTATCTTATTGAATCCTTTAATTTTGATGAATGGTTTGTAATTTATCTCCTTATTATTTTCCTTGGTACTTCCTATGAATGTTGATATATATATTTTTGTGTGTGTGTGAATGAAGATATACACACATATATGTTTGTGCATGCATACACATATATTTTTTAGGAATATATATGTGGGGTTTTATAGGATACCTTTATTTAAACATGGATTTTAAAATTGTCTTCTGGTTTTCAAAAAATACCCACAAGGGATTTTAAATAAGATTTTTTAAATCATGATTTTGAGGCCCATTTTGAACTTTAAAAGGAGTTTCAAATTGAATTAAAGTATAAATGGTTTTAAAATTTATTTGGAAAAGTGACTTTTAATCCCAAAAACATGTCTCATATATCACATTAAAAACATTTCTTCAAATGAAAATTAACCCAATTGAATCCCACATGTGTTTATGTAATTATAATGGATTTTATTTAGAGGTGTTTCACATAGATTTTTATATGGTGTTCGAACTTGGTTAAGTTATTATGGTGAGTTGATTATTGTTGACACTTGATTTATTCTAACTCTACTTTTATTGATATTATCATCATGGGGATCCTAGGAATTTTTGTAATGGATAAGATACAGTTAGTATTCAGTCCAGATTTGATGGAATAGATTCATTATAGTATTAGAGTTTATATGGGAGTGCCACCAGTGAGGCTATGATATAGTAGTCAGATGGTTATTCACTTAGGAATTCATTTATAGGTCGATATATGGTTCCAATATGATTTTATATAGGGTCACCTTAAGGGATGTGTATGAATTTCCCATGATAATATAGATTTACTATTTTCCTAATTTTGGTTTCATTCATGTTTCACCTTATTAGTTTTAGTACTTTATGTTAAGATATTTTTAATATGCCTATCTATTATGTCTCTACTTATGTAGATTCGGTTGATTTATGTAGTTTTGTTCCCTTTTTGTTTATATTTAGTGTCTTTAGTTTATTTTTTGGTTTGATTTAAAAGATGATTTTAAAATGGTTTATTTTAAAAGATAATTGTTTGAGAAATGTTTTTAAATGTTTTGTAAAATTATATTTCGGTTTTAAAACCCAGTTTCAAGAAATGCTCAGTGTTAGTTTTTCTTAAAATAATTTAAATATATTTTCTACTAGTTTTTCAAACTATTATTAATGATATTTTTTGAAAAATAAAATCATGGAGTATTTGGAGATTTCCTATTGAACTATTACGTTGTCACCCTACTTGTTCCACTTAGCATTAAAAGGCTAGAGATTTGTTTTTAGGGTTAGGTTCAGTATGGGATTTCTCAGGGGAGGTAGTTATTGTTATGGATGTTTAGTGAGCAAGAGGTCACATTGAGACTGTGTCAACTAACTTGGAGTTTTGTTTTGTTTTTTTTTTTGGTTTTTTGGATGTATCAACCATATAGGACTTCTATATATCTGTATATTGGATTTGTTTTCTTCTATTTTTTATTTGATCTGGGGTTAGATGCTCATTTTGGTTATGTTATGTTTGATTTTGTTTATATTCCATATTTTCTTATTGATATTTCACATAATTATCTGATATATTATGGTCATGTTATAATTTTGGGCAGAAGCTCCATTACAGTTACAAATTATTAGGTGAGATCATTCCCACAAGATCATATTTTATGTCTTGTTTATAGTTTTGATCCTGAGGTAATTGAGAATAAACAACGGGCATGTCATGGGCTGATTCGGTTGACATGTTCAGGTTTTTCCCATGGTTGGTTCATGACACGAGATATAAAATGTTGACATTATAGAATATAAATGTATTCTAGATAAGGTGATTTTATTCTCTATAGGTGTGTTTTCAGGGATTTTTATTTCATGAGGTATAATGCATCATACATGTGTTGTTGTAATTTTCAAAATTTCTCCTTGTTTACTGATGTGATAAGGTGTGGAAGACATATGTGTGTATAGGGTTCCAAATGATATATGGTTGTGATATGGTTTCCCAAGTCGAATGATGACTTATAAAACAGTCTGAAACAATTGTGAAACAATTTGGGGTGTGAGAGTAAAAAACTAATGGGAAGTGGATGTTAGGAACCTTTATTATATAAATGATTTTGATATAGAATTTCTTACTTATATTTTTTACACAGTGAGTGAGGATTGGTGAGGATGGGATATAGTTTCACCTTCATAGGTATTGATTTGGTCTCTTATGTTTATTCATTGGTATTTACTATTCTTCTTTAACATTTCCATGAGATATTTTGGGAATAATTTCATTATTTGTTCTTATTGGACAACCCTATATATGTAAACAAGTTTTAAGGTCTATAATATATTTTTGGTGATAGATATTAGTGTTACTATCATTTGGAGTTGTTTAATAGATTTTTGGAATTCATCATTACTTATAAGGCATAGTTCATATTATTTTTATTTTTCTCAAATTTTTATGACACTATATTTCAGGAATTATGATGGTTTATATATTATTAATTTTATGGATTTGTTTAGTGTAATCTTATCCCTCATCATAAAATTTATATATTGATGGTGATACCCTAATTTTTTCAATCTATACCCTCAATGATAGTCATCTACCCATTCCCTATTGGATGTAGGATTTGGGGGACATCTCCACTTTACTAATATCCCAAGAGGGGTATGGGGGTCATGAATATTTATTTTTCTTTCAATAAAAATATGAAAGAATTTATTGGTGTTGATGTACAGAATGCACAACATAGAAAAATTCAAATAGATGGCTTCTATCATAATAATCACAAGGTAAAAGGAGATTTTTAAATTTAAGAAAAAATTATAAAGACTACTCAATTATATTTATTTTTATTCTTGAATTTTAAAATTATATAACATGGTAATTATATAAATGTTTACCCAACGCTTTCACAAGATAAGAACAATCAAAAATATTATTTTAAAAATGTTATCATAATATGAATATAAATAAATATTTTTATGAATATTTTTATATTATAATAATTATTAACAATAAATTATATTTTTGTTAGTAAATTATTTTTAAAATTAAATAAAAATATAATTATACAAAAGGCCTATGTATCTATGAGTCATGTGCTTGTACGAGTATGACAAAGGTAAAAAATGTGGTTTTAAAATATTTAACATGATATTATTTACATTAATTAGAGTATTTGATAGTTTTTTGTATTAATATTATAAATATGTAATTATTTAAATATTTAAATTTTAATTTCCTAGTTATCTTGATATTTTGAATGTCAAATTGCAATATTAACCCTAAAATGACTTTAAATTGTAATTAATGTTTAAAATGATTTATAAAATAATAAAAATCATAAAACCTTATCTTGGAACATATTTGGATGATTAATGGTCAAAAATTTCTTTTATTTCCATTTATGATCCTCTTTAAACATAATAATTACATTTGTAACCCTTAAGGATTGAATATTTTTTAAAATGTCATCACATCTTATCTATAAAAGGAGACCGAATCCACCCATTCCAAAACACATATAATTTTTTTTTCTCTCTCAATATTGATACCAAATTACTCTCTAAACTTCTATTTCCATGTTCATAATGCCTTGGTCTAACCAAAATTCCCTCCATCTAAGGCTTTACACTAAATCTGAAGGAGGAGATTCAAAGTGAAAGATAATAATTCCCAATTAACTCTTTTTTATCTTATTAAATAATCTTTTAACATAAAAACATTTTTAAAATCCATTTTTAAAACATTTCTATTATAATGTTATAAACATATAATTTCCATTTTAAATGACGTACCACTCATTTCATTTCGATGAACACTTTTCATAATTTTTTACTCTATTAAAATAAGGGTTTCATGTTACATGTATTTTCATTCTATTCTCCTCTTATAATTTTCATAATATGGGTAACCATTGAAAATAACTTTAAATTTTATTGTAATTAGTCTCAATTTTTTTATGAAATTCGAATATTTATTAGTTTTTATATTATCTTAAAATATTTTTGAAAACATCATTTCCCATGGTGATTTTATGTTACCTAAGTGAATGATGATTTTTTATTTTTAATATAATTATTTCATTAATATTATTAAATATATATTTAATAATATAAAATAAAATTAATACTCATATAATTTATTATTTATGATTCTAGAATTATAAAATCATTATGATACTAAATTAAATATTCAATGTTATTTGTTTTCACCTAAAAAAGATTACTAGTAAATATTTTATAAATTATAATGATCTACAAACCTATAAAACTCATTTTATTCTAAGATAACATCAAACATATTCCTTCAAACTTTTAGATATTATAGAACCACTTTATAATATGGATATGTGACTATTATTATTATACTGAAGCTATTTGGAATCATAGACCAAACTACCGCAAAACAGATAACACAAAAACAAATTAATCAAATAAATGAATAATAAATGATAAAAAATGAATAATAAAAATTAAATAAACATAGAAAATTTTATATATCCAATAAATAATTTATATAATTTTATTATTCATGAAGTTATATGATGAACATTCTGAGTTGGGACTTAAGATAAGAGAATTATAGACTCAATTTCCTTTCATTTAATTATATCATTTTTCCTTTGAATATTTTATTCTAAGATTGTGTATTTTTATATATTTTATTCTAATATTTTATGATTATTTACATTTATATCACATGACCTCTTCTTTATTTGGTTCTTACTTTACATGTTGTGATCTTTACAAGGGGTTTTCTTCAAACGATTTACATTAATTGTTTGGTTTTTTCTCTAAAATCTCTCTCTAATATATTTAAATAATTTTATTTCTTTTATACTTATTGATATTTGTTAATATTATATGATTAATGTTAATTTTACTATCAATAATGTATTATTTAACTCATTATATTAAATTAAATTTTCTAGGATAACACAAAATTCTTGTTCTCATGGGTTGGAAATGTAATATTATATGAGTTTTATTCATGTTATAGTAATTTGAAATTATATATGATGAAGCGTGGGCCTATTATATTTCCCTATAATCCATTGGGTAAGGATTTATTTTACAAATAAGATATATTACAAGTAAGTGAATAGTTTATTCCATTATAAGTGTGATTATAATATTGATTTGTAAATTTGATAAAGAATATGATGTCCTTATAAACCATTATGTATTCTCAATGAATTTTAATGGAAATATTTGTTTCCAAATTTAATAAGTTTATTTCAAGTTTATGATCATTGAAATTTTAAATTTTTTGTTTTTTAAGGAAAATCATTTTTAGGAGTTTCATTTATTTCCTAGGAACCTTCGTAATTATTATATTTCATATATTCTTTTTAATTATATTTTTTTAAAGAACCTTTTAAAAAAGGATGATTTCATGTTTGGATGAAATTTTAGCATTTTATAGGAGCTCAAATTTTAATTTTTAAAAGAAAAAAATTCACATGTTTTAAATTATTTCAATTGAATAATAGGTTTTCTCATTCTTATATACCCTTCTACTGAGCTTTATTTACACATACCAGATTTTTAAATTGTTTTCATAGGGATTAAGGATGATTGGGAATAATTTGGATTTCCAATTCCAATTTATTATGTTTTAATCTTGAATGACGTAGGTGTATCATTGGAAGAGGTTTTTTATAAAAAATACATTTATAGGAAAATTATGGGTTTTTATGTAATGGGTTTCTTAATCTTATAAAACTATAAACATAATGTTACTTGGAATTTAAATGTTATAATTATATTAAAATACATAGTACATTTATTTTTGGGAATCTACGCAAGACATTTTAATTTTTAGGAAAAATAAATACAATGAATTTTATAATAAGGAGAATTCATCATAAAATAATTTCTATATATATTGTTTTTTAAATGAATCAATAATTAAAAACTATTAAATTATTTTGGAATAAAGAGATGTTAATAATAAAGAACATTTTATGAATACTATTCTAACTCCAAGTGGATATTAAATAAATTAGAGGGAGAGAAATAGCAGTGAAAAATATAATCTTGTTGAAGTGTTGAATAAATAAACTAAAAATGAATATATTTTGATTTTAACATTGAATAATCGTATAATATGACAAAATATTATATATATTAAATAATGTGAAGGATTAAATTGATAGGAAAATTATTTTTCTCTCAAAATCAATTATGTGGAAAAAACTAAAGAAAAAGGAATAGTAATTTAGAAAATTTATGTTCAACTTGTTTAAGGATTGAGATACAACCTCCTCAGTCCATCTTAGTTTTTTATGTTAAGAAAACGTAATTAGTTTCTATGATATGTTTCAAACAATTCAAGGTAAATTATCAAACTATTTTAATGTATGTAATAAAAAAAATGGGAATATTTATCCTGTTTTTGGAAAATATTCTTTAATATTCCTTTTAAATGAAGTTAAAAATTGTTTGTGGCACTAAATACTTGAATATAATAATCAGACTAAAATTGGATTATTGATTAAAGGAAATAAAAAATGAGAGTTCCATTACTAAAGAGAGACATGAAACATATATGTAGACCATTTTAATAATTTAATATTATAATGAATAAAAACAAACCAAAAGGAAATATAGAAAAAAAATTATATAGACACTAGATGAAAAGAATTAAATCACGTGACTAGATTGGAAATAACGAATTGCATGCTACCTGGGAAATACAAATGTGTAGTTAAATTCTATTAAATATATACTGAATCATTTATATAGATTAATTCTTATAGAACTTTTCTTTCTTATTTTGAATAAAAACCATATCTGATCTATATTTGGAAATATAAATTTTCTTAAGCTAGTAATTTATACCATGAAATCTAAAACATTATATAAAGACTAGGAAAAACATATAGTTATTTACTTCTAAAAAATATAATAATTGAATCCTAATATTATGATTCCAAGACCCTTTATCCTTCTTTATGATGTGATAAGTATTGGTGATATCCAATGAGGTATTTTAAATTGTTCAAACTAATGTATATTGACATATGTGTTTGAAGGGGATATGTGGTGGGAGATATTATATCTTATTCAATGGTGAGTATAGTAAAATGAGTTATATTATGCTCGTTTTTTATAAGACAAGGTCACTAATTTTTAGAAATTTAATTTTTAAAGTGTAAGTTTAGTATCATTCTCATTTTTCATTTTCTAGTTTTTAGGAGTTTTTTTTAATTTTTTTTTTAGGTTGGGGCCGAAGCCTCATTTTTATTATTAAATCAAAGAAAAGTCCTCTTTTAAGTGGGTAGAGGGAAACCCAATACATAGCTCGAAGGCCCAGTGGGCTTGAATCCCATTACATAGCCCGTAGGCCCAAATTCTAAGGCCAATTCACATTCTGTGAATAGTATCCTGCTGCTACAGTACCACACAGTATCGTCGCCGCTACAGTGCCCTTCCACTACTACAGTGCTCTGCCGCCGCTACAGTGCCCACTGATGAACAGTGTCGCCGCTGCTACAGTACCGCTACAGTACTGCTATAGTAACATGCTCCCCATGGGTTTTGAACCCCCATTTTCCATGTAGCCTTACGGGGTGCTTACCACTAAGCCAAACCCCAACTATAGGAATTTTATTTTTAATTAATAAGCTAAAATTCATTAAAATCGAGTAGTGATATTAAAGAAATTATATAACTATTAATAGAAAATATTGTTATTTAAAATACCATAAACAAATACAAACATATTTTATACTTACATGGCCCCTTAAAATCAGAATATTTATTAAGAGTGGGGTGGGAAATAATGGTATTTGGATATGGTGGTTCAACTTATATTGACCTCATAGTATTATTCACTAGCTTTAACATACCCTATAATAAATTTCATTCAAACATCCAATGTTTTATATTTCCTAGGGCCTGCAGGCCATGCAATACTTTCTCCTACGGGCCTTGTTAAGCTTCCACCTCACCCCTTGAACGGTTGATTATCAAAAATCAATAAAAAATAAAGGCCTTCAGGCCATTGGAGTATATTTCGAAGGGATTGGTGTTAAAAAAACCTAGATATTCTTTCACGTTCTGTATATCATATAGGAGAAATTAATATAGCTTTTTTATAATTTTTGGATAACATAGATCCTATCATTTACATAAATATAATAATTTTTTTTCTAATTTATACATGTTAAAAACACTGATCAAATTATTATATATAATTATTAAATTATAGTTTTAATGATTGGATTATAATTTCCACTTATAATTTTTATATCTAATGCATAACCAAATTTTTACCTAACAACTACCATTATACCTCAAAATTAATAACTTTAAAATGAAATTGTTATCTATATAATCTATTTAATTTTTTTATTTTATAATTCTATGACTAAAGAAAATGGGTCATCAATTTTTTAATAAAATTCTCTTGTTAATTATAATAATTGATTCCTATTCCTTCAAATAAATATTCCTTATTTAAACTATTTTTGTACTTGTGGTTCTTTCTCATTTATTTTTTGTTTTTTATTTGTTAGATTAAACCATTTGGGTATACATTCTGAAATGTTATCATGGTTTTATTTTGTTCTTTCATATTTTTACATATGATTTCATACCATACTAATCATTAAAATTTCCAATTTCACTATTATAACTAGATAATAATAATAATGTATAATTGGTTTTAAGATGTTACAAACAATTAATAAATATAACACACACCCAAAATCCAATTAGTTAAAATCACACCATCCATCCCTCCTCCAAAGGGCTAGTATTTCCCTAATTATGTTGTTATAACCATTTTGTAATTTTCAATATATAGAACTCATAACATTCCCCTTTAATTATTTGAGAAAAAAACCTATATTTGTGAATAACATTTTGGATTTCTATCTTATCCCTCAATTATAGAAAAGACAAATAATTATAGGATAATAACGAAGTGTTTCAGAGGGATAACTATTATTCTAAACACAATAAATAATAATTTATAAAATATATATATCCTATAATATATATGTATTTTTTGAATGAATTAAAATGAACAAATAATGATGCATCCTTTATAATTTGATGGAAGATTAAAACAAGTATTTAAAGTTGATCATTGAGAAGAAACCAATATGTTTCTTCCTTCTTGTTTGTACATAGGTTTCATGAATCTGCTAACACTTATGAATTATCAACCTCTTTAAAATGATTTTTTATAACCTTGTTCAAAATTAGGATAGAACAAGAGATAAAATTAGATTCAGTTAGATGTGTTTTATTGAAAGATCAATATCAATGAGTCTCACTTACATCATGTAGGGCTTTAACTTCCGTTATATATTCCAAAAGAACTAAATATGTTGAAAAATAAAATTAATTACTTTTATAAACATTATATATGTTTCAATTCATTGAAATTTTTTGGTTCAATCTCAATGAATTCATTTAAATTTTTAGAAAATATGGTCAATATTTAAAATCCCCAAGATTTTCATTAAATGATAAATAGTTGAGTATGATAGCTACTAGAAATACATATAAAAGGAATTATCACATTATTGTATAACATGCATGACTATTCCTAGCACCATGATGTGGGGTTTTCTAACTTGTACCATGTTGTGGTCTAAACCACCGTAGTGTGGTCTCTTTTTTAGTTCTTATTTATATTAATCGTCCAATTCCACTAAAATTCTCATATACTTATCACACATTCACCATATGTGACATAGTATATAATAAATTGTGAATCTATATTCAAAACTCATTTGTGATATTTTAAAAACATATTTTAGAAAATATATCCTTTATTTTCAATATATGTTGAAATTTGTGAAAATATATCCAAAATTCTTTTGTATATTCTATAAAATACTTTTGGGGTAGCTCTCAATGTTTCATAATCTTAATCCTCATTCACATGACCAAAAATTTCAACCTAATGGGCCTTCATAGCCTTGAAAATAATTATGAATTCTTAAATACATAAATATAAGAAATGGGGCCTCTAAAAATAATAAATTTCACTCACACAGACAAGGGATCTATCATAATCTCAATAAAACACAAGAATCTTCATGCCTATTTCCACTACTATTATCATATTCAAGTATAATTAATTATTCAATAGCTTAGTCTAGGAAAAATACTACCATGGGACACATAGTATGTCCTTATCATATATCATACTCATACATTCTCTATTATCTTGATATAGACTGCCCAGATGAATAAAAACATCACATGTAATTTAATCAAATTAATGATCACATCACATGCCCTTCATACAAATAGATAATAATATCATAAAAACCTTATATAAATATATTCATACATTTATCCATTTATCCATTCTATCTAACTTAATAGGTCAGATAACATACTCATCATATGAGGGAAAAATCTCATATTAATTAAGCCTCTACTAGTGACATGATCAACAGTATACCCAACCACCCCCATATTTTCTCAACCCCAAGGATGGTATAAGAAATATATTGATGTGTGAATATTCTCATGTTGGGTATCTTTTCAACCGAAGGTATTACGATTTAATATGAAACATGCACCCCTCACATATCAAATACATATTGTATGACACTATATGTGGAATACTTAGTGGGTCATCTAGCACAAAAAACTCTTTTTATGTATTATGGTCACATTTTATATCTCTATATGAAATGTTACACATTAATATTCAAACCTTAAAAATTCACCACAATATATAACACTCTCTTAAGAATATCAATTTGGGGTACCTTAAATTCATACTTTGAGTAGTTAATTATCCTTATGCTTCACATACAATATATGTATCCAACATGAAAAAATGATAAAGCGTAAATTTACTTTAATATAAAATTATATATTTTATAGTGTTAAATACCTTTAAAATTTTAATAAAATATATACATAATATCATATTTATTCATTACCATTTGATAGACTATGAGATAGTCCATAGTTTTCTACACTTTTTTGGATTTTATAAACTCATTACACATCTATATAATTACAAACAAAAATATATGTGACCATTTGATGAAAACCCAACCACTAAACTCCTTTAGTAAGTGACATATATTAGTAATATGATTTTAAATAATGATAAAACATATGATTATTATTTAAAATTTATGACTATTTAACAAAGTATTAAAACTTATTTACATCATAGAACCAAATTTTATGATGTTAATAACTTTTATTTTCTACTTATAACTCTTTCTACGTTCATAATCGTTATCATGGAACCATTCCATTTAAATTGTTCCCTTGAAATCTATTTGATAATTAAATATAACTCTTTATATGATCCATTTACAAAAAAACCCTAAAATATTTTAGGATATCAAGTGAAATACACGTTCAAGTATAGTAGTTTAATTTTTTATTTTAAACACATTGAACTTCTCCAAGTCTAATCACATTCCTTATAACCTCTAGGAAACTAAATTCACTCATAAATATCATGATATGTTGCACACACTCATTTTTGTTAGAAAATAAAACTTTTTTAATGGTAAAACTATTAACATCAATATTTTATATGATATTCTGTGTTTATGGTATATTTTTTTGGAAAAAATATAATTTTTTAAAATATTCCACTGTTACATGGTGGAAATTTATACCTCATATTTTTTAAAAAAAATATTAGAAAAATTTATCCTAGATAACATATTTTGATCCTCATCTTCAATTCAATATTGTTAAATAAAAATCCTAAACAATTTGCCCATGTCATCATCCCTTAATAGTCTATTCATTCCTTCTTTCCAACCATGGGAAGGAAATAACAGACATGCTGAACAATCCACACAAATATCCTAACCACCTTGCATCAGCAATCATCACCACTCAAAAACAACTAATCTGAACCCCACTGCCTAACACATTCCAATTTACACTACACATGAGCACCCATACTTACCCCTAAAAACCAAATTCATCCTTGTTTCCCAACACATATGGAAAAAAATCATCCATATAAAATACCCAACAATGGACACACAATCTCAACAAGCATAAAATAATGAAATTTTGAAACAACCACTACTACCCCCCCCCCCCCCGCCCAATTTTTTATGTAAGAAACATCATTACATTATCTAATTTCATGGAACCTGATAAATTACCATCTTTATGTGTTTATACTTTGATGAAAAGATATTATAACAATTAAATCACAGTAGTTTCTCACAATACACTACAATAATGATAATATTTAGTAATATTAGCTATTAAGAATCAAGCATCTTAAAAATATGTTAGAAATAAGTAAACACATACAAATCACCCATTTCATATATTTTTAATTCTAGTTCATTATATTTATTATTCCAATCCATACCATCCACCAAAAGAGATAAAAAGAATTCCAATTTTACATTATACACAAAATATAAAAGTTTTCTTAAATCCCATGCCTCAACATACACTTCATAAGCTATTGTGTAATAATGATGTGAGGGAAGGATAAAAACCAAGCCATAATAATTTAGTGGAATCCCAAATAGTCTATTATATAATAATCTCCTTCAATATCACAAACCAAAATCCTCAATACCAAAATCCAAACCAACTTCCATGTGCTTTAAGATGAAGAAAATGAAGAAAACCCCAGAGGAATAGGGAATAAATAACCAAAATCACTATCATTAAATCTCAAGGAGATGAGGGATAAATTCAAACAATGAAGAATAAAATACTTACAAGGAAGAACCTTTGATATCCCAAGGCCTATGGGAAACTAAAAAAAATAAAGGTAAAATAAAGGGGCTACCAATTTATATTTGGTTTGAAAAATAGGGTGTTGTATCCAGATAGAACTTCATTATGTCATGACTGGTCACGTATAATGATCATCCAAAAACCATTCCATGAATCCCCCTCATATCCCCATAATTCATGACTTGATCAACTTTTAGATTTGATAGGGCTGAAGAAGGGTCTCATTGTGATCATTATCATTATTTCATTATGATAACCAAGGAAGAACCACTGTGTTTATCCTTCATGACCTCATTTCTTATGAGATAACACTATTATGTAAATCTTATCCGTATAAAATTTAAAAAACTTCCCTCAAAACATCATAGTAATGTGAAAAAACTTTTATTTCACTATTAAACTCCCAATGTTGAATCCAACTCTTATGGGATGCACATCAATGTCATTGCTACCATTTCATAAAACCAAAATCCAATTATAGACATGAACCTCCACTGCAAACAACCCTCTCACACCACAATCCAAATAGACACATCTCGATTGCCTCCTCTCAGCTGAAATTTTACCTCCAACAACATTCTTCATCAATCGAAATCCACCCAACACCTCCAAAATCTAAATATTATAATGGAATAGGCTAGAAAGGTATGGGATGTTATATCATGGTAAGAAGTATGAATTTATAATGATCCTACAACACCTAATATTAAATCATCATACTTTTCTGTCAGATTGGTTTCATCCAACAATAGAATATATATTTAAGAATATTGTCACAAAAAACCAATATTTTCATTGTAATTAATAATTGTTATAACCTTTTAATGTGATAAATTCCATATGGAAATTATCACATTAAGTACTCATTGCATGATAATATATTTATTAATATTCAAGTCTTTGAATATTATAGTAATCAGAAGTATAAAGTGAATTGGTTCTAAGGAACCAAATATATCATAATCCCACTTTCACTTGATCCATATACTAACTAATTGGTTATCCTCACTCGATAAACATGATTATATAGAGGTACGACTATATTTTTTGGGCCTACCATGTTTTTATAGTTATTTTTTTAACTGTTACGTCACCACACTATGAAAATCCATAAAGATGTGATTCCACAAAATATTTACCTTATATACTCTATAAAAACCTAATATCTATATCAAAATCATAGCCTAGAATAGAAATTTTAAAATTGCATCTTAAGATACATCAAAATTCATAATGTACTCTGTTTGTGTAGATATGGAAACCATTTGTTGTAATAAGTTTTTATTTTATATTATCTTAAACCAACTATGATCCAAGATTAAATTTATTAGAAAGAATAGTAGTTGTGTATCCCCTTGGAAACTAGTATTCCAATTTCTACAAATACCTAGAATTATCCATTTCTACTATCTCAAGTACTATTGAAAATTCCTAGATTCTATTCTATATAATTTTCCAAGTTCTAATAAATATTAACCATTTATGATTTATGTAAAATAAATATCAAACATCAGTACATATCATGACATGTTAGATAGATTTAAAAATTACTCTTAGGATTACATATTATAATCATCACATGAATATACCCCTATATTATCGCACATTATACTAGATTAATTTCATGACATGTGCCATAGGAAACGATTCATCCTTGAAAAAATTCACCTTGTATTCTAATGCCTTTTCAATGTATATATTATTACTAGATTATATAACTCCATGGATATAAGTATATAAATATTGTTTTCTATAAACTAGGTCATTACTTTAACTCATTCATGGAGAAATTATCCTTATTCTTAATTAATTGTAAGACTAGTAATATTTTTTCATATGTTATCAATATATCTATCTAGGAAAATAATAATACTCCCACTACCTTATTCTAGACACATGACTCTATTGATTATTTATAAAACCAAACTATCTTGTGGCTTTATTATAAAAATATTTTATGATCATGATTCTCACTTTAATCCATGAATGGATCTCAGAGACTTTCATTTCTTATTGTAATTATTCAGTGCTGCTAATTTTTCTTGGTGTATCATACAGACATCTTCCATAAGGTTTCTTCCAAGTAAAGTGGTCTTGAAAACAAATAAACTAATAACATTACTATAGAAGTTTTTTATAACAAGTTTAATTATAATATATTTTTTAAAATGGATTGTATTAGATTTTTAATAGACTATTTATAAATGTATCATGAACCTACAGTAATCAGTTGAGATTTATTGGTTCTAGATTATTTCATATATATATAGTCTCTCTTGAATTCCCACTAATGTATTAACATCAACTAGAGAAACTACCAAAACATTCATGCATTAAATATATATATTTTTATATTCCTTGGATATTATTTTTTATAGTTGAGTGGGAACCAATATAGATAGCTACTAGAATAGAAAAAAATATGCATAATAAATTTCAGTACTATTCTAAAAAAATAAGATAATTTGAACTATGTTCCATGTGTAAAATCTATTAAATTGATTATTCTCTCCTTTCGTGTAAATTTTTTTTCATGTCTTCAAAGACGGATGGAATATTGTCTGATTTTTTCAGAAATAATTCCAAGGTTATTTTCCCTTCATTAAATACTCACACTAATACATGATTCTCGATATCAATCCAATATAATTGTTCCTCATTGTTATAATATCTTATTACTATTTCAAACATTCTATGTACGTACCTTAAAGAGGTTTGGATTACCAGTTGTTCATTCATCTCTTAATTAGAGTGTATAAGTAGGTTTGAGGTTGATTTAGTAACATTTTTAGTTGTATGCTACTTGAGATTACCCATTCCATCATGTGCCTAAATCATGATGTTAATACTCCCATAGATAACCACTAGAACATAGATATGAGATATTTTATTTGTAACACCCCAGGTAAATAAAGAATATGACATTTTCATATTTATCCATATTTGTGAATAAAATATTAATATGAATTTAAAGGGGACGCTATGCTCGATGGCGTACCCAACACGCAACAACGAGTTTCTTGGGAATCTTACGTTGCACTCTAATAATAAAATAATATTATTTTAAATGGTAGTCAACATGTAGCCGTTTTAATGGCGGGAATGGATAGAAATAACTAAAATATGAATATATATCTTTTAAATGTTTTTACATTTATCCAATAAAGGATAGAGGCTTAAAATACAGAAAGAATTCAATTTTAGGCGTATATGCCCTAGTTTTCACTAAAGGTTCACTTATCACCTTTTGATGTTGAACCATCATTAAATATAGTTTTTTTCACTATTAAACATTCTTTTGGACCAAATAAAACTCTTATTAAGAATCGGGACATCAAAATTTACCTTGTGTAAATTTTTTGTATCTTTCCGATAAAGTTCTTTTTTTAATGAATAGTGTAAAATGTTGTATTTTAATTCAAAACCTCTTTTAAATCTAATTTATTTATATGATTAGATTATCTTTTGAATTGGGTTTAAAGTGAAATTAGAATATATTTTTACCATTAAATCCAATAGTGGTCGTTGGAATTAATTTCACTTTGAAATCAGACTTAAACCAGTGTCAATCTTTTGATACTTATTGTTTCATAAAAACACACTATTTGCTCTGACAGTGGGAATTAATTATTAAATTAATTAATGTGACTTACATGTTTTGAATTTTGTAAAATATAATTCATTTTTGAATTCAGAATATCAAATATAGCTTAGGGTGAATTTTTGGGATTTTTCTGAAAAACTTCAATTTTTGATGAATAGTGAAACCACTAAGTGGTACTTTTAAAAACTGATTTTTCCGTTTAAATGAAATTTTCACATCTTTGTGTTTTGAATTTCAAAAATCCGACATACATGGTTGTAATTAAGAAGTAAAATGTGGTTCAATGGGATAAAAATAATTTTTTGGTGAATAGTATCTTATTAAGTTTTTAATCGCGATTAGAGGTAATTAGTGTAGTTTAAGGTAAAAATAATGTTTTAATAATATGAAATGAACTTGACACATGTCCTACACTCATTGTTTGTGTCATGGACGACAAATACAAGTCATGGGTCATCTTGGGGACCCCATGGAGCCACTTTTGTTGGGAAATGACATAAATAACTTTTTATTTAATGTAAAAGTAAAAATGACACAAACATCATATGTTTTACGAAACCAATTTTTATATGGGGTTATAAAGATCAGATTTTTGATTATAAATAGTCATTGGAAATATAAAAAGATTTACTACATCATAGTATTTGTTTAATAATTTTTATACTTTAAATAAAATAAAATATTTATGACATCATGATGATGCAGCTATGACATCATTATTTAACGATTTAAATAAAATGGAAAAATAATGTAAAATCTAAGACCTACACATGTCGAAAACCAATTGGATGAGTGGATTTCGAAGCCTTATCACCTTATCCACGAATTATATCAATGTGGGACCTTTTAAAACCGAAACACATTTTCAAATAAAGTAATATTTCTTACTTTCCAAAAGTGCCCCACCTCTCCTCTTATAAAAGGCCCCCACCTCTACCTCATTTCACACACTCCTCAAGCCTTTGGCTCGTCCAACCCCTGCCCATTTACTCTCTCCACGTCCCTCTCCTCATCCTAGAGGATTAACTTTGTGCATAATCCTTTCAAAGGAAGCCTTTATGCTCAAATAAAAAAGAGTTAAACTTTTAAAGGTAATTCATTCTCTCATGTTCATTTTTTTTATTTTGCTTCTCCAACCCCCTAAACTCTTTTTATTTACTTATTTTGTAACAGCACCAGTATCTTCAATATACTAGGATGGTGTTATAATATTTATTCAAGCTACCCTCTCACACAACTACATCAAATGGTTAAAGAACATACGGTTTCCGTGGAAGGCGAAATTCTGCCTCCCGAAACGATGATTGTTCAATACTCATTTAACACCTTCAAAGGTGGCCATTATGATGTCACTATTTTTATATATGATATATAATATGTTTATTTTTAACTTAAGCTTCTGTTTTTTTTCATTTTGGGCATTCCTTTATGGTTTCCATTATGGGTAAATGCGATATCTTCATTTAAGGAAGTGCGGACTACCGCCCCCTCAAAGTGATTTGATTCGTTAAATACCATATGTGGGATGTATAAAGGATGTAACTATGATATTATATATGATATTATACTGGAATTATAATATACCTTTATATCATTATTATTCCATTCTATAAAATACGAAATAGAAATGAAAGTAGCGTTCATGCGTACGTACGGCTTACCGTCTCCATGAACGGTGCATTTCTTTTCTTACCTCTAAATGATTATGTAATGTTATAAATGCATGCATGTACTGGATATATATGACATATATGATATCTACATCATGAATAAAATTATGGATATAATAAACATCTGGCCACACAAACAAAATGTAATTGTAAGAAGTCCACTTTCGACTTAAGAACCAAACATCGGCAAAAAAAATATTATTAACTTAAATGATTACATAATGTTTATGACATGGTAATAAGTGATATAAAAGGAATAATGAACTTGAAAAAGGTTCTTAAGGAAGTAGAAATTAACTCAAGTTTATTATTCAGGATATTAAAGAACGATCGAGTCAAGTCGGACCCGAGGTAAGGGATCCTACTCCTCTCTTTCTTTTTAAGTACACACTTTTATGTCATTCCTATTAAAGATCATCTTTCTTGTTATTGGGATGATATTTTATATTAAACTTACTGTAATTTTTATGTTCATGTGATGAGAGACCCTATTATCTCTCATCAATCCATTTTTAAAGTTTTGAGTGGCGCCGTTCGGCTGCCGAACTTTCGTAAGAGATCTAACCTCTCTCTTTCTTTTTAAGCACTCTCTTTCATGTCACTTCTTTTAAGCTCCTCTTTGTAATGTTGGGGGATGTTCTTTTATATTCCTCTTGCTGTACATTTTATTGTAATGTGATGAGATACCCTATTTGATCTCATCAATCCATGTTCGGAAGTTTTATGTGGCGTCGTTAGGCTGCCGAGTTTTCATAAGGGATTTTTCATCTCACTTTTATTCCCGTGAGATTTATGCTACATTTGCCACAAATTCCATTGGGTGGTGTATGTACTGCCCATTATTCTACTCTTTGTGTAATATAATTTCATTTATGAGTATTTACATCAATTATCTATTGTCCTTCTTTCATGCGGTGTATGTTTTAAAAGATACCCAAGTCGGTAAGGGAACCTTTCACCCTCCTCTTTTTTAAAAGACTTCTTTTGTTGGGTCTTTTAATTTACATATTGTTATGTTGGGATATGTTCTAATATATCCTTATTGATGTAAATTTTATTTCCAAGTGATGAGATACACTTTTTATCTCTCATCAACTCATTTTGATGTGATGTCGTTAGGCTGTCAAGGGAACTTTTTAACCCAATTTCGATTTCTTTGGGTTCAACATGTAGTCATTGAATATGTCATCCATTGAATATGTGTGAATGACCTTTTATTTTTTTACACTTAATATCCACTTATATTGAGTGTATTTATATTTTTCACACATATTTTTGAGATTGATTTGTCCTTAATTTAAGGATACCTTCTTTATAAGGGTTTTCATCACATTTGAAATTTCTATTGAGGGTTCATTGTTGTTATGCACCAATTCACTCTTATATGGTGTATATAATGTCCTTTGGAGTATTATATCATGAATCCATTTATTCTCATGATATTATAAAGTTCTGACTAAATGTTATTCCTCAATTATTGTATTCAAGTGTCTCTAATTTTGGTAAAACCCCTTTAACCAAAATATCGTTTTAAATGTTTTAATTATTTATTCTTATTAATATCCATGTTTTCAAAATGGTTTTAAGGATTTATTTATATGGATATTAATGGTTTAAAATTTTAAGCCTCAAGGTGGTATGGGACACTTTGATTCAAAAATCTCTTTATTAAATGTTTTAAATGGTTTTGGAAATGGTTTCTTTTTGAATGGATTCATTATTTCAATATACTAAAATGTTATATTGTGATTGAAATGTGGAAATGTTATGTTTCCTTAATGAATGTTTTATGTGATAAATTTATGTTATGATTCTTGGGAATTGTTATGAAAACGGGTGGTTCCGTGATAAACTAAGGGTGGGTGAGCCCGATATAGCTCTCCAATGCATTGGGTAACACGAAGGAGTGAAATGTTAAGGTTTTTCCGAAGAGATTTAGGGAATATACTGTGATGGGTATTCCAAACGTAACCAAGAGGGTTACTCCCTACGTAAGAATTTTATGAATGCCTCAAGTTACCTTTATGTCTTATGTTTTCTATGATTTATTCATGGTTTGATGAGGAATGTTAAAGTGCCTTTGTTTTATGGGTAAAGTATGATTTCATTCTTATGTATATATGTACCCATGTTTCCTTTCCATATTTTTATATCCCTTACTGAGTTTTTTATGCTCATCCCAAGTTTTTTGAAATGTTTTTCACAGGTCAAGGGAAAGGTACATGATGTGATGATAGTGTCAAGGATGTGTCAAGAAAGAATCCATGTTATATTTTAAATATGTTTCCGTTGATGGGAAGAATGAATATTGTCTTTTATGTAAGCACTTTGTTTAAATGTGGAATGTAATGCAAGTTTCATTATCTAATTCTATAAAACTCTAAACCTGAAAAGATCCTCAATGTGTAATCTTGTAATAACTCAAGATTTAGTAAGGTTTAAGGCTGGGGCCTTATAGTTGGTATCAAAGGTCGGTTTAGATAACTTTAGAGGTTAGGGTATTATTTAAGCATAAGTGACATTACCATAATGGTTAGGATTTCAGAAAGAGTCCTAGTTTTAGGTAAAGTGAATGAGTAAGTATATCTTAGTGTTTACCTTCCTCATTATTACATGATGGTTTTTTTGATATACTCACACTGACCTTTTTGGTTTTAGTAAATGGCTAGATCTAGCAGGCACCAAAGTGACAATGGGTTTAAAGGAAACTAT
Source organism: Viscum album (assembly GCA_963277665.1). Taxonomy (NCBI): domain Eukaryota; kingdom Viridiplantae; phylum Streptophyta; class Magnoliopsida; order Santalales; family Viscaceae; genus Viscum; species Viscum album. The sequence goes on along the minus strand of OY728140.1, from coordinate 1,428,621,044 downwards.
GGTGGTTCTCTGATTAAGAGACTGGATGAGATGGGGGATTAATGAGGAATCTCATGGTTGTTCTAAACCAACTATCAAGGATTCATGACCAACCACTTCAACCTTGGTGAGTTCTCTAATGCATCATGTACGAGATGGCCAACTCGATGTGGAAATTCAGGTAATAATTATTAAGGTAACCATTAGGGTTTATATGATCCTTACTTTTTAGGTAATTATGGGTTACTCTATGATATGATGGAAAATGAAAGGAATGAGATAAAGTTGAGGTTAAAATTTGTTTTGATCACTTTTGAAGATTTTATCTCGTTTTGGGGGATGTTTTAAGAATTATATAGTTTTGGAAAAAGGACAACACACAGACCGTGTGACATCCCGTCGCGTCGGACAAAGCTGCGGGAATTGAACCCACAATCAAAGTGCAACTGGTATTTATCGCCTACCACTGGACTACGTGATGTCCCTGGTTAGTTTGAATGATTCTTTTTTTTAATAGTAAGTTGATTTTGGGTTATTTATGAAAATGATTAACCTATCATAGAGGATATGTGACTAGGTTAATTACTTTTCAATATGAGACTTTAGGAGCAACTGATGTTGTTTGGAGATAAATGTTACGATTTAACTTGGAAGACTATGTGACTAAATCCTTCAAATACTTGGGTTTCAACCTTAGTTTGGTTTACGTTGAAGAATTTTATGGACAAATTGTTTATCTAATGGTCCTCGTTGAACTTTGGGTTTTGTTGGAAAAATTGTGGAGATTAAGAATAGATTTTCTTTTTAATGGGTTATCCTTTTCTGGATTATCTGACCTTGAACTAACCTTTTTGGTTTTGGTTTTGGTGAAAGCCTAAAGACATGGGATGTATATAGTTCTCTTTGGTGGATTAGGTGATTCTCTAGAAGTTGATTATAGTACTCTTAATGTGAACAATTCTTCCTAAATACTCATCTTTTAGAGAAAATATGAGTTTGTGTAAGGAATCTAATAAAAGTTGAAAGTCAACATGATAAGTGATTATGTTTCCTTATGAATAAATTCCTCAATAAAAAGTAACTTAAAACAAAAATTTTGTCTATTAACTTTTCCTACTGGGGAATCGAATACCGTTTAACCCATCACAAGTTTGTGATTTTCTCGTGGTTAACTTTCTCCTAAACATGTTTTCTATCACTCTCCATCAGAACATGACCCTTTGTTTTTTCCTCTATGTCCATATTTTCATACTTGGAATCCTATTATGGGTTAACTTGGGTGACCTTTGTACTTATCCTTCTTTATTTTAAAGTTATTGTTTTACCGACTCTTGTTCTGATGTGGGACTTTCAAGGATGTTTCCAAGCGCAATTTTAAAATTGCGAGGACGCAATTCCCAAAAGGGGGGAAGGATGTAACACCCCAGGTAAATAAAGAATATGACATTTTCATATTTATCCATATTTGTGAATAAAATATTAATATGAATTTAAAGGGGACGCTATGCTCGATGGCGTACCCAACATGCAACAACGAGTTTCTTGGGAATCTTACGTTGCACTCTAATAATAAAATAATATTATTTTAAATGGTAGATAACATGTAGTCGTTGTAATGGCGGGAATGGATAGAAATAACTAAAAAATGAATATATATGTTTTTAAATATTTTTACATTTATCCAATAAATTATAGTGGCTTAAAATACAGAAAGAATTCAATTTTAGGCATATATGCCCTAGTTTTCACTAAAGGTTCACTTATCACCTTTTGATGTTGAACCATCATAAAATATAGTTTTGTTAACTCTTAAACATTCTTTTGGACCAAATAAAACTCTTATTATGAATCGGGACATCCAAATTTACCTTGTGTAAATTTTTGGCATCTTTCCGATAAAGTTCATTTTTTTAATGAATAGTGTAAAATGCTGTATTTTAATTCAAAACCTCTTTTTAATATAATTTATTTATATGATTAGATTATCTTTTGAATTGGTTTTAAAGTGAAATTAGAATATATTTTTACCATTAAATCCAATAGTGGTCGTTGGAATTAATTTCACTTTGAAATCAGACTTAAACCAGTGTCAATCTTTTGATACTTATTGTTTCATAAAAACACGTTATTTGCTCTGACAGTGGGAATTAATTATTAAATTAATTAATGTGACTTACATGTTTTGAATTTTGTAAAATATACTTCATTTTTGAATTCAGAATATCAAATATAGCTTAGGGTGAATTTTTGGGATTTTTCTGAAAAACTTCAATTTTTGATGAATAGTGAAACCACTAAGTGGTACTTATAAAAACTGATTTTTCCGTTTAAATGACATTTTGACATCTTTGTGTTTTGAATTTCAAAAATCTGACATACATGGTTGTCATTAAGAAGTAAAATGTGGTTAAATGGGATAAAAAAAATTTGGTGAATAGTATCTTATTAAGTTTTTAATCGCGATTAGAGGTAACTAGTGTAGTTTAAGGTAAAAATAAAGTTTTAATAATATGAAATGAACTTGAAACATGTCCTACACTCATTGGTTGTGTCATGTCAGACCAAGAAAAGCCATGGGTCAACTTGGGGACCCCATGGAGCCACTTTGGTTGGGAAATGACATAAATAACTTTTTATTTAATGTAAAAGTAAAAATGACACAAACATCATATGTTTTACGAAAACAATTTTTACATGGGGTTATAAAGATCAGATTTTTGATTATAAATAGTCATTGGAAAGATAAAAAGATTTCCTACATCATATTATTTGTTTTATAATTTTTAGACTTTAAATAAAATAAATTATTTATTACATCATGATGATGCAGTGATGACATCATTATTTAACGATTTAAATAAAATGGAAAGATAATGTAAAATCTAAGACCTAAACATGTCCAAAACCAATTGGATGAGTGGATTTCGAAGTCTTATCACCTTATACACGAATTATATCAATGTGGGACCTTTTAAAACCGAAACACATTTTAAAATAATGTAATATTTCTTACTTTTCAAAAGTGCCCCTCCTCTCCTCTTATAAAAGGCCCCCACCTCTACCTCATTTCACACACTCCTCAAGCCTTTGGCTCGTCCAACCCCTGCCCATTTACTCTCTCCACATCCCTATCCTCATACTAGAGGATTACCTTTGTGCATAAGCCTTTCAAAGGAAGCCTTTATGCTCAAATCAAAAAGAGTTAAACTTTTAAAGGTAATTCATTCTCTCATGTTTATTTGTTTTATTTTGCTTCTCCAACCCCCTAAACTCTTTTTATTTACTTATTTTGTAACAACACCAGTATCTTAAATATACTAGGATGTTGTTATAAGATTTATTCTAGCTACACTCTCACACAACTACATCAAATGGTTAAAGAACATATGGTTTCCGTGGATGGAGAAATTCTGCCTCCCGAAACGATGATTGTTCAATACTAATTTAACACCTTCAAAGGTGGCCATTATGATGTCACTATTTTTATATATGATATATAATATGTTTATGTTTAACTTAAGCTTCTTTTGTTTTTCATTTTGGGCATACCTTTATGGTTTCCATTATGGGTAAACGTGATATCTTCATTTAAGGAAGTGCGAACTACCGCCCCCTCAAAGTGATTTGATTCGTTAAATACCATATGTGGGACGTATAAAGGATGGAACTATGATATTATATATGATATTATACTGTAATTATAATATACCTTTATATCATTATTATTCCATTCTATAAAATACGAAATATAAATGAAAGTAGCGTTCATGCGTACGTACGACTTACCGTCTCCATGAACGGTGCATTTCATTTCTTACCTCTAAATGATTATGTAATGTTATAAATGCATGCATGTACTGGATATATATGACATATATGATATCTACATCATGAATACAATTATGGATATAATAAACATTTTTCCACACAAACAACATGTAATTGTAAGAAGTCCACTTTCGACTTAAGAACCAAATATCGGCAAAACAAATATTATTAACTTAAATGATTACATAATGTTTATGACATGGTAATAAGTGATATAAAAGGAATAATGAACTTGAAAAATGTTCTTAAGGAAGTAGAAATTAACTCAAGTTTATTATTCAGGAGATTAAAGAACGATCGAGTCAAGTCGGACCCGAGGTAAGGGATCCTACTCCTCTCTTTCTTTTTAAGTACACACTTTTATGTCATTCCTATTAAAGCTCATATTTCTTGTTATTGGGATGATCTTTTATATTAAACTTACTGTAATTTTTATGTTCATGTGATTAGAGACCCTATTCTTTCTCATCAATCCATTTTGAAAGTTTTGAGTGGCGTCGTTAGGCTGCCGAACTTTCGTAAGAGATCTAACCTCTCTCTTTATTTTTAAGTACTCTCTTTCATGTCACTTATTTTAAGCTCCTCTTTGTAATGTTGGGGGATGTTATTTTATATTACTCCTTCTGTACATTTTATTTTAATGTGATGAGATACCCTATTTTATCTCATCAATCCGTGTTCGGAAGTTTTATGTGGCGCCGTTAGGCTGCCGAGTTTTCGTAAGGGATTTTTCATCTCACTTTTATTCCCGTGAGATTTATGCTACATTTGCCACAAATTACATTGAGTGGTGTATGTACTGCCCATTATTCTACTCTTTGTGTAATATACTTTCGTTTATGAGTATTTACATCAATGATCTATTGTCCTTCTTTCATGGGGTTTATGTTTTAAAAGATACCCAAGTCGGTAAGGGAACCTTTCACCCTCCTCTTTTTTAAAAGACTTCTTTTGTTGGGTCTTTTAATTTACATATTGTTATGTTGGGATATGTTCTCATATATCCTTATTGATGTAAATTTTATGTCCAAGTGATGAGATACACTTTTTATCTCTCATCAACTCATTTTGATGTGATGCCGTTAGGCTGTCAAGGGAACTTTTTAACCCAATTTCGATTTCTTTGGGTTCAACATGTAGTCATTGAATATGTCATCCATTGAATATGTGTGAATGACCTTTTATTGTTTTAAACTTAATATACACTTATATTGAGTGTATTTATATTTTTCACACATATTTTTGAGATTTATTTGTCCTTAATTTAAGGATACCTTCTTTATAAGGGATTTCATCACATTTGACATTTCTATTGAGGGTTCATTGTTGTTATGCACCAATTCACTCTTATATGGTGTATATACTATCCTTTGGAGTATTATATCATGAATCCATTTATTCTAATGATATTATAAAGTTCTGACTAAATGTTATTCCTCAATTATTGTATTCAAGTGTCTCTAATTTTGGTAAAACCCCTTTAACCAAAATATCATTTTAAATGTTTTAATTATTTATTCTTATTAATATCCATGTTTTCAAAATGGTTTTGAGGATTTATTTATATGGATATTAATGGTTTAAAATTTTAAGCTTCAAGGTGGTATGGGACACTTTGATTCAAAAATCTCTTTATTAAATGTTTTAAATGGTTTTGGAAATGGTTTCTTTTTGAATGGATTCGTTATTTCAATATACTAAAAAGTTATATTGTGATTGAAATGTGGAAATGTTATGTTTCCTTTATGCATGTTTTATGTGATACATTTATGTTATGGTTCTTGGGCATTGTTATGAAAACTGGTGGTTCCGTGATAAACTAAGGGCGGGTGAGCCCGATATAGCTCTCCAATGCATTGGGTAACGCGAAGGAGTGAAACGTTATGGTTTCTCCGAAGAGATTTAGGGAATATACTGTGATGGGTATTCCAAACGTAACCAAGAGGGTTACTCCCTACGTAAGAATGTTATGAAAGCCTCAAGTTACCTTTATGTCTTATGTTTTCTATGATTTATTCATGGTTTGATGAGGAATGTTAAAGTGCCTTTGTTTTATGGGTAAAGTATGATTTCATTCTTATGTATATATGTACCCATGTTTCCTTTCCATATTTTTATATCCCTTACTGAGCTTTTTATGCTCATCCCAAGTTTTTTGAAATGTTTTTCACAGGTCAAGGGAAAGGTGCATGATGTGATGATAGTGTCAAGGATGTGTCAAGAAAGAATCCATGTTATATTTTAAATATGTTTCCATTGATGGGAAGAATGAATATTGTCTTTTATGTAACCACTTTGTTTAAATGTGGAATGTAATGCAAGTTTCATGATTTAATTCTCTAAAACTCTAAACCTGAAAAGATCCTCAATGTGTAATCTTGTAATAACTCAAGATTTAGTAAGGTTTAAGGCTGGGGCCTTATATTATTGACCATCTGAACCTCTAGAAAAATTGAATTTGTTTGGATAGATGATATAAGAGTATCACAAGGATATTGTGGTTCACTCTCATACTCTTGAAAACTACCACAATAAGGACTAGAGTTTGGTATGTAGAATCTATCTCAAAATTCATATGAACCTTCCAATCAAAACATGTTTCCATTTACTACATAATATAGTGTTAATTAATCTTATCAAATAAAATATACCCAGTACTGATGAATATAAAACCACCTCTCTATTTTTATCTTTACTACACATTATGGGTCTCTAGAAAAAATCCCACCACTGGAACTGGTAGAGTTTAGTGTTCTTATTTAAACTCATGTATATTTGGATCCTTACCCTCATTGGATAAAGCATTTCCCCACTATGTCATAAGATAATTTGTTTCATCATATAGAAAAATGTATTTATTCTTGACTAATACCTTTTTATATTAGGGATGTTAATATCCTAAGTGTATATTGGATAATAAATTGAGATACACATATTTATTTTCATTGATGTGAATTTGTATCTAAATCCATATTTTAAAAATTAATTCCCACCAAAACACATAATGTAGTAAAATAATTTATTTCTTTTTTTAATGAATTATATGACACCCTTTGTCAATATAGTTAATATATGGGTAGTTGCTACACGTTTATATATGAAACATGACTATAAATGAATCTTAAAAGTTTTTCAATACTTAATCCTCATCAGCATCCCTTATACTACCATAAGGGACTTTTATTTGTATTAGGTAATGTGAGTTTATGATAAGTTACACTCAACATATAATGATCGATGAATACTTGGTTAACATATTCTATAACAGGCTCACCGAGAGTATCTTATATCTTTTACAAAGTGTATTTATTTCACTAATGAGTATTCCTAAAATTTATTAAAAGGAAAATCATGAAGTAAATTAATTTAACTCTATATTATCCTTATAAAAGTTTACACATCCTGTCTAAACTAAATATATAAGATATTATGGATTACCTTTATTTCTAAAGGTTTATTTTTCTAAAACTTAATAAGTATGTCTAATACCTAAGATATTTTCCTAAACATGGTATATCATTGAAAAATATGTATAGTTTTATTTGAAATTGAATTATCTTACCATGCATGGTTATAAGTATTATATTTTATATTCATTATTAATTGCTAATATTGGATGTATATGATTCAAGTAATACTGAACTATTAGTTATGTATAAAAAACCATAAACACGTTCATTCTAAACAAATAAATAATGTCTTGTTTCTTATAACTAGACAATGAGATAAATTTCTTGGTAATTATCAATACAAAATAATAGTTTCTTTAGAATCAATACATTTGGAAATCTGAAGTTATTCCATCCTCTTCACCTACTTAGGAATTACTTTTCTTTGGTACTTAAAGAGTTCACCTTGCTTCTTGTATTTCCTTTAAACTTCCTTGATCCATGTATTTTAATAAAAAAAGTAAAAAAACATATTATTTTTAATAACCCCAAATTTAAGAAAAAAATATTACATAAAATTATGAATATTATATAATTATAAGTTTTTAAGATCTTCTTCTTTAAATAGTTGTAATTTATCTTGAAATGAACTTTCAGGATACATGAGATGCAGATAACCATTGGTTCTCTTTCCATCCTTTATATATTTTATCTTATTGAGGAAGTTTGTAATAGAATCATTGAATTTGAACCATTCATATAATTTTCAAGACATTATTTAACATTATTCACTATAAGGGATGAGGATCCACACTCCCACCTTTCTTTATCTTCTTTAAAAAGCAAAGTCAAAACATTCTTGAGAGTATTTTCCATTCAATTCATCATGTAATATATGATGAATATAAAATATTTGGGTGGTATGTATAAAAATATGATATTAATGGATAATTTTTTATCTAAATAGATGCCAAAATTTTCTAACTAATCGATATCAGTCCATATATTGAAGGTATAATCAATATCTGGGTACACATGTCTCAATTTACATTGGTATAGTATAGTGACAATCAGATTTATCTTAAGACTCTCTTATTCTTTTTCAAGTTCAAGGGGGTGATTTTCCATGGCGTAAGCATCCAATTCCTTATGTTGCATCATCATATCTCCATACATTGTTGATAATATGATAAAACAAGCATAATAATCATCCTCTATAAATCTTTGGTAGGAATCATTTTCTCCTTCACTCAGTAGATGTGGTGGAAAATCAGGAAAAATGGATTCTTTCACATGTAAAAAAATCATATTGTAGTGCAGTGTACAAATGATTGTTTCACTCTTGGAAATTAAGGTTGGTGAGAATGTGGTCAATGTTCCAAAATGATTTTAATTTACTAATGGTTTTTCTTACAATTTTATATAATATGTATGTGAAGATTTTATTTCACTACCTTTCTTACAAAGTGTGATGTAATAAATTTAATTTGTTAGTCTCCCATTATTTTATCAAATCCCAATATCCCTTTCCATTTGATTTAGAATATAATTTTATGGGGATATTTTCGTGTCAAGGATCCATATCTCCCTCCTCATCACCCATATGAGGGCTTGGTCAAATTTCCTGAAGGTAGATTGATAAGTGGTTTTTCCAACTATATCAACTAATAGTTCCTTGATCTATTGAGTGGAATCCCTAATCTAGAAATCCTAACTGTGATTTCCTCAACACTTACCTAAATGTTTCATTATGACATTTAGAGGCAATCAGCCCTTGATTATAACTAGATTAACTTTATCTAAAGGTTTTGTTTGAACTCTATAATATTTGAATGATTCCTAATAGAGTCCAGAAAAGTACTTTGAATTATGGCTGCATTTTAACATTTGTAATGGAAGGATTTTATAGATTAATATTTTTTTGAGGTATTTTTATCGTATTTATTAAATATTCTTTATTTGTCCTTTTACATGCCTGTTAATATTATATTTTTCTTAAATATCAAATCAACCATGTCAAATAAAATAATTTATGAATAATCCATTTATTTTATTTTAGCATGCTCATTATTTCATTTATTTTATGTTATCATGATTAACCATCGAATAAATATTTCATCACATACATAATTAAATAAACATTCATTACAAAAAAAATTGGTATGATCATGAGCATTTACTACTAGTTGTTCTATCGAGTAGATGATAAACTAACCCATTGACCATAGTGAAATAACATTTGGACTTATATATCTTTTTTTTGGTTTCACATCAGCTTGCACTTGAACCGTATACTCTTGACTAAAAGATCCTTACTTTAAATTTTCTTACACACTCCTAGGTGAGAGGTACTGGTGGTTTGAGGACACATAAAAGAAACCATGGTCACATGGGCTCACACATAATAAGGAGGGAAGTATTATTCACAAATCATCATAATTGATTTAATAATAAATTTATCACAAATAATTATGAAATAAATAATTAAATTAAATATAAACCAAACACACATATAGGTTTATCATGATTATGATCATCTATGCATGAAATGACTAATCGTGAAAATATCAATCATTCATTTCACTATATTATTTACTAAGGTAAATCTCTCAAATTATAAAATTATTTTTATAATTAATAAATTAATTTATATATCTTAATTAATAATACAAATAGTCATTGAGATCCTCATCCACCTCAACTTTAAGTAAATAAAATATTTAACGAACCAAAAATCTAAAGTAGGAACTTTTATTCGATAGTGTGTATGACACGTAACACCAAGCATGAAAGGGAATATAATATCCCAAGACTTTACAATATATTTACTATTTTAAATAAATTAAAATAATAAGTTAGACTATAGTACATAAAATACTATGTTAGTGTGTGAAACATGAAATAATGAGTTTCTTCAATGACTTTCATTACACACGAGACCAATTTTTATCAAAAAAACAATATATTATTAAAATATTTTTATTTAATATAATAAGATATAACCAAGATGTTAAATTAGTCATTATAAATAATAATAACTAACTTATGAAAATATATTTTTTAAAAAATATAATATTAATTCATATGTTACTAATTAAATTTAAATAAATATAAGAACTGATTTAATATAAAGGTAATGTTTTTATAGAAAACTATTTTTATGCTCACAAAACTGTTTTATCCTATAAAATTAAATTAATTAAAATTTTTGAGTGAAATTAATGTAATATATATATATTATTCATTAAAATATATTGGATAATGTTTTAATTGATTTCATAGGCATGAGATAAGAACAGACCCAATTTTATGCATAAAAATACTATATTTTTATTAAGTCACTTTTAGAGCCTTTTAATGGAGAACCAATATTAAATCCATTTTTTGGAATTTTTATTGTATTTAAATGTAAAAAAAATTCATATTTGAAATATAAACATAAAAAATTAGTTTAGGGGGAACGTTTTGGTATTTTTTGTGAATTTTCATTTTTTTAATAAATAGTTTAAATTTTGATTTTAAACTCAAAACTTCAATTTCATCAAATTTATTTATAATGATAAATTTAATTTAAAATTGGTTTTAAAGTTTAATTTGATCAATATTTTATTAATTAATAAAATTTAGTTAATTATTATCAATTTAAAATTGTAATTGGATATAAAAACATAGAAAATATTTGGAAGTTTTTACTTTAAAAACCTGTATTGTTGTCCCATTTGTAGGAATAAAATTATATTAATTTCTACCTCTTATGTGATTGTAATTTGGAAAAATGGATTCTGTATTTGGAATTAGAATAATTTATAATTTCAAAGAATGTAAACTTATATTTTGACAAAAAAATATTAGTGAAAGTAATTAAAATTAATTACAACGATTAAGGTGAAATTATGATTAACAAGGGATAAAATCTTAAACTTAAGGGACAAAATGACCTATAAATTTTTAAAAATTTCATTATATGTCGATATTTCAAACCCATCCACCCTTGGATGGAAGTTTTTATTTCCTTGGAGCCACTTTCAATGGTAATTACGTTGGTGGAATTCCCTTTTCCAAAATTTGCAAGAGTGACATGCTTCTTCCCCTATAAAAAGGACTCCTCTACTCTCACTTACTCACACCTCTAGATAAAATTTGGATAGAACAATATCTAAAATAATATCTCCTAAAACACCCCTTCCCATCATCCTATAATCCTCAACTTTGGTAATAAGAATACCAAGGAATCTCGTTGGTGTAAATCAAAAGGAGTTACCCAAAGAAAGAATAACATATTCCCTCAAGTTCTGTAGTTTTATATCTTTCTCCACTCCCTCGACTCTAATTATTCCATGATTATATAAAAACACAACTTACTCAATATACTAATATATTTTTATTATAATGGTTCTTTATACACTTACACACACTTCCATCTAATGGATAATGAACATATTGTTCATGTGTACGGTGAACAACCGCCTCACGAAACGATGATTGTTCATTTTCCTTTACCACCATTAATGGCTGGGAATTATGATTTAAAATATGTTTATATATTTTATATATTATATTTATAATTTCTTTATACTTATATAATTATTTTATGACTCATACATTTAGACACTCTATCAGGTGGGAATACGATAACATCATTTGTGGAAGTGTGGACTATCGCCCCCTTAAAGTGATGTGATTCATTCACACTATACATGTAATGTATAAATGGTAGTTTTAATATAACTATATGACATGGATATTATGATAGAATTATGATAAACATATATATAATTTACTTTTCATTATTTTAATATGGAAAAAAATGAGATTTGCATTCACGCATACATACGGCCTACCATCTTCATGAACGGTGAATTCCATTTCTTATATTCAAATATTATGGATTATTATGAATAAATTTATACTGAATATATATTATATTAACATCATGGATTAAATTATAGTGATTATTAAACCCTAATGGTAACAAAAAACAATCTAAATCATACTAAAAAAACTATCCAATTATCACCTAAAATAGTGAGAATAATGAAAGATTGTTATAAAACGGGTAATAATATATTATAAAAATATAATATATGATATTATAAACCAGATTATTATTATGTTATTTGTTATTTACATGTTTAAAACTATTATAAAGTTGTTTAATGGTATTTTACACAAAAGGAAATTCAAGGTAACAGATTTTGTCTCAATTTACATTCCAGTGAGACTTATTTGTTGTTATGAACCTAATTTCTTTTATATGGTGTATATACTACCCCTCGACATGATATATCATGAATATCCTTACTATTATGATATAATATGTTTAATTTAAGTTCATTACTTCATGTATATTATGATTCAAATGTTTTAAATTGGTATGGGACACTTTAGAATGTTTACTAATTATTCCCCTCAAGAAAGTTTTTAATGATTATCTTTCCAATATCACTTCATTTGGGGACTGTTAACTTTTTATTGAGACAAACACTTTAGGGTAATGAACTTAATTTCTATATATGGTGTACATACTTCCAATTTTTTATATAATATCATCATTCATTCATTCTTCTTGGTATTTTGAGTTTCAATTTTAATTATTTATTTTAAGGGGATTAGAGTTAAAAGTTACCCAAGTGGAAAAAATTTCATCACTAGAATCCTTTTCATTGGGTTATACTACTTCCGCATTGCCATTAATATTATATTATTATGTGTATAATAGCCTTTTATTATCTATTGATGTATTTTCATTTATTTATGTATATTTATAGTTGATACACATAATCTACTCATTGATTGATTCTCATTTCAGTATTGTAATCTTTTCAAGGGTTTACATTAAAATATCATTTTTGGGGATTTTTTACACATGAATTTAAATTTGAGGAAATTATATTACCATTGTTTAATAAACCCTTTCATTATCATCTTCTCTGGTTATTCGTGAGCTTTTTAAAGTATTAGTACCATTTTTTCAGTCTTTGGTACTCAAAATGTGTTATAAAACTCTTTTAAGAAAATCCAAATTCATTTCTATTTTTAGTCAGACAAATTATTTTCTTCTAAAAATCTTATTTTCTAAAAATCATTCCAAATATTTTTTAACCTTTCCAAAATAATTTTTTAAATACATTTTTACCCTTTTTTCTTTTATTAATTTTTTCAAAGGAATCTTCTTTTTGCATTCTGAATAATGCATTTTTATAACCTTTTTACCATGAAAAAGCAATGTTATTTTTACCTATTATGGCATGAACTAATTTATCTACCATAATTTCTTTGAAGATTTCTTTTCATGTATAAAAGGTTAATTTTTTAATAAAAAATAAAAAATTATTTTCAAAGAAAATGTTTTTCAAAAGGTTTTTTAAAAAAAATCATATTTTTCTCAAGACTTTTTTTAATAGATATTTTAATATTATTTATATTGATAAATGAAAAACCCATTTATTTTTACTCTACTTGGGATATGTTTTATTGATACCATCCTTATTCTTCCTCTAGATGGTTTATGATTGATTTGGACAACGACAATATTCACATTCATTCTATTGATTCCCTTGTTATCCCCTTGAAATATCCAATTTCTTATGATCATTGAACATTTAATTTCCCCTAATTATCCATACTATTCATCATGGATACATTCATTGATTAAAATGTATAACTATTTTAATATGGTGCTTAATTTTAATGTTACTTGATTATTGGGGTAAATATTGATAAATCTGTATCTTCTATGTCACGACCCATCCTCGGGGCCCGTGCCGTGACTACCCCAAGCCCGCCTTCCATAGGCCAGGGGCTAGCGACTAGCACCAAGGTGTAAATCCCGGAAAAAAGGGAAGACATTGCCTATGTAAAGTAAACAAACACCACAGAGAAAGCAAGCAGTAGAAGTAAACACTAAGTAAAAGCTGATACAAGGCAAGTGCGGAAAAGTAAGTGGGCCAGAATACAAACCCAAACTGAAAGTAAAGTACAACTGGAAGGGGAAAACAACAACTAAAAGTAAGGCTGCAACGTCGAGCCATCCACTGGAAGCCCCACCTGAAGGGTGAGTACAGATAGCCTCCACAACTCCTCGGGTCCATCCATCTGCTCCGAGTACGTCCGCCTAGTGGTCCACCTCCACGTACCATCATGCTCCACAAGCCTCAACCATGATCAGCGTTGTCCGTCGTCTACAACCAACACAACTTAGTGCGGGCATAGCCCGTGCAGGGGTGAGTATAAGCTACTCAGTAGGGACCCCAAGACCCCCGAAGGTCTCCCAGAATCCACAAAGGATAATCCAAAAAGGAAAGATACAATCACGAATTAACATTCGACACTACTTAGGTATATGCCCATACATATACCAAAGTCATCAATTCCAGTTCGCTCCCACCTCCGAGCCCAAGTACAACCCAGTCCACACAAGAAAGCAAAACGTAAATCCACAGAGGATAGCACAACACAATCCACATAGGAAAGAAAAACATGATTCAGCTCACACAGGTATACTTCTTCGAATGACGATACAGATGATCAGATATATCCACTGATTCATCTATGTCATCGGACCCACAAAGAATCGATAGGTACTAACCCCCGCAATGACCCACAAAGGATCTGACCCACATAGGATCGATAGGTAACTAACCCCCGCAATGACCCAAAAAGGATCTGACCCATGCAGGATTGATAGGTAACTAACCCCCGCAATGACCCACAAGGGATCTGACCCACACAGGATAGATAGGTAACTAACCCCCGCAAAGACCCACACAGGATCGGACCCACACAGGATCTGTAGGCGTTGGCCCACACAGGACCGCTGAGCACTGACCCACATAGGATCGGACCCACACAGGATCTATAGCACTGATCCACGTAGGATCACTGAGTGTTGTAGTCGTCATCGTCGAATCCACTGAGGATCTCTGTACAGTCGTCGTTGTAGTCGCAGTCGTAGTCGCAGCTGCAGCCAGCTCTAGGGTTCCCGCACACAGCAAGCTCGTTCGGGAGGGTCCGCTCCACAATCCGAGAGGCTGATACATCAACTGACACATAGTCTAGAGATGATGTATCCAAAAGTTCTGTATCGTCAATAGGAACTCAATGTCGTATACGGGGCGTCAATCGGACGCTCGGTCTGAGAGTTATTGGCTTTTTCGTCCCAAGGGCCCGGTTGGTTTTTAATTCATAACCAACCCCACCGTACTCCACCTACGTCCAAACCTCGGGAGGATTAATCCAAAAGATCTGTCTCACTTAGAGGAATCCATCAAAGTCAACGGCACATCAATCGGACGTCCGGAACTTAAGTTATGAGTGTTTTCGCTCCGAGGGCTCGGTTGGTTTCGTGTACGAACCAACCCGGCTGAACCCAAAGTACTCTGAAACCTTGAGTGTGATATGTCGATACGACTGTCTCGATCCAAGGATCGCATCGCCGCTGACGGTACGTCATTCGTAGGTCAGTAGCCTAAGATATGGGCAAAAGACCGAAAGAGGTCCAAAAACGGGGGTCTGGGCCCGGACCGACCCGGCCCAACCCCCCCCCCCCCCCCCCCCGGGTCGGCCCGAACCGGGTCGACCCGACCCGGGTCCGGGTCTGACCCGGATGGCGTGACCCGGCCCGGTCGGCATGGCCCGGCCCGTCCTGGGGCGACCCGGATGGCGCTGGCCGGGTGGCGAGTGGGTCGGCTCGGTCGTTACGGCCAAGCGAAGCGGGGGACGCGCTGCCCCCATGTGAAGGAGTTGTGGCCCCACGTGAATCCACCCTTGCCAGAGGACGCAGCCGGCTGTCGCGTCCTGTCCCCCTCCGGCCCCGCGCAGTCGCGGGACCGCGCCCTGCCGCGGCGGCTCCTTCCGACGGCGCTTCGGTCACCGCCGCCACCTGTCGTCGGCACCGCCGTGCCGGCGGGCTGCTCCACGGACCACCGGACGAGTTCCGATGGTCGGAATTCCATGCCATCTTCGCCAATGGCCCTCCCGAGGTCCGTCCTTCACTGCGAGGACCCCACATCGCTCGTGCGGCTTACTTTGTCGTCGTCCGCCAATCCGTAGACGAAGAACGAACGGACGGTGGGTTCAGACTTGTTTGTTGGTCCACACCCACCGCGTTAGTGGTTTTAAAAGGTCTCACAAAAAATATTTAAACAACCGCGGATATAATCACACAGATTAAAATGAACAAAAACCCCTACCTCAACGTTGTAGTCAAACGTGAGTTCATCGCGGAATTAACCGTCACGGAAGAAGAGGATCATCACGTCGAAGAAGGGGCGTCGGTGTCATCGCGGTACATGGTGTTGTGCAGTCAAACTCCGAGGATTTAAAAGCACACAGATTTAATTGCACCAATTAAACCCATGTTGAGGATATAATTCACAAAAGAATTAAAAGAACCGAAATCCCCTACCTCAATCGGTTGTTGATCAGAGATTGTCGCGGGGAAGGAATATCTCGGAAAAAACGTCGTGGAAGGAGGATCGTCGGTGTCGCGGTACACGACATCACGTCGTCGATCTCCGAGGGTTCGGTGTTCTTCGTCGCCCTTCATCGGAGGCCAGCGTTATTCACGTTCTTCGCATTCTTCGCGTTCTTCGCGAAGGAGGATGAAGATCTTCAAGCTTTAAAGTTTTTCCAAATCCTCCCAACAAGCAACCCCTCAACAAAAGGTGTTGGTCTTATTTTATTCCCATGCCAACATTTTGAAAATTAAAGTTAAGAAACGAACAATTAATATGATGAATTAATTGTAATGACTTAACTGCCCAATTAATGAGGTGTTTCTTAACTCAAATAAATGCACGACTGACTTTCATTAAAAAGTAGGTTTTCGCGGGTGCGTTACTTAGGGGGGAAGAAACGGTGGGGCTCGTGCGGGACCCACCTCAAAAATAGCCTACCAAGTGGGTAGGATATCGTGGGTCCCACTTTATCTGCTTAACCTGGCTTAAGTGGCTTTAAGTGGCTTTAAGTGAAATAAAATAAAGTGTCGCACCACTTTTATTTTATTTCTTAACTTAACCCCAAAAAATTAAAAACCACACCCGAGAAAACGCAACTCCGAAAAAGGCGTTTCTAAGAAAATGCAGGTGCTGCGATTCCATCGGTGCCCTTGGAATTCAATTTCGAGCACTGGTTCAAATGTTAAAAAACCCGCTCGTTCGTTCACTGAACGTACCCGAGCCAATCTTCGGAAAATGATTCTGGGCACACCGGGCCTCAGAATCAGGTGCCGTCAAAAACTGCATTCTTGAAAAATTCCCATTAAAATTAAGAAAAAAATTTCCTTGAATTTTACGGGTCTTTAAATCACTCCCACCTCAGGGCTTTACGTCCCCATAAAGATACATCATAAACTAGGGAAACAAATGTGGGTACTGAGCACGCATCTGAGCCTCCTGCTCCCAAGTGCTCTCCTGGAGGTTCCCGTGCTACCATCTGATGCGAACTAGAGGAATAGAACGTCCATGTAGGACCCGCTCCTTTTTATCCTCAATCTCCATCGAGACCTCTGAAAAATTTTCCCCATCATCAATGCCCAGCTCCCCATGGTCAATGATATACGTCGGGTCGTGCATGTATCTCCTCAGGTGAGATACGTGGAAGACGCCGTGCACCCGGTGCAACTAAGGTGGTAGAGCTAGGCGATAAGCCACCTCTCCAATCCTGCTGAGGACTTGGAATGGTCTGATGAAGCATGGAGACAACTTGCCGCCTCGGCCAAATCTCCGTAATCCACGTCGAGGTGAGACCCGCAAGAAGACTTGGTCTCCATCCTCGAACTCTAGTGGCCTCCATCTCCTATCAGCAGAAGACTTCTACCAGCTCTGAGCTGTCCTCATCCGCTCCTGGATGACTTGGACCTTCTCTGTCATGTCTTGGACCATCTCCGGTCCCATAAGTCCTGACTCCCCAGGGTCTGTCCAGCACAAAGGATATCTGCAAGGTCGGTCATACAACACCTCGTATGGTGTCATCCCAAAGGTGGAGTGGTATTTGTTGTTGTACGCGAACTCCACCAAGGGTAGATGGTCCTCCCAGCTGCGACCAAAGTCGAGGAAACATGTACGGAGCATGTCCTCGAGAGTCTGAATGGTCCTCTCCGTCTGACCATCCGTCTAAGGGTGAAAGACGATGCTCAGATGTAGTTGCGTCCCGAACGCCTCCTGCAACCCCTTCCAAAGCCGGGAAGTAAAGCAAGCATCTCGATCAGAGACGATAGATTATGGCACACCATGAAGTCGTACAATCTCCCAAACATAGAGACGTCCCAAGCTCTCCAGTGATCCCTACTCTCTGATGGGTAAGAAGTGAGCTGACTTGGTGAGCCGGTCAACAATCACCCAAATGGAGTCGTGACCTCTGGAAGTGCATGAAAGTCCAGTCACAAAGTCCATAGATATTTCATCCCACTTCCACTCTGGGACCTCCAAGGGATATACCAAGCCTGCTGGTACCTGATGCTCTGCCTTCACCTGCTGACAGGTGAGGCATCGAGAAACGAACTCTGCCACAACCTTCTTCATGCTCGGCCACCAGTTCTATTGTCTGAGATCCTGGTACATCTTTTCCACTCCAGGATGTACTGCCAAAGGAGAAGTGTGAAACTCACTCAGCACCTCCTCCCGTAAAGCAACTGGTACCAAGGTACGTCCTCTGAAAAGGACGTCATGCTCTGCTCCAAAGGAGAAACCATCAGGTGCCTGTCCTGAGGATATCTGCGCACGCCGCGTCACACAATCAGTGTCCCCACGTTGTGCCTCTCTGACCTGCTGCAGTAGTGGAGGGGTGACTGTGAGAGACTGAAGGAAGGCTTCTCCATCTCTATCCACGAAGGATATCTGCAAAGCGGCTAGCTGCTTTTTCACCTCCTCAAGTAGTTGAATTCTCGTCCTCCTGCTGAGAGAATCAGCTACTACGTTCCCCTTCCCAGGAGTATAGACTATCTCAAAGTAATAGTCTTGGAGGAACTCGATCCATCGTCGTTGTCTCAGGTTCAGGTCCTTTTGAGAGAAGATGTACCTGAGACTCTGATGGTCAGAAAAGACTGTAAAGCGCTCACCCATCAGGTAGTGTCGCCATGTCTTCAGAGCGAATACCACTGCTGCTAACTCCAGGTCCTGAGAGTGTAGTTATTCTCAAGCGGCCTCAACTGACGTGATCCATAGGCGATCACTGCCTTCTCCTACATCAAGACACATCCGAGTCTGGTCCTTGATGCATCGCAGTAGACTACGTACCCTACTCCCTCCTCCGGTAACCTCAAGATAGGTGCGCTGGTCAATCTCTGTCTCAGCTCGTAGAAGCTCTGCTGACATCTGTCTGACCACACAAAGGGTTTCCCCTTCTTCGTAAGAGCTGAGAGTGGTGCCACAACTCTGTAGAAGTTTGGCACAAATCTTTGATAGTATCCAGCTAGTCCCAAGAAACTCCGCACCTCCGTCACGCTCCTGGGTGGCTCCCAAGCTAGCACTGCCTCGATCTTCGTAGGATCAACTGCAAGTCCCGCCTCAGAGATGACATTCCCCAAGAAGTGGACTTTGCGTATCCAGAACTAACACTTATAGAGCTTTCCATAAAGCTGGTTCTCTCATAGTGTGTCCTGTACAACCCGTAAGTGGTAGGCGTGCTCCTCCTCAGTCGTCGAGTATATCAAAATGCCGTCGATGAAGACCACGACAAATCGATCGAGGTATGGCTGAAAGATCCTGTTCATGAGGCCCATGAACACTACCAGAGCATTGGTCACACTGAAAGGCATAACCAAAAACTCATAGTGACCATACTGACATCTAAAGGCCGTCTTCTACACGTCCTCGTCCCAAACTCTGAGCTGATGATAGCCTAACCTGAGGTCTATCTTTGAGAACCACCGTGCTCCCTTGAGATGATCGAAGAGGTCATCAATCCTCGGTAGTGGATACTTTTTCCTTACTGTCACCTGGATCAGTCAACGATAGTCGACACACAGTCGCAAGCTCCCGTCTGCCTTCTTGGAGAACAATATCGGGGAAGCCCAGGGTGAAACACTGGGTCGGATGAATCCCTTGCCCTGTAAGTCCTCCAACTGTACACGTAGCTCTCGAAGCTCGACAGGAGCCATCCAATATGCTGGGGTGGATATCGGGGTTGTCCCGGGGTACAGATCAATATAAAAGTCTACCTCTCTGCGAGAAGGTAGTCCTGGAACGTCATCGGGAAAGACGTCCGCATACTGATCCACCACTATAGGAAAACTAGGACTCTGCACGTCAACTACTTCTAGGATGAGGCTAGCCAACTAATGAGTGATGGGTTGTCCTCTCCTCTACGAGAGTCCATCCTGTGCTGTGAAGTCTCCCTTCTCGCCGTTGAAGGTGAACATGCTCCCGTCGGTGCGTACAGATCGCACCTTGCGCCTAATACAGTCAATATGTGCATGGACTGTAGATAACCAATCCATGCCCAAGATGACGTCGTAAGGCCTAGACGCTGCTACAAGAAGATCCCAGCCAAAACTCTTGCCTCCTAGAGTGAGCTCACACTACCGGCACGAGTGCATAATCGTCGAGTCTGCTCCCGTAGGAGTCTCTAGCCGTAAGGATCGAGCCAACGACTCTGTCAGAATCTCCGAGCTCCGAACAAGGGCAGCAGCTATGAAAGAATGACTCGCCCCTATGTCTATAAGAACTACAACAAGGGTGGAATAGACAGAGATAGTACCTTGAATCATTTCAGGTGCGCAGTGGTCGTAGGCCTCCGCTGCCTGGAGTTGTGCCTGTCTCTGCCGGCCAGCTCTCTGTAGCTGGGGTGGACCTCCTGGTAGTGGTGGTGGTAGATCCTCAAAGTGTCTCCCACCACCTGCTACTCAGCCATCTCCTCTACCTCGTCTGCCTACACCCTACGGACCACCACGGTCGACCCTCTGCCTCTGCCTGGGCGGCCCCTCAACCATCTGATGCTCCTCTGCACGGTGGGTCGGGCAGTCACGAGCCATGTGGCCCTGCCCGCCGCATGTGTAGCACTTTCTGCCTCTT
The DNA here is from genome assembly GCA_963277665.1 of Viscum album. Classification (NCBI taxonomy): domain Eukaryota; kingdom Viridiplantae; phylum Streptophyta; class Magnoliopsida; order Santalales; family Viscaceae; genus Viscum; species Viscum album. The sequence continues at coordinate 1,428,599,836 of OY728140.1, read as the reverse complement.
GAAAGACTGGATTCGTGATGTGTTCCCTGCACTACTGATCCAGTGTCCTGAGTTCGTATGCCTGAGGGTCTGGTCTTCCTGGACCCATGAGTCATCTGTCGGCTTCCTGCTGCAGAAGACTCTGCTACGTGCCACCCCGTGCTAGGTCTCACTACTGAAGAAGGATCAACAAGGAAGCTCTCGATCAAAAGGGCTCGCTCCAGTACTCCTGCCTGAGTCGGAATGCTGAGAGAGATCAGTGATGCCCTGATCTCATGCCTCAATCCCTGCTCAAAGGTCCAGGCCCGGAAGAATGGGTCTCGTACCATGTCTGTCGAGTAGCATGAGAGATCGGTAAATCTCGCCAAGTACTGGGAGACCGTCAAGTTGCCCTACCACAGCTGTAGGAGCTCTTGGATGCGCACCGCACGGACGTTGGCTGGGACGAACTCCGAGCGGAAGAGGCTCCCAAATTCTTTCCAGAGGAGAGATGCCTCATCGTGCACCTGGAGCATCAAGCTCCACCATCGGCCTGCTGCCGCGTGCAGTAGGCTCGCTGCGAGGATCACCATGAGGTCTGTTGGTGTCCTCACTAACCTGAAAACTCGTACCACTGCCTCCAACCAATCCTCAGTGGCCTGAGGGTCCATCTCCCTGCAGAACCTGGGCGGTCGCTGGTGCCGGAACTCGTGCAGTTCACTAAGGCGACGTGCATCGTCAGCGGTTGGGGCTGGAAGCATCGGTGGCTTGGCGGGTAAAGGTATCGTCGGTGCCTCAGCTGTCAAAGGGCCCTGTACCGAGGCCTCGTCACTCGGTGGGCTGTCGTCACACACAACTCTCAGAACCCTAGTTGGTTGTCGTCATGGGGTCATCCTGAAAAGAAACAGGTGCTCCATGGTCAAACAGTATACCTGGTGAGCTGACATAAAGTAATCACAAAGAAAACTTGAAACACACATGCAATCAATGTTTTCGTGCATTAAGTCAGAAATCAGAAGTCATGGTCATGGTGTACAAATACGTTGGCCGCCGCACCAACACTGGACTCCCTGGACTGATAACCACACCCAATACGCTTAAAACTATTGCTTCACATTGAAAAAGATCAGAGTCCAAAGTTCTGCGGTAGAACTGAACTCCTCTGATACCAATTTGTCACGACCCGTCCTCAGGGCTCGTGCTGTGACTACCCCAATCCCGCCTTCCATAGGCCAGGGGCTGGCGACTAGCACCAAGGCGTAAATCCCGGTAAAAAGGGAATGCATTGCCTTTGTAAAGTAAACAAACACCACAGAGCAAGAAAGAAGTATAAGTAAACACTAAGTAAAAGCTGATACAAGGTAAGTGCGGAAAAGTAAGTGGGCCAAAATACAAACCCAAACTGATAGTAAAGTACAACTGGAAGGGGAAAACAACAACTAAAAGTAAAGCTGCAACGTCAAGCCATCCACTGGGAGCCCCATTTAAAGGGTGAGTACAGATAGCCACCACAGCTCCTCGGGTCTAGTTATCCGCTCCAAGTACGTCCGCCGAGTGGTCCACATCTAGGTATCGTCCTGCTTCACAAGCCTCAACCATGATCAGCGTTGTCTGTCGTCTCAAACCAACACAATGTAGTGCGGGCATAGCCCGTGCAGGGGTGAGTATAAGCTACTCAGTAGGGACCCCGAGACCCCTAAAGGTCTCCCAGAATCCATAAAGGATAATCCACAAAGGAAAGATACAATCACGAAGTATCATTCGACACTTCTTAGGTATATGCCCACACATATACCTAAGTCATCAATTCCAGTTCTCTCCCACCTCCGAGCCCAAGTACAACCAAGTCCACACAGGAAAGAAAAACGTAAATCCACACAGGATAGCACAACACAATCCACATAGGAAAACAAAACAAGATTCAGCTCACACAGGTATACTTCTTCGTATGACGATAGAGATGATCAGATATATCCACTGATTCATCTATGCTGTCGGACCCACAAAGGATCGATAGGTACTAACCCCCGCAATGACCCACAAAGGATCTGACCCACACATGATCGATAGGTAACTAACCCCTGTAATGACCCACAAAGGATCTGACCCGCACAGGATCGATAGGTACCTACCCCCCCCCCCCCCCCCCCCGCAAAGACCCACATAGGATCGGACCCACACAGGATCTGTAGGCGCTAGCCCACACAAGACCACTGACCACTGAACCACACAGAATCAGACCCACATAGGATATGTAGCACTGATCCACGTAGGATCTCTAAGTGTTGTAGTCATCGTCGTCGAATCCACTGATGATCTCTGTACAGTCTTCATCGTAGTCGCAGTCGCAGTCGCAGCCGCAGCCAGCTCTAGGGTTCCCGCACACAGCAAGCTCGTTCGGGAGGGTCTGCTCCACGAGCCGAGAGGCTGATACATCAACTGACACATAGTCCAGATTTTATGTATCCAAAATTTCCACAACTTCAACAGGAACTAAACGTCGCAGACGGCGTGTCAATCGGACGCCCGGTCTGAGAGTTATTGGCTTTTTCGTCCTAGGGGCCCTGTAGGTTTTTAAGTCAAAACCAACCCGACTGTACTCCACCTGCATCCAAGCCTCTGGCATATTAATCCAAAAGATCCTTCTCACTTATAGAAATCCATCAAAGTTGACGGCATGTCAATCGGACGTCCGGAACTTAAGTTATGAGTGTTTCCGCTCCGAGGGCCCGGTTGGTTTCGTGTACGAACCAACCCGTGGTTTCGTGTACGAACCAACCCGGCCGAACCCAAAGTACTCTGAAACCTTGAGTATAATATGTCGAAACGACCATCTCGATCCAAGGATCGCATTGCCGCTGACGGTACATCGTTCGGAGTTCCGTAGCCCAAGATATGGGCAAAAGACCGAAAGAGGTCCGAAAACGGCGGTCTGGGCCTGGACCGACCTGGCCCACCCCCCCCCCCCTGGGTCAGCCCGAACCGGGTCGACCCGACCCGGGTCTGACCCAGATGGCACGACCCAGCCCAGCCGGCACGGCCCGTCCCAGCTTGGGCGTGACCCACCTGGTGCTGGCCGGGTGGCCAGCGGGTCGGCTCGGTCGTTACGGCCGAGCGAAGCGGGGGGCGCACTGCCCCCGCGTTAAGGAGTCGCGGCCCCGCGTGGGGCTGCCCTTGCCAGCAGACGTGTCCATCTGCCGCGTCCCGTCCCCCTCCGGTCCCACACGGTTGCGGGACCGCGCCCTGCCGGCGCGGCTTCAGCCGCGGCGGCTTCTTCTCGTGGACGGTGGGTTCAGACTTGTTGTTGGTCCGCACCCACCGTGTTAGTGGTTTTAAAAATCTTACAACAAATATTTAAACCACTGCGGATATAATCACATAGATTAAAATGAACAAAAACCCCTACCTCAACGTTGTCGTCGAACATGAGTTCGTCGCGGAATTAACCGTCGCGGAAGAAGAGGATCATCGCGTCACGGAAGGGGCGTTGTTGTCGTCGTGGTACACGGTGTTGCGCAGTCAAACTCTGAGGATTTAAAATCACACATATTTAATTGCACCAATTAAACCCATGTTGAGGATATAATTCACAAAGTAATTAAAATAACTGCAATCCCCTACCTCAATCGGTTGTTGATTGGAGATTGTCGCGAGGAAGGAATGTCACGGAAGAAACGTCGCGGAAGGAGGATCGTCGACGTCGCGGTACACGGCGTCGCGTCATCGATCTCCGAGGGTTCGGTGTTCTTCATCACCCTTTTTCGGAGGCCGGCGTTCTTCGCGTTCTTCATGTTCTTCGCGAAGGAGGATGAAGATCTTCCAACTTTAGAGTTTTCCCAAATCCTCCCAACAAGCAACCCCTCAACAAAAGTTGTTGGTCTTATTTTATTCCCATGGCAACAATTTGAAAATCAAAGTTAAGAAATGAACAATTAATTCGATGAATTAATTGTAATGACTTAACTGCCCAATTAATTAGGTGTTTCTTAACTCAAATAAACGCACGGTTGACTTTCATTAAAATGGAGGTTTTTGCGGGTGCGTTACTTAGGGGGAAGAAACGGTGGGGCTCGTGCGGCCTCCACCTCCCAAATATCCTACCAAGTGGGTAGGATATCGTGGGCCCCACCTTGTCCGCTTAACCTGGCTTAAGTGGCTTTAAGTGGCTTTATGTGAAATAAAATAAAGTGTCGCACCACTTTTATTTTATTTCTTAACTTAACCCCAAAAAATTAAAAACCACACCCGAGAAAACGCAACTTCAGAAAAGGCGTTTCTAAGAAAATACCGGCGCTGCGATTCCATCGGTGTCCTCGGAATTCGATTTCGAGCACCGGTTCAAAAGTTAGAAAAAACCCGCTCATTCGTTCACTGAACGTACCCAAGCCAAAATTCGGAAAATGATTTCGGGCACAACGGGCCTCAGAATCAGGTGCCGTCAGAAACTGCGTTCTTGTAAAATTCCCAAGAAAATTAAGAAAAAAATTTCATTGAATTTTACGGGTCTTTACATTCTAATCCCAAAGTATATTTGATAAGGAACATTATTAAATTGATTATTAGATATATAAAGACTTATTTAGATAGGTGCAACATTGGTGGAGTCTAGTTATAGATATCCCCTCAATTCACTAATAGTCTCGTGGGATGAGTCAGTTGGCTAGCCTCTTTATATGGGTTTTTACTCAATATGTTAAACTTCCTTGTGAAATGTCTTCATAGTAATGGTTCCATGTACCTAGGAAACATGGAGACCAATAATTAAGTATTTCCCTCATTAAGTTTTAGTTATTATTCATCCATGATACTTTGCGTCGACATTTTTTTGGATACATTTCATTTTTATTACATTGATTATGTGGTAGGTGTTTCAATTTTTTACCATTACATATTGATTTTTCCTTATCTAGATATTTTAACAGAATTTGTTTCCAATTATTACCTTTCCATATTGTTTATGATCTTCCTTATCATTTTGTTGATTACATGGTATGTGTGTTCGGTTAGTTACCATTCCATAATTATTATTCTAATTGATTCATTATTTATTCTGCTATACTCAACCCTCACTGAGCATTTGAGATCACCCTTATTGTGTTTCCTTTACCTAGGAATCCAAGAAGTGTAGTAAGAAAGATATGCATGGATATTTTAGATGGAATAAATTTATTACCCTTGAATTTATTTAGGATAAAAAAATTATTTTATAATTATAATATTTTTTTCTCATGTATGTATCTAGTTTACCAAGACTACTAAATTGTTCGGTTATTTGGGGTGTAATTTACTTGTATCTTATGTGAATGTAATGATATTAGACAACAACATTGGGCCTTCTGTGGTCGGGTCACTACAATTGGTATTAGAGAAATTTTTGAAGCAAACTTGGGAACTATATTTAGGAAAATCAATTTTAGAGAACGCATCCCTATGGTAGAATTTTAGGATAATTATATAAGAACATACTTGAATTTTTGTAAGGTATATATTATATGGGTATTCTTAGAAATCATAACTTTATGAATAATACAAGTGTAAATGTATCTAGAATAGATATACCTAAGGGTAATAACTCTATCAAGGTGCATTGGTCCTGAATCAATGTAACCTGGTACACAACAACAGGCCTTACTAAGCACTTGGTTTGACACTCCCAGGGGAATTCTTAGGATAATTAACATTTTCCTTACAATCCATTATATAGGATTTGAAAATATAGTGAAAATTAATGACCTGGGTTAAACCAAAGGTATTTTATATTGAAGATAGGTTGTCATTATTTATAAATACAACTAATGATATTATGCATAATCCCTAGACCAAGGAAGAACCTGTATGGAAATAAATGTATAATGTATTTATTTATTGGGGTGGTACTGAAAACTTTAGTTAAAATTATTTTTAGAGATTCAACTTATTTCAAGGATGTCCAACATATTTATTATGGATATTATATTAATTTGGTTTAAAAAATGAAAACCTATATTCTAGGTGACAACCAATCAAGTCCAGCAAGACCATAGGTTATGAACCCATGATCGAAGTACGATAAGGGTTTCATACCGACCACTTACCTATGTAATACCCTAGTTAATATGTAATTATTTTTCGTTAAATAATTTTATGAATAAATGTTAATGATGAAAAAGTAGTGTTTATTTTTAGGTTTAGAGACTAATTTATTAACTATATTGGATTTTGAAAATATTTTGAGACAAATAGTTATACTTTTCACTATTTAATGAGCCTTAATATCTATTAAAAGTGTATTTTAGTGCTTTATGAATAAAAGTTAATTTTAGGATATCCATTTCTTAAAGTAATGGATGAATTGGAAATTGATCAAATCATAACCAAAGGATGAAATTGTGTTTATATAAATATACCAAGTATATTTCTTTATATTCATAGGTATTAAAATAATTACCCAACATTATGAAAATTACTTAGATATTAAATATTATCTTAATACCTTAATTTTTGTTCAACTGGTGGTCTTATAAATTATCATAGATTTATGGATTTGAGGTGTTCACATTTCCATGGATCATTCACTTGTTTATGATTAAGGACCTCAAAAATCCCTATAAATATGTATTCTTTTCCTCTAATTACATATCGCTACTTTCCATTAATGTTCTCCTACATAGATACCTAGTTATATGTTATTCCATGTGACCATTGTACTTCACATTCGCTCTTTTATAAAATATTTATTATAAACCCTTCTCACGATGTGGGATTTAGTTAAATATCAAGCTATATATTACCAATTTTGAGTTTAAATTTCGAGGAAACAATTTAATTAAGGTGGGAGAATGAAACACCCCAAAAATATAACTTAGGAACATTGGATTCCATAGTGTGTATGACATGCAACACCAAGCGCGTAAGAGAATATAATATCCTAAGACTTTAAAATATATTTAATTTTTTAAATAAATTAAAACTATAATTTAATCTGAGATACACATGATACTGATTTATTGTGGGAAACATAAAACAATTAGTTTATTTGATGACTTGTGTTACACGCGAGACTAGGTTTTATCAAAATATAATATATTATTAAATTATTATTATGTAGTATAATACGATATAAACTAGCTGTTAGATTAGTATTTATCAATAAGATTTACTAACTTATGAAAATATATTTTTTAAACAAATATAAGATGAATTCATAGGTTACAAATTAATTAGAAATAAATATAAAAACAATTGAATATGAAAAGAATATTTTTATAGAAAACTATTTTTATGCTCATAAAGTTATTTTATCCAAGTAAATTAAGTTAATTACAATTAGGGAGTGATATTAATTTAATATATATATATATTATATACAATAAAATATTTTCTATAATCATCCAATATATTTTCAAGGCATGCGATAAGAACAAACCCAATTTTATGCATAAAAATACTGTATTTTTATTAAGGAACTTTTACCGCCTTTAAATGGAGAACCTATTTTTAACCCAATTTTTTGAAACTTTTATTGACTTTTAATGTAAAAATAAACTTCATATTTTAAAAATAAAAATAAAAATTAGGTTAGGTTTAATTTTTAGTATTTTTCTGTGAAGTTTCGTTTTTAATGAATAATGAAAAATATAGAATTTTAACTCAAAACTGCTTTTTCATATAATGTATTTATTCGGTTAAATTATATATTAAATTTTTTTTAAAAGTTTAATCATATCCGATTTTTATTAATTTATACAATTTATGTCATTAGAATAAATATCACACTGAAATTTGGTATAAAAACTTAGCAAATCTTTGGATGTTTTTACTTTAAAAACGCACATTTTTATCATGTCTGCAGGATTAAATTTAAATTAAATTATATCACTTATGTGATTTTAATTTATAAAAACGGATTCCATAATTTTAATTATAATAATTTCTAATTTCTAACAAGTTAATATTTTTTTATTAAAAGTATTAGTGAAAGTAATTGAAATTAATTACAATGATTAATGTGAAATTAAACTTAATGAGGGACTAAACCTTAAACTTAAGGGTCAAAATGACCTAAAATATTTTCCAAAATCAATTATCTATTCATATTTTGACCCTATAATCCATTGGGTATAATATTTCTATTATTGGAGTCACTTTAAATGGGAAAAACGTTGGTGGAATTCTCTTTTCCAAAATTTACAAGAGTGTCACTACTCCACTATAAAAAGGCATCCTCTCCTACCACATCCTCACACCTATCAGCCTAATTTTGATAGAACTATATCTAAACAAATAGATCCTAAAAATTAATACCCTTATCCTATAATACTATCATTTTGCATAAATAAATCCAAGGAAACACTTTAGTGAAAACCAAGAGGAGTTACCCAAAGAAGAGGTAACATCTTCCCTCAAGCTCTTAAGTTTTATGTCTTTCTACACTCCCTCAGCTATAATTATTCCATGATTATATAAAAAAAACAGTATCCTAAATAAACTAATATGTTTTTTTTCTATTTTTTTTACCTTCACCTTCACATACATCCATCTAATTGGTAATTAATATACTATTTATTCATACGGTGAACTACCACTTCACAAAACGATGATTGTTCATTTTCGATTACCACATTACATGGTTGGGAATTATGATTGAAAATATATTTATATATATTATATAAGATATTTATATTTTATTTAAAAAAATTTAATACTTTTATAACACATACTTGTATACACTCTATTTTGTAGGAATACGATAACTTCGTTTATGAAAGTGTGGACTAATGCCCCCTCAAAGCGATGTGATTCGTTCACACTTTACATGGAATGTATAAATGATGATTTTAGTAAAATTATATGAAATATATAAAATAATAGAATTATAATATAAATATATATAATTTACTTTTCATTTTTTTAATACAATAAATACATGAAACTAGCATTCATGCATACATATGACCTACTGTCTCTATGAGCGGTGTGTTCCATTTGATATCTCCAAATATTATGAATTATTATAAATAAATATATAATGAATCTATATTATATTTAAATAATATTTTAATTTGTTTATATGATAAAACAATGATAGGAATAATAAATTACAAGCTAAATCATAGATGAAAAACTGAGTAATTAACACCCGAAATTGTGAAAATAATGAAAGATTGTTATCAAATGGGTAATACAATATTGTAATAAGATAATATATGATATTATAAACATGAGTATTGTTATGGTATTAGTTTTAATATGTTTAAAACCATTATAAAGGACTTTAAATGTCATTCTCAAAAAATAAAATTCAATGTAAGGTATTTCATCTCAATTTAAATTCCATTGAGACTTATTCATTGTTATACACCTAGTTTATTTTATATGGTGTATATACCTAGATTTGACATGTTATATCATGAATATCTTTACTATAATTATATTATATGTTTCATTTAATGTTATTACTACATAGATATTATGATTGAAATGTTTCAAAGTGATATGGGACACTTTGGAATGTTACAATATTATTCTCCTCAAGAACATTTTTAATGATTATATTTGAAATATCACTTCATTTTGTGATTGTTAACATTATCTTGAAACAATAACCTTACGGTGTAAATACTTCCACTCTATCATATAATATCATGATTCATTCATTCTTTATGTAATTTTTAGTTTCAATTTGAATTATTTCATCTATGGGTATTTGAGTTAAAAGATACCCAAGTGGAAAAGAAATTTATAAACTAACTCCTTTTAAATAGGTTATACTACTCCCTAATTATTAGTAACATTATATTATTATGTTTAAAATCACTTTTCACTGTATATTGATTTATTTCCACTTATTTATTTTTATTTATTATTTATACACATAATCTACTCATTGATTGATTCTCACTCCAACGTTGTAATCTTTTCAAGGGTTTACATTACAATATAATTTTGTTTGGGATTTTTTACACTTGAATTTCCATTCAAATAAATTATATGACCATTTTTTAATAAACCATTTCATTCTCTTATACCCTAGTTATTCATCACCTTTTTCAAGTATTAGTATAATTTATTTCACTCTATGGTACTCAAAATGTTTTATAAAAATCCTTTTTGAAAACCTGACTTCATTTATCTTTTTAGTCAGAGAAACTATTTTCTTCTAAAAACCATGTTTTCTAAAATGTATTCAAATATATTTTAACCTTTCCATAATGATTTATTAAATACATCTTTAACATTTATTTCTTTTACAAATTGTTTCAAAGGAATATTCTTATAGATTTCTAAACAAGGAATTTTTATAACTTTTTAATGTGAAAAAGGAATGTTCTCTTTACCTTTTATGGCATGTATGGATTTAACTACCATAATTTCTTTGAATATTTCTTTCAATTTTTAAAAGTTTGGTTTGTAAAGAAAATTTTTCAAAAATTTATTTCCAAATAAAACGTTTTTTAAATGGATTTTTTTGAAACAAAATGATATTTTCCTCAAGTATGTTTTAAAAATATCTTTTTATAGTATTTCTATTCATCAACAACAAAAAACCATTACTTTTACTCCACTTGGGATATGTTTTATTGATATCATCCATATTCTTCCTCTTGATGGTTTATGATTGATTTGGCCAATGATTGTATTCACATTCACTTCTTTTATTTCTTTGTTTGTCCCATTGAAATTTTTAATTTCCTATGATCATCGAACATTGAATTTACCATAATTTTACATATCATTTATCATGGATATGTTAATTTCCTAAACCATATACCATTTTTCTTATGGTGTTTAATTTGAATTTTATCTGATTATTTGGGGAAATATTGATGAATTTGTATCTTTTACTCTATACAGATATTTTATAAGGCACATTGTTAAATCGAATATTTGATATATGAGGAATTCTTTGGATAGGTATGACATAGATGGGTCTCGATTATTGATATCTCGTCGATTCACTAGTAGACTCATGGGACGACTTAGTTTTCTAGCCTCCTTAGATGGTGTATTATCAGATATTATAAACTATCTTGTGAAATGTCTTGACCTTAATTGTTCCATGTACTTTGGAATAATTATGTCCAATAATTTGGAACTTCCCTCATTTAGTTTCAGTTATTATTCATCCATGAGATTTTTTATTGACATACCTATGGATACATTTTATTTTTAGTTCATTCATTAAGTGGCATGTGTTTTAGTTTCATACCATACCATATTTATTTGTTTTATCTAGTTATTTTAATGTTACGTGTTTCTATTTATTAACATTCTATATTTTTTCTGTACTTCCATCTAGGTTTCTTGATTACATGGTATGTGTGTTTAGTTATTTACCATTATATAATTATTATTATAATTGATTAATTTTTTCTTCCTCTATACATTACCCTTTCTAATAATTTGAGTTCATCCTTATTATGTTTCCTTTACCTAGGAATCCCAGAAGTGTAGTAAGAAAGATATGAAAGGATATTCTAGATAGAAGTTATTACCCTTAAAGTTTTTCGGGGGAATAAAATTATGTTGTAATTATAGTATTCTTTTCTCATGTATGTATCTAGTTTACCAAGCCTACTAAATCATTCAGTCCTTTAGGATGAAATTTACTTGTATTTTATGAAAATATAATGGTATAAGACACTAGATCTGAGACTTTTGGGGTTGGATCACTATAGTTTGTATCAGAACATGTTTAGTAGAAACCTTGGGAACTATATTTAAGAATGAAAGAATTGGAGAACATAACCCTAAGGTAGAATTTAAGGATATGTATAGAAGAAATTACTAGAATTTTGGAGAGGTAGAGATTATATGGGCCTTCCTAGAATTACATCCCTATTCAGATACCACAAGTGGATTTCATCCTGGAATATAATTAACTATGTGTAATAACTCTGACGAGGTTCATCAGGCTGGACTTGACGAAACCTGATACCCAACAAAGGGCCTTAGTGTGCACCTAGTTTGACACTTATGGGGTATATTCATAAGATAATTCAGATTATTTTTACAAACCATTATAATGTATTTTAATAGATAATGAAAATTAATAACCAATGTTAAACCTATATTATTTTATATTGAAGAGAAGGTTTCATGATTTAGAAATCCAACCAATGATATTATGGATAAACCCTAAACCAAGGAAGAACCTATGTAGAAATAAATGGATAAAGTATTTATTTATTAGGGTTTCATTGAAAAATATATTTAAAATGATATTTATTGATTAACATTATTTCAAGTATGTCCATCGTATTTATTTTTGAAATTATATTAATATGGTTTCTAAAAGGACAAATTATATGTTGGGTGATAACCAATCATGTTTGGTAAGGTTGTGGGCCTTGAACCCCATGAACAAAGGATGATAAAGGAATCACGCCAACTAATGACCAACATAATGCCCTAGTTAATATGTATTTTTTTATTTAAACAATTTTATAAATAAATATTAATGATGAAGTGTCATTTTTTTAATGAATAGTGAAAAATACTAAATTTTAACTAAAAACCCCTTTATCATATAATTTATTTATAAGTTTAAATTATATTTTTAATTGATTTTACTAATTAATTAGATATATTTTTTATGAAATAATCCAATTTAGGTCATTTTAATAAATTTCATAATGAAATTTGGTATAAAAACTTGACAAACTTGTGGAGGTTTTTACTTTAAAAACTCACATTGTCATCATGTCTACATGATTAAATTTAAATTAATTTCTACCACTTATGTTATTTGAATTTTTATAAATGTATTCTATAATTGGAATCAGAATAATTTATAATTTATAATAAGGTAATGTTAGTTTTTTACCAAAAATATTAGTGAATGTAATTAAAATTAATTACAATAATTAAGATGAAATTTATATTAACAAGGGATTAAACCTTAAACTTAAGGGCCAAAATGACCAGGACACTTTTCAAAAAAGCCTCTGGATTTCCATATTTCTACCCTATACTCCCTTGGATCTAATTTTTTCCATTATTGGATATACTTGCAATTAAAAAAACGTGGGTGGAGTTCCCTTTACCAAAATTTACAAGAGTGCCACTTCTCCTCCACTATAAAAAGGACCCCTCTCCTCATGCTTCCTCACACCTCTCAAGAAACTTGGGGTCGACCAAGATCTACCAAAATATATCTTAAAAATCCCTCTCCTCAACTTATAATAATCCCCTTTGGAAAAAATCAATCCAAGGAAGCCCCTTGGCACAAAATAAAATGAGTTACCCAAAAAAATAGATAACATCTTCCCTCAAGCTCTTTAGTATTATTTCTTTCTACACTACATAAAATATATCTCTTCTGTGATTATATAACAATATAAGTATCCTAAATATACTAATATGTTTTTATGCTAATATTTCTACCTACACTTACACACACTTCCATCTAATGGGTAATGAACATATTTTATATGTGTACGGTGAACTACCGCCTCACGAAATGATGATTGTTCATTTTCCTTTACCACATTTAATGGATGGAAATTTTGATGGAAAATCTATTTAGATATGTTATATATTATATTCATAATTTTTTTATACTACTATAATTATTTTATAATACATCCTTTATACACTCCATTTTTTTTAGAATACAATAACATCGTTTGTGGATGTGTTGACTTCCTCACCCTCAAAGTGATGTGATTCGTTGAAAAGATACATGTAATTTATAAATTATAGTTTTAATAAACATATATTACATATATATGAACTGGGATTATAGTATACATATATATAATTTAATATTTATTCTTTTAAAATGTAAAATAAATGAAAGTAGTGTTCATGCGTACGTAGAACATAACGTCTCCATGAACAGTGCATTCCATTTATTTTCTCCAAATATTATAGATTATTCTAAATACATATATGATGGATATATATTATATTTACATCATGTTTTACATTCATGATATTATGAAACCATTATAGGAACAACAAATAATATACTAAATCATACTCGATAAACTAGGAAATTAACCCTGAAATAGTTAAAATAGTGAAATATTGTTATCAATCGGGTAAACAAATATTATAAGAAGATAATATATGATATTATAAACATTAATATTGTTCTAGTATTATTTAGTGACATTTTTATAAACATTATACATGATTTTAATGTCCATACATTCGAAAGGAAATGCAAGGTATGGAATTTCATCTCAATTTACATTCCATTGAGACTTATTTGTTTTTATGTGCCTTTTTTTTAATATGGTGCATATACTTCCCATAGAACTATTATATCATGAATATCCTTACTCTCATGATATTATAATTTTCATTTAATTTAATTCATTTATTTATATTATGATTCAAATGTTTCATAGTGGTATGGTACACTTTGTAATATTTAAATATTATTCTCCTCCAGAACGTTTTTAATTATTATCTTTAAAATCCCACTTCCTTTTGTGATTTTTAAAATTATCTTGAAATTATAAATTTATGGTTTCACAATTATGTTTTTATATATGGTGTACAGATTTCCAATTTTTTATATAATATCATGGTTCATTCATTCTTCATGGTATTTTTAGTTTCAATTTTAAATTTTTCTTCTAATGTGATTTTAGTTAAAAGTTATACAAGTGGAAAAGAATTTCAGAACCTGACTCTTATTCATTAGATTATAAAACTTCATAAATGTCATTAATATTAAATAATTATGTGTATAATACTCATTAAAAATATTTTGATGTATTTCCACTTCTTTATTTTGATTTATTGTTGATACATATAATCTACTCATTTATTGATTCTTAATTAAATATTGTAATCTTTTTAGGGGTTTATATTACAATCCCATTTTTTGGGATTATTTAAACTTGAATTTCTATTTGAGGAAATTACATGACCATTTTTTAATAAACCCTTTCAATCTCCTATACATTGGTTATTTTTGACCTTTTTCAAGTATTAGTACCATTTTCCAATCATTGGCACTCAAAATATTTTAGAAAATGATTTTAAGAAAACCTGACTTCATTTCTCTTTTATTCAAAGAACATATTTTCTTCTAAAACCCATATTTTCTAAAAAGGTTTTCAAAAATGTTTTAACCATTGAAAAATGATTTATTAAAGAAAGTTTTACCCATTTGTTTCTTTGAATTTTTTTTCAAATGAATCTTTTTATTAATTTCTAAATAAGGCATTTTTTAAACTTTCTACAATGCAAAGGGAATGATTTTTAACCTTGTATTTCCTGTATGGATTTAGCCATAATCATTTCATTAAAAATTCCTTTTCATGATTTAAAGGTTAATTTTTAAGGAAAATGTTTTCAAAAGTTATTTTTAAAGAAAAGGGGTTTTAATGGGTATTTTTAAAAAAATGGTTTTTTTCCTCGTGAATTTTTTCAAAAGATCTTTTTATAGTATTTCTATTTCTCAATGAAAACAAACATTTATTTTTATCCACTAGGTAAATTTTGTATTAAGTCCATCCTTATTCTTCCTCTATATATTTTATGATTGATTTGGACACGGATAGTATTCACATTCACTTCCTTGATTCCTTTATTAGTCCCTTTGAAATATTCAATTTCATAGGATCATTGAATATTGAATTTACCACAATTATTAATATCATTTATCATGGATATGTTCATTTCCTAAACCATGTAAAATGTTTCATGAAAATTGTAATTTAAAAGTTATTTTATTATTTGGTAAAAAATTAATAAACATATATCTTCTACTCCATACAGATATTTGATAATGAACATTGTTAAATTAATTATTTGATATATGAGGAATGAATTATATAGGTATAATACAGTTGGGGCTCGGTTATAGATAGCCCCTCAATGCATTGATAGTCTCATGGGATGATTCAGTTCTTTAGCTGTGTTAGACGAGTTTTTACTTGGTATTTGAAATTGATTTGTGAAATTTATTGACAGTAATGGTTCCATGTACCTAGGAAACATAGAGTCTAATAATTAAGAAATTACCTCATTTAGTTTCATTTATTATTCATCCATGATATTGTGTGTCAAAAAAATCTATGGATACATTCCATTTTTATTTCGTTGATTCTGTGGAATGTGTTTCAGTTTCTTACCTTTCGATGTTGACTTTTCCTTATCTAGTTATTTGAATAGAATGTGTTTCTAGTTATTACCTTTCAATCATTGAATATTGAATTTCCCAAATTATTCATATCATTTATCATCAATATGTTCATTTCCAAAACCATATACAATTTTTCATGTGGATCTTAATTTAAAAGTTATTTTATTATTTGGTAAAAAATTAATAAATCTATATCTTCTACTCTATACCGATTTTTGATAATGAAAATTGTTAAATTAATTATTTGATATATGAGGAATGAATTGTATAGGTACAACAGTTTTGGGGCTCATTTATAGACATCCCCTAAATGCATTGATAGTCTCATGGGATGATTCAGTTCTCTAGCTGTGTTAAAAGAGTTTTTACATGGCATTTGAAATTGATTTGTGAAATTTATTGATGGTAATGGTTCCATGTACCTAGGAATCTTAGAGTCTAATAATTAATAAATTACCTAATTTAGTTTCATTTATTATTCATCCATGATATTGTGTGTCAAAAAATATGTGGATACATTCTATTTTTATTTTATTTATTATGTGGAATGTGTTTCAGTTTCTTACCTTTTGATGTTGAATTTTCCTTATCTAGTTATTTGAATGGAATGTGTTTCTATTTATTACCTTTCCATATTTTGTATGAACATACTTATTAGTTTTTTGATTACATGGTATGTGTGTTCATCTATTTACCTTTCCATAATTATTATTCTCATTGATTCATTATTGTTCCACTATACATGACCATTACTGAGCATTTCAGATCACCCTTATTATGTTTCCTTTACCCAAGAATCCAAGAGGTGTAGTAAAAAAGATACACAAGGATGTTCTATATGGAATAAAGTTATTACCTTTGAAGTTATTTTGTAGAAAAATGTTATGTTATAATTAGAGTATTATTTTCTATTGTATGTACTTGGTTTACCAAGAATACTAAATTGTTCATTCCATTCGGATGTTATTTACTTATATCTTATGAAAATGTAATGGTAGTAGACATTGGATCTGGGCCTTCTAGGGTCATGTCTCTTCATTATTAATTAATTTTAATTTAAAATATACTATATGAATGGCTTTTATTAGATACAGAACTACATGTACCCTTTTTCTTCTAATTAAACACATTCCTAGAGTTTAATTGTTATGTGGCATGTACCATCACACGATATGGTGTGTGACTAATGTTGTGTTTTGTTCTTTTAATTTATTGTGAACTTACACAGTATGTATGTCTATATAGTGTTACATAATATACATAGTTTTTAATTATATCAGTCATCATGTGTAGTTTTTAAATGGTGTCTAACCACATGGAATGACTATATATACGTGATGTGTACCACTGGCGATACACTTGAAGTATAATTTATGTCCAGCTAGCTACATGTTGTGTAGTTCAGTTTTATTTCATTAAATAATTTTATCTATTCATGTTGAATCACAGGAAATTCCTTTCTTGATGTGTAACTTGTCTAACTCAGACCAAATTACACGTTGTGTATATCCATATATGCATTATGTAATTCATTACTATTCACTCACATTAAAAGTGTAGATAATTGGTGTGTATTCAATGTGGTTTATTATGAATTACATAATGTGTATGTCATGAATAATTATTTTTCTCATTTGGTAGTTAACACATTCTATGTATTAATTTCATGTCACCAACAGTAACCTCACTGATTTTACAATTTACATAGGGACAAATTGTGAGGGGTTATATGGTGTGTACTCCAGTTATATGTCATGTAGGCATTCCTTATCTCTTTCAAAGAGGTGGTCAATATGATTAATTTAAAAAAATCATGTACTCTTCTCCCACAATAAATTCCTAGATTTCCATGTATCATCCTAGTGTGGTTGATCATGGGTATACGATGTGTATGTTTTAGTTACAAATCATGTAATATTTTCTTAAAGCTAAAATTCTTTACACCTCTGGAGGGGATCTTCAAGAATATTCCATATGTTCTTGGCTTGTTCTCAGTCATATGAAACTGAATGATCACATTATCTCAAATTTAAAATTAAATATTGAAAAGACTGGAAAAAAAATAGACAATCAAATGTGTAATTTATCTAAAAAAATAAATAATTATAAATTAATATGTGATTGTTGTGATACCAATTGATGATTTTGGGGTGCAATAGAAGCAGTTAGACCCTTTCCCAAAACTGTTTTTTTTTCATCAGTTTCTTTGGATAAAATCCTTATAATTGGGTAAAGGCGGCCCTAGAATATTTATATATAGTATATTTTCACTTATAATTTATAATTAGTTTAAAATAAGATTTACCTTTAAATGAGTAGTATTTTTTGTTGATGAATATTTTGGACGCTATCACGGTCTCATCACTACAATGAAGAATCCAAATTAGTATTACTTTGGTGGTTTCCATAATTTCTCCATGAATATTGAAACATCAATGATGGATCTCTAGGTGCTAGAATGGAGGTATCGATCAAATTTCATCATTCTTTGTTGATCATAATATGAATTAAATTAGTATTGAAGAATTATTTCTCTCATTCTCTCAGTTTAGATAATAAGTATGAGGAGAATCACCTCTAATTATTAAAATAATTCTTAATATATTTATCTTTGGACTTGAGAGAATGTGTTGTGCACAATAATTCACTTACTGAATAAGTGATATAAGTTTGGTTATATACTAAGGGTTAGAAATTAGTTAGTGTTCAAAGGACCATAATTAATTTTTTTATTCAATGCAAACCCTATATATAACAACATTATTATTATTATTATTCATGAAGTACACAAAATCATGAATATAAAATATCAATTATTAAATAACTAAATCAATATGGATTTAAATGATATTAAATAAACATATAAAATTTCCATATGGACCCATAAATCTACTTTCAAATCCTCTTTAGCATTTATCAAAAATTAGATATTAAATATTTATTTAAATAAAAAACTATAATTATATAATTAAATAAATAAATTAATTAATATTACATTCACTAACTAGTGAATGAATATTTATTTAATATTCACATAACTAAATAAATTTTCATTCAATAAATAATTATTCATTTATTACCTTGAGAATAATAAACAACAGATAAATAAACATTTTATATTTTGAAGATGGAAAATAATATTTATTTAATATTTAAATCATATATATTCTAAACCAGATAACTGGGTACTGAATTTTGGTGATTATTGGAACCTAAATAATTATTAAACCGTAAGTAAGAAATAATATTTATTCAAACTAATAAATCAAAATTAAATAAACTGATATGTTAGATAAAGTCAGTGTTTGTCTCTCTAAGCCTCTTTCTCAGTGGTATAAAAGAAGATGGAATCAATTATAAGATTAATGTCTAGAATCAATCTGAGGAACTCATAGAGAAAGAAGTTAATATTTAAATGATAAAAAACTCATATGAAGACTCATTGTGTAATGTAATCTCTTTATCTTGATATCACATCAAGAAACTTTCATACTTTTGTCATCATCCTATATGCTTGAATTATCTTTCTTTGGATACCCAAAATTAACTCATCAATAAATCATCATGTACATGGACTTAAATAGGTAATTAAACTCTGATCAAAGGGATAAATATATCTAACTATATTAATATGAAAGGTATGCATACTTTCATAAAATATTCATTAATTTTGCATCACTTATGATTCACCCAACGTATCCTACCTCACCAAAAGTATATTTTTTCATGGTTTTCATCAATATGTAAAATTATTTTATTCATTATAAACATTAATAAAAATCCCAAGTATAAGGATCAACTCCCATGTACAGAATTAGGAATATCCAATAACACATGACATGTGGAATTCTTATTGAATATTCTACTCTCAAAACCTCCTTTCTAATAAATTACCGAGTGAAAACTTCATGAAAAGAAGTCTCAATGATTTATGATCCTATAAGAACATATATTCAAATGTCATTTAACATATATTTCATTTGACCAAAGAACATATATTTAAAAATATTATCATATAACATTAAAATTTTCATTATAGTGGGTAACTACTATAACCTATTGATGTATAAAATACTCTAAGATCATTATCAAATTAATGTTAAAAATAAAAACACTCACCATGTGAAAAGATATTTTTTATGTTTAGGTATTTGAATATTCTAGTAATTGAATGTACAAAATTGGTTGGTTCTAGTGAACAAACTCCAATAGAGCTTGTGTGTGGGTATATTATATTCTATATTTTTTGACTTCTTATACACCACTACCTTAGTTTAATCACATCATATACACCAAATTAATGTTAAAAATAAAAACACTCATCATGTGAAAAGATATTTTTTATGTTTAGGTATTTTAATATTCTAGTAATTGAATGTACAAAATTGGTTGGTTCTAGTGAACAAACACCAATAGAGCTTGTGTGTGGGTATATTATATTCTATATTTTTTGTGACCTCTTACACACCACTACCCAGGTTTAATCACATCATATACACCAAATTATTTTGGATTCTGGGTGTTTTATCCAATATCTAAGTTGGAACGGTAATAAATGACGGATTACTCCCTCTTCCCCACTCTCTCTTATAGGATTAGTATTGGTTGTGATGGAATGAGGTTATAATGCATGGGATGGGATAAACAGAGGTTGGAGTGAAAATGATAATTATAAGGTGGTAATGGTATGATGATTTGATAAAGGATATTATACAAGGTGGGGGTCATGCATGATATGAGGAGGAAACAAGGTTCATTTCTATTATGTTAAAGATACCTTAAGGTGATGAAAATGCAGTATATGGCTATGATGAGGATGTGATTTTTGTTTTCTTTATAGTATTATGTGGCATGTGATATGTGGTGATGAGGATAAAATGATTATGGGTATGATATTTCATGAAGATATGTTGTCATATAGGAATGGGAGAAATGGGAGTTCTATGAAATTTTTCATTGGGGCATGGGAGAAAATACCAATGGGGAAGTGGTTCCTGGGTACCTTGTTGCTATTTTCTAAATACTATATTGTTATACTTGTATGTAATGTTGGGTGAGTGATAATTAGAGATATTGGGTGTTAGTTGACCAAGATTAGTAACATGTTGGTTCCACTATTTATTTATCGAGGTATTAGTATGTTTTTTCCTCATTTATAAGAGAGGTATTGAGGTAGATCCTACTAATAATAAATGGTTAATCTCCCTTATATATAAATCTACTTTTAAGGCTTACAAAATGGATTTAGTGATTGAGTTTGAAATTACAAGATTGAGATTTATAACTATTAATGGATATGATATAAAATGATTTTTTTGCTATTTCTTTTTCAAGAGATTTTGGCTCTATATGTCATTTCATATATTATGTGATAGTGGTTTTCATTTTATATTATGGATTAATTTGTGGTTTTATTTATATGTTTTGGGGAATATGAGGATAATAAATCCTATTTATATTTTTTTATAACCTTGGTACTATTAATTATCTCATGGCATGTTGGAGGTAGGCTTTAGGGGACACTCTTATCTTCATTTCCAACCCGGGAGGGATGTCCAATGGGGGTGTTCATGGAAACATTTTATCAGAGCTATGGATGAGAGTAATAATAGAGGATAAATTTAGTAACTTTTGTTAATTGTAAGATTTTTGTAGGTAAACAATGTTATTCAAACCAAGTGTGTAATGTGAAAAGGGATATTGCCTACTACATAGGTGATTAGGTCTTTTGTGATCTATTGTAAGGACATTAAGCTAACTAAACTCCCTAAGTAAGATAAATTTGAGGGCGTACATAGACCTAGGAGTGGTATATGAATCATTTTTGATTGATATTATAAGTGAACATGGTTTATCCTGAAAATTTGAAATGAATCTAATGAAATGATCCTTAATAAATTACATGTTATTGGGATTAGGAGTTTAATTTATTCTCTTGAAGAGTTAGTAGTTTTTCATCGTCTATATATGGATAAAATTATAAATCTATAGTAAGATGAACTAGTTAAATATATGATGGTTGAACCAAGTGAGACGAACATGTATTGGAAAATAATGATTCATCAGTTTTAATATCATATTTCAGAGAATTGTAATGGGAGTGTGTGAGATTTAGAGATAAATCACCCATTGGATGAGATAGAGATCATTTTATATATGATATATACTATAAAATAGTATTATGTATTATTTTTTGTTATTTAAATGAGACAAGTTTCTTGTTAGTGGTGTTTCATTTTTCTCAAAGATTGTATGAAGTCAAGGATTTCAAGGGATGATTTCATGAAGCAGATTTGTGAAAAGTTCATTTCATCTATGATGAAGATAGTGAATAGGTAGTTGTATCTCTCACTCTAGTGGGGGAGCGTGAGCATAAAGGTCATCAATATTCAGTTCAAGGACCTCAATTTCTTTTTTCATGATCTTTTATCAGATAAGGAGTTAAAATCATAGCGTTTTGTGTAGGTTTTTTGTCGAGTTGTTTTCTATGTGGTTACCTCATTTACGTTACCTACACATTTAGAATTTCTAAATAATTAATACATGATCAATAGGATTCATGATAAATCTGTATTTCCTTAATATTATAGTCATTAAAACATCCTAGGGAGAAGTTTTATAGGTGGAGGATAATGGATTTGAGAGAATTTCAGGTTTTTGAACAGTAAAGATTCATTCTTAGTGGTATTCCTCACATTTTTATAAAGCTGATAGCTCCCATGAATCCACTAAGAGATATGTGCATGTTTGTTTTGATTATATAAGACATGGTAATTGGTGATTTCAGTTCCCAACTATTCTTAGTGACTAGAATGATGTAGGAATTTGATTCTCAGTTCTTCCCAAGCAGTATTTTCCTCTGAGGCCTTATCATTAACTAGGTCAACAGGATTTCAAAAAGGCAAGAGTGGATGGATTAAAAAAAGGGATACATCATCTATTATCATCTACCTTGGTATTAAATATTATTTATTTTGGATCTTTACATTCCTTTATTGTACCTTCCATGGTCCATTACTTAGGGCTCAAGGTGGTGACTCTTTCAGTTTCCCAGATGCTGACTACCCCTTTTTCATGTCAATCTATTTTTGTTGATATATTTTAGGGTTGTGAGATGGTGATGGGGTACAATCACTCATTGTTGGATTTCTTATTATTTTGGATACAACTATAAAACTTCATCCTTGTCATAGATTTATTTTATTTTGTGCATATATTTATCATTTTATTTTAGATGAGATTTTTGTTGTGTGGTGTTTGTTGGGTAGAAAAAAATGTTATGTAGGTTTTTAGTTTCCTTAGTCCCAATGTCTATTATCAAAGCCTCATGTCTGATTTATCTTGACTTTTATACCTTTTAAAAGACTTAACCATTAAGTTTAAATATTCTATATGCAATGATCAATGTTAGGAAGCTTTCGACTATCAAAATGAGAATTCCATTGGTGCCCTAGTCCTTAAGTTTCCAGAGAAGGGAGCTATGTTTGAGGTTTTTTATGATGAATCTCATCTCAAGTTAGGTTATTTATTAATTAATATGAGGGTTTTAATCTTATATATGTCTAGTTAGTTTTACCCTCATGAGTATACCAATTAAAACCATGATCTTGAGTTTGTAGTAGTGGTGTTTTCTTAGCAATTGTGGTGGAATTACCTCATCTGTAAACTCTTTGTGTCCTTCATAGATCAAAATAGATCCAGTTATTTTCCTCTTTTATGGGGATTTGAATTTAAATCAATGGATGGAATTATTATTGGTCTATGAAATTAATACCTCTTAACCCCAGAGAAAGGGACTATAGTTGCTGATGTGCTGAGTAGACGAACATAAGGAGATGTCGTTTAGGAGTCCAAAGATGCTTGGAGAGTGATGGAGGAGTTTTTAGTGCTGCATAATAATCTATATAAGTATGGTGGTAGAATTTCACTATACCATATGATAGATTAATAATCCTAGATACATAAGTATGAGGAGTCTCAGTGGAGATACTTGATGGTAGAGGTAATATAAGATCACATATTTAATAATAATCCTCCTGAAAGATATAAATAGGATGATCAGCATCAAGTGTTGTTCCAAGGAAGGTTATTTTCTCTGTCAGAGATGTGTGTGGTGTTTTTTCATGACATTCATATATCTCCATTAGAATCTCATCCCAGTATATCCAAGATTTATCATTCCTTGAGGATTCAATTTTGGTGGCTAGGGATGAATCATTCTGGATTAGAATTCATGTCACGTTGTTTATTTTATGTGTAGGTGAAGGAAAATCATAATGTCATTGTTTAATTATTGTATCTATTTGAAATACACAAGTGTAAGTGGGTGTAATTTTTTTTGGATTTCACCATAAGTTTTCCCTAAGCTCAAGGATTATGGGATTCTATTTGGGTGATTGTATATCATTTGATAAAGATAGATCATTTATTGATGATGAAGGAGTCGAGTAATGTGCAACTTTTGGAAAGGTTGTAGAGAATCTTCATGGTGTTCCAATAATGATAATTCTTTACCATATGTTGACCCAGATTTTTATACAAATTTTTTAACATAACTTCTTAATAATATATTTAATTAATTACTTCCAAGTATCTTTTAAGGTTTAGTGTCATAGATACTGAGTACATGTTACATTAAGTACATAGATCAAAGAAACATAAAATTTATTTAATCATATTGAAATTATTAATTAAAAATCCATCCTTGGTCACTTTTCTATATATGATTCCTTGGGGACATATAATAATACAAAAATGTGAGTGTAGATCCTTGTAAGGGAAAAACAAAGGAAATGGAACGTGAGCGATTATCATGGAAAAAACATGGGGAATAACATGAGAGAATAATCAAAAGTATATGAGAAATAACATGAGTTCATAATCATAATTATATTATATGTAACATAGAAATGTGGCTACAACATAAAAATGATTCATTCATAATCATGTCACCAAATTTCATCACCAAGATGTCCTAAAACATTTTACCATGGTTATTCACCAAGGTATCATAAAAATGTTATATTAACTAATTAATTATTTACCCAATGAATTAGAGAACTATCAGGTAACAACCTTAATATATCTTAATTCATGTATTCTACATAGCTCATATATCATAATTCAGTATTTCACTGATAACACATGGATAACAGAGAATGGGTTTTATATAAAATCATTGAGTTCATAAAAGTTTTAAAGATGTAATATATTCATCATTAGTAACCCAAGAGAAGGGAATTTGGGTTTCATATATAAAAATACACAATCATTGAAGTATAATTAAATAGAAAATAATACCCTTTAAAGAAAATAGTTTTGGGTTTTCACAAAAAAAAATATGGCACATAAAGCTAAGAAATGATTTTAGTAGCATGACGGGTATGAAAAATGGAATATAGAACATGATTAATGATAGGGAACAGTAGTCTCCAGTTAATAGGGAATCAAATGGATAGTAAATAAATGGTTAAAAACACATTTGAACATAATTAATTAAAAAATATAATGACTTGTTACAAACGATGTAATGGAAAAGGATGAAAGAGGAAGAGAACCCTTACTTACAAAGTGGCTTCTAAAATGTTGAGAAGAGTTCTATAGAACCTTAGGAACTTATTATAAAATATCTAGAGAGAGACTATTATGTTAAATTCATAGTAAATATCTAGGGATTGGATAATAATGGTAGAATGGGTGGGTATTTATAGAAAATGTGTGAGGATTCTTCATTAATTTTTAAATATAGGCCTTTGAAATCTAGATTGTGGAAAATTAAAATCTATTAACTTACCCATGGTTTTGTCTCATGGTTTATGACATTAAGAAAGTTATTTTTGAAATATTTGAGTTTGAGAATTGAAAATGAATATTTTATACTAATTTGGGCATGGAAATATAATTTTTTCACA
Source organism: Viscum album (assembly GCA_963277665.1). Classification (NCBI taxonomy): domain Eukaryota; kingdom Viridiplantae; phylum Streptophyta; class Magnoliopsida; order Santalales; family Viscaceae; genus Viscum; species Viscum album. The sequence continues at coordinate 1,428,573,883 of OY728140.1, read as the reverse complement.
AATTTTGGTTTTTAAAACCTTAATTTCTATTTTAGATTTGGGAAGTTATTTATAGTTTTATAAATTCATTTTATTCCATTAAAATTCATTAAATTAATAAAGTAAATTATTTTTTGTCATGTATTCTTTTTTATTAGTTATCACATCATTATTATATATTTATGAAGTCATAAAATATACTAAAACAAAAAATTGAGTTTTCTACTATGTTCTAAAAAATAAATTATTTTAATTTTTTTTCAAAATTTTCACATAACAAAATTTCAATGTGATGATTTAAAAAATGAAATTCATTTTATCAAAATAAATATTCTAAATATAATTAATTTAAAATCTACATAAAAATCCTTATTTATTGAAAAAATATGAGTTTTTATGATAAATTATACTTTCTAAATACATGAGATTTCATGAAATTATAGGATCATTTATATACAATTAAATATTTTCTTATAAGACCGTTTCATGGAAATAAAACTTATTTCAAAATTTTAACTCTATTATGAAAATGTATTTTAATAACATATATATATTATAAAAATGTAAAATCATTTTTTCTTTGTGTAACACATTTATTGGATAATATTTAATTATTTAATTTAATTTTATTTTAGTATAATAAACTTATATTCATACTTCATAGGTTCCCTAAAAACTAATTTATAAATCCATTTATTTGGTTTATATTCTAATTTTTAGTTTACTATTCCTAATGGTAAGATTAATATTCCAAATTGTGTATTATATCCTATAAATATATCTTAATTCCTTTATTCATAATTCACTTTAATTCCCATAAATTTACTATATTTTAAATTTTTAAAATGATGATTATATTACTAATGTTTTTTTTCTTTTTTACAGTGTTGTTGATGGAAGTAAAAATAATATTGGATCAAAAAGATCCAAAAAAATTTTTCTTGTACTTTTTTATTAGTTTTTATTTACCCATTAAATATTTTTAATTTTTATGGATATATTCATTCAATAAATGCAATTTTCATGATTAGTGAAATAAATCCTTGTTATATTTAATAAATTATTACAAGTGTTTTACATTATACTATGTTTCAAAATATGAAAAACACATATATATTACAAAGGAAATTCTATTTATAGAATTCTGGGTCATTACATTATCCCCCACCCTCTATAAAAAATTCCTCACTCAAAATTTGTTTCTTAACTTAAAACAAATGGGGTTATTTTTCTTCCATTTCTTATTCAGGGTCCCAAGTCACTTTATAAATTTTTTATTTCTTTAAAATACTTTCACAAGTCATGTTGTCTTGTTCCTCAAAAATTATCCCCTTTCATTAATAATATGGATAGGTTCTTCTTCATATGAAATCTTAGGTTAAATTCAATAAACATTGTTTTAAGTATTTGTATTGGTTCAAAAATATACATTATTAATTAGAACATGTGGATGGTGTCATGGATAGTGGAAATATTTAAAGAAAGTCTTAACTGATAGGAAACATCTCCAACACACTCTAAAATCTCAATTGTTCTAATGTACCTCAAAATAAGTTTCCCCTTCTTTACAAATATCATGACCCCTTTCTGTGGTGATATTTTAAGGAATACTTGATCGCTAACATGAAATTCAAATTCATTTTATTATCATCATAACTATTTTGTTGATTGTAAGAAGAACTGATATGATTATGGATAACATGTATCTTCTCTATACCCTCTTTCAAAAAGTCTGGTCCCAATAGTTTTCTTTATCTAACTTCATCCCAAGATGTTGGAGTTCTAAACATTTTCCTATAGAGTGCTTCATAAGTTTCCACTCGAATAATTCAATGAAAACTATTGTCATCGGATAATTCAGCAAGTGAAATATGTTGATCCCAACTCCCTATAAAATAAATTGAACTAGCCAATATAATGTATTCTACTATTTTAATAGTCCTATTAGATTTCTGATCAGTTTGTGCATGAAATAATATACTAATGTTTATTTTAGTATTCATATCTCTTTAAAAGATCCTCCAAAACATAGAAGAAAATATTATATCACAATAAAAAATAATTGATAGTGGTGATCCTTAAATTGTCTTAACATGTTGAACATATAAATGATAAATCCACTCAAGGGAGAAATTATCTTTTATAGTGATGAAATGGTAATACTTTTTTAATCTATCAATAATTACCTATATGCCATTATTTTACTACTATTTCTTAGGAATGATAGTAAAAACGACCATAATTGTTTTTTTCCACTTCCAAATAGGTATTGGTAATGGTTGTAGCACTCCCTTGGGAAGTTTTTTCTTTTCCTCAACTTGATGAAATATGAAACATACTATAGTAAAATCAAGAATCTTCATTTTCATTCAATCACACTAATAATGATCTCATCAAACACTATACATTATGGTTCTTCTAGGATGTAAAGAGAATGAAAAGTTGCAATCTTCATCTAATAGTTCTATATTTAACTCCAGAATATATGGTATATATAGAGTTGTACCGAACCTCAATACTCCATCCTGATCAACATTAAACTCATGAAACATCCCATTTTCACATCTATAATCTTCTTTTTTAACATATGATCATCTATTTGTGTTTTCTTGATTTACTCCAGCAGTGATGGATGGGAAATAATTTGGGATAGTATTGAGGAGGTATATACCCTTATAAATTCCATATTTATCTATACCAAGTCCTTTATCAATGGATATCCTGTAATACTCATCATCATAAGAACTCTGGGGTCATTTCAATTTAATTCATTTGTGACATTGTTTATATGTATAGGGTAATAATGAATAGAACAAACATATTCTATAGGAATATCTAACCATATCCTTTGTCTCATATTCATTTCCTTTTTTGGTAATGTGTATATTATACTTTGGAGGTTTTTGAATATATCAAACTTCTCCCCATAAATATAATGTCCCCATATATTTAATAAAAAGATAACAACAACTAACTCCAAGTCATGGGTAGGATAATTCTTCTCATGAGGCTTCAACTATTGAGGTTCATAGTCAATTATATTTTCATTTTTCTTGGGTACACATCCATTTCTGTTCAAGGATGCATCACAATAAATAAAAATTAATTCCCCATTAAAGGGTGAATTTATCATGGGTTCACTAACCAACCTCTTTTATAGTTCAAGGAAACTTTATTCACACTCATTTTTCTAGATAAATGTAACACGCCCTCATGTTAACTTGGTTAGTGGATTAGAATCTTAGGAAACGGTTTTTAGAAACATTTTATAGTATCCTACTATATAAAGGAAACTATGAATCTTAGTAATTGTTGTATAACAATCCTACTCCTCTATAGATTTTATTTTTTATAGGTCAACTATAATTCTCTCACTAGTAATGATGTGTCCAAAGAATGATATGTTTTGAAACCAAAACTCAAAATTACTAAATTTACCAAAAAACTTTTATTTCCTTAGATTTTGTAATATAACCCTTAGATGAACCTCATGTTTCTCAAAACTATTGTAATATATCATAATATCATCAAACAACACTTCCAAAAATTTATCAATGTATCCCCTAAAGTCTATATTCATTACATATATAAATATATTAAGAGAACGTCCAAAATGTTTTAAACAAACTCTTAATTACCATATATTTTTTAAAAATCAGACTTTGTAATATCTTCTTTCTTAACCATAAACTAATGATACCCTAATTGGAGGTCAATATTAGAGAAGAATTCAACCATATGAAGATGTTCAAATAAATCAGTAATCCCTAGAATAGGGTATTTTTTTCTTTTTTGTGAACATGTAATGTTCCTTGTAATCAATTCATAGTTATATTGATCCATCCTTTTTCTTCACAAAGATAATAGGTACTCCTTAAGGAGATACAATTATATGAATAAAACCATTATCCAAAAGATCTTAAATTTTATTCTTTGATTCCTCTAACTCTTCATATTCCATTCCATATGGACTCCTTAATATTGGATTGGATCTAGGTATTAGTTCAATTGATAATTTTACCTCCCTTCTTGGGGGAGGTCCAGGTAATTATTTAGTAAATACATAAATGTATTCCTAAATAAGGGGTTAATTTTCTATCATTATGAATTAACTTTATTCCCCTTATTTACCAATAATTTCCACAATTAAAGTTGTAGGATATAGTTCTAGACAATGATCGGGATGGTATATCTCTCTTTTGAAAATCAATATATGTTTTCACTTAAAGACAACAAAAATTTCCTTACTTCAATAGTTCATCTTGGCCTTATGCTATGAGAGATAATTTATCTCTAGTAGTACATCAAAATCTACCAATGGAATGAAAAACATGTTTGTGAATAGAATAAACTCACAAAAGTTAATACGGGAATCTGTATATATTCTTGATACGTGAATAGTTCATATGGGATTTTAACCAAAAACTCTCCCACTAGTAGTTCATGGTTTAATTTTATGTTCTATAAAAAATTTAATGAAATAAAGGAATTTTTATAGCTAGAATAATATGATTTACTTTCTAGATTTGAGTGCTTGATGAGTCTACCTAATGCGACATCATTCAGAGCCTCGACATCATCTATTGGGATTTAAAATGCATAAACATTATCCCTTTTCCTTTTCTAGGGATCCTAGTGGTTTCCCTTCTTTATCATCTAATTTAGAAATTGGTTAGTGAAATTTACAAGCTCCCCACACTTGAAGCATTATACTGTAGGTTGTACATGAACCATATTACCTTTTATCATTTTCATTTGTATGTTAATACTTTATATCTGCACGGTAGTTTTATGATAAATAGCCATATCTTCCACACTTGTAACACATTCCAATTACTTAATTAAAATTCCATAAATGTCTCTTCCCACATTTGTTGTGCACGGGTAGTTATTATTTTATACCATCTCTTTCATGGTCAAAATTATATCAAAAAATTTACTTTTTCATTCTCTTTATATCATTCATTCCATGAGACCACATTGCATCTCCATACTCTATCTCCACTTTTAGAGCACACTTTACTATCTCTTTATAACTCCCAAAGTCTCAAATCTATAAATATTTCTATAAATGTGGTCTTAGTCCAACAAAGAATCTATCTATCTTCCCATCATAATTAATGAAAAATCATGAACCAAATATTAAATCCATTATAAATTAGATCTCATAAATTCCTGCTAATTCATTATCCATTTTTATCATCAGAAATTCCCTTTCCATTTTTTATTGAAGGTTATAGGGATAATACTTGTTGCAAAAAAATTGAAATTTTCCCACTCCACAGTATCAATTTCATCTTTTGCTTTTGGGTTTTTGATTAGTGTCCACCACTAATAAACTTCCCCCTTGAAGTGGTTTACAACCAATGTAACTTTCTCCTACTCTGGATAGTGGAGTATAAAAATTGTCATTTCTATAGTATCGATCCATTGGTCTAGAATCAAAGGTTCATATGTTTCACTAAAAGTATGTTTTCATTGATGAAAGAAGGATTCAACTACTAGTTTTTCCTTACTTGGTAAATATGTAGGCTCTACATTATTTAAGTTATTATTCATAACCTGAGATAACTAATTTAGTAACATCATGAATTTTTCAACTCCATCTTCCCTCATATTGGGAAGATTATCATCACATTTTCCATTTCATCTATTATTCTCATGGGAACTTCTATTTCCCTCCATTTTTCTATATGAATAAATCATAAATGATAAAATTGATACTATTGTAAATATTATGATAATATTTCATTGTGGGATTTTAATATTGAAATTTTATAATATAATTCATCTAGTATCTTATCCAAAAATCATTTTTACCTTCTAAAAAAATAATTACTTTGGTTATGAATCCATCATATTGTTTCAAATAAATCATTGTATCAACTAAATCGTATCCCCAAGGAGTACCTTGAAAAGTGTGCATTTTTAGGGAAACTCATTGCGCACCATGTTAAGATCAATTTGACACCCAACTATCCTTTTTTAGGTTAGTTGAAACTATTTTAATTTATTCCATAGTGATATCCACTTGGAATTATCCAAACAATGATTCAATTTCTAGGAAACCACACACTTTGTAATTTACTAAAAATTAGGAGGTTTTCATATATTTAGACTCATTTAAGAGGTTCTTACTATTTTTTTCTATTCTGGATTTCCACATATAATAATACATTAAATTGATATAAAGTACAGTGACCAAAAAATTTCATACATTATTTTTAATATAACTCCTGAACATGATATTACATTATCAACTTCCAAGAATATTTTAAGGTTTAGTGTATTGGAAACAAGATACACATTACATAAAGTGAATAGTTGAAAAAAAACATAAAATTTATCTAATCACTATGAAATAATTCTTTAAAAATAAATCCTATATAACTTCACTATATATGATTCCTTTGGTACATACATCAACCGATTAAGGTGAGTACAAATTGAGATTCTCAAAAAGGGAACAACAAAGGAAATGAAATGATATCTATCATTATGGATAAAACATAAGTCATAACATGAGATAATAATTTGAATAATATGATACATAACATGATATCATAATAATAAGTATATGATACATAATATAGAAATTTTGTTATGACATAAAAAATGAGAAAATCATAAGAATCTCACCAAGGTTTATCACCAAGATTTCATAAAACATATTACCGAGGTTATTTACCAAAGTATCATAAATATGTTATCTCTAGAGATTAAATCTTTACACAGGGCATTAAAGAATTATCAGGGAAGACCCATCATATGTATTAAATCATGTGTCCCACATTTCTCATATATGATAATAAATCATTTCAACGAAAACCCTTGGAGAATAAACAACGTGTTTCATATAAAATCATTAACTTTATAAGAGTTTTAAAGACCTGAACTTTTCATCATTTTTAACCCCTGAGTAGGAAATGTAGGTTTTATACAAGGAAATCCCTAATAAATGAAGTATAATTATATATATATATATATATATTAATATCCTTGAATTAAAATAGTTTTGGTAATTCAAAACATAAAAGTATTGTGTAGAAAACTAAGGAATGATTTTGGAATTATAACGGCTATAAAAACAGATTATATAATGTGATTAACAAGAGGTAATTGTAGTATATTGTTAATAGGGAATCAAATTAAATGTAAAATAATGGTGATAAACAATAAATAAAATAATAAAGTGAAATATAAAAAAACTTGATATGAATAAAGACTTGAAAAAGTCGAAAGAGGAAGGAAACTCTTACTTATAAATAGTCTTCTTAAAGCTTGAAAAGAGTTCCTAAGAACCATAAAAACTCCTCAGAAATGAAATATAGAGAGAAAATGAAGTGAAATTCATGATCAATATATTGGTAGTAGAGAAGAATGTGATAATTGGTGGGTATTTATTGAAATTTTGTGAGGATTTTTTATTAATTTATAAATATAGGCCTTTGAAATCTAGCATGTATAATATAAAAACCATTATCTTTACCATAGTTTTTGGGGGCATGGTTTATGAAATTAAGAAGTTTCAAATTGACATTTTTGTGTTTTTGAACCAAAATTCAACATTCTATATTACTTTGGTCATGAGAAATAATTTTTCCAAAAAATATTTTTTAAAAATTTCCATTTTCTACTTTGGAAAGATATTAATTGGTTAAGAAATTCATTTTAATTCATTCAAATAAACTATATCAGTAAAATAAATTTTTTTGGTCATATATTCAGTTTTATTAATTATCACATCATTGTTATATATTTATGAAGTCATAAAATATACCATAAACATAAAACTATTTTTTGTTTACTATTCAATTCAAAATAATGTATTTCCAAAAATTATAAAATATTTATCATAACCATATTTCAATTCATTAATTGAAAAAATGTCACCCATTTTATAAAAAAAGTTTTCTGAATATAATAAATTTTATTTCTAAATAAAGAAATTATTTATTGAAAATGTGTTAGTTTTTTATAAAATGTTCAACTTTCTGATTTCATGGGGATTTGGGAAATTATATTATAATTCATATAAAAAAGTTTTTATAAATAAATTTCATGGAAGTGACATTCCTTTAAAAATTTTAAATTTATTATAAAAATGTATCTAAATAAAATATAGATTTTTAAAAAAATATAATTATGTTTTATTTGTATCAACCATTTATTCTGTCATATTTAATACTTTTATTTAATTATATTATAATATTATTACATTATATTTTTATTTCATAGGTTCCCTAAATACTGATGTAATATTCCATTGGTCTAATTTCTATTCTAATGGTCATCTTATTATTCATAATAGTCAGATTACTATTCCTAATGGTCAGATAACTATTACAATGATTAAATTACAATTCCAATGGTCATATTAATTCTTATTAATATCTCCTAATTCTATTATTCATCATTCAATTTAGTTTCTATTAAGTTATTCAATTTTAAATTTTGAAAATACCGATTGGATTATTAATGTTCTTTTTGGTTATAGTTTTGTTTGTAAAACCATTAATTCTTGGTATCAAAATTATTAGAAAATTTATAATCTTATAATTTTATTTTCTTTTTTTGTTTATTTACTAATTTTAATATTTTCAATAATTATGTATATATTCATTATATAAATGTAATATTCGTAATTAGTGAAATAAAGAATTATTGGTTTTTGTTAAGTGTTGTATGTTTTTATATTATACTACCTTACTAAATTTGACAGGGTTATAAATATTCAAAATTAAATTCTATTTATAGAATTCATGTTCATTTGAAACCATGATCCCCATTTTACCTCATAATTCGGTGGACTTTATCATGATTTGGGCTCTCAGCCATGCCTTAGCACCATCTCCCATCCCTAGATGGACTATTAGATGGAACGGACCATTAAAACACTGCAGTATATGACGTGTGAATGAATACTAGATTTTTTTATATTGTGGTTAAAGAACTCGAATTTATTTGGGTTTTCCTATAATAATATTTATCACTCTTCAATTGGTATGGCTCTATTTAAGACATTGTATAGACAGTTTTTCAAATATTGGTTATGCCTGTCTCAGGTTGGAGTTGGTGGTGCTTGGACGAGATGTGGTGTTGAGCATGATCAAGAAGGTGCAGATGATTTGAGAGTAGATGAAGGAGGCATAGGATTTTCATATTTTTATGTTTATTGAAGGATTAAACCTCTAGATTTTAGGGTTATAGAACATGTGTTTTGAGGGTTTCCCTTCATTTTGGATTGTAGAGGTCTGGTTAAGGGTACAGTATTTCTCCCTGATTAATCAGATCTTTTGATGTGTTGGAGAATATATGTGAGGTGGTTTATTGGATGGATATTCATCCAAATATAGATCAGATCCATGATGTTTTCTGGGTTTTTTCATCTTTATCGATATCTTCACAACCAGTCTCATGCCATTTATTAAGAAGATTCAGACGTAGATGATAATGTGATGTTCCTAGAGTTTCCATTTGAGATTCAAGATCATCAAGGGAGGGTGTTTTGGGGGCATTTTGTTCCCTTGGTTTGTGTTTTGTGGAGTTATTGTGTCTTGGATGAATATACGTGGGAACATGAGTCGCAGATCTACAGTAAGTACCCTCAGTTGTTTTGAACCCGATTTTGTCTTGATATTGTCATGTTGTTTTTATGTTGGGTTGATTGAGATGAATTTTTAGTTTTTATTTGTTTTATATTGTTGTGTTTGTGATATATGTTTCATGTTGATGCTGTTAAATCTATTTAAGAGTTATCTCCGGGGGTGGTTGGGTTTAATAATTGTTTTTTTCTTCTATGATTTGTTTTGATTATCAGTTATCAGAATCATTTGATAAGAATCAAATGCAATGTCTTAGAATATCTTAAAAAATTATATTTTTAATATTGGGTTTTATAGGTTTTTGGATAATTTTTTAGGAAGGGATGTTCTATTGGATCAGATATTTTAGTTTGAATTGGTGTGTCATGGTGTAGGCATATTTTTTGTGTATTTTGTGCAAGTTTGGGAAGTTATGTCATGTCATTAAGTTATGTCACATATTGGGGTGTGATCCTTGAGGTTTTGTGTAGGTAAATCTTAAGTTGTAAGCATAGTCATAGCATGGGGGTGTTGGTTATGACATAGAGTCTCCCAAGTCATTCTTATAAAAAGGAAAAAAATCTTATATATAGGAATAATGAAATATTAGGGTAAGTTTTGTTTTGGGTTACCCTTATATATTATTCCTCTCTGTGTGAGGATCTTCAGTCATGTAATGAATGGTCTTTGTATGTTAATTTAATTTTCCATAATTATACACTATTGTGTGGTCACACTTTCCCCAAAATGAAGCCATAGGTAGTTGATTTCATGGTTTTAATATTTTGGTGATGTTTCATTTTAGTGCTCCTATTACATAGTGTCATGGTGAAGAGATGTACTATGTTTTTTATTGGATCATGTACTATAGTGTAACCACATAGGGAATTTCATGCCCTTGTTTGAACAAGTAGAGGTTGTTTTTTTCATGATATTGGAGGGGAAGATAAGGCATATCACAGTGTGATTTTTGAAGGCTAGCTAGACTTATCCCATCACGGCATGTCACTGATTAGTCATGTCATAGTTCCTTAATTTACTAGTGTTAGTATAAATTCCGAAGCTCATTCTAACTCATCAATATCATTCATATTTTTCCAAACCCTAGGAGACCAAAGGTTCATATTTGCAGACCTTGACTTCCCTTTTTTATCTTTGACCCTTTGATTCAATAGATTGACTAATTTTTTATCCAAAGTGATTTTTATTTCTATAATTTTGGGTTCTCTCACTATACTTATTGGGGAGGTTGTGGCAGTATTTTTCTTTGGGTTTTTTTCCTTACATCATGGTTTTTATGGGGTTTTTTATTATCTAAGTTGTGGAAGTTTTCCTCAAGAGTTATAGGATTTGTAATCCTTTCCCTCTCTCAATTCATGTATAGTGAATTATTGAGTCTCTCATTTACATAAAGGATTTGAAAATTCTCCTTTTTAACTATATAAAATTTGGGAATTATCATGTTTCAATTTTTCATTGGGTTTATGGCATGAATTAACCTATAAATTATAATGACAATTCTAATGAAATTTAATTGGAAAGGTGGATCGCATGATATTTATATTAATTTATGTTATTGGTATATTCTAGTGACTCTTAATTGATTTAACTAATATGTGGACTTTATTTACTACTTTTCTATGGATTGTATCACCATTCATAAAATTTTCATCACTTAAATATGGTAATGAATCGATTGTGTGAAATCTAGAATTGAGGTGATACTACTTATGAAATATATGTTCAATTAAAATAATGGGATATTTTAAATAATGAATTATTAAAGTATTTTTTTATTGAATTTGGATGTTGTTTTCTATAAGTATTACTTGTTTATAATTTTTTAATCAGTTTGGTCTTTTTAGTGTCTATTTTTTCTATAATTGTGGTTTTGATATGGTGAGGATATAGCGGTAGAAATTTGAGGGGTGATGTTGCATTTTTGTACTGGATGGATTTATGTGATTAGTGTGGAAAGAGGTGAATGATTCTTGTGGTTTTTAGTTTAGTATTGTGTGGTTATTATTATAATTTTCTCACATGATGGTTGTTACTATGATTCCTTGATTGTAATAGGGTTGTTTTATAGATGTTTAGAAATATTTAATACAATTGGTAATAATTAATATGGTCACAAGTAGTGGGATATAATTTAATGAGAACTTGGATATTAAAAAATATGTTATGATTGAAATAAATGTGTATTGGATAGTATAAGCATGTTTTATGTATAAAAAATGGTTTGACAGCAAATATATAAATAAATGAAATAAGTAATGTAATGTGGCTAGAATAAAGGAAAATATGGAAATGGGTTGATGACATAGATGAATGGGAATCAAGGATATTGTTATGGTGTTTCTGGGTTGATGGATGGGTCTTAGTTATGTATTTGGAATTGAATTAGTTTCTTGTAAATATTATTGAGGATGTGTTGATGATTATAGGCCTTAGTAGTGATGATTTTTCCTGAACCTCCCAGTTGGTCTTGTTTGTGGCTATATTATATTATATAATTTCTTGTTATTTCTTATGCACTACCACATGAGTAGGATCACCTTAAAAATGCCTAAATATTTTGGGTTAGGGTTGTTTTCCTTAATATCCAGATCAGTGAGGGAATAGATGGACGAAAACTCCCACTTCCCTAATTTCTTTCATTCATATTAGTGGTTTTGATGGACCAAGGTTATGATTCACATGTTGTGATGATCAGAGGGTGGAGTGAAAATTATAATGATGTACTGATGATGGTATGATAATGTTATATAGTATGTGTTATGACTCCCAATAGTGTTTTAATTCATGTGGGGTATCAAAGTTTAGAATTTATTTTATCCCATCCTAAATAAACTATATAATCGTAGAATAGTGGCAAGTTCAGAGTTGCCCCATGAGAAAGTAGGAAGCCCATTTATAATCATAAAATAAATAACAAAGTTTACTTCATTTTTTACTAAATTAATAATAAAACTATACAACCTTAAGTTCATTAAAATGAAACTAATATAAAAGTAAAAGTAAACTAATCTTAAACATTAATTAAACTAGGTTAGATACAATGAAAATAGGGGAACTATTATCAAGGGGTGGTTTGTATTAATTTAAAATCATTCTACATAACTTATGAATTAATCTAATTAATAGTCATGAGACTCATTGAATTTATTATTCCAAACTCTTGGAAGAAACGAGACTACATTGGTCATTAAAACCATCTCTCAATGTGATATAGTAAACCTAAGTACAATATATTCATTCTCAAAGTGAAAGGTGAATTTAGGTTATCTCTCACATTAAACTTTCCTTAATTACATTGGGTGTCATCCCTAAATCTTCTTTGATCTCAATAATAAGTTAAGAGATAAAACAAATATTAAATTCATTGCAATAAAATTTAATTCAAACAATTTTCTAAATAAAGAAAAATATAATCATGTCATGCACATCCCCTTTAAACAAAAACCAACCTCTTCTACAAACTTAGCCACTCATGGTCAATGTTTTGTAGAACATGAACAAAGTATGTTTAGATGAGCTAATAAAAATAGTTAAACAAAAAAATTATCATACAAATATATAAAAAATAATTCAATTATAATAGATAATTGATGTATGAATTAAAGTGTATATACAATGAAAAATAGAAAATAAAATAAAACTGAACTGTGCAGTAACTCAAGTGGTTTAGAATCCACTCTTGTTTAATCCTCCTCTAGAGTGTTTATCCTTATCTTTATGAGTGTTTTTTATTTTTTTAAATACTTATATATTATAGGGTAAATTATATCAATCCAATTCCACTATCTAAAACCCTGGATGAACTGCCACTATCTCCTCCTAAGATATAAGATCTTAGCATTTAAAAAATCAATTCAAATTTACTTCTGTGGTGTATGGAGAATCTCCATTGTGCAAGCTATAAATAATATGGACCCCCAAATTATCTTTAAAACTTCTATAATAACCTTTACATTGTAAGGATAAATCCATTTTATATAAACTTTAGTAAAGAAGATCCAAATACTCTAGATTTTAACATCCTAAAATCCCACAGTGAGTATCTTCATCTTCTTATAAAACATGGCCTTAGAAAACCTATTTATTCCTCATACAATAGGCTATGGAGTGAAGATATCCATATATAATGGACTCATAAAATCACAAGACTAATCCACTTCCAATATTGGGTGGTCTATGTCATAGGAAAAACCATGTGGCCTAGGATCTTATGCATCATGCCAAAACCATACTATTTCGAGACACTGAATGTCATCGTGCATGTGATATTGCATAGTTTTCTATTTTCATCATTTAAACTATTAAATTACAATAAAAAGGATATACCACACCATAATATCATTGTATTTCTTATATATATATGGTGCATATCGGACTTCCACGGTGCAAGGAACATACCCTAGCAGTGTTGTATTCATCTCCACCGTGTAGACAAATGGTTATGGTGTTACATCCCAAGTACTGATAGAATAAGTCATTTTCATATTTATTAATATTAATGAATTAGATATAAATTTTAAATTAAAATGTATTCTATTTTAAACATCTAATATGATATGCAACAATTATTTTCCTTGAAATCTTGTATTGCATACAAGACTGAGTTATACCGAATAATAATATACTATTATGGTTGTTTTGCATCTTTTAATGGAATTCATTTTTTGAAACTATTTTTTTACAATTTTATAAATTTTATTTTAAAAAATAAACTTAGTTTTTGAAATAGTAATATCAAAATTTACTTTAGGCTAATTTTTGGTATTTTTCTGAGAAGTTTCATTTTTGATGAATAGTGAAAAACATTGAACTTTAATTGAAAACTAATTTTTTATATAAATTATTTATATAGATGAATAATAATTTTAATTGGTTTTAAAGTATAATTAGATATATTGTATATCATTTAAATCAATTTAGTTCATTTGAATCAATTTCACATTGAATTTGGATGTAAAAAAATTATAAACTTTTTAACATTTTTACTTTAAAAACTCATTGTTTTGTCTCATATATGAAATTAATTTTAAATTAATTTATGAAATTTATGTGATTTAAAATTGGAAAAATGGATTCCATATTTGGAATCAGAGTAATTTATAATTTCTAGTGAGTTTAACTTGGTTTTTGACCAAAAATATTAGTAAAAGTAATTAAAATTAATTACAACAATTAAGGTAAAATGTGTTTACTTAGTGGTTAAACTTTAATCATAATGGTGAAAATGACATAACAACGTGTCCTAAAGACAATTTTTTGGAAATATGTTTACCATATACTCTATTTTATCTAAAATTTATCATTATTTGAGGAATATGATGTAATGGAGACCTCCTGATATTGTGTATATTTTTATATTTACAAGAATTCAACTCCCCCTCCACTATAAAATGAACTCATACACCCCCCCCCCATACACACACACACAAACACACAACTTATTCACATATATAATTCCATTTCACTCATAAAAAACCTAAAAAAATATTTCAACATCCCTCCCCTCACCTTAGATGTCTATCCTTTTGATTAATTCTTTCCAAGAATTTTTTTGGTGCAAACCAAAAAGAGTTAATCAGAGAAAAGGTAAAGTTCATCAACATTCATTTTATATTTTTTCCTTATCCAATCCATTAATTTAAATTTATATCATGATTATATATTTACCTAATTATATTCAATATACAGATATGTTTTTATTTGATGGTTTTTACCTACACCTATACACACTTCTATTAAATGGGTAACAAAGTCACCGTTTGTGTGTGTGATGGACTACCACCTCGCGAAACGATGTAGTTCATTCTTCCTTTACCGCATATAATGGTTGTAAATTATGATGGAAACACTTTTTTATATGATACATTTTCTATTTATTATTTATTCAAACTTATGTAATTGTTATATACACACACCTTAATGCTTTCAATTTTACGGGAATAAGATAGCATCATTTATGCATGTGTGGACTATCGCCTCCTCAAAGTGATGTGATACATTCACACTTTACATGGAATGTATTAAGGATGGTTTTAATAAAAATATATTACATATATATATTATTTATTATATTCATGAAATAATTTCTTTTCAGGAAATATAATATATCATTTTCTTTATTACCCTTTCACACACTAAAAAATAACATCATTCATGGACGTGTGGATTACTGCCTCCTCAACACAATGTGATTATTTTTAAATCATAATAATTATTTATATATGTGTGTATTATTAAATAACTTGGTATTTATGATATAATTATAATTATGTAGAGATAAATTTTACATACCTTCTTTTCATAATGATCATTGAGAAATGGAAACGTTACTCATGCATACGTACAACCTACCGTCTCCATGATTTTAATGTTGGTTAATTTTTCATTAAAATCATTAATTATTTGTTTTAAATGAATAAATTTTGTATAAATATGATAATTATGTCATTATTATTATTTTTTAGTCTTTTTAATTATGACCCCTTGGACCATAATTAACCTACCAAAGTCTTTTTTGACACATAAATCGAATATGGTCAAAACACCCCATGAAAAATTATTTATTTAAATGGTTGTTTAAAAAATATTAATAACTAAAATAAAATTAATTATAAAAATGAAAAATGTTTTGAATCATGTAAATAATTAACTTAAGTTTATTATTCAGGAAGATAAATATATATGTGACAAGTCAGAATCAAGGTAAAGGACTACATATCAATCTTCTTTCATTGAGGCATATCTTGATGTTATGGACCATTATTATTTTAGAAGGTGTATATAATGCACCTTTTATATATTATATCATGAATTTTATCTATTATGATGATATTAAATGTTTTTTTAATGTTATTATTTAATTATTTTTTTGATTCAAATATTTCAAAGTGTAATGGGACATATTGATTTAAAAATATATTTTTAAATGTTTTAAGATTTAATTTCATAATATTTTCTTCCATGTAAATATTCATGATATTTTTTATTTGTTTATTTATATAAAATTATTATAGAGGACATTTTATGTCCAATTTTAATTGCATTCAATTTTTTTCAAAAAATTATTTTTTTACATTTTGTATACGGAACATTTTAACAAACGACAAAAGGAATGTTATATTCTTAACATACAAGGTGGTAATGAATTTTCCACCACCATGGAAATTATTTTTATTTTTTTCTTCCATTTAATGATTTAATGTTTCCATAAATTAAAAACTCACTTTATCATTTTTGATATTTTGGAATTGGAAATGGTTCTTCAAAAAAAGGTGTATTTTGGGTTGAAAATAGTCCTTTGAAAGAAAATTATATTTTAATATCTGAAAGTGATTTTGATATGAGTTTAAAATTTTTTTCAAACAATGAAATTTTTTTATTCATGATGTGGCTCTTGGATATTATAAATGATGGTTGCACCTAGACAGTGTCGTGTGAGCTGGTTATAGCTTAAATAATGGGTGTTCCAGATAGTTGTTCAATGCATTGAGTAATGATTATATTCTCTAGAGATTTATATTGGAAGTTTGTTGTATGGTTATTAAAATATATAATGGTTCTATAAGGGTTTTATAAGGGTTATTTTTGATGATTTCCCATGGTATCTATATGAATTTTCTATGTTAGATAATGTGTTTTCATGTAAATTATTTTTTTTCGAAAGTGAAAATAAATTATCTTTTTTATGGAATGATATTTCCCTTTTGGGGTAAAATATTATGTTTTTAAGAATGGATTTTTCCTAGGTTTTAATTTTTATCAATAGATTAATGATTTTCTTGATTATGTATCCCTTACAAATATTTTTATGATCATACCACTTTTTAAAATGTTTTTCACATGATTTAATGATGAGTAAGGGATTGGAAGAGGTCAAGTTGAAAGTTGTGAATAGTTTTCATAAAAGAGATCGTGAATTATTTTAAAAGTTTTATATTATGGGAAAATAGATACTAATCAGATGTGTCCACTTTGTATTTCATGGTTTTTATTATGTATGATTTAGGGCCAAATTCTCTAAAACTATAATCTTGAAGTGATCCTCAAAGTGAAAGAATGTAAATTCTTCACTAAACCTCAAGATTATGTAATGATTAAAGCTGAGGAATTATATATAGTGCAATAATCATTTATGGTGGGTTATATGTGTAACATCCCAACCCAGCTGCCACATACTAGTTCTATGAGTTGATCAGTCGCATGACCTCAAGTGGGAATCCTCGTATTCCAGAGGCTACCAACTAGCAGTGATGGTCTAATATAAATCATGGGGAGACTATACCCTCTTTATCAATGAATAAAAACAATAGAAATAAATAAACAATATCAAAAATTTAATATCAATAACCAAAAAATCTAGTATCACATGATAACAAAAATAGGAATACAATAACCATCACAAAACAGTATAAATTTCATGCCAAATATGTATCAATTGTCAAATGAAAATCCAAAACAAAGACACATTGACACTCCAAATAAGGTCTCAACACCATGTCGGGTTCCCTCATCTGTGCTCTAAATCATACACCTAACAAATGTCTCTTTCCCATATCTTTTCCTGCAAACAAGAAGTATATTGGGGTACCAATCAGGCATCCTGAGTAGGGTGTGAGTAAATCTCAGTAGACCATCACCAAAAGTGTCTAAAAAAATATCCATACAATAATAGTGTATGTAGCTGTATAAATAATAAAATACAATCAATAAAATAAATGTTTTACATATATTCAATTATTCTTTATTTAACCACATAAACCCACAGGTTCCTAAGGACACCCGAACCCTAAATACCTACTTCGAACCATTATAGAGTCTAAACTATCCCTAAAAGATATCACATATCACAACACCATGGTTATCATTCATCATAAAAATTCAATTCATTTTTCATCCAATAGAAACCATAGTCCAATGCTAACATTTTGGGCCTAGAATTCCTTGTCTAGCACCCCGCGAGTATTTGAATCATCGTTCTATAAGACGCAACTTGTTGACTACTATAGGATTTTAAAGAATCATTACATGCCCTTTATGTGAATATTAGTCAATCACATTTGGTATTTTTAAGAACTATTCAATTTCACATACACATATGTCACAAAATCACATGTATCTCAATTATCACATTCAATAGTGTTAATCAACATTAACCCTATTATCACATTTCACATATTGGAAACCATTTAAATTATCAAAACAATCATGGTTAAATAATTTAATCACATGGAATAATAATAAAACTTCACCATTAAACCAATTTTAATTATATAAATCATAGAACCCATTATGGTAAATTCATCCTTCTTATATTTCTCATTTTCAATTAATTATTAATCACATTAATTAACCAATTGTACAATCACATTTTCCCATAAATTCAACAATCACTGTAACAGCCCAAGATTTTATAAAAAAATATTCTTTTTAATTTTATTAATGTCTTGTGTTGTATGCTACACCAAAAGGAGCTTGCACAACACGCATCCTTGTATTGCCTTGCATTACACGCAATCACGACCTTCCACGATAGCGTGTGTAATACGCAATACCGAGTTTCACTAAACAACGATGTGCTATTAAAATATTATTAAAACTAGCCGTTATGAATAGTAATAACCACTTTTTAAAATTCTGTAAATCTTATTTTTCAAAATGAACTTCATTCTTGGATTCGGAGTATCGAATTTAGCCTAAGGTGAAATTTTGGTACTTTTCGGATAACTTTCATATTCGATGAATAGTGAAAATTACTAAATTATAATTAAAAACAACTTTTTTAATCGAAATAATTAATAGTGATAAATTATTA
Organism: Viscum album; assembly: GCA_963277665.1. Classification (NCBI taxonomy): domain Eukaryota; kingdom Viridiplantae; phylum Streptophyta; class Magnoliopsida; order Santalales; family Viscaceae; genus Viscum; species Viscum album. Next base: position 1,428,554,488 of record OY728140.1, on the reverse strand, counting down.
ATTGAGTGGTTTTAAAGTATATTTAGAATATATTTTTACAATTTAATACAATGTTGGTCATTGGTTGTAATTTCACATTTAAACCAGACATAATCAAGTGTCAATCTTTTGATATATATTGTTTCCTAAAAACACGCTATTTATTTTAACAGCGGGATTTAATTATAAAATTAATTAATGCAACTTTTATGTTATGAATTTGGTAAAATAGACTTCATTTTTGAATTCGGAATATGAAATATAGCTTGGGATGAAATTTTGGCATTGTTCTGAAAAACATCAATTTTTGATGAATAGTGAAACTACTAAGTGGTAGGTTAAAAACTGAATTTTGCATAAAACTTAATTTTACCGCTTCTGTGAATAGAATTTCGAAAATCCGAGAGACACGGTTAATATCAAGGACTAAAATGTGGTTCAATGAGATGAAAATAATTTTTTGGTGAATAGTAACTTTTTACTTTTTTTTACCACGGTTAATAGTAAATAGGGTAACTAAGGGTAAATATGATATTAATATTACCCTAACACATGTCCTAATTCTATTGGACAAGTGTAATTCGACCAAAAACAAACTTAGGAATAAAATATGACCATTTAGGCCCACTTGGGTTAGATTAGGACATTTATTATTAATTTATTTAAAGAAGGGTTAAAAGAGTTAAAATCAAAGTTTATTTACTAAAACATTTTTAATATGGGGTTATACATAAGATAAATTCGATTGTAAATATTCATTAGAAAGCTAAAACGATTTCCTACATGATTTTATTTTATTTGTAATTTTTAGACATCAAATAATTTAATTTATTTATGACACAAAGATGATGCAGTAATTATCTTGTTAACGAAATATTGACATAATTGATGTTATAAACACCAAAATAAATGTAATTTGAGACTTTTTATGAATTACACTAATTTTATAGGTTACTATGATATATTATTGTTGATTTAATCAACTTGGTTCGAACATATAATTCTGTTATGACTTTCACAAAAATCATATATCAAATAGTGTCAAAATTGACACAAAATAGTTGTTAAATCAAATATTATATTATTAATTGATCTTTTATTCCTAAAAATCTAAGGTTAGGCCAAATGACTTAGATAAGGATATATGTATTAATAATATACAATTTGGGGTTCGTTTGGCATGTTATAGTAAGTGTATTAACCATATAGTGAAAGAAAACAAAAAGACACGGTAAAAGTTAAATTATTTAACTTAGAGTTAAATCTAATTGATAAGGTTAAAATAATACCCTAAACTTGTCTAAATACTATTGGTTGATAGGATTTCGACCCATCCCCACTTTAGCTTCGAAATAAGACCCTTTGAAACCATTATAAACCGATTTTGACTTTAATATAAAATAATATTTTGAGATATTCCTAAGGTGCCCCTCTCCTCCCCTATAAAAGGACACCTCCTCCCCCTCCTCCTCACACCAATTTGAGCACTCAAGCTCGGCCAACCCCTGCCTAAATCTCTTCTCCACTTCCCTAGCAACATCCTAGAGGTTCTGGTCTTCCTCAAAGACCAATTTTAGTGCCCTAAGAGGAGGTCTCAAAGAGGCGCTTCAAAGAAGAGGTAATTACCGTTACCAATTCTTTCATATTTATTTCTTCTTCCACTTCTTCTTCTTAGGTTGTTTCATTATGAAGTAATAACATCAGTATCACTAATATACTGATATGTTATTATAAGTATGAAACAACCCTATTTCACCATCTCTCCATCCTACGGAAAAAGAAATCACCGCGCGTGCGTACGTACGGAATACCGTCTCCACGCCGTGGTGTAATCTATTTTCCACCACCACCTTACATGGATGGGTATAATGGTGTAAAGAATAACTATACATAGTTATTACAACATCATATTGATTCTGATATATTGTATAATCCACTCCAATTCAATTCAATATTTATAGAAATGATATCATCGCTCGTGCGTACGTACGGACTACCGTCTCCACGACGCGATGAGATTCATCCTCCATGTTAACCATTTAAGAATGATTATAATGTATATATAAGAAATATATGACATTATAAAGCTACTGGATTTATGTATATATATACATATGTATGTCATCTACTTACTTCCATTTCAAGACAATAAGGAAAGAAAAACAGCGTTCATGCGTACGTACGGACTACCGTCTCCATGAACGGTGTTTTTCATTTTATTTATCTATCTATTATATATATATATATACTGAATATATATGATATATAAATCATATTTTATATTCTGGAAGTAAGTAAATCATGATATAAGTAATAATGATGTCAAGAACAACAAGTCAAAACACCTACGATAAATGAAACGATTTTACCCAAAATGCTTCTTTAACATGGAATTTACAAAAGAACGGGTAATATAATGTCATAAGTGAACCATATATGATATCATAACAATGAATATGATTCTTTAATAAGTCAATGACATTATTTAAATCATTATACAGGAGGTTCGGACACATACGAAGCAAATTGGACCTAAGGTAAGGGAAATATCACAATCTCATTTTTATCCGAGATTGTTTATTCGTAAGTCTTTACTGGGGTGTATTTTATCATCCACATCCATGTTACATCAATATGTAATATTATTTTCATCCACCTACAATTGTTTAAAACCTATTTTACCCTTTGTTGAGTTTTTAGTAAAAGATATGAAAGGAAACTTTTATCGTTTTTCATACGAGGTACTTTTTGACTTTTCCGACAAAAGTACGAGAAGAATGTTTTTTTTATATATACGGCATGAATGGATTTTTAAAACATTATTTCCAAGAAGCTTCCTTTACAAGTTTTCAAGATTATTTTTAATCAACTTCTTTTATTTTAAAGTTGTATGACATGTTATGAAAAGAAAAGTGTTTTTAAAGAAGAAAGGATATTTTCCTCAAGAATGGAGTTCAAGTATTTTATCAAAATTATTTTCCATCTAAGATAATAAAAGGGTTCTTTTTTTACCCCTATTATTACATGGATTTGATTATGTTGTGATGGAAACATTTTTATGAATTCCTTTATCTTATATGAATTGTTTTATGATGTCATGTTGTTTAAGAATCCCATTTTTATTACATGGGTTATGCGATGATGTATGATTTATGATTATGTGGCACACATAAGAAAGGATTCATTATAAGATGGGTGGGACCTATATCTCCCTCCAATGCATTGGGTAAAGATTTTATATCTCATGAGATAGACAGGGCTGGAACGGTAGGTTATACCGGTTCAGTGAAACAGGACTGAAACGAGGGTTACTCGATTCAGAAAGGGACTTTGTCCACTAAGATAGTCTTGGCAATGAGTCATGACTAACAAGAAATGATTTTCCATGATTATGTGTGCATGACACAAAGTTTCAAGTTTCATGTTATGATTATGGTGATCTCATTTTCACTTCTATGATTTATTAAGATTTTATGATCTCTTTTGCAGGTTATGATTTTCAAAAAGATATGATATGATTTTTATTTCCTTTATTGCCCTTGCTGAGCATTTGAGCTCACCCTTTTATGTTTTCTTTTCCCCAGGATATAAAGAATGTTTTTAGGTAAAAAAAAAGGGATGACCTTTAAGGGAGATATTGAAGAACTTTCACCACGATTAGAAGATTACGTTCCGAGTTTCCAAAGACACTAAACTATTACGATCCTTTAGTGTGTGTTTTTGTTATGTACTAAGTATTCCGCAAATGTAATGTAATGTCCATGTACGTCAAGCTTCGGGTCTCTACAGTTGGTATCAGAGGAAAGGTTTAGTCAACCTTTGGAAACTAGGATGTGAAAACGTTAGTGAGATCCCTAGAGATATTTCTAAGGTATGTCTAGGGATGCCCCTAAGGATAAGTATACGTATAGGATATAGTTCTAGAACTTGTGGTAACGATATTAGATTAAACCAAAGATGATAGATATTTAAGTTACTCCCCCTTTATTATGATTTTTGCCTCTCACACTATTCTTTTTGGGTTTTAGAAAATGGCTGGAAACAAGGTGATTCACGATAATGGAGGATATGATGGACAATGGAATGATATTTTTCATGAGCAAGAAAATGAAATGGGATTTGGAAGTCCAAACATCATTATTATGCCGAATCAGCAATCTCATAATATGATCAATAAAGTAAAATTTGGTAAGTTTCTTGACTCAGCTAATAAGAGAAAGATGGAGTTTCATGAAGATCATAGAGGAAAGAAAGTTCAATTTCCCCTATGTAAATCATGTGGGAAGAGGCATCAAGGAGAATGTTTCAAAGGAACTAGAAGATGCTTTGGGTGTGGAAAAGAAGGACACAAAGCAAGTAAGTGCAAAGGAAAAGGTTCAATTAACACCATGGATGAGGATAATTGTATTGCTACGACATCAACAATGGTAAAATGCTTTAAATGTGGAATGTACGGGCATTATGCAAACCAATTCCCTAAGGGAAAGTCTCATGAAGAGAATCAGTATGGTCGTATGGGAAGTATTTATGTTGACGATGATGAAGAAACTAAAAATGATATGTGAGATGAAAGAAATGTTGAAGCTCGGTCAATGGTCTAAGAATGTAGTGGAATGATTACATGTTTATCATGTGTAGTGTTGTATAAGTAATCTCATGGAATAAGGAGACATCTAAGGATTGTTACACTGTTGTCTTTCCTTAAGTGTATGATGAATGGTACCAGTAACCATGAAAGGTTATTCAGATACTTTTGGAAAGTAGATGATAAGTGCATAATGAAAGGATAAGAAGACAATGAGATGTTTAATAGTATTCATGAGCTCATGATTGATATAAGGACTAAGTGATATCATGGTTTGAGTATATAGAATTTTGAGGATTTTGGTATATGGAAAGTGTTAACTTTTAACTGCACTCACTAAGGTATTCAAGAGAATACACGATTAAGGACTTTGAATGTTTGGAATGTGACCAACAAGACATATCTTATGTGGGGATCAACGACAATATTAAATCTCTGGTAATCGTTGTCACTATATTATGAGAGTGGACTGCAGTATTATGTATAAGCCTAAAGATTAGACTGGATTATGTTGGACATAAGTTAGTATTGTTTAAGGATAAAAGATTTTCGATATTATTGATGGGATGTTATAGTGACGTAGTTTTAGAAAAAGGACAACCTGCAGGACGGGCGACAGCCCATCGCTTCGGACAAGGCTGTAGGAATCGAACCCACAACCGAAGTGCGACTGGCCTTTATTGCCTACCACTGGCCTACAGGAAGTCCCTGTTTAGTAGAAATTAGTTTTATTATATTAAGCAGTATGATATATGAAGTATAAGTCCATTTTAGGAACCATATATGATTAATCTCACTATAGATCGATTTATGCATATAATTTTTGCTAACCTTTTGTTTGAGACAGATGGAATGACCCGTCATTCTATCACATGATCTGCTAACACTTCACGAATAACAAATTCAACTTCATTTATTTAAGAGATGAAGTGGAAATTGTTCAAGGCACGAACAACAGTGAGATTGTACCAAAATAAAGTAAGTATTTATTCTAATTCAAATTTTCAACTTTAGGGGAAATGATCTTGAAAACCAAAAATGTTGTCCTAGTGATCTTATACCTGATGAATCAGATGGTACCTTATATCATCACAAATCTAAGGATTTGTGATTACTGGATTTTCCATAGCCATGTTCTCTACCACTCTCCATCAGAACATGATGGTTAGATTTCTCTTCCATATCCATATTTTCACCTATGTGGAAACCCAATGATTAGTTTATTTGGGTAACCATTACGTTTCATACTTTTGTTTTTAAAGATTGGTTTTGATATTCCTTTTTACGATGTGGGTTTCTATTAAAGAAACTTTCGAATAGTAAACCATTTATAACCCCGACGAATTTCGAGGGCGAAATTCATTTTAAGGGGGGTAGAATGTAACAGCCCAAGATTTTATAAAAAAATATTCTTTTTAATTTTATTAATGTCTTGTGTTGTATGCTACACCAAAAGGAGCTTGCACAACACGCATCCTTGTCTTGCCTTGCATTACACGCAATCACGACCTTCCACGATAGCGTGTGTAATACGCAATACCGGGTTTCACTAAACAACGATGTGCTATTAAAATATTATTAAAACTAGCCGTTATGAATAGTAATAACCACTTTTTAAAATTCTGTAAATCTTATTTTTCAAAATGAACTTCATTCTTGGATTCGGAGTATCGAATTTAGCCTAAGGTGAAATTTTGGTACTTTTCGGATAACTTTCATATTCTGATGAATAGTGAAAATTACTAAATTATAATTAAAAACAACTTTTTTAATCGAAATAATTAATAGTGATAAATTATTAATTGAGTGGTTTTAAAGTATATTTAGAATATATTGTTACAATTTAATACAATGTTGGTCATTGGTTGTAATTTCACATTTAAACCAGACATAATCAAGTGTCAATCTTTTGATATATATTGTTTCCTAAAAACACGCTATTTATTTTAACAGCGGGATTTAATTATAAAATTAATTAATGCAACTTTTATGTTATGAATTTGGTAAAATAGACTTCATTTTTGAATTCGGAATATGAAATATAGCTTGGGATGAAATTTTGGTATTGTTCTGAAAAACATCAATTTTTGATGAATAGTGAAACTACTAAGTGGTAGGTTAAAAACTGAATTTTGCATAAAACTTAATTTTACCGCTTCTGTGAATAGAATTTCGAAAATCCGAGAGACACGGTTAATATCAAGGACTAAAATGTGGTTCAATGAGATGAAAATAATTTTTGGTGAATAGTAACTTTTTACTTTTTTTTACCACGGTTAATAGTAAATAGGGTAACTAAGGGTAAATATGATATTAATATTACCCTAACACATGTCCTAATTCTATTGGACAAGTGTAATTCGACCAAAAACAAACTTAGTAATAAAATATGACCATTTAGGCCCACTTGGGTTAGATTAGGACATTTATTATTAATTTATTTAAAGAAGGGTTAAAAGAGTTAAAATCAAAGTTTATTTACTAAGACATTTTTAATATGGGGTTATACATAAGATAAATTCGATTGTAAATATTCATTAGAAAGATAAAAAGATTTCCTACATGATGTTATTTTATTTGTAATTTTTAGACATCAAATAATTTAATTTATTTATGACACAAAGATGATGCAGTAATTATCTTGTTAACGAAATATTGACATAATTGATGTTATAAACACCAAAATAAATGTAATTTGAGACTTTTTATTAATTACACTAATTTTCTAGGTTACTATGATATATTAGTGTTGATTTAATCAACTTGGTTCGAACATATAATTCTGTTATGACTTTCACAAAAATCATATATCAAATAGTGTCAAAATTGACACAAAATAGTTTTTAAATCAAATATTATATTATTAATTGATATTTTATTCCTAAAAATATAAGGTTCGGCCAAATGACTTAGATAAGGATATATGTATTAATAATATACAATTTGGGGTTCGTTTGGCATGTTATAGTAAGTGTATTAACCATATAGTGAAAGAAAACAAAAAGACACGGTAAAAGTTAAATTATTTAACTTAGAGTTAAATCTAATTGATAAGGTTAAAATAATACCCTAAACTTGTCTAAATCCTATTGGTTGATAGGATTTCGACCCATCCCCACTTTAGCTTCGAAATAAGACCCTTTGGAAACATTATAAACTGATTTTGACTTTAATATAAAATAATATTTTGAGATATTCCTATGGTGCCCCTCTCCTCCCCTATAAAAGGACACCTCCTCCCCCTCCTCCTCACACCAATTTGAGCACTCAAGCTCGGCCAACCCCTGCCAAAATCTCTTCTCCACTTCCCTAGAAACATCCTAGAGGTTCTGGTCTTCCTCAAAGACCAATTTTAGTGCCCTAAGAGGAGGTCTCAAAGAGGCGCTTCAAAGAAGAGGTAATTACCGTTACCAATTCTTTCATCTTTATTTCTTCTTCCACTTCTTCTTCTTAGGTTGTTTCATTATGAAGTAATAACATCAGTATCACTAATATACTGATATGTTATTATAAGTATGAAACAACCCTATTTCACCATCTCTCCATCCTACGGAAAAAGAAATCACCGCGCGTGCGTACGTACGGAATACCGTCTCCACGCCGTGGTGTAATCTATTTTCCACCACCACCTTACATGGATGGGTATAATGGTGTAAAGAATAACTATACATAGTTATTACAACATAATATTGATTCTGATATATTGTATAATCCACTCCAATTCAATTCAATATTTATAGAAATGATATCATCGCTCGTGCGTACGTACGGACTACCGTCTCCACGACGCGATGAGATTCATCCTCCATGTTAACCATTTAAGAATGATTATAATGTATATATAAGAAATATATGACATTATAAAGCTACTGGATTTATGTATATATATACATATGTATGTCATCTACTTACTTCCATTTCAAGACAATAAGGAAAGAAAAACAGCGTTCATGCGTACGTACGGACTACCGTCTCCATGAACGGTGTTTTTCATTTTATTTATCTATCTATTATATATATATATATATATACTGAATATATATGATATATAAATCATATTTTATATTCTGGAAGTAAGTAAATCATGATATAAGTAATAATGATGTCAATAACAACAAGTCAAAACACCTACGATAAATGAAACGATTTTACCCAAAACGCTTCTTTAACATGGAATTTACAAAAGAACGGGTAATATAATGTCATAAGTGAACCATATATGATATCATAACAATGAATATGATTCTGTAATAAGTCAATGACATTATTTAAATCATTATACAGGAGGTTCGGACACATACGAAGCAAATTGGACCTAAGGTAAGGGAAATATCACAATCTCATTTTTATCCGAGATTGTTTATTCGTAAGTCTTTACTGGGGTGTATTTTATCATCCACATCCATGTTACATCAATATGTAATATTATTTTCATCCACCTACAATTGTTTAAAACCTCTTTTACCCTTTGGTGAGTTTTTAGTAAAAGATATGAAAGGAAACTTTTATCGTTTTTCATACGAGGTACTTTTTGACTTTTCCGACAAAAGTACGAGAAGAATGTTTTTTTTATATATACGGCATGAATGGATTTTTAAAACATTATTTCCAAGAAGCTTCCTTTACAAGTTTTCAAGATTATTTTTAATCAAATTATTTTATTTTAAAGTTGTATGACATGTTATGAAAAGAAAAGTGTTTTTAAAGAAGAAAGGATATTTTCCTCAAGAATGGAGTTCAAGTATTTTATCAAAATTATTTTCCATCTAAGATAATAAAAGGGTTCTGTTTTTACCCCTATTATTACATGGATTTGATTATGTTGTGATGGAAACATTTTTATGAATTTCTTTATCTTATATGAATTGTTTTATGATGTCATGTTGTTTAAGAATCCCATTTTTATTACATGGGTTATGCGATGATGTATGATTTATGATTATGTGGCACACATAAGAAAGGATTCATTATAAGATGGGTGGGACCTATGTCTCCCTCCAATGCATTGGGTAAAGATTTTATATCTCATGAGATAGACAGGGCTGGAACGGTAGGTTATACCGGTTCAGTGAAACAGGACTGAAACGAGGGTTACTCGATTCAGAAAGGGACTTTGTCCACTAAGATAGTCTTGGCAATGAGTCATGACTAACAAGAAATGATTTTCCATGATTATGTGTGCATGCCACAAAGTTTCAAGTTTCATGTTATGATTATGGTGATCTCATTTTCACTTCTATGATTTATTAAGATTTTATGATCTCTTTTGCAGGTTATGATTTTCAAAAAGATATGATATGATTTTTATTTCCTTTATTGCCCTTGCTGAGCATTTGAGCTCACCCTTTTATGTTTTCTTTTCCCCAGGATATAAAGAATGTTTTTAGGTAAAAAAAAAAGGATGACCTTTATGGGAGATATTGAAGAACTTTCACCACGATTAGAAGATTACGTTCCGAGTTTCCAAAGACACTAAACTATTACGATCCTTTAGTGTGTGTTTTTGTTATGTACTAAGTATTCCGCAAATGTAATGTAATGTCCATGTACGTCAAGCTTCGGGTCTCTACAGTTGGTATCAGAGGAAAGGTTTAGTCAACCTTTGGAAACTAGGATGTGAAAACGTTAGTGAGATCCCTAGAGATATTTCTAAGGTATGTCTAGGGATGCCCCAAAGGATAAGTATACGTATAGGATATAGTTCTAGAACTATGGTAACGATATTAGATTAAACCAAAGATGATAGATATTTAAGTTACTCCCCCTTTATTATGATTTTTTCCTCTCACACTATTCTTTTTGGGTTTTAGAAAATGGCTGGAAACAAGGTGATTCACGATAATGGAGGATATGATGGACAATGGAATGATATTTTTCATGAGCAAGAAAATGAAATGGGATTTGGAAGTCCAAACATCATTATTATGTCGAATCAGCAATCTCATAATATGATCAATAAAGTAAAATTTGGTAAGTTTCCTGACTCGGCTAATAAGAGAAAGATGGAGTTTCATGAAGATCATAGAGGAAAGAAAGTTCAATTTCCCCTATGTAAATCATGTGGGAAGAGGCATCAAGGAGAATGTTTCAAAGGAACTAGAAGATGCTTTGGGTGTGGAAAAGAAGGACACAAAGCAAGTAAGTGCAAAGGAAAAGGTTCAATTAACACCATGGATGAGGATAATGGTATTGCTACGACATCAACAATGGTAAAATGCTTTAAATGTGGAATGTAAGGGCATTATGAAAACCAATTCCCTAAGGGAAAGTCTCATGAAGAGAATCAGTATGGTCGTATGGGAAGTATTTATGTTGACGATGATGAAGAAACTACAAATGATATGTGAGATGAAAGAAATGTTGAAGCTCGGTCAATGGTCTAAGAATGTAGTGGAATGATTACATGTTTATCATGTGTAGTGTTGTATAAGTAATCTCATGGAATAAGGAGACATCTAAGGATTGTTACACTGTTGTCTTTCCTTAAGTGTATGATGAATGGTACCAGTAACCATGAAAGGTTATTCAGATACTTTTGGAAAGTAGATGATAAGTGCATAATGAAAGGATAAGAAGACAATGAGATGTTTAATAGTATTCATGAGCTCATGATTGATATAAGGACTAAGTGATATCATGGTTTGAGTATATAGAATTTTGAGGATTTTGGTATATGGAAAGTGTTAACTTTTAACTGCACTCACTAAGGTATTCAAGAGAATACACGATTAAGGACTTTGAATGTTTGGAATGTGACCAACAAGACATATCTTATGTGGGGATCAACGACAGTATTAAATCTCTGGTAATCGTTGTCACTATATTATGAGAGTGGACTGCAGTATTATGTATAAGCCTAAAGATTAGACTGGATTATGTTGGACATAAGTTAGTATTGTTTAAGGATAGAATATTTTCGATATTATTGATGGGATGTTATAGTGACGTAGTTTTAGAAAAAGGACAACCTGCAGGACGGGCGACAGCCCATCGCTTCGGACAAGGCTGTAGGAATCGAACCCACAACCGAAGTGCGACTGGCCTTTATCGCCTACCACTGGCCTACAGGAAGTCCCTGTTTAGTAGAAATTTGTTTTATTATATTAAGCAGTATGATATATGAAGTATAAGTCCATTTTAGGAACCATATATGATTAATCTCACTATAGATCGATTTATGCATATAATTTTTGCTAACCTTTTATTTGAGACAGATGGAATGACCCGTCATTCTATCACATGATCTGCTAACACTTCACGAATAAAAAATTCAACTTCATTTATTTAAGAGATGAAGTGGAAATTGTTCAAGGCACGAACAACAGTGAGATTGTACCAAAATAAAGTAAGTATTTATTCTAATTCAAATTTTCAACTTTAGGGGAAATGATCTTGAAAACCAAAAATGATGTCCTAGTGATCTTATACCTGATGAATCAGATGGTACCTTATATCATCACAAATCTAAGGATTTGTGATTACTGGCTTTTCCATAGCCATGTTCTCTACCACTCTCCATCAGAACATGATGGTCAGATTTCTCTTCCATATCCATATTTTCACCTATGTGGAAACCCAATGATTAGTTTATTTGGGTAACCGTTACGTTTCATACTTTTGTTTTTAAAGATTGGTTTTGATATTCCTTTTTACGATGTGGGTTTCTATTAAAGAAACTTTCGAATAGTAAACCATTTATAACCCCGACGAATTTCGAGGGCGAAATTCATTTTAAGGGGGGTAGAATGTAACAGCCCAAGATTTTATAAAAAAATATTCTTTTTAATTTTATTAATGTCTTGTGTTGTATGCTACACCAAAAGGAGCTTGCACAACACGCATCCTTGTATTGCCTTGCATTACACGCAATCACGACCTTCCACGATAGCGTGTGTAATACGCAATACCGAGTTTCACTAAACAACGATGTGCTATTAAAATATTATTAAAACTAGCCGTTATGAATAGTAATAACCACTTTTTAAAATTCTGTAAATCTTATTTTTCAAAATGAACTTCATTCTTGGATTCGGAGTATCGAATTTAGCCTAAGGTGAAATTTTGGTACTTTTCGGATAACTTTCATATTCGATGAATAGTGAAAATTACTAAATTATAATTAAAAACAACTTTTTTAATCGAAATAATTAATAGTGATAAATTATTAATTGAGTGGTTTTAAAGTATATTTAGAATATATTTTTACAATTTAATACAATGTTGCTCATTGGTTGTAATTTCACATTTAAACCAGACATAATCAAGTGTCAATCTTTTGATATATATTGTTTCCTAAAAACACGCTATTTATTTTAACAGCGGGATTTAATTATAAAATTAATTAATGCAACTTTTATGTTATGAATTTGGTAAAATAGACTTCATTTTTGAATTCGGAATATGAAATATAGCTTGGGATGAAATTTTGGCATTGTTCTGAAAAACATCAATTTTTGATGAATAGTGAAACTACTAAGTGGTAGGTTAAAAACTGAATTTTGCATAAAACTTAATTTTACCGCTTCTGTGAATAGAATTTCGAAAATCCAAGAGACACGGTTAATATCAAGGACTAAAATGTGGTTCAATGAGATGAAAATAATTTTTTGGTGAATAGTAACTTTTTACTTTTTTTTACCACGGTTAATAGTAAATAGGGTAACTAAGGGTAAATATGATATTAATATTACCCTAACACATGTCCTAATTCTATTGGACAAGTGTAATTCGACCAAAAACAAACTTAGGAATAAAATATGACCATTTAGGCCCACTTGGGTTAGATTAGGACATTTATTATTAATTTATTTAAAGAAGGGTTAAAAGAGTTAAAATCAAAGTTTATTTACTAAAACATTTTTAATATGGGGTTATACATAAGATAAATTCGATTGTAAATATTCATTAGAAAGCTAAAAAGATTTCCTACATGATGTTATTTTATTTGTAATTTTTAGACATCAAATAATTTAATTTATTTATGACACAAAGATGATGCAGTAATTATCTTGTTAACGAAATATTGACATAATTGATGTTATAAACACCAAAATAAATGTAATTTGAGACTTTTTATTAATTACACTAATTTTCTAGGTTACTATGATATATTAGTGTTGATTTAATCAACTTGGTTCGAACATATAATTCTGTTATGACTTTCACAAAAATCATATATCAAATAGTGTCAAAATTGACACAAAATAGTTTTTAAATCAAATATTATATTATTAATTGATATTTTATTCCTAAAAATCTAAGGTTCGGCCAAATGACTTAGATAAGGATATATGTATTAATAATATACAATTTGGGGTTCGTTTGGCATGTTATAGTAAGTGTATTAACCATATAGTGAAAGAAAACAAAAAGACACGGTAAAAGTTAAATTATTTAACTTAGAGTTAAATCTAATTGATAAGGTTAAAATAATACCCTAAACTTGTCTAAATCCTATTGGTTGATAGTATTTCGACCCATCCCCACTTTAGCTTCGAAATAAGACCCTTTGGAACCATTATAAACCGATTTTGACTTTAATATAAAATAATATTTTGAGATATTTCTAAGGTGCCCCTCTCCTCCCCTATAAAAGGACACCTCCTCCCTCTCCTCCTCACACCAATTTTAGCACTCAAGCTCGGCCAACCCCTGCCAAAATCTCTTCTCCACTTCCCTAGAAACATCCTAGAGGTTCTGGTCTTCCTCAAAGACCAATTTTAGTGCCCTAAGAGGAGGTCTCAAAGAGGCGCTTCAAAGAAGAGGTAATTACCGTTACCAATTCTTTCATCTTTATTTCTTCTTCCACTTCTTCTTATTAGGTTGTTTCATTATGAAGTAATAACATCAGTATCACTAATATACTGATATGTTATTATAAGTATGAAACAACCCTATTTCACCATCTCTCCATCCTACGGAAAAAGAAATCACCGCGCGTGCGTACGTACGGAATACCGTCTCCACGCCGTGGTGTAATCTATTTTCCACCACCACCTTACATGGATGGGTATAATGGTGTAAAGAATAACTATACATAGTTATTACAACATCATATTGATTCTGATATATTGTATAATCCACTCCAATTCAATTCAATATTTATAGAAATGATATCATCGCTCGTGCGTACGTACGGACTACCGTCTCCACGACGCGATGAGATTCATCCTCCATGTTAACCATTTAAGAATGATTATAATGTATATATAAGAAATATATGACATTATAAAGCTACTGGATTTATGTATATATATACATATGTATGTCATCTACTTACTTCCATTTCAAGACAATAAGGAAAGAAAAACAGCGTTCATGCGTACGTACGGACTACCGTCTCCATGAACGGTGTTTTTCATTTTATTTATCTATCTATTATATATATATATATACTGAATATATATGATATATAAATCATATTTTATATTCTGGAAGTAAGTAAATCATGATATAAGTAATAATGATGTCAAGAACAACAAGTCAAAACACCTATGATAAATGAAACGATTTTACCCAAAACGCTTCTTTAACATGGAATTTACAAAAGAACGGGTAATATAATGTCATAAGTGAACCATATATGATATCATAACAATGAATATGATTCTGTAATAAGTCAATGACATTATTTAAATCATTATACAGGAGGTTCGGACACATACGAAGCAAATTGGACCTAAGGTAAGGGAAATATCACAATCTCATTTTTATCCGAGATTGTTTATTCGTAAGTCTTTACTGGGGTGTATTTTATCATCCACATCCATGTTACATCAATATGTAATATTATTTTCATCCACCTACAATTGTTTAAAACCTATTTTACCCTTTGGTGAGTTTTTAGTAAAAGATATGAAAGGAAACTTTTATCGTTTTTCATACGAGGTACTTTTTGACTTTTCCGACAAAAGTACGAGAAGAATGTTTTTTTTATATATACGGCATGAATGGATTTTTAAAACATTATTTCCAAGAAGCTTCCTTTACAAGTTTTCAAGATTATTTTTAATCAACTTCTTTTATTTTAAAGTTGTATGACATGTTATGAAAAGAAAAGTGTTTTTAAAGAAGAAAGGATATTTTCCTCAAGAATGGAGTTCAAGTATTTTATCAAAATTATTTTCCATCTAAGATAATAAAAGGGTTCTGTTTTTACCCCTATTATTACATGGATTTGATTATTTTGTGATGGAAACATTTTTATGAATTCCTTTATCTTATATGAATTGTTTTATGATGTCATGTTGTTTAAGAATCCCATTTTTATTACATGGGTTATGCGATGATGTATGATTTATGATTATGTGGCACACATAAGAAAGGATTCATTATAAGATGAGTGGGACCTATATCTCCCTCCAATGCATTGGGTAAAGATTTTATATCTCATGAGATAGACAGGGCTGGAACGGTAGGTTATACCGGTTCAGTGAAACAGGACTGAAACGAGGGTTACTCGATTCAGAAAGGGACTTTGTCCACTAAGATAGTCTTGGCAATGAGTCATGACTAACAAGAAATGATTTTCCATGATTATGTGTGCATGCCACAAAGTTTCAAGTTTCATGTTATGATTATGGTGATCTCATTTTCACTTCTATGATTTATTAAGATTTTATGATCTCTTTTGCAGGTTATGATTTTCAAAAAGATATGATATGATTTTTATTTCCTTTATTGCCCTTGCTGAGAATTTGAGCTCACCCTTTTATGTTTTCTTTTCCCCAGGATATAAATAATGTTTTTAGGTAAAAAAAAGGGATGACCTTTATGGGAGATATTGAAGAACTTTCACCACGATTAGAAGATTATGTTCCGAGTTTCCAAAGACACTAAACTATTACGATCCTTTAGTGTGTGTTTTTGTTATGTACTAAGTATTCTGCAAATGTAATGTAATGTCCATGTACGTCAAGCTTCGGGTCTCTACAATCACAACATTCCATTAATTAATTAATCAATTAATTATTCTAATTCCACCAATTGCATTATCACCATTACCCAATTAAATTTTTCCATGTTCAACTCATCTCATATTCAAATGGAAACTCAAATAATCAAATACATTATTCCATAAATTAATAAATCAATTAATTTATTATTTTAAAGATTCTATTTTAAAATGATCCCATTGAAATTCCGAAATACATACATACAATTATAATTCAGGACTATGGGAATTGAATTTAGACCACCAAAATCAAGATCATTAATGAACACTCACTAGCATAAGTCCCCAATAAAAGCATAACAAACAAGATTATGTTGAAGAAATAGATCTATATATGAAACATAGATCCAATATAAAATGGATTACATCAATGGAAACCTAGATCTAGATCCACTTATAATGGATTAAAATTCATTCAAAGGATAAGAAAATATAGGAGAGTGGGGGGAAACTAATCGGGATGAGAATATCTTACCAGTAGAGGTGGCGATCTTTAATCTAGGATTAAATTCGTTATTAATGAAGGTTAAAATTACTTGTAATCTATATTGAAACCTTAAAAAATGAGATAAATTAGTTTATGGTTGATTTGAGTCGACTTAGGGTGAATTCTGAGGGTTCGGTAATTTTTAGTCTAATTTTCATGGGTTTAAAATTCTACATGGACATTTTTTCTCTCAGGACACAAGGTTTTCCCTAATAGTGAAACTCATACCAAGAAGTTTCATGGTTACTAATAAAAGGGAACATGATTTTATGAACCATGTGTCAACCATTCAATCCCCCTATGCCTGGGGTTGCATGGTTTTCTAGGTTAGGAAGCATGGTTTGGGAAAGCATGAACTAACTGTGAACTACAAAAAATCCTTCTAAAAACTTCCAAATTTCACCCAAGATAAATCACAATCAAGATATACTCAAAAAAGGAAAAATAATACTTGAAAACAGCTCAAGAAATCCCTAGAAAAGGTTAGGATCTTACAATATTCCCCTTTATAATAACTTTTCCTTAAGTTGTATGCCTAAGCATCTCTAAGATTCTGAGATAAAAACTTCAGGCCATTGAGCCTTCATATCTTCTTCTCTCTCTAATGATTCCCCTTAAACACATCCATGTTTCCACAATATATGAACTATCATCATAATATTTCCCAATAACACTTTCTCGCTGCGATCCAACACACGTATCAGATTCTCCTCAAAGGACACATCAGTCTAAAACTCATCATCATCCACATAGGTCACATAAGAAGGGTCGGGGTGATACCACTGAAGCTGTGAAATAATAAATACATCATTCATGGTACTATACCTCTTTGTAAGATCCAATTTCTATGCTAACAACCTGATTCTGTCCACAACTTCAAATGGTCCAACAAACTAAGGAGCCAACTTGTCATGTATCTGAATCCTATGGTGACCCAGCCTAGGAGACACCTGAATTAACACACGATCACAAACTGTAAACTATAGGGTTCATTGATATCTATAAACATATGATATCTATTTACTCTGAGTTTTATCTGTAAGCTTCCAAATCAATTGTACCTACTCTAACGTCTCCTACACGAGACTCACTCTCAACAACTCTGACTCACCTACCTCCATCCAACATGGAGTTTATCTTCATGGCCTACCATAAAGAGCCTCATATAGTTCTATTTTTATTGTTTCATGATAATTGTTGTTATAGGAAAACTCAATGAGTGTTCTGTTATTCTCCCAAGACCCACCAAAGACAATTGCACACACTCGTAGCATATCCTAAAGCACCAATATAGTATGTTACAACTATGCATATATATGTGGGTGGAATGTCATACTCAGTAAAACATATGTACCAAGAACCTTATAAAACCCTACCAAAAGAAAAAATTAAAACTTGAGTCACATTATGAAACAATACATTGTGTCACCCCATAAAGGTGGACTACCTTATGAATGTACAAGTCTCCCAAATTATCCACTAAGAAGGTCTTTTGTATAAGAAATAAATGTGCTACCTTAGTCAACCTATCCAAAATCACCCCCATATCATCATTATTTAGAGTTATCCTTGGGATACCCACTATAAAATCCATGGTAACATTGTCCCATTTCAATTCTAAATGGGAAATGGGGGTAGTAAACCACTATGTCATTTTTTCTCATCCTTCGCATGTTGAAAGGAGTAGAAACGTGTAATGGACCCTAATATCTCGTTTCTTATGCTTGGATACCAAAAATATCATTGTAGGTCTAGTAAATTTTGGTCACACTTGGATAAACCATCAAATACAAGGCATGAAATTCATGTATCAACTCATCATGCATGCTCATAGGCACGAAAACCCAATTCCTGACATAGATGATCTCATCCTCATCTATGTCCCAATAATAAGGTAAATCCTCACATTCAAGTATTTATCTTAAGTACAAAAATTAGGGATCCATACTGCATTTCCCTGATCTAACTCAATATTGTACACTTCACTAAAATTGATACGATAGTCATATGCTCTCATGCCTCTTAAGATACAACATGAATTTTAGCTATCAAGTTCATCATCTTCCACATAGCATAAAACTCACGAACTACCTGATTAAATGTTTTCCTAATTAAATAATTAATAACACTTTTTCCCTTCACATTAATATATGCTAGATCAAAATCAAATGAGTGCATAAACTCAACTCACCTCCACTTCTGAAGATTAAAATATTTTTGATAAAAGATATACTTCAAGATATTGTGACCTGTAAACATAGTAAACTTCTCTCCCAACATATAATACCACCAACAATTCAAAGAATACACCACTATATCTAATTTGAGGTCTTATGTAAGGTAATTCTGTTCATGTGTCTTCAATTTATAAGAACCATATTCCACAACTTGATCTCCATGCATAAACACTTATCTAATCCATATCCTAGTAGTTTAAAAAAACACATTATACTCCTCACCTGGATTGGGTAGTATTAATATTGGTGTCATTATAAAGCACTTATTCAGCTCCTAGAAATAATTATCACATCATCCTAACCATTCAAACTTAAATACCTTCTTGGTCAAGCCTAAAAGATGTGCTAACAATCCCGAAAAGTCCTGGATGAACCTCAGATGATATCCTAGTAAACCTAGAAAATGGTGGATATCGAAAACATTCCTGGGATTCTCCCAAGAAACCACTACCTAAACATTCTCTGAGTACCCTAACACGCCTTCCTTTGAGATAATGTGACCTAAGAAGTGTACCTAATCAATCCAAAATTGGAATTTAGATAGATTTTCTTATATCTAATTCTCTATCAGTGTACTCAAGATGATGTCAAGATATTGGTCATGATCATCTTGAGTATTAGAGTACACCAATATTCAATCCACAAACACTGCCATAAACAAATTTACGTATAGTGGGAATATTCTGTTCATCAATTCCATAAAATCTACTGGAGAATTCCTTAAACCAAGCAACATCACAATGAACTCATATAGGCCTTACCTACTTTTGAAATAAATTTGAGGTTTTTTAGAAGCTTGAACTATCAACTGATGATACACCAATCTCAATTAGATCTTGTCAGAAAAAAATCACCCCTCAACTATTCAAATAGTTCATCGATATGAAGAAGAGGATATTGATTCTTCAATGTCATCTAGTTTAACTTCTGGTAATCAATAAACAGGAATATAGTCTCTTTAGTCTTCTTAGTAACAAAACTATAGAACCCCAAGGTGATGTACTCCAAAAGATGAACCCATTATCCATCAACTCTTACAGTTGAGTCTTAAGCACTTGAATCTCTATTGGTTCCATTATAAATGGTGAAATAGAAACTAGATCATCCAATGACATAATCTAAATTGTAAAATCTACATCCCTCTTAGGTGGAATCCCTGAAAAGTATTTCGAGAAACACATCCTAGAACCCATCCACAATGGTTGTAAATATATCCTACTTTACCCCTCTATTAACTAGTAAATGACTAAAAACTTGGGTGGAAAGCTCCCCTTATTTCGGGTGAACTGGAACTTCACGGCCCACCTGGATATCCCACTCTCAATGGTGAATATGTTTGTCACACTCAAGAGAAATAAACATCACTCTCATACAGTAACAATATATTTGGCATCGGTATGCTACTAACCAGTCCTTACACATGACTAGGTTAAATCATGACATATCAAGTCTTTAATGATTCCAAATAAAATGATACTCCCTAACCACTTTCACAGATATATGTTTCTCAACTATAATCCTAAAGTTTTATTTATCATCAAAACCCCGCTAATGAACTCCACCTCTAGGATCGAACCATTCACCAGTTGTGCAGATATACATTAATGAGAGGTACCAGTATCAAATAAGGCACTAGATAGCATAAAACCTACAATAATAGTACCTCTAACTATTGATGATTCAGCATCTCTAACCACTTTTGTAGGCTGAAATACCTGAAAATATCCTTCACCTATTCCTTAAAATGAATTCTAAGTCCCCTAAGATGCACCACTCTGATAATATGGGTGATTTTTTCCAAAATCACCAAATCCACTCCCAATACCACCATGGTATGTATAACACTAACTATCAAACTGGTATGGTGTAGAAGATCCCCTTACCACACTCTGAATCTGCCTAACTGCTCTATAATTACCCATCCATATTGGGTTCATGTAGAACATCGATAGATGTCCCATACTTCTACAAGATCACCACTCTACCCATGGTCAGGGGCACTATCTATAAAAGCGACCTGGCCTACCACACTGGTGATAGGTCACCCGATTGTGGTATTGTGTAACTGATCCTCCCCCCTAGACAATCTTCTTTCCACTAGTCTGGTCAACATTTTCATAATGATGTTTCATACTCTCAAAATTCATACCTTCGAATCATCTATTAGAAACCACCTGCTCTCCACCATAAGCCTTTTTCAGGTTCCCGTTAGAATTTAGATCATAATTCACCACTTTAGGAAACATCTTCACCTATAAGATATTCACCTGGGAATGAATCTCACATTTGATCCCATCCTAAATAAACTTTACAAAAGTACTCTCATATTCTTCCAATGTTGGAGCAAAGCACTTAAAATCTTGGAAGAAACCATCATAGTCTATCATGGATATTCTCCCCTGTATCTACTTCATAAACTTAGCCACTCTCTACTACCAGAGTGTCTCAGGGTAAAAGTTCCCCCAGAACTTATCCTAAAATTACTTCTACTCCATATTTTCTAGCTTTCCATACCAAGTCTATATTTACCACCAATGATTTTTTTAAGCACGTAACATTTAAATAGATAATTTTACCTTCTTGTCAGTAGGAGTCTCCAAGTGTTCAAGTATCATATAGATAGATTGAATCCAAAACTCAATTAACTTAGGTCCACCTTCTCCGGTGAAAGTTAGAGGGTGCTGCAACTGAAACTCCCATATTAGATCAGAAATGGTTTTTATAAACTGCTCTGGGTCAGTCTTTATAAACTACATGAAGCTATAAAATTTCACATAGAAATTCCCTCCTGCTTCCTCGCACAGAACTATCGATGCCTTAGGTTCCACCACTGGAGGCACATTCTCGGCCATGTCCTCTAGTATTCCTATCAACAAGAATCATCGTGGAGGCATATATCAACAATTCAAAACACATGACTTAGTAAACATTCCCAGAATTGGAACAATTATAGGTATTCACATAAATACATAACATGTCATTCTTTATTCCCTTTAACACGGTCAAAACTGAGGTGTTATCACTACACTCAACCAACCATCATCTTGTTCTAGGTTAACAAAGGGTAAACACATTATCATTATTCAAGTTCCCAATATACACCCATTTATTAAAATTTTTCATCATTTTATTACATTAAATTCATATTAGGTATCTTTTTCATTTCAATTACTCAATAAAGAAAAATATATCAATTTTAACAACTTACCCAAAACTTGTTTTCCTATTAATTCCTAAAAATGATGCATTTCACAATAATTATTGAGTGTTTAAAATTATTCAATCTTAATCAAATCTCATGCCATACCAAAACACAAGTAAAATATCAGAAAACATCAAAAACAAAAACATCATACAACAAGTGCAACACTCGAGGTGAAATAACAACCAACTATAACAAAAAAACAACAATAATCCCACCATGGGTACTTGGATTTTACCCATGTACATGGTTTGTATACTCCCATGAATGAGCTCTCAACCAAGGTCCGACTCATCCTATTCTCTTTTATACATTTTCCAAATTTTAAGACAAAATAAAAGAAAAAAAATCCACTTTTGATACCACATTGTAACATCCCAACTTGGGTTCCACATACTAATTCCCTGAATTGGTCATTCACATGACCTCAAGCGCGCCTCCCTGTATGCTAGAGGCTGAAAACTAGTAGTGAGGGTCTAATATAGAGCATGGGGATAATATAACCTCTTTATCAAAGTATCATAAAAGTGTAAATAAATAAAAAATATCCAAATGATAATACCAATAACCATACAAAACCATTATAACATGATAACCAAAACAGAAATACAATATCCAAAACTGAACATTAGATATGTCGTGACAAATATATGTAATGTTTCAAATGAAAAACCAAAATAAATACAGATTTCCCTCCCATTCAGGTCCCAACACCATGCCTGATTCCCTCATCCATTCTCCATCCCAACTCATCCATCTAACATAGTTCTCTTGCCTTATCTTTTCCTAAAAACATGAATTCTATTCGGGTACATATCAGATTTTCTGATTATGATATGAGTAAAACTAGTATTCCACCACAAATAGCGTCTAAAACAATATCCACTCAATAACAGTGTATGTAGTTGAATAAAGAATAAAATCCAAGAAATAATGTAAACTATTTACATATATTTAACTCTTTTTTATTTAACCACATAAACCCCTTGGGTTCCTAAGGACACATGAACCTTTAATACCTTTTTCGACCCATGTTAGAGTATAAAGTATTCCTAAGGTATATCACATATCACAACACTATGCCTATCATTCATCATATTAATTCAATTTATTTTTTTCTAATTAAAACTATAGTACAATTCCAACATTTTGGGACTATATCATTATTTCTAGAACCACATGGGTATTTGAAGCATTATTCTATGTCCCATAACCCATTTATCATTATAGTATCTTGAATCATTAGTCCATGTAACACACATGAATATCATTAAATCACATATAGTATTTTGAAGCATCATTCCATGTCCCACAAATGTATATCACAAAATCACATGTATCACAATTACCACATTCAACAGGGGTAATCAACATTAACCCTCTTATCACATTTCACATAATGGATACCATTTCAATTATCAAAACAATCATGGTTAAATACTTTAATCATAAGTAAAAATATGAAAAATTCACCATTAAACCATTTTTCAATATTTAAATCAAATAACCCATTAACCAATTAAGGTTAAGTCAACCATATCATATTTGTCATTGTGAATTAATTATTAATCACATTAATTGACTAATTACACAATCCCAATTTCCCATCAATTAAACAATGACAACATTACATTAATTAATTAACCAATAAATTAATCTAATTACACAAATTTCATAATCACCATTACCAAAATAAATTTTCCGATGTTCAAACCATATTATATTCATATGGAAACTCAAATAATCAATTTCATGATTCCATAAATTAATTAATCAATCAATTTATTCTAGTCAATATTAAATTTCTAAATGTTCCAATTTAAATTCCACAATACATACATGTAATTTTAATTCAATACTATGATAATTGAATTTAGACCACCTACCTCAAGATCGTTAATGAATGATCACCAATGTAAATACCTAATATAATTTAACAAACCAAGATTATAATGAAGAAATATATATAGATATGAAACCTAGATCCAATATCAAACAGATTAGATCCATGGAAACCTAACCCTAGATCCACTGTCAATGGAGGAAAATATCCCTACATAGGATAAGAGAGATACGGTAGAGAGAGGAGAAACTAATTGGGATGAGAATCTCTTATTGAGAGAGGTGAAGATCCTCAATACAGGATACCATTCATCATGAATGGAGGTTTTAATTCATTGTAATCCATCCAATATCCTAAAAATGAGAGGAATCAGTTTAGGGTCGAGTTGGGTCGACTTAGGGTGAATATAAGGACTCGTCCTTAAACATTACATAATCTTGAATTAAATTAATATTCACATTGAGGATCTTTTCATGTTTAGAGTTTTATAGAATTATGCCATAACTATTACATTACATCTCAAAAATTACAAAGTAGACACTACTACTCAGTTTCCATTTTTTCATAAAATAAAAACTCTTGAAAAAAAGAGTCATGTCTAGTTCTATGTTTTAGATAGCGTGACTTTTCCTTGATCCAATCCTTGACCCTATTCATCTTTAAGTCCTTTGAAAAACATTTCAAAACTTGGGATGAGAAAAAATGCTCAGTAAGGGTTATAAAACAAAGAAAGAAAACATTAGTTCATCAATACATACATAACATAATATCTTTAACATAACTCATGAAATCATAATATTTACACAGTAAACAAAAATCATAAAGGTAACTTCTGCCATCCATAAAATACTTATGTTGTATCTTTCATAGCTACATAGGGAGTTACATTTGGAACACCCATCATAGTATATTCCCTAAATCACTTAGGAGAAACATTCATGTTTACCTCTGTCACGTTACCCAATGAATTGGAGAGCTATCTCGGGCTCACCTATACTAGGTTTATCATGGAACAACCCTTATACGTAACAATGTCCAAGAACCATAACATAATAATAACACATAAAAAATATAAAGGAAAGATAACATTTCCACATTGAAATCACAATATATAATTTAAATATATTTACATAAAAAATCCATTATCAAAACAATTTAAATACCAAAATATGTAACATAGTATATGGTATTTATTTCCCTTTTAAAAACATTACGGCTTGTTAAGGAATCCAAAAGATAAAATAATACTCACGGGGAAGAAAAGGTCGTTGTCACCGCTTACGTTAAAACATTATTTTTTGTCATTTAGTAAAATTCCTCATAGGAAAATATTTCCTTTGAATGAAATGAAATGTCAAAGGTGTTTATACATCATATAAAAGAAATTCATATATAAAACAAAATATGCCTCAATGAAAGGAGATTGAGACAAAGTCCCTTACCTCGTGCCCGACATGATCCATTCGTTCTTTAATCTATTGAATAATAAACTAATGTTAATTTATACTTTCTTAATAACCTTTTTCAAGTTTATCATTCCATTAAAATCACTTATTACCATGTTATAATCAATATGTAATCATTTAAATTAATAATGGTCATTTTGTCGATATTTGGTACTTGAGTCAAAAATGGACTTCTTATAATTACAAGTTGTTCATGTGGTCAAAATTTCATTATATCCATAATGATATTCATGATTTATATATCATATATATCATATATATCTATTATATATATGTATTTATAATATTACATAACATTTGGAGGTAAGAAATGAAATGCACTATTCATGGAGACGGTAAGCCATACGTATGAATGAACGCTTGTTTCATTTCTATTTCATATTTAATGGAATGAAAACATAATGATACATAGGTATATTATAATTTCAGTATAATATCATATAATATCAGTAACTCCATCCTTTATACATTCCATGTATATCATGAACGAGTCATATCACTTTGAGGGGGCGGTAGTCCGCACTTCCTCAAATACAATTATCACGTTTACACATAATGGAAACCATAAAGGTACGCTATAAATGGAAAATACAAAAGTATAAAGAAAACATAAACATAATATATATCATATATAAATACAGTGCCATCATAATGGCCACCATAAGAGGTGGTAGGAGAAGATCGAGCAATCATCATTGCGTGAGGTGTTAGTTTTCCATCCACAGAAATAGTATGTTTATTACCTATTAGATGGAGGTGTGTGTAAGTGTAGTTATAATACTTCTCATAAAAACAACCTAGTATATTGATGATACTGGTGTTGTTATAAAATAAATGAATAAAATGAGTTTAGGTGGTTTCATAAGTAAAATAAAACAAAAGAACTTAAGAAAAGGCGTTACCTTTAAATTGGGTAACTCCCTTTGGTTTGAACCAAAAGGGTTTCTTGAAGTGCCTTATGCCTAAGGTAAGGATTATATGAGGAAGAAAGGGATATTGAGAGCTTATTAGGGAATAGTTTGGATGAGACAAGGGTATTTAGAGTTGTGAGAAATGGGTTGGAGGTGAGGGATTTTTATAAGGAAGAGGAGGGGCTCTTTAGGAAAGTGTGAAAATAATATTTTATTATATAATGATTTTCGGTTTCTAAATGTCCAAAACTTGTTAAATTAAATGATAAGATGACTCATGGTATAAATAAAATAATCCAATAATAATTTTATAGGTTTTTTATATTATTGTATTCTTTATAATTTTATTTATTTAAATCATTTATTAATGAGGTAAACATTACATCATTATTATGTCATAAATAATTTAATTTGTTTAATGTCGAAAAACTATAAAAGAATACCATAATTTAGGAAATAGTTTTATATTTCTAATGAATATTTATATTCAAATTTATGAATTATATAAACCCACATTAAAATTGTTTTCCCTAAAAAATACATGTTTATAATATTTTTATTTTTACTTTAAATAAAAAGTTATTAATATCATTATCTTACCCAAGTGGCTTTCAAAGTCCAAAAGTCTCACCAAAGGATTTTCTCGGTCTCCATTACTCATAAAATAAGTTTAGGATAGGTGTTAAGGTAATTTTATATTATTATAATAGTGTTTTTACCTGGAATTTCCCTATTTACCATTAACTGCGGTAAATAAAAGTCAAATGTTACTATTCACCAAAATTTATTTTCATTTTAATGAACCACATTTTACTTACTAATAACAACCATGTATATTGGATTTTATAAATTCAATTCACAAAAGTGGTAAAAATTCATTTAAATGAAAAATTCATCTTTTTTAACTACTACTTAGTGTTTTTACTATTCATCAAAAATTGATGTTTTTCAGAAAAATACCCAAAATTCAGCCTAAGATATATTTGATATTCCAAATTAAAAAATTATGTCCATTTTACCAAATTCAACACATATAAGTTTCATTAATTAATTTAAAATTAAATCTTGTTATCAAAACAAAAAGCGTGTTTTTAAAAAATAATAACTATCAAAATATTGACACTTGTTTATGTCCAATTTCAAAGTGAAATTACATCCAATGACCAAAATTGGATGAAATGGTAAAATTATAATCTAATTACACCTTAAAACCAATTAATAATATAAACTAACCATATAAATAAATTATATTAAAAGGCAGTTTTGAATTAAAATATAGTATTTTTTACTATTCATTAAAAAAAGAATTTTATCAGAAAAATACCAAAAATTTACCCAAATTAAATTTTGATGTCCCAATTCTAAAGAAGAATTTTATTTTTTCAAATAAATCATATAAAAGTGACCAAAACTGGATTTAAATATTTTTCACCATGAAAAGGCAGTAAATTGACCTTTTAATGAATATTAGAGTATTTATTCTTAAAATTAGATTCATTCACATTTTAAGCTTCTAAATTTTATTGGATAAATGTAAAAACATTTAAAAAACATGTATATTCATATTTTAGTTAGTTATATTCATTCCCACCAATACAACAACTAGGTGTTAACTACAATTTAAAATAATATTATATTATTATTTTTCAGTATGGCCCAATGTTGTGTGCAGTGTAAGGTTTCAAAGAAACTCGTTGTAGCGTATCGGGAACGCCATCGAACAAAGAAACCCCTTTGAAGTAAAATTAATACTTAATTCACAAATATTAATAATTATGAAAATGTATTATTCTTTATTTACTTAGGATATTACATCCTTCCCCCTTTCAAAAATTGTGTCCTCGCTATTTTTATTCACTTACCAAATAAGTGAGGGTATTTATCCCTCATAGAATTTTTATATTCCCACATTACCTATTCAACCATATGGTTTTACCATAAAACATTTACCTACTTAATTACCTTGTTTTGCAACACTTTCTCTCTTCGGTCAAGAATCTGGACTGGCAGTTCCTCATAAGAGAGATTCTCTTTCAATTGAACTATCTCTGGGCTCAAAACATGAGAAGGATCTAGAATATACTTTTTCAACATTGAAATATGAAAACAAAATGTGTGCCTATGATAAACTTGGAGGTAAAGCCACTCTGTACGCAATTGATCTAACTTTCTCCAGGATTTCATAAGGTCCAATAAACTTCAGACTCAACTTTCCCTTCTTACCAAAACACATCACACTTTTCCATGGAGAAACATTGAGAAAAACATGATCATCTACCTTAAAAGAAAGATCATTCCTCCAATAATCTGCATAAAATTTTTTCCTACTCTGAGCTGTTCTCATGTGATTCTGAATCAACTGATATTTTTATGTCATCTCTTCTACCAATTCGGGTCCCATGAACTTCATTTCGCCTACTTCATCCCAAAAAGCTGGAGTTCAACACCGCTTCCCATATAATGTCTCAAATGGAGCCATGTATGTTGGAATGAAAATTGTTATTATATGAAAATTCAACCAACGAAGGATGTTGCTCCCAACTTCCCTGGTAATCCAGTGAGAAATCACGTTGCATGTCCTTCATGGTCTGAATTGTTCATTCTGACTTCCCATCTGATTGAGGATGAAAAGTTGTACTAAAATGTAATTCAGTACCCAATGACTTTTAAAGGCCTTTCCAAAAGTTAGAAGTAATCCTGGGATCACAATCAGATACAATGGATAGGGGAACTCCATGAAACCTGACTATCTCTTTAAAATACAACCATGAAAGTTGATCTAGATAAAAAGTATCTCAAATAGGAAAGAAATGAGAAGATTTATCCAACCGATCAACAATAACCCAGATTGCATTATTACCTCAAGATGTCTTCCATAATCCCATAATGAAGTCCATGGATATATTTTCCCATTTCCACTCTGGAACTGGTAAAGACTGAAGCATCCCTTTTGGTAACTGCCACTCTACTTTAACTTGTAGACAAGTCAAACACCTCACAGTAAAGTCAATGATATCTCTTTTCATTCCATCACACCAGTAATATTCCCGAAGATCTCTGTACATCTTAGTACTTCCTGGATGAACTGAAAATGAAGAACTATGAGATTAAAATAACAACTCATTCTTCAACTGTGAATCACAAGGTATGCATAATCTCTTCCCAAATCTCAAAATACAGTCATTATCAATGTTAAAATCAGGAAACTTGCCCTTATGAACCAACTCAAACTTTTTCTATAACACACTATCTTCCTTCTGTGCTTTCTTAATTCTGTCTGATAGAGATGATTTCATTGAAACCTAAAACAAAACAGAGTAATTTCCTAGACCAACAACTTCTATGAAAAAGATCATCAAATAAAAAACCAAAGGATATCATTCCAAACGTATCATGGTTAATGAAGAATTACTTTTTAAACTCAAATCATTAGCCACATTATTTGCTTTTCCCATATGGTAATGGATCGTGCAATCATAATCCTTGATTAATTCCAACCATCTCCTTTGTCTCATGTTCAATTCTTTCTGAGTGAATATATAATTAAAAATTTTGGGGTGAGTATATATTTTGAATTTTACTCCATACAAATGATGCCTCCAAATTTTTAAACCCAAAACAACAACAGCTAATTCCAAATCATTTGTAGGGTAATTTAACTCGTGGGGTTTCAACTGACATGAAGCATAATAAATTGTCATATCATTCTACATAAGGACATAGCCAAGTCCATTCATTAAAGCATCACTATAGATAACAAAATCACTATTTCTAGAAGGTAGTTCCAAAACTGGAGCATTCACCAATCTTATTTTCTATTACTGAAAACAATCATCACATTCTTCTATACAAATTAACTTAAGACCTTTTCGAGTTAACTTAGTCATTGGACTAGATAAACGTGCAATCGTTTCAACAAACCTCTGGTAATAACCTGGAAAACCAAGAAAAATACAGATTTTAGTTATATTTGTTGTTCTTTTCCATTTTTCAACAACTTTTGTCTTAGCAGGATCAACAGTTATGAAATTTTTTGAAACAATGTGACCAAGTAAAGAAATTTGTTGTAACCAAAACTCACACTTGCTGAATTTCCCATACAGTTTCTTTTTTTAAGGTTTGCAAGACAACCCTTAAATTAGTTTCATGCTCCACTTTACTTTTAGAATAAACCAAAATATCATCAATGAACACAACCAAAAACTTATCAAAGAACTCATAGAAAATTATATTCATAAGATCCATGAATACATCAGGTGCATTGGTTAACCCAAAAGGCATAACTAAAAATTCATAATGGCCATATCTAGTATGAAATGCGGTCTTTAGAATGTCTTCTTCCTTTACTTTCAACTAATGGTACCCTGACCTCAAATCAATCTTCAAAAATTACTGAGCTCCCTAGATCTGATAAAAAAATCATTGATATGAGGCAAAGTATACTTGTTCTTAACAGTGATGCTATTCATTTCTTTATAATCAATGCAAAGTCTTATTGAACCATATTTATTTTTAAAAAATAAGATAGGATCACCCCATGGTGATGTACTAGGTCGAATGAAACCATTATCTAATAACTCCTACAATTGTTTATTTAACTCTAAAGTTCAATTTGATCCATTCGATAAGGGGGTTTTTAAATTTTCTTATCATCAGGAACTAAGTAAATAGTAAATTCAACATCCCGATCAGGTATAATACCAAGAAACTCATCAGAAAAAACACCAAGATACTCATTTACCACTAGCACATCATTAATCTAAACAGTTCCTTTGTTTTCAAAAATTTGTGCAAGGTAACATTAATTTCTATATTTTAATAGTTTCTCAGCTTCCTGATATGTTATCAAAAGTAAGGGGTTCATTCTTATATGCAAACTAAAAATATTTCTGAAAAGAAACCTCTTTAGCACTACAGTAAATCTTATCATGATAAAAAGAAATCCAATCCATACCCAGAATAACATCAAACTCTATTAGAGTAAAAACAATAAGGTTTGCAGGTATATTATTTCCACACATAAGGATAGGAAGATTCTTATAATTTCTTTTTGTCTCAACATTTCCCACTGGTGTTTTTACCATAAGTTCAGGATTTATATCTTGAGATGGAATTCCCAATTTACTAGAAAACTTCTCAAAAATGAATGAATGTGTAGACCCTAAATCAAACGACACATTGGAATAATCTGAACAAACAAATAGTGTACATGATACTACATCATTTGATGGCCCAGCATCTGCTGAAGTAGTTACAAAATATTTCACCACCCCTTTCTCTTGTAGTCTGGTTGCTTTCCCTCAATTGAATTCTTCATTGGAAACTCATTTGCATAATGACCCATTTCATTGAACTTAAAAAAATTTACTGATTGTAAATTAGATTTTGTCTTACCATTACCCCAATCTTTTTCAGTGCAATTACGAGCTTTATGTCCCATTTTACCACAACGGTAACACTTACCAGAATTCAAAAGACAATCCCCAGCATGATTTTTACCACAATTTTCACATAATTTAAACTTAAGTTTCTTACTATCAGACTTTTTTAAAGAGTTCTTCTCTTTTGTTTCCCACCTTAGCCTCTCATTCTTTTGTTTTTCAAGGATGACCTGATCATCGGCAAACTCCATTTCCTCCTTCTCCGCACCTCGAACAATTTTTTCATAACATTTTAACTCATGAGAAGCTAAAGACCTTAGATACTTTGGATTTAATCCTGAGTAAAAAATTATTAATTTTACTATCAAGATCTCATATGAAATTTGGAGCATACCTTGTGAGTCGAGTGAATTTTTCTTCATAAACGGCCACTGAGTCATCCTCCTACATAAATTCTAGGAATTATTTTTCCATCCTATGACGAACCACCTTAGGAAAATATTTCTCAAGAAACATACCTTTGAATTCATCCCAATAAAGAGCATAAATCTCCTCACTATCCTTGATATTTTTCACCATCGACCACCATTAATCAGCTTCACCTTCAAAACGGTAAACAACAAGACTAACATTTTGATGTTCTGAACACCCCATGACATAAAAAATCTTCTCCGGTGCTTTAATCAATCCTTCAGCTAGCACAGGGTCAGATGGTCCTCTAAAAGATGGGGGATGTTGCCTCATGAAATGATCTACTACTGACATGTTCCTCTACGGTTGATCTACCTGATCTCGTTCATGGATACCACCACCATTTATAGCCTGAGTCAACTATTCCATCACTGCAAAAAACTGTTTAGTTTCAATTCTGACCATCTCAGGTTGATGATTTGGAAGGTTGTATTCCTCCTGATGTCGTCCCATCATAGTTACCAAGTTTCCTCTGCGGAAAACCATTCTGAACATATAAATATCTTTGGCGAAGCAACATGGTAATCTTTAAATTCTATATCACTTCAATATTACCATAAATTAATTTATGGACATTAATTTAACAATATCCTAACTTCCAAAGTTATCTAAACTGACCTCTGATACCAATTATAAGGACTCGGACTTAAACATTACATAATCTTGAATTAAATGAATAATTCACATTGAGGATCTTTTCAGGTTTAGAGTATTAGATAATTAGGCCATGCCTATTACATTACATCTCAAAAATTACAAAGTAGACACTTCTAGTCAGTTTTCATTTTTTCATAAAATAAAAACTCTTGAAAAAATCAAGCCATGTCTAGTTCCAGGTTTTAGATATCATGAAATTTCCTTGATCTCATCCTCAACCTTATTCATCTTTAAGTCCTTTGAAAAACATTTAAAAAATTGGGATGAGAAAAATGCTTAGTAAGAGTTATAAAACAAAGAAATAAATCATTATTTCATCAATACATACATAACATAAACTCTTTAACATGCCTCACGAAATCATAATATTTACATAGTAAACACAAATCATAAAGGTAACTTGTGGCATCCATAACATACTTACATTGTAGCTTTCACATCTAAGTAGGGAGTTATATTTGGAATACCCATCACAGTAGATTCCCTAAATCTCTTAGGAGAAATATTCAAGTTTACCTCCATCACATTACCCAATGCATTGGAGATCTATCTCGGGCTCTCCCACCCTAGGTTTATCACAGAACCACCCATATATGTAGCAATTCCCAAGAACCATAACATAATCATAACACATAAAACAAATATAAAGTTAAGATAACATTTCCACATTTCAATCACCAGATATCATTTAAATATATTGACATAAAAAATCCTCTATCAAAACCATTTTCAATATCAAAATATGTAATAGTGTATATGGTATTTATTTTTCTTTTAAAACATTACTACTTGTTAGGGAAGCCAAAAGATCAAATAATACTCGCGGTGACAGAAAAGGTCATTGTCACCGCTTACGTTAAAACATTCTTTTTTTCATTTAGTAAAATGCCTCATAGAAAAATATTCCCTTTGAATGAAATGAAATATAAAAGTTGTTTATACAGTGTATAAAATAAAGTTTTGTATAAAACAAAATATGCCTCAATGAATGTAAATTGAGACGAAGTCCCTTACCTCGTGTCTGACTTGACCCGTTCGTTCATTAATCTCCTGAAAAAATAAACTGAATTTAATTTATACTTGATTAAGAACCTTTTTCAATTTTATCATTCCTTTTAAAACACTTATTACCATGTTATAAAAATTATTTTATCAATTAATTTAATAATGATTGTTTTGTCAATATTTGGTACTTGAGTGAAAAATGGACTTCTTATAATTACAAGTAGTCCATGTGGTCAAAAGTTTAATATATCCAAAATGATATTCAGATTTAGATATCATATATATCATATATATCTAGTATATACATGTATTTATAATAGTACATAACATTTTGACGTAAGAAATGAAATGCATTGTTCATAGAGATGGTAAGCCGTACGTATGCATAAACGCTACTTTTATTTATATTTCATATTTAATGGAATGAAAACATAATGATACATAGGTATATTATAATTACATTATAATATTATATAATATCATTAACTCCATCCTTTATACATTCCATTTATGGCATGAACGAGTCATATCACTTTGAGGGGGCGGTAGTCCGCACTTCCTCAAATGAAATTACTAGGTTTACCCATAATGGAAACCATAAAGGTATGCTATAAATGGAAAATACAGAAGCATAAAGAAAACATAAAAATAATATATATCATATATAAATACAGTTCCATCATAATGACCACCATAAGTGGTGGTAGGAAAATATTGAACAATCTTCGTTTCATGAGGCGTTAGTTTTCCATCCATAGAAACAATATGTTTATTACCCATTAGATGGAGGTGTATGTTAGTGTAGTTTGAATACTTCTCATAACAACAACCTAGTATATTTAGGATACTGGAGTTGTTATAAAAGAAAATAATAAAAATTGTTTAGGGGGTTGTAAAAGTAAAATAAAACAAAAGATCTTAAGAAA
Source organism: Viscum album (assembly GCA_963277665.1). Taxonomy (NCBI): domain Eukaryota; kingdom Viridiplantae; phylum Streptophyta; class Magnoliopsida; order Santalales; family Viscaceae; genus Viscum; species Viscum album. The sequence goes on along the minus strand of OY728140.1, from coordinate 1,428,519,385 downwards.
ATATGTTACCTTTAAATCGGGTAACTCTCTTTGGTTTGATCCAAAAGGGTTTATTGAAGTGCCTTCTGCCTAAGATATGGCTTTTAGAAGGAAGAGAGGGATCTTGACACCCTATTCGGGTAGAGTTGGACAATCCAAGGGGCTTCAGAGGAGTGAGTAATGGGTTAGAGGTGAGGGATTTTTATAAGGGGGATGAGGGGTTCTTTAGGAAAGTGTGAAAATATTATTTTATTATATATTGATTTTCAGATTCTAAATGTCCAAAACTTACTAAAGTCTAATATAATATGACTCGTGGTAGAAATAAAATCATCCAATAAGAATTGAACAGGTTTTGGATATTATTGTAATCTTTATAACCTTGTTTATTTAAATCATTTATTAATGAGGTAAACATTAAATCATTATTGTGTCTTAAATAATTTAATTTATTTAATGTCTAAAAATTATAAAAAAAATAACATAATGTTGGAAATTCGTTTATATTTCTAGTGAATATTTATAGTCACGTATATCAATTATATAACCCCAAATTAAAATTTTTTTCGCAAAACAATACATGTTTAGGATATTTTTATTTTTAGTTTAAATAAAAATTTATTAATATCATTATCTTACCCAAGTGGATTTCAAAATCCAAAAGTCTCACCCAAGGATTTTCTTGGTCGGCCTTTACTCATCCAATAAGGTTATGAAAAGTGTTAAGGTAATTTTATATTATTATAATATTTTTTTACCTTGAATTACCATATTTCCCTTTAACCGCAGTAAATAAGTCAAAAGTTACTATTCACTGAAAAATATTTTCATCTTAATGAACCACATTTTATTTACTAATAAAAACCATGTATGTCAGATTTCAAAATTCTATTCACAGAAGTGGTAAAATTTCATTTAAATGAAAAAGACTTCCTTTTAACTACTACTCACTATTTTCATTATTCATCAAAAATTGAAGTTTTTCGGAAAAATACCCAAAATTAATCCTAAGATATATTTGATATTACAAATTCAAAAATGATGTATATTTTAACAAATAAAATGAATATAAGTTTTATTAATTAATTTAAAATTAATTCCCATTGTCAAAACAAAAAAGCATGTTTTTAAGAAATAATAACTATCAAAATATTGACACTTGTATATGTCCAATTTCAAAGTGAAATTACTTCTAATGACCAAAATTAGATAAAATGGTAAAAATATAATCTAATTACACATTAAAAAAAATTAAAAATATAATCTAACCATATAAATAAATTAGATTAAATGGAATTTTTGAATTAAAATACTATATTTTTAACCATTCATTAAAAAACAATTATAAAAAAAATACACAAAATTTACCCAAAGTAAATTATGATGTCCCAATTTTAAATAATAATTTTATTTTGTCAAATAGAACATATAAAAGTGACCAAAACTATATTTAAAGATTTTTCTCCATCAAAAGGCAGTAAATTGACCTTTTAATCAATATTAGGGTATTTGTGCTTAAAATTTGATTCATTCACATTTTAAGCTTCTAAATTTTATTGGATAAATGTAAAAACATTTAACAAACAAGTATATTAATATTTTAGTTAGTTATATTCATTCTCACAAATAAAATTACTAGGTGTTAACTACCATTTAAAATAATATTATATTATTATTTTTCAGTATGACCCAATGTTTTGTGCAACGTATGTTTGAAAGAAACTCATTGTTTCATATCAGGTGTGACATCAAACATAGAAACCCATTTAAATTAAAATTAATATTTAATTCAAAAATATTAATAATTATAAAAATGTATTATTCTTTATTTACTTCTGATGTTACGGTGAATTTTGGGGGTTCAGTAATATTGTAGAGACCCGTAGCCTGACGTACATGGACATTACATTACTTTTGCGGAATACTTAGTACATAACAAAAACACACACACAAGGACCGTAATAGTTTAGTGTCTTTGGAAACTCGGAACGTAATCTTCTAATCGTGGTGAAAGATCCTCAATATCTCCCATAAAGATATTCCCTTTTTTTTACCTAAAACCATTCCTTATATCCTGGGGAAAAGAAAACATAAAAGGGTGAGCTCAAATGCTCAGTAAGGGTAAACAAAAGAAAATTAATCACATCATATTCATAAGAACATAACTTTTGGAAATCTTAACCTGCAAAAGAGAGCATAATTTCATAACATGGGATAAATCATAGAAGTGAAATGTAATCCCAATAATCATAACATAAAACATGAAACTTTGTGTCATACACACATAATCATAGATAATCATTTCTTGTTAGTCAAGACTCATTGCCAAGACTATCTTAGTGGACAAAGTCCCTTTCTGAATCGAGTGACCCTCGTTTCAGTCCTGTTTCACTGAACCGGTATAACCTACCATTCCAGCCATGTCTATCTCATGAGATATAAAATCTTTACCCAATGCATTGGAGGGAGATATAGGTCCCACCCATCTCATAATGATACCATTCTTATGTGTGCCACAAAATCATAAATCATACAACATTGCATAACCCATGTAATAAAAATGGGATTCTTAAACAACATGGCATCATAAAACCATTCATACAAGATAAAGGAATTCATAAACATAATTCCATCACAACATAGTCAAATCAATGTAAAAATATGGATAGAAACAGAACCCTTTATTATCTTAGATGGAAAATAATTTTGATAAAACACTTGAATTGAATTCTTGAGGAAAATATCCTTTCTTCTTCAAAATCAATTTCTTTTCACAAAACATCATGCAATTTTAAAAGAAAGAGATTTTATTGAAAATAGTCATGAAATCTTTTGGAGGAAGCTTCATGAAAATAAGGCTTTATAAGACCGTAAAAATCCGTTCTTACCGTATAGGTTAAAAAAACATTCTTCGTACTTTTGTCGGAAAAGTCAAAAAGTACCTCGTACGAAAAACGACAAAAGATTCCTTTAATATTCTTTACTAAAAACTCACCTAAGGGTAAAATTGGATTTAAACTATTGTAAGTGGATGGAAACAATATTACATATTGAGGGAACATGGATGTGGATGATAAAATACACCCCAATAAATACTTACGAATAAACAATCTCGGATAAAAATGAGATTGTGATATTTCCCTTACCTTAGGTCCGATTTGCTTCGTATGTGTCCGAACCTCCTGTATAATGATTTAAATAATGTCATTGACTTATTACAGAATCATATTCATTGTTATGATATCATATATGGTTCACTTATGACTTTATCTTACCCGTTCTTTTGTAAATTCCATGTTAAAGAAGCGTTTTGGGTAAAATCGTTTCATTTATCGTAGGTGTTTTGACTTGTTGTTCTTGACATTATTATTACTTATATCATGATTTACTTACTTCAAGAATATAAAATATGATTTATATATCATATATATTCAGTATATATATATATATAATAGATAGATAAATAAAATGAAAAACACCGTTCATGGAGACGGTAGTCCGTACGTACGCATGAACGCTGTTTTTCTTTCCTTATTGTCCTGAAATGGAAGTAAGTAGATGACATACATATGTATATATATACATAAATCCAGTAGCTTTATAATGTCATATATTTCATTATTATTTCTTATATATACATTATAATCATTCTTAAATGGTTAACATGGAGAATGAATCTCATCGCGTCGTGGAGACGGTAGTCCGTACGTACGCACGAGCGATGATATCATTTCAATAAATATTGAATTGAATTGGAGTGGATTATACAATATATCAGAATCAATATGATGTTGTAATAACTATGTATAGTTATTCTTTACACCATTATACCCATCCATGTAAGGTGGTGGTGGAAAATAGATTACACCACGGCGTGGAGACGGTATTCCGTACGTACGCACGCGCGGTGATTTCTTTTTCCGTAGGATGGATAGATGGTGAAATAGGGTTGTTTCATACTTATAATAACATATCAGTATATTAGTGATACTGATGTTATTACTTCATAATTAAACAACCTAAGAAGAAGAAGTGGAAGAAGAAATAAAGATGAAAGAATTGGTAACGGTAATTACCTCTTCTTTGAAGCGCCTCTTTGAGACCTCCTCTTAGGGCACTAAAATTGGTCTTTGAGGAAGACCAGAACCTCTAGGATGTTCCTAGGGAAGTGGAGAAGAGATTTTGGCAGGGTTTGGCCGAGCTTGAGTGCTCAAATTGGTGTGAGGAGGAGGGGGAGGAGGTGTCCTTTTATAAGGGAGGAGAGGGGCACCTTAGGAATACCTCAAAATATTATTTTATATTAATGTCAAAATCGGTTTATAATGGTTCCAAAGGGTCTTATTTCGAAGCTAAAGTGGGGATGGGTCGAAATCCTATCAACCAATAAGATTTATACAAGTTTAGGGTATTATGTTAACCTTATCAATTATATTTAACTCTAAGTTAAATAATTTAACTTTTACCGTGTCTTTTTGTTTTCTTTCACTATATGGTTAATACACTTACTATAACATGCCAAACGAACCCCAAATTGTATATTATTAATACATATATCCTTATCTAAGTCATTTGGCCGAACCTTAGATTTTTAGGAATAAAATATCAATTAATAATATAATATTTGATTTAAAAACTATTTTGTGTCAATTTTGACACTATTTGATATATGATTTTTGTGAAAGTCATAACAGAATTATATGTTCGAAACAAGTTGATTAAATCAACACTAATATATCATAGTAACCTAGAAAATTAGTGTAATTCATAAAAAGTCTCAAATTACATTTATTTTGGTGTTTATAACATCAATTATGTCAATATTTCGTTAACAAGATAATTACTGCATCATCTTTGTGTCATAAATAAATTAAATAATTTGATGTCTAAAAATTACAAATAAAATAACATCATGTAGGAAATCTTTTTAGCTTTCTAATGAATATTTACAATCGAATTTATCTTATGTATAACCCCATATTAAAAATGTTTTAGTAAATAAACTTTGATTTTAACTCTTTTAACCCTTCTTTAAATAAATTAATAATAAATGTTCTAATCTAACCCAAGTGGGCCTAAATGGTCATATTTTATTCCTAAGTTTGTTTTGGGTCGAATTACACTTGTCCAATAGAATTAGGACATGTGTTAGGGTAATATTAATATCATATTTACCCTTAGTTACCCTATTTACTATTAACCGTGGTAAAAAAAAGTAAAAAGTTACTATTCACCAAAAAATTATTTTCATCTCATTGAACCACATTTTAGTCCTTGATATTAACCGTGTCTCTCGGATTTTCTAAATTCTATTCACAGAAGCGGTAAAATTAAGTTTTATGCAAAATTCAGTTTTTAACCTACCACTTAGTAGTTTCACTATTCATCAAAAATTGATGTTTTTCAGAACAATGCCAAAATTTCATCCCAAGCTATATTTCATATTCCGAATTCAAAAATGAAGTCTATTTTACCAAATTCATAACATAGAAGTTGCATTAATTAATTTTATAATTAAATCCCGCTGTTAAAACAAATAGCGTGTTTTTTAAGAAACAATATCTATCAAAAGATTGACACTTGTTTATGTCTAGTTTAAATGTGAAATTACATCCAATGACCAACATTGTATTAAATTGTAAAAATATATTCTAAATATACTTTAAAACCACTCAAATTAATGATTTATCACTATTAATTATTTCGATTAAAAAAGATGTTTTTAATTATAATTTAGTAATTTTCACTATTCATCAGAATATGAAAGTTATCCGAAAAGTACCAAAATTTCACCTTAGGCTAAATTCGATACTCCGAATCCAAAAATAAAGTTCATTTTGAAAAATAAGATTTACTGGATTTCAAAAAGTGGTTATTACTATTCATAACGGCTAGTTTTAATAATATTTTTATAGCATATCATTGTTTAGTGAAACTCGGTATTGCGTACTACACACGCTATCGAGGAAGGTCGCGATTGCGTGTAATGCAAGGCAAGTCAAGGATGCGTGTTGTGCAAGCTCCTTTTGGTGTAGCGTACAACACAAGACATTCATAAAATTAAAAAGAATATATTTTTTTTATAAAATCTTGGGCTGTTACATTCTTCCCCCCTTAAAATGAATTTCGCCCTCGAAATTCGTCGGGGTTATAAATGGTTTACTATTTGAAAGTTTCTTTAATAGAAAACCACATCGTAAAAGGGAATACCAAAACTTGGCTTTAAAAACTAAAGTATGAAATGTAACGATTACCCAAATAAACTAATCACTGGGTTTCCACATAGGTGAAAATATGGATATGCAAGAGAAATCTAACCATCATGTTCTGATGGAGAGTGGTAGAGAACATGGCTATGGAAAAGCCACTAATCACAAATCCATAAATTTGTGACGATCTAAGGTACCATCTGATTCATCAGGTATAAGAGAACTAGGACAAGATTTTTGGTTTTCAAGATCATTTCCCTAAAGTTAAAGAATTTAATTTAGAATAAATACTTACTTTATTTTGGTACAATCTCGCTGTTGTTCGTGCCTTTAACAATTTCCACTTCATCTCTTAAATAAATGAAGTTGAATTTGTTATTCGTGAAGTGTTAGCAGATCATGTGATAGAATGACGGGTCATTCCATCTGTCTCAAACAAAAGGTTAGCAAAAATTATATACATAAGTCGATCTATAGTGAGATTAATCACATATGGTTCCTAAAATGGACTTATACTTCATATATCATACTGCTTAATATAATAAAACTAATTTCTACTAAACAGGGACTTCCTGTAGGTCAGTGGTAGGCGATAAAGGCCAGTCGCACTTTGGTTGTGGGTTCGATTCCTACAGCCTTGTCCGAAGCGATGGGCTGTCGCCCGTCCTGCAGGTTGTCCCTTTTTCTAAAACTACGTTACTATAACATCCCATCAATAATATCGAAAATCTTCTATCCTTAAACAATACTAACTTATGTCCAACATAATCCAGTCTAATCTTTAGGCTTATAATACTGCAGTCCACTCTCATAATATAGTGACAACGATTACCAGAGATTTAATACTGTCGTTGATCCCCACATATCATAAGATATGTCTTGTTGGTCACATTACAAACATTCAAAGTCCTTAATCATGTATTCTCTTGAATACCTTAGTGAAAACATGAGTGCAGTTAAAAGTTAACACTTTCCACATACCAAAATCCTCAAAATTATTTATACTCAAACCATGATATCACTTAGTCCTTATATCAATCATGAGCTCATGAATACAATCAAACATCTCATTATCTTCTTATCCTTTCATTATGCACTTATCATCTACTTTCCAAAAGTATCTGAATAACCTTTCATGGTTACTGGTAACATTAATCAGACAACAATGTAACAATCCTTACATGTCTCTTTATTCCATAGTACCATGAGATTACTTATACAACATTACACATGATAAACATGTAATCATTCCACTACATTCTTAAACCATTAACCGAGCTTCAACAATTCTTTCATCTCACATATCATTTGTAGTCTCTTCATCATCATCCACATAAATACTACCCATATGGCCATACTGATTCTCTTCATGAGTCTTTCCCTTAGGACATTGGTTTGCATAATGCCCATACATTCCACATTTAAAACACTTAACCATTTTTGATGTCGTAGCAATACCATTATCCTCATCCATGGTGTTAACTGAACCTTTTCCTTTGCACTTACTTGCTTTGTGTCCTTCTTTTCCACACCCAAAGCATCTTCCAGTTCCTTTGAAACATTCTCCTTGATGCCTCTTCCCACATGAATTACATAGGGGAAATTGAACTTTCTTTCCTCTATGATCTTCATGAAACTCCATCTTTCTCTTATTAGCCGAGTCAGGAAACTTACCAAATTTTACTTTATTGATCATATTATGAGATTGCTGATTCGGCATAATAATGATGTTTGGACTTCCAAATCCCATTTCATTTTCTTGCTCATGAAAAATATCATTCCATTGTCCATCATATCCTCCATTATCGTGAATCACCTTGTTTCCAGCCATTTTCTAAAACCCAAAAAGAATAGCGTGAGAGGCAAAAATCATGCTAGGGAAAACAACATAATAAAGGGGGAGTACCTTGAACATCTAACATCTTAGGTTTAATTCTATGATCGTTAGCGTAGTTCTAGTACTATAACCTATATGTATACTTAACCTTAGGGACATCCCTAGACATACCTTAGAAATATCTCTAGGGATCTCACTAAAGTTCTCGCATCCTAGTTTCCAAAGGTTGACTAAACCTTTCCTCTGATACCAACTGTAGAGACCCGTAGCCTGACGTACATGGACATTACATTACTTTTGCGGAATACTTAGTACATAACAAAAACACACACACAAGGACCGTAATAGTTTAGTGTCTTTGGAAACTCGGAACGTAATCTTCTAATCGTGGTGAAAGATCCTCAATATCTCCCATAAAGATCTTCCCTTTTTTTTACCTAAACTCATTCCTTATATCCTGGGGAAAAGAAAACATAAAAGGTTGAGCTCAAATGCTCAGTAAGGGTAAACAAAAGAAAATCAATCACATCATATTCATAAGAACATAACTTTTGGAAATCTTAACCTGCAAAAGAGAGCATAATTTCATAACATGGGATAAATCATAGAAGTGAAATGTAATCCCAATAATCATAACTTAAAACATGAAACTTTGTGGCATACACACATAATCATAGAGAATCATTTCTTGTTAGTCAAGACTCATTGCCAAGACTATCTTAGTGGACAAAGTCCCTTTCTGAATCGAGTGACCCTCGTTTCAGTCCTGTTTCACTGAACCGGTATAACCTACCATTCCAGCCATGTCTATCTCATGAGATATAAAATCTTTACCCAATGCATTGGAGGGAGATATAGGTCCCACCCATCTCATAATGATACCATTCTTATGTGTGCCACAAAATCATAAATCATACAACATTGCATAACCCATGTAATAAAAATGGGATTCTTAAACAACATGGCATCATAAAACCATTCATACAAGATAAAGGAATTCATAAACATAATTCCATCACAACATAGTCAAATCAATGTAAAAATATGGATAGAAACAGAACCCTTTATTATCTTAGATGGAAAATAATTTTGATAAAACACTTGAATTGAATTCTTGAGGAAAATATCCTTTCTTCTTCAAAATCAATTTCTTTTCACAAAACATCATGCAATTTTAAAAGAAAGAGATTTTATTGAAAATAGTCATGAAATCTTTTGGAGGAAGCTTCATGAAAATAAGGCTTTATAAGACCGTAAAAATCCGTTCTTGCCGTATAGGTTAAAAAAACATTCTTCGTACTTTTGTCGGAAAAGTCAAAAAGTACCTCGTACGAAAAACGACAAAAGATTCCTTTAATATTCTTTACTAAAAACTCACCGAAGGGTAAAATTGGATTTAAACTATTGTAAGTGGATGGAAACAATATTACATATTGAGGGAACATGGATGTGGATGATAAAATACACCCCAATAAATACTTACGAATAAACAATCTCGGATAAAAATGAGATTGTGATATTTCCCTTACCTTAGGTCCGATTTGCTTCGTATGTGTCCGAACCTCCTGTATAATGATTTAAATAATGTCATTGACTTATTACAGAATCATATTCATTGTTATGATATCATATATGGTTCACTTATGACTTTATCTTACCCGTTCTTTTGTAAATTCCATGTTAAAGAAGCGTTTTGGGTAAAATCGTTTCATTTATCGTAGGTGTTTTGACTTGTTGTTCTTGACATTATTATTACTTATATCATGATTTACTTACTTCAAGAATATAAAATATGATTTATATATCATATATATTCAGTATATATATATATATAATAGATAGATAAATAAAATGAAAAACACCGTTCATGGAGACGGTAGTCCGTACGTACGCATGAACGCTGTTTTTCTTTCCTTATTGTCCTGAAATGGAAGTAAGTAGATGACATACATATGTATATATATACATAAATCCAGTAGCTTTATAATGTCATATATTTCATTATTATTTCTTATATATACATTATAATCATTCTTAAATGGTTAACATGGAGAATGAATCTCATCGCGTCGTGGAGACGGTAGTCCGTACGTACGCACGAGCGATGATATCATTTCAATAAATATTGAATTGAATTGGAGTGGATTATACAATATATCAGAATCAATATGATGTTGTAATAACTATGTATAGTTATTCTTTACACCATTATACCCATCCATGTAAGGTGGTGGTGGAAAATAGATTACACCACGGCGTGGAGACGGTATTCCGTACGTTCGCACGCGCGGTGATTTCTTTTTCCGTAGGATGGATAGATGGTGAAATAGGGTTGTTTCATACTTATAATAACATATCAGTATATGAGTGATACTGATGTTATTACTTCATAATGAAACAACTTAAGAAGAAGAAGTGGAAGAAGAAATAAAGATGAAAGAATTGGTAACGGTAATTACCTCTTCTTTGAAGCGCCTCTTTGAGACCTCCTCTTAGGGCACTAAAAATGGTCTTTGAGGAAGACCAGAACCTCTAGGATGTTCCTAGGGAAGTGGAGAATAGATTTTGGCAGGGTTTGGCCGAGCTTGAGTGCTCAAATTGGTGTGAGGAGGAGGGGGAGGAGGTGTCCTTTTATAAGGGAGGAGAGGGGCACCTTAGGAATACCTCAAAATATTATTTTATATTAATGTCAAAATCGGTTCATAATGGTTCCAAAGGGTCTTATTTCGAAGCTAAAGTGGGGATGGGTCGAAAGCCTATCAACCAATAAGATTTAGACAAGTTTAGGGTATTATTTTAACCTTATCAATTAGATTTAACTCTAAGTTAAATAATTTAACTTTTACCGTGTCTTTTTGTTTTCTTTCACTATATGGTTAATACACTTACTATAACATGCCAAACGAACCCCAAATTTTATATTATTAATACATATATCCTTATCTAAGTCATTTGGCCGAACCTTAGATTTTTAGGAATAAAATATCAATTAATAATATAATATTTGATTTAAAAACTATTTTGTGTCAATTTTGACACTATTTGATATATGATTTTTGTGAAAGTCATAACAGAATTATATGTTCGAACCAAGTTGATTAAATCAACACTAATATATCATAGTAACCTAGAAAATTAGTGTAATTCATAAAAAGTCTCAAATTACATTTATTTTGGTGTTTATAACATCAATTATGTCAATATTTCGTTAACAAGATAATTACTGCATCATCTTTGTGTCATAAATAAATTAAATTATTTGATGTCTAAAAATTACAAATAAAATAACATCATGTAGGAAATCTTTTTAGATTTCTAATGAATATTTACAATCGAATTTATCTTATGTATAACCCCATATTAAAAATGTTTTAGTAAATAAACTTTGATTTTAACTCTTTTAACCCTTCTTTAAATAAATTAATAATAAATGTCCTAATCTAACCCAAGTGGGCCTAAATGGTCATATTTTATTCCTAAGTTTGTTTTTGGTCGAATTACACTTGTCCAATAGAATTAGGACATGTGTTAGGGTAATATTAATATCATATTTACCCTTAGTTACCCTATTTACTATTAACCGTGGTAAAAAAAGTAAAAAGTTACTATTCACCAAAAAATTATTTTCATCTCATTGAACCACATTTTAGTCCTTGATATTAACCGTGTCTCTCGGATTTTCGAAATTATATTCACAGAAGCGGTAAAATTAAGTTTTATGCAAAATTCAGTTTTTAACCTACCACTTAGTAGTTTCACTATTCATCAAAAATTGATGTTTTTCAGAACAATGCCAAAATTTCATCCCAAGATATATTTCATATTCCGAATTCAAAAATGAAGTCTATTTTACCAAATTCATAACATAAAAGTTGCATTAATTAATTTTATAATTAAATCCCGTTGTTAAAACAAATAGCGTGTTTTTTAAGAAACAATATCTATCAAAAGATTGACACTTGTTTATGTCTAGTTTAAATGTGAAATTACATCCAATGACCAACATTGTATTAAGTTGTAAAAATATATTCTAAATATACTTTAAAACCACTCAAATTAATGATTTATCACTATTAATTATTTCGATTAAAAAAGTTGTTTTGAATTATAATTTAGTAATTTTCACTATTCATCAGAATATGAAAGTTATCCGAAAAGTACCAAAATTTCACCTTAGGCTAAATTCGATACTCCGAATCCAAAAATAAAGTTCAATTTGAAAAATAAGATTTACTGGATTTCAAAAAGTGGTTATTACTATTCATAACGGCTAGTTTTAATAATATTTTTATAGCATATCATTGTTTAGTGAAACTCGGTATTGCGTACTACACACGCTATCGAGGAAGGTCGCGATTGCGTGTAATGCAAGGCAAGTCAAGGATGTGTGTTGTGCAAGCTCCTTTTGGTGTAGCGTACAACACAAGACATTAATAAAATTAAAAAGAATATATTTTTTTTATAAAATCTTGGGCTGTTACAAATATTTAATCTAATTTTTGAGGGTTTAAAATATTTCCCACACTGTTTCTTACTCAAGGCACTCGGTTTTCCCTAACTGTGTTTCTAACCATGAGCATCCTCTCAGGGATTCGTGTGGTTACTAATAGAAGAGAACACTATATTATGAAACAATCTCCAACCATGAAATCCCTCTCTTCCTGGAGTTTCACAGTTTGTTGGGGGTAGGGAACACGGTTTGGGAAAATCGTTCCCCAACCATGAACTACCCAAAACCCTTCCAAAAACATCCAAATTTCACCCAAATTCACAAAAGATAAAGACCAAACAAGATATATTCAAAATAAAGAAAAATAATACATGAAAATTTCAAGATCTTACACTATGGGTTCTAGTGCAGTTGTCGGTTGAGTCATGATGGAAACTGAGGGCAATAACTTCTGTGTGATGAAGGAGATGCGGGTCATAGAGCGAACTGATGGTGCTTCATAAAATTATGAGCAGTTCCCATATTCCAGCATCCCACATCAGAAATTCAGATGGATTTCCTTTTCTAAATAAGTAAAAAATGTCACTTTAGCTAGAATTTAAGTCAGATGGGGGTCGTATAACCTCAACCGTTATTGGTGTTTCCACGCACTGGTGAATATTTTCTCTCATCGCCGCACAAACTCTCCTTGCATGTGTTAACACATGTGCTCCTACCAGCCATGCATTCCCACCTTCCCCTATTTAGATCAATATAGGGGACATCCCAACTAGCTTGGATCTCCCTAAGGGATTTTCCAATTAGCCTTTAGGGTAGCTATATGGTTTTCCCCTGGTTTGAGGGCAGGCCAGGTGTGGCCTATAATTTTTTCCCAAAATCCTCTAATGGCTTATCAAAATTCTAGAATCACCTAAAAATATGAATTTATGTAGATGAATTTTAATTTCACTTAAAAATAACCAAAACTCCATAAATCAATAATAAACTTCTTTGTATACCCTATATAATTAAAACAATTATAATTATGAAAAATTGGAAATTCAATCACAATAATTAATGAATAAATTATATGTATATATGAGAGTCATTAACCCCCTCCCCCCACCACACACACATAAACCTTTTCTTATCCTTGATAAAAACTAAAAATTATAAGAAAAGGTTATAAACATCAGTAGGGGAAATTTTAAAACAATCATACTCATAAAATTAAAGTTATAATAAATTATTTTTAAAAGCATAAATCTCAACCAAATTCATGTTTCAATATAAGGAATCTAACTTAAAAAATACCTAAAATTTCTTCTTTAGAAAATAATTAATTTTCATCTATTCCAAGATATATTTTAGGTTTATAGGTTTATATAATTTTTTTATCACTATTAGAAAATAAAATATTGCGTCACAGAGTAGACATTTCCACTCAATATCAATTTTTTAACAATATAAAATGTTTAAGATATAACAAGTTTTATTTTTATGATATATATTCAAAAAAATTATTAACCTCATGCTTGTCCCTAATCATCCTTAAAACCTTGTGAAAAAAATTTAAAAATATGGAATCTTAAAAAAATATTATTAAGGGGTATATAAAAGAAATAAATAAAGAAACTTGTTATTTCATGAATACTAATTTTAAAAAAAAATTATTTTTCATAATAAACTTTGAGCTTAAAAGCATTTTATTACCCATTAAATCAAATTAACAAAAAAATTATTTTCATAAAACATTTCATATAAAATATAAAAGGTAAAACAAAACTCATAAATATTTATTTAAAATCATGAAAAACTCATGAAAATGATCTTCCAAAAGATTTAAACATTTCACCCTTAATAATTAGTATATAATTTCCATTAAAAATAATCTCATTAGATTACCTTGTAAGATCATAAGATTTTTTGTAAAAATCCATAGAATGAATAGATATATCATTTATTTAACTTAATAAATCATTTTCATATGTCTCTTATAATCACTATTAAAAATGGAATAACCTTCCTAGTAAATTTCAATAATCTATTAGGAGAAACCTATAACTGGTAAACTTCATCTCTTTACCCAATTCATTGGAGATCTATATTAGGATCACCCATAATCATGATCTATATAGGGCTCACATGTCATGATAACCATTTCCCAATAACCATAACATAATTACAAAACAATAAAGTTTTTATTTCCATTATCATTCTCAAAAAAATATCCATTGTACCTATAAGAAAAACATTTTCAAATATCGAAATATCCATTCCATTTAAAACCCTTTTTGATAATATCTATAATAAAGGTGAGAAAGTTTTTTATTTACATAAAACAGGAAATATTTTCAATGAATCTAAAAAATAAAATAATGTTTATGGTTTCAGGAAAACCCATTAATGTCATATAAATTATAATAGAACACTCCTTTTACCTTTTTTCAAAACATTCCTTATAAAATACATAAAAAGGTTACTTTTCAAAACCTTTGAAATAAAGTCAAATAAGACATAAAATGTAATTAATAATTCATCTATTTCCATATAAATAAATTTATTTAATAATATGGACATGGAAGAAAAAGATCTATAAAATAAATTATTAAAACATTTAAAATGAAGTTTTTTTGGTAAAGTGTCTCATACCTTAAGTCTGACTCATCATGTATGTTCTTTATCATTTTTAATAATAAACTTATGTTAATTATTTACTTTATTAATAAAAAAATTCATGTTTATTATTAATTTTATTTTATTTATTACTAGGTTATATTCAATCACTTAATCAATTAAGTTTGCTTTGGACATTTTGATGATATTCGACTCATATGTCTGAAATGACTACGATAGGTTGAAAATTTTCAAAGAGATCATTATTCCATCATATCAAGAATAATAATCATAATTTTAATACATTATTTAAAAATAATAATTAAATATGTGAAAAATTAACTACATTATAATCATGGAGATGGTAGGTCGTATATATGCATGAGTAACATTTCCAGTTTTTTAATGAACATGAGGGAAGAAGATAAGTATTATTTTATCTTTATAGAATTATTTTTATGTGATAAATATCATATTAAATCTTTAAATCCACTAATATATCATCCATGTGATATAGTGATAAAAAACAAATTACATTGTTTCGAAGGTGGTAATCCACACGTACGCAAGAACGATGTTATCATTTATCAATTAGTAGAAAGATAAGAAAATATATGACATGTCATATTTAAATATTAATTATTATTAAATTAATATCATATATATATATTAAATAAACCATTATAATGAGTCATGATGGGTGGTGATGGAAAAAAGTTACCTTAGTTCACGAGGTGGTAGTCTGTCATACACATGAACGATGGTTTCATTTACAATTTGATAGAATAGTAGAAGGATATAGTTTATGAGATTAACATAATAACATATTTTTAAATGTAATACATTGATGTTATTATTTAATCATTATTGAATAATATTTTAAGGATCTAGAAGAATAAATAAAATGAAAAAGACTGGTTAAGAACTATACCTCTTCTTCAGACAACCTCTTTAGGTTTATACTTAAACACATCATAGGATGGATTTATGATAAAATAAAGGCCTATATGAAATGGGTATGGATGTTACGAAGATAATTTTATAGTTGTTTTATGAGACAAATGGATCTAGAAGTGTGGATAGGGGAGGAGAGTAGGTGTCCTTTTATAAGTGGGGAGGGGACACACTTTGATTTCTTTTAAAATATTAAAATATATTAATGTCTTACTCAATAAAAATGGATCCAAAGTGGAACATTTCAGAATATTAGATGTGATAATGTCTAAATATGGTTATAAAATAGTTTTTAGATAAGTTTTTAGGTAATTTTAATTATTATCACTTAAGTTTAACCACCAGATAAACCTATTTTAACCTTGACTGTGATAAGATTTTTTTACTATTTTTATAATTCATTATGACCAAAAAATAAATTTTCCTTCTAACCTAATATTAGTTGTGATTATTAAAAATATATAATTAATTTTATAAAATAAATTTCATAGAAGTGATAAAGTTTAATTTAAAATTAAACCCACAAAATGTGATGAACACGGTTTTTCAGAAAAAATTGTTTTCATGTAAAAAAAATTATAGCAAATTCAAGTATAATGTTCCTTCCAATTAAAATTATTGGATTATTTTTTATCAAATGAAACTAACTAAATTTTAAAACTAAACTAAAATAGAATCTTACTTTGTAAATACTTTAAATGAAAAGGGAGTTTTTAATAAAAATAATATTTTTAACTATTCATTCAAAAACCCAAAATTTTCACAAAATTATCAAAAAATCATCCTAATGTAATTTTGACATTATGAAATAAAAAATGGAGATAATGTTTTTAAATTAAAATTATAAAATTTTGAAAATAATCTGTAAAATAAAACCAGATTAAATATTTAAAAAAATTTAGTAAGAATGAAACTATTTTATTTTGGATTGGAAAAATACTTATTATTATTATAATGAATATAAATCTATAAGAATAAAATTAATGAATATTAATAAGGTGTTAAAATGATTTATTTTAATATTACCTAGGTTTTTAAAAACCATCACACTTTAAAATTGTGTCCTTGAAATTTTATTTACTATTTAAATAGGTCGTAATATCATTACCTCATAGAATTTCTATATTCTCATGTTTCTTATTCAATCATATAGTTTTTTCACAAAACATTATCATTTTAAATCATTTTTTCCACAATAATATCTCTTTTTGGTTAATAAATTGTATTGTTTGTTTATTACAAGAAATTTATTTCTCTAACAACACTATTTTAGTGCTCAAAATATGAGATGCATCTAGAATATATTTTCTTGACAACAAAACATTAAATACGTCATGAAACTGAGATAAACACAGAGAAAAGGTCCCTGGGTAAGAAAACAATCAAAACTTCTCCATAATTCCATATATTCCAATGAACTATGGACTTAACTTTTTCTTTTCACCATAATTCATAACACTTTTCCTTGGAGACACTTTATCAAAAACATTATCACCTACCTAGAATAAAATATATTTCCTACCATTATCTTCATAACCTTTCAGTATGATCTGAGTCATCCTCAAGTGATACTGAATCTTATTCACAATCTCAACCATTTATTCTACAAATTATGTTCCTAATAAATTTATTCCTCTAACTTCATCCCAAAAATCTTGAGGATACGATTGATTTCCATATAAGGCCTCAAAATGTTTCATCATTATACTAAAATAAAAAAATTTATTATAAGAAAACTCAACCAAAGTCAAATATTGATCCTAACTTCCCTATAAATCCATTTAACAAGGTAAAATAATATCATCCAATTTCTGAATCGTTCACTCCAATTTTCAATAATATTAAGGATGACAGGTTGTACACAAATTTTATTTAGTAACCAATGTATTTTGAAGTCTATTCCATAAATTAAAGGTGAATCTAAGATTATGATCAAATACAAAGGAAAGTGGGGCTCCTTTTAATTTAATTATCTATTTAATATAATGTTAAGAAATTTAATCTAAATATTTATTATCTTTAATGGGAATATAATGAGAAAATTTAGTTAATTGATTAATAATTACCCAAATAGAAATATTACCATGAGATGTATTTGGTAATCCCACCATGAAATCCAAGGATATATTCTCCAATTTTTTAATATAAATGGAAGGAGCTTAAACATCCCCTTTGGTAATTATCATTCATATATAACCTGTTTACAATTCACTTATTGAATATTAAAATTAGTAATATATTTCTCGATTCCTTCCCATGAGAACTATTCCAACATGTCTCTATATTTTTTTTATTGTTAAGATGAATAAAAAATGGAGACCTATAATCCCCACTCAATAGTTCTTTCGTCAACTAGAGGTCATATGAAACAAATAACATTTTTTTAATCTCAAATCACATTCTTTTTTAGTATTAAACTCTAGAAACTTACCCTTCTTGATCGATTCTACCTTTTACTATAAAAAATCCTCCTTTTAAGCTTGCTTAGTTTTTTCAAAAAAAAATGACTATACTGACACCTGAAACAAAATTGAGGAATTTCTTGTATACACAATTTCTAAGTCAACATTAATTAAATAATTAAACAAAGAGTGTTATAAATTCAACATGGTTAATGTAGCAATATATTTCTGAATCATATCATCAACTACTTTGTTTTCTTTACTTAGATGGTAGGGAATTGTGAAATCATAATTATTTATCAATTCAATAATATCCTCTTTCTCATATTCAACTCCTTCAGAGAAAATATATACTTCAAAATTTCATGATAAGTATATATTTCACACTTTATTCTATAAAAATGATGTCTCTATTTTTTTAAAGCAAACACTACTGCTACCAATTCATATTCATTTGTAGGATGTCTTTTCCTATGGTTTTTTAATTAACACAAACCATAACCAATTAACTGTTCATTATACAATAAAAAATCCCATTACCTTCAATGAAGAATATTTTTAAATAAAAAATCCATCATTTCTAGATGGCAGTGTTAAAACATTAATATTTATTAATCTTATTTTCAATTCCTAAAAACATTTAACTCATTATTTTATTCAGATGAACCTAACTCATTTTCATGTTAACTTGGTTACTGGGTTAGAAAATTGTGAAAAGTTATACACAAACCAATAGTAATATCCCTACTAATATAAGAAAACATATAATCCCATTAAAATTTTTATTTCTTGGTCATTCATCAACCACTTTAGTTTTAGTAGGATCAACATTTATGCCATCTTTATTTATGATATGTCCAACAAATGAAATTTTTTATAACCAAAATCCACATTTGATATATTTTCCATATAACAAATATTCATTCATGTTCTATATAATAATCCTTATATGTTTTTCATAGTCCCCATAACTTTTAGAATAAAACATTATATCATCAATAAACATAACAAAAAATTTATCCAAATATTCATGGAAGCCAAATTTTATAAGATCTATAAATAAAGTTTGTGAATTCATCAACCAAAAGGGCATAAAAACTCATAAATCCTATACCAAGTATAAAAAATTGTCTTAAGGATTTTATCCTCTTTCAACTTCATCTTATGATACTCGGTCATAAGATCAAAATTTTAAAAATACTTAGCTCTCTAGATCTAATCAAACAAGTCATCAATATGTGGAAATAGATACATATTATTAAAAGTTATGTAATGAAATTCTCTATAATTAATTAAAACCCTTATGGAACTGTCTTTATTTTTAAAAAATAAATCAGGATCACTACATGGTGAAGTGATAGTATTAATGAAACCTTTATCAAGTAATTCTTGTAATTACATTTTAAATTCCAAAAGTTATATTTGATCCATTCGATAAGTGGGTTTTGAAATTTTCTTAGCATCATTCATTTATTAAATAGTAAATTAAACTTCCCATTCAAGTATAATACCATGAAACTCATTAGAAAAAATATAAATATTCTTTTACTACTGAAACATCATTAATCTGAACAGTTTCCCTATTTTTAGTAATATAATCTACATAACTTTCATTTCCATATTTTAACAGTTTATCAGTTTCTTCATATGTTATAAAAGGTATGAATTCATTATTATATAAAAAATGAAACCCATTTTTTAAAGAAGATTATTTTTCATTATAATTTATCTTAGAAAGATAAACATAATTCCAATCCATAACTAGAATAACATCAAACCTTATAGTGTGAAATACAATAAGGTTTTTAGGGAAAACCCTTCCACAAACAATAATGTGAAGTTATTTTTAAATATTAGTTTCCTTAATACTACCCCCATGTGTTTTTACCAAAATTAATTACTTCATTTATTGAGTTGAAAATTTCATTTTACCAACATATTTCTCAATAATTAAAGAATGTGTAGGCCCTGAATCAAATAAGACATTAGCATAATATGAATAAATAAGTAATATACATGTAACCAATTTATTTTATATCCTAATGTCTAAAAAATTATTTTTAAAGGGTTTTACCATTCCCTTCAACATGTAGTCTTTATGATTCCCATCATTCAAGCTCTTCTTCAGAAATGAATCTGCATAATGACCCATCTCATTAAATTTAAAACATCTTACGACATACATATCACATTTTTTCTTTCCACTACAAATATCATTCTATTTGCAACACTACTGGAAAACCAGGTATTTGCGACGGGCTATTTGCGACGGGATCCCGTCGCAAATAGCCATTTGCGACGGGGTCCCGTCGCAAATAGCCCGTTGCGGAAAACGCCGTCGCAACTAAACTTATTTGCGACGGGACCGTCGCTAAAGCCCTTTTTTGCGACGGGCATTCTCCCCGTCGCAAATAGTATTCCGTTTTTTGTAAAAAACTTTTTAAACAGTTATTGCGACGGGCCCGTCGCAAATACCTTTTGCGACGGTTCCCGTCGCAAATTGTTTTTGCGACGGGCCCGTCGCAATAACGTTTTTTTTAAAAAATAAAAAAAAATAATAATACTAGTATTTGCGACGGGAACCGGGACCCGTCGCAATTACTATGAATAGTATTTGCGACGGGACCCGTCGCAAATACTCTTTTTAAAAAAAAATAAAAAAATATTAATAATACTAGTATTTGCGACGGGCATAGTATCCCGTCGCAAATACTATAAAAAAAATAAAAAAAAATTATTAATAAATTATTTTAATTAATATAATAATAGAATTATAATTTACAAATGAAAATAATAAATTATTTTAATTAATATAATAATAGTAGAATTATAATTCAAAAATAAAAATAATAGAATACTAATAAATAATTTAATTAATATAATAATATTATAATTATAATTCATAAATAAAAAAATATTAATAAGTTATTTTAATTAATATAAAAATAATAGAATTATTTTACATTCAAATATTAAAATAATTCAAGTATTACCAAAAAATAATTAAATTATAATATTATAAAATTTTAATATATATATAAAATTTTAATATATATATAAAATTTAATATTATAAAATATAAATATTATTATTATTCATATTAATATTGTTATTTAAAAATATAATATTATTAATATTTTATAATGAGACAGAAACTACGAATAGAAAAAAAAAATATTTTGATTTCACAAATTTTATAACAGAAATACAAACTCTAATCTGTAGGAGGGGGGGGAGGTGGGGGATCTGCAGATGGTGGTGGAGGAAACTCCATCCCTAAAGCATGAGTGAGTCGGCGCATGTACTCCATCTGCTCCTGATGCTGCTGCTGCCACCGACTCGTCTGCTCCTCGTACAGCTGCTGCTGGCGTCGACGCTCCTCCTCATGCTGCTGACGTATCTGCTCCTGCTCCTGTCGGAGACTCTCTATCTGTGCAGTCTGAGATCGCAACTGCTCCTCATACTGTGTAGAAGAAGATGCACGAGCTCCCCTCGAGCTGGACGCCGACATCGCAGCACTGCCATAATAATCTCCGGGAGTCAGTCGAGAGCCGATACCAACTACCCGGCCCTTCTCGAAGGCATACTGGGTGGCCTGCATCCATGCCGCCTCATCAAACTGACGGGCAGTGGTCTGATCTGATGACTCGGCCTGACTCTCAGGCCGGGCCTGTGCCGCTGCAGCCTCATATGACTCCTACAGTTGCAATTTAAAATTAAAATTGTGAATATATTATATGCAGTTAATTTTTAAACTTGAAAACAAATAATACTGACCACGATGTGATGCTGACGATCACCTCTAAGCTCCCCAGTAGCAGGATCACTATACATCCTCCGATATACGTCGTACTCTGTAATATCGGGGTGCTCGACAGCCTATAAGAATAAAAAATAAACTGTTAATATTTATAGTTATATAAAATATTTATAAATAATGTACGTACCAGATGCTGTCTATGAGTACTGAAAGAACGACTCCCAGCTCGATGAGTCACCTCCTGCCTCCCCCGATTCTGCCTCCCCACCGATGATCTCCTCTGAAAGGCACCACTCAACCAGTGCGCACATAATCCATCCCATACATGGGATGAAATGTACTCTGGTCGGTGTGCTCTACATGACTCCTCAAAATCTGACACTCCTGATTTCTTCATCGCAGCTTTTCTTAAATTGTGCAAAAACTGACGAAGGCGATCACGCATGGCCACCTCCCATGCCTCGTGGATGGCGTCACGCATGGTATCCTCGATCGGATACCATAAACCCTACAAATAAATCAAAATATCAAGTTAGAAATGAAATAATTTTCAAAATAAAAATTATTTATTTACGTACGTACCAACCAATGGCCGAACATGGCCTGCTGCACATCAATGGGAATCTGCTCCCATGTGGTCCACGGCTGAGAAAAATAGTTGCGCAAAATAGCGCTGCCCTGTCCGACTGCTATATGCGAAAAACTGAAAAAATAATAAACATTTATTATGTGAATAGATTAATGAAATCTTAGTCAAATTCACAAGTTATTACACAGGTTATCACACCTCCGGGTGCGCGGATCAAACCCAAGACGTGGACGTCGCTCGGGGACGGGGTCAGGAATCATCAATCGTGCAAGACCGCGCCCCCTCCGCGTACTCCCTGAAGCGCCTGCAGGCTGAGGGTCATCTGCCAACAACTCATCCGCATCGAAAGGCAGGTCAGCCTCCGTCAACTCACGAAATGTGGCCTCGTCCATCTGAAACAGAAAATGTTAATATTAGCAAATAATTGATAATTACTATTATATATACATATATATACATATTATGATTGTATATAAATACCATGGAATTCTATAAGTGTTCATCTTCATCATCATCTTCATATATGTCAATGTCATCTTCATATTCCTCCTCAACATCATCGATATCCATTCGAGTTGCAGTTGCTTCATCTCTTACCATTTCAAATTCATGTGTGACATCATTAACATCATCGTCATCACCGACTCTTAAATGTGGGGTGTCGTCATCGATACTCATATCTCTTTGTAAAAAAGATTGATTTTGAGTACTTTCTTGAAAAACTTCAATTCTTTGCACATCAGTGAAAGCACATTCACTTTGACTAAACTGATTGTCTCGAATTTTGATTTTTATTACACTCCACCAATCAGTCAATATGCGGTCATCTAATAATGACTGTTGACGACCTCGCTGTTCCATATTTTTCTATAAAATATAAAAGCATTACTGGTTTTGAATAATTTGTTAGAAAAAACACTCAAGCAAGGATTACTAATTATTACAATTTATTACTAATTATTACAATTTATTGCTAATTATTACTATTTATTACTAATTTAGCAATACTTAGCAATACTTAGCAAAAGGAAAACTGCTTGAATAATGAAAGGAAATTTGATAATCATCGTTGTGGAGATGGTTATAAATTTTCCCTTCATTATCCAAGCAGATTTCGTTTACTAATTATTAGTAATAAAAAAAATATTATCAATATTTACGAAAAAACAATATTAATATTATTAAAATAATAAAAAAAATTAAAAAATATTAAAATTATCAATATTCAGAACAAACTTTGTTCTATTATTAACATGTTCAAATCTTAAAGGGTCGTCAATTGTCAATTTTTTGCTAAGTGTTCTTGAGTATTCCTGAGTATTCCTGAGTATTCCTGATTATTTGTGAGTATTCCTGATTATTTGTGAGTATTCGTGAGTATTCGTGATTATTCGTGAGTATTCGTGATTATACGTGAGTATTCGTGAGTATTCGTGAGTATTCGTGAGTATTCCTGAGTATTCCTGATTATTCCTAATTATTCCTAATTATTTGCAATTATTCCTAATTATTTGCAATTATTGGTAATTATTGGCAATTATTGGTCATTATTGGCAATTATTACTAATTATTCCTAATTAATCCTAATTATTCCTAATTAATCCTACTTATTCCTAATTAATCCTACTTATTCCTAATTATTCCTAATTATTACTAATTATTCCTAATTATTGCTAATTATTACTAATTATTGCTAATTATTTCTAATTATTGCTAATTATTTCTAATTATTGCTAATTATTTCTAATTATTGCTAATTATTTCAAATTATTGCTAATTATTGCTAATTATTGCTAATTATTGGTAATTATTTCTAATTATTTCTAATTATTTCTAATTATTCGTAATTATTACTAATTATTAGTAATTAATACTAATTATTGGTAATTATTGCTAATTATTGGTAATTATTGCTAATTATTGGTAATTATTGCTAATTATTGGTAATTAATACTAATTATTGGTAATTATTACTAATTATTGTTAATTATTACTAATTATTGGTAATTATTACTAATTATTGGTAATTATTACTAATTATTGGTAATTATTACTAATTATTCGTAATTAATACTAATTATTCCTAATTAATACTAATTATTCCTAATTAATACTAATTATTCCTAATTATTGTTAATTAGTCCTAATTATTACTAATTATTGTTAATTATTCCTAATTATTACTAATTATTGTTAATTATTCCTAATTATTACTAATTATTGGTAATTAATACTAATTATTGGTAATTATTACTAATTATTCCTAATTAATACTAATTATTGGTAATTATTACTAATTATTCCTAATTAATACTAATTATTACTAATTATTGTTAATTATTCCTAATTAATACTAATTATTACTAATTATTGTTAATTATTCCTAATTATTACTAATTATTGTTAATTATTCCTAGTTATTACTAATTATTGTTAATTATTCCTAATTAATACTAATTATTGGTAATTATTACTAATTATTGGTAATTATTACTAATTATTGGTAATTATTACTAATTATTCCTAATTAATACTA
The DNA here is from genome assembly GCA_963277665.1 of Viscum album. Lineage (NCBI taxonomy): Eukaryota > Viridiplantae > Streptophyta > Magnoliopsida > Santalales > Viscaceae > Viscum > Viscum album. The sequence goes on along the minus strand of OY728140.1, from coordinate 1,428,494,077 downwards.
ATTATTCCTAATTATTGTTAATTAGTCCTAATTATTACTAATTATTGTTAATTATTCCTAATTATTACTAATTATTGTTAATTATTCCTAATTATTACTAATTATTGGTAATTAATACTAATTATTGGTAATTAATACTAATTATTGGTAATTATTACTAATTATTCCTAATTAATACTAATTATTCGTAATTATTCCTACTTATTGTTAATTATTCCTAATTATTACTAATTATTGTTAATTATTCCTAATTATTACTAATTATTGGTAATTAATACTAATTATTGGTAATTAATACTAATTATTGGTAATTAATACTAATTATTGGTAATTAATACTAATTATTCCTAATTAATACTAATTATTTGTAATTAATACGAATTATTTGTAATTAAAACTAATTATTGGTAATTATTACTAATTATTGGTAATTAATACTAATTATTGGTAATTAATACTAATTATTCCTAATTAATACTAATTATTCCTAATTATTCCTAATTATTACTAATTATTCCTAATTATTACTAATTATTCCTAATTATTATTAATTATTCCTAATTATTACTAATTATTCCTAATTATTCCTAATTATTACTAATTATTCCTAATTATTGTTAATTATTCCTAATTATTACTAATTATTGTTAATTATTCCTAATTATTACGAATTATTGGTAATTAATACTAATTATTACGAATTATTGGTAATTAATACTAATTATTGGTAATTAATACTACTTATTGGTAATTAAGACTAATTATTTGTAATTAATACTAATTATTTGTAATTAATACTAATTATTCCTAATTAATACTAATTATTTGTAATTAATACTAATTATTCCTAATTATTCCTAATTATTGGTAATTATTACTAATTATTCCTAATTAATACTAATTATTCCTAATTATTCTTAATTATTACTAATTATTCCTAATTATTCCTAATTATTACTAATTATTGTTAATTATTCGTAATTATTGTTAATTATTCCTAATTATTAGTAATTATTGTTAATTATTCCTAATTATTACGAATTATTGGTAATTAATACTAATTATTGGTAATTAATACTAATTAATGGTAATTAATACTAATTATAGGTAATTAATACTAATTATTGTTAATTATTGGTAATTATTACTAATTATTCTTAATTATTGATAATTATTAGTAATAAAATGAATAATTATCAATAATTAGAAATAATTACCAATAATTACAAATAATAACATTATTAATATATTTTATTATTAATATTAAAATAATATAATTTTCTAATTTATATACAGTTCTTTTTTCATCTGTGCGTTTTCTATCTCCACATACAAATAATACATGTGAAGACAGCAAACACACAGATGAAAAAAGAACTGTATATATATAAAAAATTATATTATTTTAATATTAATAATAAAATAAACTAATAATGTAATAATGTTCTTATTCCTAATTATTGGTATTTATTACTAGTTATTAATATTTATTCTTAATTATTAAAAATTATTACTAATTATTCCTAATTACCATATAAACAATACTAATAATTTAAATTTATTAAGTAATAAAACAATGTAAACAAAATTAAATTACAACTAATTAATAATAATAAAAACTAATAAAAAATTAAAAATAAATAAAAAATTAAAATGAAGATAAATACCTTGAAAATTGATCTGTTCTGATCGTTCTTCAAAACTTTAATATCAGCTCCGGAGAAAAAACTTAAACTGGAGAAAAACTAAACTCTAGAAATATGATTCTGAGAGAGAGAGAAGATAAAGAATGAGAATGAAATGAAAAAAACGGATGGGGGTATTTATAGGTTAGATTAGTTGCGACGGGTCCATTTGCGACGGGATTCCCGTCGCAAATAGTATTATTTGCGACGGGTCCCGTCGCAAATACCTTCGCCAACATTTATTACGGTCAACCGGTAAATAGTTATTTGCGACGGGTCCCGTCGCAAATAACCCTCTGCCGACATAGTATTTGCGACGGGGGAATATTCCCGTCGCAAATACCATTTACCGCCGCCGGCTATTTGCGACGGGAATATTTCCCCGTCGCAAATACGTTTCCCGCGATTTGGCGCGCATCGCGGGAAAACTATTTGCGACGGGGAAAGCAATCCCGTCGCAAATGCCTCATTATTTGCGACGGGGATGTACCCCCGTCGCAAATACTTTTTTAACATGACTATTTGCGACGGGATTTAATCCCGTCGCAAATAACCCGTCGCAATTGCTCATTTTTCCCGTAGTGCAATAATGGTCCATATTTCTAAACTTACTACATTATAACCACTTATTAGATTTCATAGTACATTACCCATGGTTTCTTTCACCATAGATATCACAAATTGGAAAGTTAATATTCTTACCTTTAGATTTCCTCGATGAATGCTTCCAATTTTTTCCACCTAGATAGTTTTTTCTATTTTTTGTTACAGAAAACATGATCATCCATAAACTCCATTTCCACCTTCTAATTATGTTTAAAAGTTAATAATAACTTTTAAATTCATGAGATTTTAATGATATTTGGTATATTATGTTTAATCCTTAATAAAACTGATTGATTTTACTATCAAGATCCTAAATACACTTTGGTGAATAAATTTATAATCAGGTGATGATTTCCTCATAAATGGACCCCAAATATTTCCCCTTCTACCCCAATTATATGAATTTACTTTCCATCCTATGTTGAACAACATTAAGAAAATATTTCTCAACAAGAATATTCATAAATTCATCCAATTACAAGGTATAAATATTTTCTCTTTCTCCGATATTCTTAATCATTGACCTCCATTGACCAGATTCACCTTCAAAGTGGTAAATATTAAGAGTCTAATTTTGATTTTCTAAGAAATCCATGATTTTGAATATATTTTTCAGATATTTAATTCATCCCTTAACTATCACAAGGTCAAATGTTCCATTAAATATCAGAGGGTGTTGTCTCCTAAAATACTCCATTGTCGACATGTTACTTTTTAGTAGATCAAGTTTATATTTATCAAGGATTCCACCACCATTTATAGGTTGTTTAAAATGATCCATTACAATATTAAACTCTTTGGTTCCAATTTCAAACATTTCAGGTTACTGATTTGGATGGATATTTTCCTCTTGATTCCCTCCTACTTTAGCTTCCCTATTTCCTCTATAGAAAACCATTATAAAAAACATACTTTTAAGAAAGAAACATGGTAATCCTAAAATTATATATCATGATAACCATAAATTAGAATATCTTATGTGTACGAAGATATATTATCATAACCTCTAAAATTATCTAAACCATTACTTGGATACCAACTATAAGGAATCGACATTAAAAAATCTGTAAAAATGATTCTTTATATAAGAATTAATTTTATTGCATTCCCAAAGATCTTATAGTTTTATAGTTTTAGATAATTAGGTATGAACAATGAAAAATAAAACAATAAAACACAAATTGGACACTTCCACCTAATATCCATTTTTCTAACAATAAAAAACTTTTAATATATAATAATTTTTCTTTTCATGACATGTCTTCAAAAATTTTATCTTGACCTCATAATTTTCCATAATCATTCTTAAATTTCTATTAATTTTTTTAAAAATGTGGAATGAGCACAAAAATATGATTAAATGACATATGAAATAAATAATGAAAGAAAAAAATTAGTACATGAATTCTCATTGTAAAAATATGTTTATTCATAATAAACATTGATCTGAAAATAAACATTTTGAAACAAAATAAATCAACTTCACTGACCAAAAAATTCCATACAATGCTTCTTAATAAATATTAAAGGTAACAAGATTTCTTTATAATCATGAAAAACTCATGAAAACGTTTTTCCCCAAAGGTGTACATTTTACCCTTTATTAGTTGAATATATTATCCTTTAAAAATTATCTCATTTTCCTACCATGTGAAATCATATAATTTCTTTAAAAACTAATAGATTTAATAGATAAATCATATAGGTAACATGGGAAATCATTTTCATATCACTGATATAATAACTTTTAAAAATGGAATAACCTACATGGTAAACTCTAATAACATATTATGAGAAAACAATAACTCGTTAACTATGTCCATTTACCCAATGCATTAGAGAGATATTATAAAGGGCCTGGATTTTCATATATAAATATTACATAGTTTTAGATGAATATTCAATTAGTTTTACAAAAAAATTCCCAATTACTATAAAGGTTTATCATCTTTGGAAACTTGATACACAATCCTATTATTTCATGAAATATCTTCAATATCTTCTACAAATATCTTCCCATTTATTAATATTAATCGATAGACCCACCATAAAATCTTTCTTCATAACCTAGGAAAAGCAAACATAAGAAATTTTTAGATTAGATTATTAGTAAGGGTAAACATGTAAGATATCAATGATTACGTTAAAAAAAAATATCATAATTGTATGATAACATGATATTAACTCTTGAAAACCATACCCTACATATCAAATATCATAATATTAAGTCTTCTCATAAATATTTTCAGTTCATAATAAATTAATCATGAAGTAATCAAATAAAATAATCCATGATAGCATAACATTAAAATAAGACATGAGTTTGTGGCATACACATAATCTTATAACATTGTGAAAATTTATAAATAGAAATAGGTTCATGTATTATGTTAAACACATGAAATCATGCCCTATCATAAACTTGTAGACATGAAAATAAGGTCCATACATAATCTTATGAACATTAAATTTTAGTCCACATATAAACATATGGATATGAAAACTAGGCCCACACATAAACTTATAGACATCAAATCAAGGTCCATGCATAAAATTGTGAACATAAAATTATATTTACACATAACAAATTTAACTCTTAAGTTATCCACCTTTACCCAATTAATTAAAGGTATTTAATAGACCCCACCATTATATAATCATAAAATACACATATAAATTCCATAAGATTATAAATAATTTTTAATAATATTATAACATAAACCATGGAAAATAAACAAGTTTCATAAACATATCATCATCATAATCATAAAACGCTGACATAAATAATAAGGATGGTATCACTATATCATATCCCTAAAAAATCATAATTAAAATAAAAGTATGTTATCATGTATGAAAAAATTATTTAAAACATCACATGAATATTTCTTGAAGAAAATCCTTTTGATTTTCAAATCATTTCTTTAAAATAGAGAAATTTCCACAATATTATGGAATAAAATTTATTTGAAAATAAAAATGGAAATTTTTAAAGTAAATTTAAAATCATTGAGTTCTCATGATGGTGTTAAATTTCATTCATGTCATATAAGATAAAATAAAAACATTCATTTCAAACTTTTGTTAAAAGTTAAACAGTACCTCCTTCTGAAAACGACAAGACGATTCATTTTATACAATTTTTAAAAATAAAACATGGGTAAAAATGATTTTTAAAAAATCATTGAATAATAATAAAAAAATTCTTGAATTTTTTTTATAAAACATGGATATGGAAGAAAAATTGATTTTCAACCGAAGAGAGAAATAAAGTCGGTTTTCCTTAAAAATCCTTATGTCTCTTGGGTAATTAAAGAGAGGAAAATTAAATGAAAATGTATATGAGAATTAAATTCATGAGTTTATTTATAATTATAGTATAATATTTTATCATTATAAACTTGATTATAAACAATCCTAATAAACAATGAGATTATTACATAAAACTCTTACCACTTTTGTAACATTTGGATCATAAGCTTCATAAAAATAACTTTAAATGAATTTATAAATACCCATAAATATCATAAGAATACGAATAAAATATTTTCATGGGTATTATAAAAACCACATAAAATAAAACAAGTGGTGAATATACCTTCTCTCTTTTAGAAATAAAAGTGAGATTAAAATCTCTAGCCTCAATTCCCAAATTTCTTCATACATGTTATAACCTCCTACATAATATATATAGGTTTTATTATACATTTATTATATAAACATTGTAATGAATCAATGTTTTATCAATGAAATTACTTTCTTATTATTATCACTTATAGTATAATAATATAATATTGAATTTAGAACACAATACAAACCATATAAATGAAAAATGAGTGAAATAAAAGGTATCTCTAGAAGTTAAGGAACGTATACTAATGAAATAGTAGCTTGACCATTGGAATAGTAATGTGACACTTAAAAATAGTAAAACATACATTTTAATAGTAACCTCACTAATGAAATTATAAATAACATTTATCCATCTTATAAGTGACAATGTGATATAATTATATCATAGTATATGTAATTAAATATTTTTAGAATTATTAATTAAGTGTTGGTATTTTTGTAAGCCGTGTATATTTAATTAAAATTTTATTATTAATTTAATAATTTAAAAGAAAAATTAATTTTTTTTAAATGTATTCACAAATACGTTTTTCAATGAATTGTGATTATAAGATAATTTTAAGAGACCTTAGTTAATTTTTCAAAGTGTTAGAAAAGTAGTTTTAATTTTAAAATTTCTATTTTTCAAGTAAATTATAATTTTAATTAAAATTTAAATTTCAAATATTTAGAAATTTATATTTATGAAATTTATTTCATTTATGAATTATACACATCATGAAATGGTTGCGTTGAATTTTTGGGATTTTTCTAAAATACTTGAATTTTTGTGAACAGTAAAATACAATAATTTACGATAAATGCTAAATAAATGAAATTATGCATCATGATTGAGTCATGGACGATGTAAATGACCAGTGGTTTGAACCAAAATTATCTATTTTCTTTTTTTGGTCACAAGAATCAAATACTATTCACATTCTTGAGAAAAAAATATTAAACTAATTATTAAAATAAAGGAGAACCCCTCCTATCCTCCACTATAAATATCACCCCTCTTTACCTTCTCTCCTCAAACCTCTGAAGCCATGTTCCTTGTCCAAATTCTTATCAAATCTATCTCTAAGACCTTATGGCATGTCTATCATCCCTTGGTCTCTTCAAAAGACCAAATCATCTCCCCTAAAGAGGTTCTCATGAAAGATATATTCAAGAGGTAAATTCCTCTTTTCATTTATTTTATTTTCTTTCAAGTTCATTTCCCTCTTTTTCTTTCCTCGCATTATTTTATCCAAAATTTTTGATAACTAAAGTACCATAAATGTAATATAATTTTTTTTTATAATTTAATAATTCAAAATCATCTCTCATTTCCCCTCCTTTTATACTAGAAATGAAAACACCATCTGAGATGTGTTAATTCATCATATTCAAGGATGACAAGTTTTCATTTTTTTCCATCTTCAATTCTGGTCATGAAACCATTTTTATGCTTGAAATAGAATATAATATATTTATTATGTATTATATAAGATTCTGAAATCTTTTTTACACATTATATTAATTTATGAATCAAAATTGTTTCGATGTGATCAAAAAACCGCCAATTAACCAAAACTGATATCGTTAAAGTTTTATATAATATTTCATCTTCACTCCAAATAAACAAATGATTTTTATAACCATGTAATGTTTTTTATGTTAAATAATAACATATAACTTCAATTTTTACAACCATTCACATCTTTCATGTTTATTCTAACATGTATATAAGTAAACTAATCATGGAAACCAAGGAAACAAACGCTCCCTAAATAATGAAATCGAACCTATTAACCCATCACAATGGTCATGAATGAACATAATAAGGTCATAATAAATCAATTAAATAAATAATATGTTTTTTAAATATTAATTAATGAATTTAATTTGGTTATACATTCCATTAAGTTCATGTTAAGAACACCATCGGACTTAAGGTAAGGGATTCTACGAGAACCTCCATTATTCCTCCAGATTGTTCTATCTCTATTTTTACCCAAATGAAGTTATCTATTATTTTTATTCACATATTATAAACGTTTTTTATATTATCTAAAATCATATATCAAGATCCATTCATCATTATATTTAATGGATATACATGTTTTTAAATTATTCCCTCCTCAATTCTTCCCGATAAGTAAGCTCATTTTAAGGGAACTTCCCGAATTCTTACCCATTTTCAAGTACACTATATAATCTGTTTTTAATACACCATTATTTTTGATAAAACCACTATTTTTATTATGAAAATATTATTGGTTCACTTATGGTTTTATATAAAATATTATTCCCTTTTATGTTTTAAATGACCTTTGATATTTTCCTTTAACCGCACTAAAATGTTTTAATTCTAATGTTTCTTAAGTACTCTTTTTACATGTTATTACTTAAAGTGAAATAAATTTTTATAATATATTCCAATTCTACCCTATTATTTTCCATTCATGATCTAGTTTCTTTCATTCATGGAAATTTTTATAATACTTCCATTTGTTATGCTTTAGGACATGAATATGATACCCAATTCCTTCCACGGGTAACCCTTATGTTTACATATGATTGATTATGTATGATTCTGTATGTGGAAATCATATTAATTAAAATTTAATAATTTTCATGCCTAAATATCTCTATAATTCATTGGTAATGTTTTGTCCCATGATACATTATGTGAAATAGTCTTGGTGGTTAGCCTTGACTTGCACTACCATGTGCAACGGTCTTGGTGGTTAACCTTGCCTTATGCTCCTATATGTGCAAAAAGCCTTGAATCCTACTAAATTCATGTTTAATGTTGCTTCCACATTACTATAACACCATGTTAATATGATCCCATGTCTATATGTTATGATTCCATATGTTCCATGGATTTTTATATCATTATGTCATACCTTCTAACATATGTTCTAAAGATTTATTCTTATATTTGTTCTCTTAATGAGATTTTTAGCTCATCCCTTTATTTATATTATCCGTAGGTTATCTTATGAAGATGTATGAGCATAATGTAAGTTATAATCACTTTATTAATATTAAATAATAAATTTTTTTATTTAGTCCCATGTTTTTAGTTTTATGTACCCATTCTTCCAAGACACTGGACTTTAAGATACATGCCTTGTAATATGATGATTTATTATGCTTGAAAACATGTAATGATATGTGTAAAAGACTAGGGTTTCTATAGTTGGTATTAGATGGAATTGTAGTTATTTTGGAGATTACGAATAAGGCACTTTAGTAAGAACATTAGGGATAATACTAAGTATAAGAAAACATCTGTAAATTTTGGTAAGTATAGAGTAAGTGGTTTATCAATAAAATACATCCAAGTATGGATATGAACAAGTGGAGGTGGATCTATAATAGATGTGTCTAATGATAACCTAGATTTAAACCTAGGGAATAACAAGTTAGGATATACATTTAATTTAAGAGTTTATCCTTTTATGTTTAATATTTTCTTTTTTAGGCTTATTAATTAAGTATTCAAGCCCCCTAATTGTACTTTCTTTTTATTAGATAATCGATGGAAATAGAAAAACATGTTCCAACAATAAATATGATAGTCAATTTGATAATTTCCCTAATTATATGCCTGATATGATGGGAACAGGTGCTCAAATATTTATGATAGTATTTTCCCAGCTATCTTAAGTTATGAATAAAAACATGAATCATATGGAACACCCTCCTCATCAAAGGAACGAGAAAGTTTCTGTAGAATACTTCATGCGTCAAAGGCCTCCAATGTTTATTGGGTCTTCTGATACCCTCATCACGGAATAGTGAATTAACTCCATTGAAATGATATTCTCTATCCTCTAATGCTCAGAAGAAGAGAATTTCATACTGGTAGTCTATTGTTTTGATGGGGAAACTGATCATTGGAAGACACTGATCAAGAATATAATGTCACATGAGGAAATTGATTCCATGGATTGGTAGGAATTCAAGAAAAAAATCAATAAATACTTCCCCCAAACCCTCCATATCAATACAGAAAGAGAGTTCCTTGAACTTAAGTAGAAGTAAGATGAGTCTATTGGGGTGTATGAAGTAAAATTCACAAGGCTTGAAAGATATGCCTCCAAATTTTTCATGAACACTAAAAGAAAGTTGGATCACTTCTTTAGAGGACTAAATACAAGTCTATGAAATGTTTTAGAGATTAGATAATTCAACAGTTATGAGGATATTCTCAGTTTTTCTCTCAAGGTTGAAATGAATATTGGAGACTCTCAATGGTCTTGTGGGACCATTGACAAAAAAAGGAAAATAGATTCTAATATGGATGGTTCGGAAAATAAATCCCTTGATGGAAATAAGATCGAACATCCCATGTGTTGAAATTGTGGGAAGAAGAATCCTAGAAACTGTTTAAAGGGAACTAGAAATTGCCTAAAATTTGGAATAATGGGATATATGGATAAAAACTACTGAAGGGATATGAATAATCCAACTAATGTAGAAAAGGAAAGGAAGGTTCATATCAATGCTCACCTAGTAGTGTAGTGTTTCAACTGTAAGGAATACGGTCAATATGTGAACAATTTACCTAATCTAAGGGTTGTTAGAGGAAATAAAAAGCAACCACCATGGCACCAAGGAATGTATTATTCTATCACTACTACTAAGGTGGAGTCAGACAATGATGTGGTGGAAAGTACTCTAGTTATTTATTCAAGAATATCAAATGTACTATTCAATTCTGGTGCTACATTTTCTTTCATATCATGCAGGTTTCATAGAACCATTCAAACACCACATAAAAATTTGGTTATTGTGTTATCTGTGAGAAATGAAAATGGGGAAATTATTGCATCAAAAGTATATAACTCCCCTTCAGTTAACATTTATGGACTAAACCTCCCAGAAAATCTTGTTATACTTACACTGGTGCAGTTAAATACTTTTTTGGTCAAGGGTTGGATATATTTATACAAAGACAACATTAAATATCGAGCAAGGGAGATCACTCTTCAAATCCCAGAGTATCCTCCAATCCTGTACAAGTGTAAGGAGGAAGATGAATCTGCTTCAGAATCATTATCTCAAGTGCAGTTAATTTTTCCTTTTGAGCAAGAATATCTTGCTCAAATGATTGAGACAAAGGATATGATACTTCTTAAAGATATTCCCATTTTAAGGGATTACACTAATGTATTTTCCAATGTATTGTCTAGTATTACTTCTGATCGAGAGGTAGATTTCTCAATTGACCTTATTTATGGATCTCTACCTATACCAAAGACACCTTATTGAATGGCCACCATAGAGATGGAAGAGCTGAAGAAGCAGTTACAAGAGAATCTGGAGAAGGGTTTTATATGCTCGAGTGCTTCACTATGGGGTGCACCAGTCCTCTTTGTTAATAATAATGATGGATAAATGCACTTATGTATTGATTATCATGAGCTCAATTAATTCAAGATAAAGAATTAGTATCTCCTGTCTCAGATAGATGTCTTGTTTGATCATCTACATGGGTGTAGTTATTTCTCTAAGGTGGTCCTTTAGTTGGGTTATCACCAATTAATGTTTAGGATGGAATATATTTCCAATACTACCTTTCTAATAAGGTATAGACACTATGAGTTCATAGTGATGCCCTTTGGACCCACTAATTCTCCAGTAATATTCATTGATTTAATTAATAGAGTCTTTAGAGATTACCTAGAAAAAATTGTGGTAGTCTTTACCATTAATATTCTGAATTACTCCAAGAGTAAGGAGGAACATGAGAAGCATTTGAATACTATGATGATGACTTTTCAAAGGGATAAAATTTATGAAAAGTACATTAAATTTGAGTTCTGGATGGAGGGATTATAATTCTTAGGGCATGTTATCACTAGCAAAGGGATATCTGGGGACCCTTCCAAGACAAAGGCAATTGATGAGTGGCCCAAGACAGCATCTGTAACAGAGATCTGAAGATTTTTGGGTCTAGCTGGGTATTATCAATGATTTTAGAAAAACTTCTCATGATTTTAAAACCCAAAGACCAAACTAACACGAAAGGGAGTGAAGTTTGTCTAGACTCAAGAATGTAAGGAAATATCTAAGGATCTCAAAAGGAAGTTTATCACTACACCAGTACTCACACTCCTATTAAGTAGAGAAATCTTTGTCGTGTATAGTTTTTCTTCAAAGAAGGGGATTAGGTTGTGTGCTAATTATAAATTATAAAGTGATAGCCTACGCATCAAGGAAGCTTAAAATCCATGAGAAAAACTATCACATGCATGATCTGGAGTTAGAGGCTGTGATATTTTCATTGAAAATATAGTGGCAGTATCTCTATGGGGAGAAGTGTGAGATATATACTGATCATAAGAGTCTCAAATATATATTCAAATGTAAGGATATTAATAGGCACTAACATATATGGTTAGATATCGTCAAGGATTATGACTTCTCAATACACTACCATCCAGGTAAGGAAAATAAGGTGGCAGATGCTCTAAGTAGAAAGGATCAAGTATCTTTATCAATGATGAGTGTTGAGAAGGATCTAATGTTCTAATTTTTTCAGAGCATGGACATGAGAATCATTAAGGGAGGAACATCACTAATCCTTTCTCAAAATGTTGATCATCCATCCCTCATGGATAAAATAAAGGATGATCAAATAAATGATGTGTAAATTCAGAAAAGGGTGGAATATATCAGAATTGGGAAATCTTATGAGTTCAATATTGAAAAGGATGGAGTTGTAATATTTGCATCATGATTAGTTGTACTATCTGATCCAGAGATAATGAAAGACCTTATGAATTATCAACATAGCTCAACTTTCTCTATTCACCTAGGGAACACAAATTTGTATCAAGATCTAAGAGATAATTTTCATGACCCATACCCTAGGTCCTATTCTGTGACTACCCCAATCCTGCATCCCTTAGGCCATGGAATGGAAACTATCACTGAGTAGGCATATCCCATTAATGGGATCCATTTTCCTAAGTAATTGTACACATGCACCCGTCTCTAAGAAAAAGTGATGAAAATGAAAACTCTAAGTAGACACGCATGTATGCTACTAAGACAACCCACACAGATTAAACAAAAGAAACTAAAAGTAATTGGGGCCAGTATGCAATCCCAAAAAAGTAAAGTAAAAGATCTTGGAATCCATATTCTTAAAACCTTACCTGGATGGTAGGTATAGAAGCTGTCAGAAGCCACTGAAGTGAACCTCTTCTATCGGTCCTCCCTATAAGTACCGCCTTTGTCCATCCCACCAAGGCTCCTGTCAAGATTTCAATCATCTTCAAAAGACATGACATATGTGGGTGAATCCTGTGTAGGGGTGAGTAAAACAATACTCAATAGCAATCCCAAACCACAAAGGTATACCACAAATCAATACACAAAGAAAACTACCAAGAGGTACATGAAGTGTGGCATATAAGAAGTACATTCAAGAGATTCACTGGAGTCAGCTCACACTAGTATATTTATATGACGTGCATATATCATGAAATTCTAGAAATATTCAAATCCAAGGAGGCACACTCTGGGTATTCGTAGGAAACACACTCCGCATAGGAATAAGAGACACACACTACTAGAAATAAGGGCTTTAGCGGCCGCTATTTGGAGGCCGCAAAAGACCTTTAGTGTCCGCAAAATGGTGGACTTTTTTGGCCTATCGCTAAAGATCAACCCCAAAAAAATGTGATTTTCAGTCCATGATGCAGTAGGCAACACGGAAGTTGTCCACAAGCTTGGCTCACTGGCCATGGCGGATGTACGGCGGCCGGGGAGGGTTAGGGATGGTTAGGGGGAGTTGTTTTGCGGTGGGGTGATGTCGGGGGGAGACCATAGGGTCACTTGATGTGCCCTGATGTGTTCGGGATGGTTGTAGGTGAGGCAGGGTTGGGGCGGCAGGGGGAGGCGCGGTGGCGGGTGGCGAAGTGGAGGAGTTGTAGGTCATGTTGAAGAAGACGAGGGAAAAATCCTGCTAATTTTTTACTTCAGTATTCGTGGCCGCCAAATAGAGTCCGCCAATACATGCAAAGAAAAGGCAGGAGAAATCCTTCTGAATTTTATTTCAGTATTAGAAGCTGCCTTTTTGCGGCCGCTAATACCCCTTTTAGCGACCTCCAAATGGCGGCCGCTAATAATGACGCGCTCAACTACCCAGAATTATAGTAGTGACACTTTGTAGGAGACACACTCTATATAGACGAAGGAGACATACAACATAGAAGACACACTCCATATATGCACCGGAGACACACTCTATGTGGACACAGGAGACACACTCCGTGTAGGCCACATACAGCCACTGGATTCCACTCTTAGCACACTTGTTCCAAGATCACCTACTCCTCGATCCAAAAAGGTCATATTCCAACCTCAATGAAAAATTCTGTAGAGTATCTCAAAAGGACCTCCTCCTCGTGAGGGTCCCAACTCTGAAAATAGCTTGTCAAACAGATATATGTTTTATAATTTATGGGCCTTTTAGTGAAAAGGGGTTGGTTGGGTCCAGGTCCGGTCAGACCCGGTCGGTCCAACCCAACCCAACCCGGGGCCCACCGACCAGACCCACCGAGTTAACCCTGATCACTGGGCCCGGACCAGCTCACCTACTATATCCCAGATCACTCGAGTGGGCTTGTTTGGTCTGGATGTGGTCATTTCCTCATCCCCACCTGGTCAACGCAGCTGTCCACCGCATTCAATGCAGTCAGCTGCCACATGACCTGCCCCACAATGATTGACGTGGGCTCCCACCATGTCTCGGTTATAGCCTCTTCCGCTGTCCCTAGTCTCCTCCCTCGGCCTTAGGCCCCTTCCACTGGCACGATCCCATAGGACCGCACTCATGGTTTCCACCTTTCCAACGATTCGTACACCAGTCGTTGATGGGATCTTCTCTACGGACTGCCTAATCACCTCTGGTGCCCTACCTTTCAAAACGGGGACCCCCTTTAGATTCTCATGTCACCATCTTCATTGAAGCGGTTCCAAAACATATTTTCATCGCTCTAAGGGTTCATCCATGTTCATAACCTCCCATAAAATCCCAATGCGGCCACAGGGGTCTGTTGTCATAGAATGTAAGAATGAGGTAAGCGATAACACCAAGAACACCCAAATAATTAATGTCATCCTTGTTCATTTCAGCCTTCATTCTTCCTATTATAAAAGTTTCACAAAATAAAAATTTTAATCACTTCGTTTTACTTCCTTTAACTCCCATAGTCTAACCATCCTATAAGAATGATAGAACCATGGATCAACTTGTTCATGGCTTGGTCCACTTTCGTTGTTGAAAACGAGGATGGGGAAAGAATTCAAAAGATAACCCCAACCTAGGTTTGGATCACTCTCTAATGAAGATCAATTATTGTTTCATCGTCGTTGGTGAGATCCTTTGAAGAGAAGGGATTGTTTTCATTGGATATCCATTATTCATTGTCATTCTTCATCCACTAGTATCTTTCATTTATAGGTTACTTTTTATGTTTATTTTTTTATTTATTTTTTCTTCTTTAAAAACATCCAAAAACATTTTCCTTAGTCAACCCACACTGGTTGAAGTTAGTCCCCACTTAACATAAACTCGTTGTTCTAAACTCAACGGTGCTCTTGGTTTTTTGATTCGGGGACCTATTTATAAGTTACTAAAACCACACACAATTTATATTTTTAATAAAATTAAAAATAGTTCAAAATTTATTCCAGTCACCCTGGGCCTCAGAATCATATTTCCTCTTAGTGTATGGTCTCTAAATAATCCCATATAATTTTAAAAAATACATTGATTTTTCGAGACATTACATTTTCCCCACTATACGGATTTACATCCTTGAAATCCAAAATAAGGGATAAAAAACAAATGGGGATACTTAGCATGAATATAATCCTCCTTCTCCCATGTGATATTCTAGATATTTATATGCTATCACTGAATGCACACCAGAGGAATCGACCATCCACGAAGGATCCTCTCATGTCGATCCTCGATCTCCACCAAGTAATATGTGAATGTTGACCCATCATCAATGTCCTACTCTCCCAAGTTGATGATGTGTGATGGATCGTGCATGTACCTCCTCATCTATGACATGTGAAAGACATCATAAACTCTATGAATTCGTGGGGGTAGATCTAGGAGGTATTCCACCTCACCAACTCTGTTGATAATCTAAAAAGGGCCGATGTATCTCATAGATAAATTGTTACCCCGTATAAATCTCTACAATCCCCATCGAGATGAGACCTGAAGAAACATATGATCTCTCTACTCTAACTCTAGAGGCCTCCACCTCCTATTAGAATATAACTTCTACCAGCTTTTTTTAGTCCTCATTTGTTGTTGTATGATCTGAACTTTCTCAGTGGTAGACCATACCAACTTTGGACCCATGAGTGATGACTCCCCTAGGTCTGTTCCGCATAGTGGTGACCTGTATGGATTCTTATACAGGGCCTCATACGATGTCATACCAATGGTAGAGTGGTTGTTGTTGTTGTACGCAAACTCCACCAGAGGTAGGTGATCCTCTCAACTACAGCCAAAGTCTAGGATGCAAGCACATAGCATGTCCTCTAGAACCTGTATGGTCCTCTCTATCTAGCCATTCATCTGGGGATGAAATATTTCTCTCAAGCACAACTAATTCCTGAATTCCACCTATAGTTCCTTCCATGGCCGAGATTTTAAATGAGCATCATGGTCTAAAACGATCGTCAAGGTAACTCCCTGGATTCGAACTATCTCATGCATATAAAGGCATCCCAATCTCTCTATAGAACTTCACTCTCAGATAGGTAGGAAGTGGTCTGACTTTGTGAGTCGGTAAATAACCACCCATATGGTATCATATTCCCTAGATGTTTCTGGTAAACCCATCATGAAGTCTATCGATATGCCATCCCACTTCCACTCTGGCACCTTGAGCGGTTGATTCAAGCCTGTCAGAACTTGGTGCACTGCCTTCACTTACTGAAAAGTGTGGCACTGATAAATGAACTCTACCACCACCTACATCATCTCCATCAACCAGTATTGATGTTTGATGTCATGGTACATCTTTTCTAAACCTGTATGTACCACCAAAGGGGATGTGTGGAACTCTCTCAGTAACTCCTCCCACATCTCCATTGGTACAATGGTACACCCTCTAAAAAAGACAACATTCTCCCTGCCTATTGAATATCTATTAGGGGCATTCCCTATGGATAAATGAGCAAGTCAAGCCTCACAGTCGATATCCCCTAGTTTTGCCTCCCTGACTCATTGTAAGAGTGGATGGGTGACAACCATCGATTGAAGATAAGGTAATCTGTTTTCATACACAAAGGATATTTTCATTGTGGCTAACTACTCTAACGCCTCACTTAACAACTGCAAACTATATCTCCTACTGAGTTTTTCTGCCACCACGTTCCCCTTTGTAAGAGTATAGACAATCTTAAAGTCATAATCCTAGAGTATATCTAACCACTGCCTTTGTCTTAAGTTAAAATACTTATTTGAGAAGATATACATGAGACCTTTATGGTCAGAGTAGATGGTAAACCACTCACCCATCAAGTAGTGTCGCCACATCTTTAGTGCGAAGACTGCTGCTACCATCTCAAGATCATGGGTCGCGTATTTCTACTCATGTTCTCTCAAATATCACGAATAGTAGGCAATCACCTATTTCCCCTACATTAGGACACAACCTAGTCTGATCCCTAATGCATCACAAAACACTACATATCTAATTCCTTCTTCTGGTAGTCTCAATATAGGGGCACTCTTCAACCTCTGCATTACCTCCTGAAAACACTACTGGAATTTCTCCATCCACATAAATGGATTTCCCTTCCATGTCAAATCCATATATGGTGCTTCTACTCTATAAAAGTCAGTCATAGACCTCTGATAGTACCCAGCCAAACCCAATAAACTCATCACTTCAGTAACACTCTTGGGTGGCTCCCAAGAAAGCACCACATCTATCTTCACCAGAACCAATGCAACTCCAGCCTCCAAAATGACATGTCCTAGAAAGTGGACCTCCTGAATCCAGAACTGAAAATTCGAGAGCTTCCCATAAACCGGTTTCTCTCTGAGTGTATCCAAGACCACCCTCAATTATATTTCATGCTCCTCCTCATATTCCCAATACACCAAGATTTCATCAATAAATACTAGGATGAGTTGGTCATGGTAAGTTTGGAAGATCGTTTTCATGAGTCTGATGAACAATGTTGGGGTTTTTCTCATGCTGAATGACATCACAAAGTATTCATAGTGGTCATACCAACATTTAAGGATATATTCAGTACATCCTAATCTCATACACAAAGCTGGTGATAGCCAGATATCAGGTCTATCTTCGAGAACTACCTCACTCCCTTCAGCTGATCGAAGAGGTCATCGATTCTCAGCCACATATACTTATTTTTCATGGTTGCCTGATTTAGGTGTCGGTAGTCAACACATAGCCTCATGCTCCTATATGTCTTCTAGGAAAACTTAATGGGGGCCCCCAGGGTGAAACATTGGGTCCTACAAAGCCCTTCCCCTGAAAGTCCTCTAGCTGTACCCTCAAATCATGAAGCTCCACGTGATCCATCCAATATGTAGGTGTAGATATTAGTGTCATCATGGGGTAAAAATAAATGTATAACTCAACCTCCCTGTGAGAAGGTAATCCTGGAACATAATCAGGAAATATTTCCTCATACTCATCCGCTACTGCAGGAAATTGGGGACTCCTCTCCTCTACTGCACCAAGGGTGAGATTGTCCAACTGGTGAGTAATCAGTTGCACCCTTCTCTGAGTAAGTTCATCCTACGCTGCATGAATTTCCTTTTCACCGGTAAAGGAAAACCTAGTCTCATATCTACAGACACACCTCACTCCATGCCTAAAATAGTCAATCTGAGTATGGATTATGGATAACCAGTCCATACCAATAATGATGTCATAAAGCCTTGATGTCGCTACTTGGAGATCACAGTTGAAGCTATCATACCCCAAGAGTAAGATCAAACTAAGATAACCAGTGTGTGATCTACGAATCCCCTCCCATAGGAGTCTCTAAATATTATGATCGATCCAAAGGCTCCACTGGAATCTCTGAGATCTAAAAAAATTTCATGAAAATGAAGGAGTGACTGGAACATGTATCTATAAGAACTAAAACTAAGGTGCAGAAAACATAGATCGTACCTCTAATATTATCAGAAGAACTGAGGTCATAAGCCTCTATTTCCTAGAGCTGGGCTCGCCCGTGTCCACCATCTCCCTAAGTCTTTGGTGGACCACGTGGGGGTGGTGGTGGTAGTACCTCGAACCTCTGCCCACCTCCTAATGTTTTTCCTCATCCACTTCCATATCCAACTTTGGGAGGACTGCCTTATTATTGCCTCCCCCACTGCCTCAGTGATCCCTTGACTATCTACTAATCAATCATACGGTTGGTCAGACAATCTCTAGCCATATGTCCCTGACCACCACAGGAGTAGCATAGCCTCTCCTTGGGCTAACCTATTCTTCCCTAAAATACCCAAATTGTAGATCTTGAATCCTATGATCATCCCCTAGACTATCCGGTCCTCTTAGAACCCTACATCAGCTATAAACTACCTACTGCTAATGAATCCACAACCTGACTCCCGGTGGTATCTCCCATCATCGGTTCCAGCTCTGCTAGAAAGATCTCTACAAGAAGAGCTCGCTTCAGCACCCCATCATGTTTCAGAATGCTAACAAATATCATTGATGCCCTAATATCCAAGATTATACCCTTATCTAAGGTTCGGTCCCTAAAAAAGGTCCATTCACAATGTCTGTTGAGTAGTGAGAAAGATCTATGAATCACGTTGAGTACTCTGCTCCTGTCTGACTACCCTACCATAGGTGTAGTATCTCAGGTATATGCACAGAGAATAACATATCTATGAATAAATCCACCTTTAAGAGGATCTCAATGTCTTTAAAGGAGAGGGTCACATCTTCATGCATCTAGATCATCAAGCTCCACCATCTCCTCATCAAGCTCTAAATAAGGCTCATGGCTAGGAATTCCATCTGGTCGAGAGGTGCCCTCACTAGATAAAAAACTAATGTAACCACATCCATCCAATCCTTAGATACCTGAGTATCTATATCACCTTGGAACAAAGGAGGTTGTTTTCTCTGAAACTCATGCAACGCACTGAGCCTGTCTGCATCATCCATTGTTAACACTGATATGAACTGCTTCTCTCCAGGTTATGGTATCACCAGTACACCACCAAGAGGTGATATCTCTGACAACAGTCCTTGTACAGATGCCTCATCACTTGTAGGACCATCCTCGTGGTCCCACACCATAATCTTGGATGGATTCCTCTATGGAAGCATCCAGAAATAGAACAAGATGTACCACAATCAATATAATATACCTGGTGAGATGACTCTGACTCAAGAAGGACATGAGAACACACTCAATTCATATATGATTCATGTGACCAATGTTTTTATGTACCACGTCCAAAAGCATAATTCAGGTTCCTAGAATATTGATAAGTCATCTACTGCACCAATACTAAACTCCATGTCCTAAAATCCAAACTCAAAACACTTAACACTATTTCCCCAAAACAAATTCATGAAATCTTAGTCCTTAAGATAGAATCATCCTAGGATCTGATACCATTATTCCATGACACTTCCCCTAGGGCCTATTTCATGACTACCTCAATCCCACCTCCCATAGGCTAGGGGATGATGACTAACATTGAATAGGCATATCCCACAAGTGGGAGGAATTTTCTCAAGTACCTAGACACACACACATGTATCCAAGAAAAAGTGATGAAACAAAAAACACTAAGAATACGTGCATGTATACTACTATGAAAACCCACATAGAGTAAAAAGTACAAACTAAATGTATAGAGGGCTAGTATACAATCCCAATAAAGAAAAGTACAAGATCTTGGAATCCATCTGCTAAAAACCCTACCAAAAGGGTAGGTAAAGAAGCTGTATAAAGGCGTTGAAGTGCTCCTTGTCTTTCGGGCCTCCCTCTAAGTACCACCTATGTCCATACCACTAAGGCTCCGGTCAAGCTATCGGTCATCTACAAAATACATGACATGTGTGGTCAAAGACCATACAGGGGTGAGTAAAATAATACTTAGTAGGGACCTCAAACCACAATGGTATACCACAAAGAAATACACAAAGAAGATTACTAATATGCACATAAAGTGTAGCCCCTAAGAAGTATAATCAATAGATTCACTAGAGTCATCTCACACCAGTATATGTATATTACATACATATAAGAGAAATTACAAGCATATTTAAATCCAAGGCGGCATACTTTGGGTCTTCATAGGAGACACACTCTGCATAGGTGTAGAAGACACACTGTGTGTAGGCATAGGAGACACACTCTATATGAGACACACTCCATGTAGGCGTATGAGACACAATCCATAGTAAAAATGCTCTATAGGAGATGTACTTCATGTTGGCACATCCATCCACTAGATTCTGCTCTTAGCATGCTTGTTCTAGGATCAACTACTCCTCAAGACAAAAGGGTCATATGATAACCTCCATGAAAACTCATGTAGAGTATCTCAAAAGGACCACCTCATCATGAGGGTCCTAACTCCACAAACTACTCATCAAATGGAAATACAGTTTGAAAGTTATGGGCCTTTTAGGGAAAATGGTCTGGTTGGGTCCGGGTCTGATCCGACCTTTTCAGACTGACCCGACTCGCCGAGTTGACCTGACCAGCTAGGCTCGTCCCGGACTGCCTTCTCCATCTCATCCCGCTCAAGCGGGCTAGTTAGGTCCACCCATATGCGGCTGCTTCCGCATCCCCGCCAAGTTTATGCAGTTCTCCACTTTGTGACCTACCCCACGGTAGGTTCCATGGGGTCCCAGGGCAATCATGTTGGATAGCGGCTTCCCACAGTGTGATGCGGCTTCCGGCCATGTGATGCGGCTTCCCACCATGTCTCGGTCGTAGTTTCCACTAGTCACCCTGCTAGAATCCCTAGTCTCCACCCACAACCATGTTCCATGGGCCCCTTTCACTATCATGGTCCTCCTAGAACAAACCCTTCGCTGCCGCCCTATTGGAAATTCGTGTCACCGCCGGCGCAAGCTGCTAGTGGGATTTGCTCCGTAGACCGCCTCATCTCTTCTGGTGCCCTATCTTTTGAAACGGGGACATCCTTTCTATCCTCTAGTCTCCATCTTAACTTATGTGTCTCCAAAAAATCTTTTCATCACTTTGGGGATCCGTCCACATCCAGAACCTCCTGGAAAAGCATGACATTCCCATGGGGGTTCGTCGGTGAAGAATGAAAGAATGGGTTAGGAGAAAACACCAAGAACACCGGAAGAATGAACATTAGCCTTGTTTGTTTCAGCCTTCATTCATCCCCTTATAAAAGGGGGGAAATAAAAGGATAATCACTATGGTTTAATCCCGTTAAATTCCATAGTCTAACCATCCCGCATGAACTATCAAACCATGGATCAACATGTTAATGGTTTGGTCTGCATTCATTTTTGAAAACAAGAATGGGGAAAGAATTTAATAGGCAACCCCTACCTGGGTTTGGATCACACTCTAAGTAATATCGATCGATTTTTCATCGTTGTTGGTGAGATACATTGAAGAGGGGAGCCTTTTTTCATTGGAAATATGTCGTTCATCATTGTTCATCGTCTGTGAACATCTTTCCTCCAGAGGTTACATGGAATTATAGGGTTAAGCGTCAACCCTTAATTCATGTTTAATTAAGGATAATGGAAAATTTTCCACCCCATAATTATGATGCAGCATCACCACACTATTATATTAAGAAACTAAATGGTTTCCTCATTGCTTCAAAATGTTAAAAGAAAACAAAATATGTGTTTTAAGTTTATTTTTTTTATTTTTTTTTTCTTATTAAAAAACATCTAGAAATATTTTCTGGAGTCAACCATTACCAGTTGAATTTAGGCCCTACCTAAGGTAAAATAATTGTTTTGAACTCAATGGTTCTCTTAGATTTTTGATCCAGACACCCATTTAGAAGTTACTAAAACCGCACACACGCGCTATTTTTAATAAACTTAAAAATAGTTCAAACATTTATTTCAGGCATCCTAGTCCTTAGAGTCACGTGTGTTCTCATCACCTTGTCTCAAAATAATCCCATATAATTTAAAAAAATACATGGAAATTCTTAGACATTATAAAATTATTGATGGAAAAATATGAAGAAGGAGATTGTTGAGTATACATCAAGGTGCCTGCTAAGTCAGCAAGTAAAGTTTGAAAGGAAAAAGTCTAAAGGGTTGATGAAACCACTACCCATACCAACATGGAAGTGGGATAACATCACCATGTACTTTATCACTAGACTTACAAGGACATATAGAGGAAACAATTCTATAGGGGTCATTGTGGATCGTCATACAAAAATGCACACTTTATCACTATTCTAGAGGACTTAAAATTGGATAAACTGGAATGGATATATATATATATAAGAGGTGGTAAGGCTACATGAAGTACCACTATCTATTGTATCAGATAGAGATATGAGATTCACCTTAAAGTTTTGGAAAAGTATCCAATGTGATCTAAGCACTGAACTAAACATCAGTACGGCCAATCATCCTCAAAATGATGGCCAATCTAGTCGAACTATTCAGACATTAGAAGACATGTTGAGATCATGTTCTATAGAATTCAAAGGGGGATGGGAAAAACATCTTCCACTGGTCAAAGTCTCATACAAAAATAGTTTTCACTCCATCATATGAATGGAACCATATGAATAATTTTATGGTAAATGGTTCATAACACAAGCGTTCTTGGATGAAGTCAGTGAGCATAAGTTGTTAGGACCTGAAATGGCAGAATAAATGGTAGAGAATGTGAAAACCATTTAGCAGCACATCAAGGTAGCCCAAAGTCAACAAAATAGCTATGAAAATGTTCATCGATAAGATATTGAGTTTAATGTTGGAGACATGGTATTCCTCTGAATATCTAAATGGAATAAGGCCATGAGGTTTGGGAAGAAATGAAAGCTATGTCCCAAGTACATTGTCCCCTTTAAGACTATTGATAGTATTGAAACTGTGGCCTATAGAATAGAACATACACCTACCATGTCTAAAGTACATGATTTATTCCATGTATCCCTCTTAAGAAATTACATACCAGACCCTTCGCATGTACTCTCTTCAGCGGTGGTACAGTTGGAGAATGATCTTTATTATGAGGAGAATCCAGTGAAGATCTTGGATCATAGAGATAATGTTTTATGAAAAAAGTCTACTCATTTGATCAAAGTACTATTGTAGAACCATAAGTATGAAGATGCAACATGGGATATGGAGTATGCAATGAAGGAAAAGTACCCACACCTGTTTACGGTTTAGAATGTAAAACGAAATTTTGAGGGCGAAATATCATAAGGGGGAAGAATGTAATGACCCAACATCTTATCAATGAAATTCCATTATTATAATTATGTATTATGTTATAATCATATAATATTACATGTAGAAAAGTATACAAACCTTATAAATTAATAATGAGTGAAACAAAAGGTATCTCTATAAGTTAAGGAACATATACTGATTAAATAGTAACTTAACCTTTGGAATAGTAATATGACCCTTATCAATAGTAAACCAACCAATTTAATAGTAACCTCACTAATGAAATTATAAATAAAATTTATCCTTCTTATAAGTGACAATATGATATAATTATATCATAAAACAAGGAATTAAATATTTTAATAATTATTAATTAAGTGTTGGTATTTTTGTAAGTCATGTATATTTAATTATAATTTTATGATTAATTTAATAATTTAAAAGAAAATTTATTTTCATAAAATGTATTCATAAATAATTATTTTGATTTATTATGACTATCATATAATTTAAGAGACCTTAATTCATTTTTCAAAGTGTTAGAAAATCATTTTTAATTTTAAAATTTGTATTTTTCAAGTAAATTCTAATTTTAATTAAAAATTATATTTCACATACTTAAAAATTTATTTTAATAAAATAGAGTTAATTTTTGAATTATACATGTCAAAAAATGGGAGTGTCGAATTTTTGGGATTTTTCTAAAATACTTGAATTTTATGAATAGTAAAATACACTAATATATGATAAATGCTAAATAAATGAATTTCTACATAATACTTGAGTCATGGATAATGTAAATGGCCATTGGTTCGAACTCAAATGCTCTATTTAATATTTTTTGTCACAACAATCAATAATATTCATAGTCTTGAGAAAAAATATTAAACTAATGATTAAAATAATGGGAAACCCCTCCTCTCCTCCACTATGAATACCACCCCTATTTACCCCCTCTTCTCATACCTCTAAAGCCTTATGCCTAGTCCAAATTCTACTCAAATCTCTCCCTAATCCTCTATCCCATGTCCATTAGACCTTTTTATCTTAAAAATACCAAATAATATCTCCTAAATAGGTTCTCAAGAAAGATATATTAAAGAGTTAGATTCCTCTTTTTATTTATTTTATTTTCTTTCAAGTTCTTTTCTTTATTTTTCTTTCCTCACCTCCTTTAATAAAAATTGTTGAGCCCTCTGGGAAAATTAGTTTAACTTATATTTTGATAATCCCAACTCTTCTCAATCATATATTCATTATGCTCAATTATATTTTGATAATCTCAATTATATATTGATTAATGCTTAATTACTTATTTTAGTATTTCTGCACACCATGCACATATTTATACATTATAATGTTTATATTATCTTCAGATAATTCGGTTACTAAATGGATATATATTCTAACTTGACCCATTCTACCAATAGAATGCTTAAACAGACAAGTGGTCACCGTTACAGAACAAGGCTACCGTTATGAAAAGGATACCGATACATGAAGGTCACAGATATGCGAAGCCTACCGATATGCGAAAGTTACCATTACAGACAAGCCTACTGATACCGACAAGTTATCGATCAAGTTCACTGTTACATCAAGTCTACCGATACGTGAAGGTCACCGTTACATCAAGTCTATCATTATGTGAAAGCCAAATGATACAAACAAGTCTACCGATTACGAGAAGATCACCGGTACAACAAAGCCTACCGATATGTGAAGGTCACTGATACATCGCCGATATAGACAAGTCACCGTTATGCAAGTCTACCGATACACCAAGGAAGCTACCGGTACATGATGGCTACCGTTACATGATGGATACCGTTACATGAAAGGTCACTGGTACACTAAGTCTACCGCTACTGATCAAATCTTCCGACAGACATGAAGTCTACCAATAGAAAGGCTACCATTACACAAGAGGCTACCGATACACAAGGCTACCGATATCCAAATCTACCGTTACAGAATCCGACGCTGTCTTAATTTCTTTATCTTTATTTAATATAACCAACAGTCATATCAGGTATATTTTAATGCTCTGTCATTTATTTAATAAAGGTTGTCGGATGTCAGGAAACCATACCTCGTACCTGCAAAAAGAAATTACTTCTTTTGCCGGAGCTCGTGCCATAAATACAAGAATTCCCTGTTGCTGCACATACACAGAGAGAGAAAAACGAAAAATAAACAAGACACATACAAGGAATATAAAGAGCTCATACAGATATTCATACACGGTCAAGAAGACACAGAAGCTCATACACACTCAAGCCTACTCAAGAAGAGTTCCTTACTTTCACGAGGATTTTTAAGAACTTCATCGACTACACTTTCACTATCTCTGAACCTGGATGTCAATCAGAAGACACTCCATTTTCCAGATAGAAACTAGAAGAGGAGTCAGAATCATTTCTGATCAAATTTGAAGGAGTCCATAGCTACACTGCAATCACTAGAGACATTCTAAACTCTATATCTTACTCAGTGATTTATTATTTACATTATGAGAAGTGTGTATCATCTGTATTAAGTTTTACACACACTGTCTCCAGAACCTTAACTGGAGGATCTGTAAATCCTCAATCAAACTCTTACATATTTTATTTCCCACTATGGATAGTGTTAGAGGTCGTGTGTGACCTGGACAGCTGTATTTGCTATTGTTTTGTTTCCCACGAAGAACTGTGGTAAAGGTCTTTGACTGGGATGGTTGTAAACTGTTGAGAACCCCGATCCAGGGCATGGATCCAATTTATATAAATTGTTGAGAGGACTAAGTCTTGTCTTGAGACTAAACCTCTTGGTTATATCTGTTGTGCTTTATTTAGTTTTATCTAAAACCTTTTATTCCGCTGCCAAGTGCTTTAAAACCTAAACTGTTTTTCAAAGTTACTCTAATAATTGAATTAGCAAGTCCTTGCATTATTTGTAAATCAGTAAGTTAGTTTCAAAAGCTAATCTAATCCTTTGATTAGATTAGCTGGGAATTAATCAATCCTATGAGAACCTAGCTGAAAGTTTTCTTTAGTTAAAATTCACTACAATTCAATTTGTATTTTAAATTGGGGGAATTTGGTAAAGGATTTTAAAACATAAATTTTAATTGGAACTCAATTCACCCCCCTCTTGAGTATCCACTCTGACCAACATTTGGTATCAGAGGTGTTTAAAATATTTTTTGAAGTACTCTGTTTTTCCACTGTGATTTTAGTTGTATTTTAAAGTTCTTAAAATTTATGTTATTTTTAAATTTTTATCTCTTTAAAATTTTTGGTTCAACCTAGTTATCATGGATAACAGACTTGATGGTGTTTCTACTAATAGACCACAATTTTTCAATGGAAACAACTATGCTCAGTGGAATATTAGGATGAAAATTCATTTAGAAAGCATGGGTTTTGATATTTGGACTGCCATAGAATCAGAATATAAAATTCATACTACTGTTAGATCTACTTGGAACGAAGCTACTAAGACAGCCTACAATAATAATTGCAAAGCTATGAATGCTCTGTATTGTGCTCTAGGAGATGAGGAATTTAATAGAATATCTTCTTGTAAGACTACATATGAAATTGGGGATACTTTAAGTGTTTCTTATGAAGGAACAACTAATGTTAAGGAAATGAGATTGAACACCTATACTATTAAATATGATAATTTTATGATGAAGCCTGATGAACCCATATCTGATATGTATCTCAGGTTTAACAAAATTTTCAATACAATGATCTCACTGGGAAAGGACATTTCATCAAAGGAGCAGATCATGAGAATTTTGAGATGCCTACTTGAAAGATGGAGGGGCACTTCTGTTTCAATCAGAGAATCTTGTGACATTGGTCAACTACCAATCAAGGAACTTATCGGTAAGTTGATGTTGTATGAAGAAGAACTCAAGGTAAACAAAGAAGAAGAAGATGAACCAAAAATGAAGTCAGTTGCCTTCAAGACATCTACTTCAAAGAATAAGGATAAGGAGAAACTTCAAGATGTAAGTGATAGCTCAAGCTGCGAAGAATGTGAAAGTGCATCTGACAGTGATGTAGAAATGGCTCACATAGCCAGAAGGTTTAAGAAATTTTATAGGAAGAAGAAATTCTTCATAAAATCAAATTACAAAGGAAAGTATGACAATAAGGGACATTGTAAGAAGGATTGGAAAAATCCAGATAAAAGTGATGAAGTTGTCTGTTATGAGTGCAAAAGAAAAGGACATATTAAAGCAGACTACCCAAAGCTCAAATTCAAGAAGAAATATGATTACAAGGACAGTAAGTACAAAAAGGCTATGAAGGCTACTTGGAGTGATTCTAAGGATAGCTCCAGTGAATCTGAATCTTCTGAAACTGAAATCAGAAATAAGGAAAACATGTGCTTTATGACAAACACTTCTGAGGCAACATCTGAAACTACTACTTTAAATACATATTATTCTGGAGATGATTCTGAATCTAAATTTTTTTCAAAATCAGAACTATTTTAATACTGTGATATGTTTGAAGAAACCTGTAATGAGCTGAAAGACAAATACAAAGGTTTAAAGAAACAGTATGCTTTAACTGTTAAACATAAATCTGATCTTGACATAGAAATAGAAAAGAATGCTCAGTTACATAAAGAAAACACTAAACTAAAATTGTCAAATGAGAAACTTAGGAAGGATTTAGAAAAGTTCACAAATGGAAAAGACACTCTTACTCAAATTCTAGGTAAGCATATTGCACCTAGATATACTGCTGGTATAGGATACCAACCTGGACAAAAAAAATTACCAAAACTAGATTTATTCCTAAATCTGGACAGAATGTAGATAGTTATAGTTATGGAAGTTCATATTCTTCAACTAGTTATATTCATATTTATGGATCTAATAAGTTTTATCTGTCTAAATCTATTGATTCTGCAAACCTTATGAAACCCATAAGACAAATTTGGGTACCTAAATTTTTATTGGCTAACATGTCTGGACCCAAGAAAATCTGGGTACCAAAATCATTTCCTATCTAAATCTTTTTTGTAGGAAACCTTCTTAAAGATCTCCTATAGGAAGACTTGGTACTTGGATAGTGGTTGTTCAAGACATATGTCAGGATACTTATCATGCTTTAAAAGCTTAGTCAGATTTGATAGAGGTTTTGTCACTTTTGGAGATAATTCTAAAGGGAAAATCATCGACTTAGGCCAGATTGGTAACACTGACTCAGTATTAATTTATAAAGTATTATTCGTTGATGGACTTAAATATAATCTGTTAAGTATTTCTCAGTTATGTGATGATGGTTTTAATGTTAAATTTGAAAATTATTCTTGCAATGTTTTTAATTCTAAAATTGCTTTAGTATTTTCTGCCCTACGAAATGAAAATGTTTATGATGTTTATTTAAATTCTTTAGCTATGAAAAATTTTACTTGATTAAATGATTTTCATAAAGATTCTTGGATTTGGCACAGAATATTAGGAGACTGCAATGTACATTCACTTCAAAAACATACTAGGAAGAACTTAGTTAGAGACCTACCAAAACTTGAATTCCCAATAGATAAAGTTTGTAATACCTGTCAAAAGGGAAAGCAACATAAAGTTTCTTTCAAATCAAAGAAAGAAGTGTCAACTTCTCAACCTCTCAAGGTTGTTCACATGGATTTGTTTGGACCTTCCAGAGATTCTAGTTTAAATGGGAAGCACTATGTCTATGTTCTAGTAGATGACTATTCTATGTATACTTGGGTATATTTTCTAGCTCACAAAAGTGAATCTTGTTCTTACTTTGTTAACTATTCCAAGTCTTTAGAGAACCTTAGTGGACTTAAGATTAAAACCTTGAGAAGTGATCATGATCGTGAGTTTGAAAATCATGAGTTTGAATTCTACTGCTCACACAATGGCTAGAGTCATAATTTCTCTTCCCCTAGGACCCCTCAACAAAATGGTGTAGTAGATAGTAGGAATAGAACCCTTCAGGAAATTTCCAAAACCATGCTCAATGAGTATGACCTGCCTATTTATTTTTGGGCTGAAGCTGTTAATACAGCTTGTTATATTATCAATAGAGTCTTGATCAGACTTGTTCTTAAGAAGGCCCCTTATGAGTTGTGGAACCACATGAAAACTAAGGTTAAATACTTCAAAGTTTTTGGTTGCAAAGTATTTATTCTTAATACCAAAGATAATCTTGACAAGTTTTCATCCAAGAGTGATGAAGGAATTTTCCTAGGTTACTCTATTTCTAGTAAAGCCTGTAGAGTTTTAAATAAGTGAACCAAATGTGTGGGGGAATCTGTTCACATAAAATTTGATGAAACTGATCCACATGAACCTAGGACCTCTCTTGAAAATCTTGAAGATGATCTCTCAGTTTTGAACCTTAATGATAAAGATAGTGGACCTATAGTTAAAACATCCAGTTCTGGAAATTTTCCAAAACCTACTTCTGTTGACCCCCAACCTGTTGATGAACCTGAAATCTCTCGCCCTACCTTTTCGAGACCAACTAGGATCTTAAAGAACCATCCTTTAGATGTTGTTTTAGGTAATCTAGATAGAGGAACACAGACTAGAGCTTCTCTAAGAAATCAGGTTGAACATCAAGATTTTCTTTCACAGTTAGAACCTAAAAATATCAATGATGAATTTTGGGTAATAGCTATGCAAGAAGAACTAAATCAATTTGAAAGAAATAAAGTCTGGAAATTAGTAGAAATACATAAGGACACTTTAACCATAGGCACAAAGTGGGTGTTTAGAAACAAATTTGATGAGTTTGGAAACATCATTAGAAACAAAGCTAGACTAGTTTCACAAGGTTACAATCAAGAAGAAGGGATTGACTATGAGGAAACCTTTGCTCCGGTAGCTAGATTAGAGGCAATTAGGATCTTACTTTCCTTTGCATCACATCTAAATTTCAATTTATATCAAATGGATGTGAAAAGTGCTTTTATAAATGGTTTTATTTTTGAAGATGTTTTTTTAGAACAACCACCTGGTTTTTTAAATCCTCACTTTCAAAATCATGTTTTTAAACTTTCTAAAGCTTTATATGGTTTAAAACAAGCTCCAAGGGCATGGTATGAAAGACTTACAAATTTTATTATTTCAAAAGGATTTACAAAAGGAATTGATGATCCCACTCTTTTTATAAAAAGAATTTCAAAAGATGTTTTAATAGTACAAATTTATGTTGATGATATTATCTTCGGATCTTCTAAAAATTCTTTATGTACTTATTTTTGGAAGGTTATGCAAAATTAATTTGAAATGAGCTTAATGGGAGAGCTTAAGTACTTTCTTGGATTTCAAATCTTTCAAACTAAAGATGGTATTGTTTTGAATCAAAGTAAATATACTAAAGATTTATTAAAACATTTTGGTTTGGATAGTATTAAGGGAAGTGATACACCTATGAGTACCACCTGTAAATTAGATATTGATGAAACTAGGAAACCAGTAGATCAAACTAATTATAGAGGCATGATTGGGAGTTTACTTTATCTTACTACTAGTCGACCTGATATTATGTTTATTGTATGTATGTGTGCTATATTTCAAGCTAACCCTAAAGAGTCACACTTACTTTCTGTTAAAAGGATTTTCAAATATCTTAAATATACTGCTAACTTGAGACTGTTTTACCAAAAGAACAATCATTTAATTTAATAAGTTATTCAGATGATGACTTTACTGGATGAAAGTTAGATAGAAAGAGCACATCTGGAACATGTCATTTGCTTAGAAAGTCCCTAGTATCATGGTGTAGTAAGAAACAGAACTCATTTGCATTATCTACTGCTGAAGCAGAGTATATAGCTGCTGGTAGTTGCTGTGCACAGATTATATGGATGAAACACACTTTATTGGAATATGGATTTGAGTTTAAACATGTTTCAATTAACCGTGACAACACAAGTGAAATCAACATCTCAAAAAACCCTGTGTCTCATTCTAGAACCAAACACATTGATGTTAGACACCACTTTCTAAGAGATCATTATCAAAGAGGTGATATAACTCTTGAATTTCTTGGCACTGAACTCCAATTTCCTGATATTTTCACTAAGACTTCAAATTCAGAAAGATTAAGTTTCATTATACACGAACTAGGAAAGATAACTTACTCTTAAAACCCGTTAGGATGATCCTCACCGTTAGGATGAACCTCGCCGTTAGGATGAACCTCACCGTTAGGATGAACCTCACCATTAGGATGAACCTCACCATTAGGATGAACCTCACCGTTAGGATGAACCTCACCGTTAGGATGAACCTCACCGTTAGGATGAACCTCACTGTTAAATAAACTTCACCATTAGAACTCACCGTTAGGACACCTCACTGGTACATCTCTCGCGCTGTTTTAAATTTTTGTATTAAGGTCGAGACTTTGCATTTATTTTTAATATAAGATTTATTTTATATGTCAATCCTAAATGATATTAAACCTGAATCTAGATATCACTCAATCACCGCAAACCCGTCTGTTCGAATCCCTCCTACCTAAACCTCTCAAGCTCGCAAAACCCTAAGCCTCAGAATCTGACATGGCAGGTGTGAAGCGACCCTCAGTGGATGAATGGAGTGATGTGCCGCAAGCTAAGAAGCAGAAATTAATGAATGATGGTGGTAGTGGAAGCAGTAGATATGATGTTCGAAGGAATCCTGTGAATCCACATTTATCGAAGCGAGAAATTGTAGTGGAAAGGAAATTATGTGCGGAATGGCTGCTGGAAATCAAGTCCTTGATTCTGAAGGTTCTACAAGAACAAGGATGGCTCGAATACTTCGTGAACAATAATGGACCGAACTATCCAACTCTGGTAAACGAGTTTTATGAGTTTGTCAATTTTGAGACATCAGAAGAGGAGAATAGGATAATTTCCTTTGTGAATGGTCAAACGTTTTCTTTTTCATCAGTCGAATGGGATGAGAACCTTAAAGTTCCTCATAGTGGTGATTATGGATTTTATTCAAAATTAATACCTACTGCTAGTGACTTTTTCGAATATGAGGATGCCTTGTTGGAATTAACAGGAAATGGAACTCCTAGAAAGGTCATTGCTGCAGAGAAGGCAGGGGAGGACAAACTACTTTTCAAGTTCATTCAGCATTTGATTAGTCCAAGGAGAGGAGATTTTTCTACCCTCAGGTTTCATGATATTTATTTGTTGTATCTGTTAAAGCATGGAGTAAAGGTGAATTTATGCAGACTGTTAATAATTCAGATTGAAGAGATGACTAGACCGAAGTCTAAGTCCAATTCACTTTTCTTTTCTAAGTTGATTTCTATTATGTTGAAAGCAATGGAGGTAGCTGGACCTCAAGATGGAACTGTTGTGGTTAAGGATAATTTTTTCCTCACCAGGACTGTGTGTAAGTTTATGAAAGTTAGCTGGAACCCTTGGAATAAATCATGGGTTAATGATGATGAAAAAATCTATGACAAGTACACTCATGTGGATCATCCTTCTAGACCAAAGGATGTGATGGATCCTGGTCTTGGACCAGATGAGCCAGAACCGGTCTACAATGATGATGAAGCTGAGGAGGAAGAGACATCATTTGAGGAAGGAGGAGACCCTAATTTACCTCCTAGCCCTATGCCTCAAAACATTTCCTATGGAGCAGCTAGCCCTCCAAAAGAACTACCAAGGAGAGAAAATATTCTAAAGGGCAATGACACTGAGACTATAGAAGAAGAAGAAGAAGCATATCAGATTGTTGTCAAAGACACCTCTGAAGAGGATGAGGCAACCGAGTCAGATCAGATTGCTCATGAAGAGAAGAACGTTTCTGGTGAAGCAAATGATGAGGAAAATGAAGAAGAGCTCAGTTTGAACCCTCTGATAGATAGCACAGTCAAGAAAGTTCCTGATCAGGAAGCAGAAGCTGCATCTATTGATGAGAGAGTCATTGATGACTCAGAGCAAATGACTATTGAATCTTCTGCAGTTGTAGAAGAAGTTGTAGAATTACATCCAGCAGAACAGTTGGAGGAGATTCCTCAGGAGAATGCTCTAAGTGAGGGGGAGCCTCTCTGTTCAGTTTCTATGTTGTATGACATTAAAGGTTGGACATCAGATCCAGGATATATGGTTCTTGGACTTTCCTATGGAGATTAGGATGAGGAAGACCGGCCCCAAAGGGAATCCATTATCCTACCTGTTGTAGATGAGAATTTGGAAACCAAGGAGGACCTTGAGTCCTTAAAGGTTGAAATGAAAGAAGCACTGAGAGAATCAGTGGCAGATTTGAAGCACAGTCTGGTTGATGAAATGAGGAGTGTGGAGAAATCCCTAGAGCTATCTCTGGGATGTGATGTTTATAGTCCAGTGAAAGGAATTATGGATGAAGCTAAGGTGTGTCATACTCAAATTGAGAGTTGTACAGGAGTTGTAGTTGCTCTCAGAAAATCAATTGCTTCATTGACTGCCATGAACAGCTCTCAAACCCAAGTGAATATTGATATCAGATCTATCAAAGAGGTAGTCAAACAGTTTGTGGAAGTTTTTGAGGCTTTTAAGAAATCATTCAAAGAACATTTGAACAGTCAAGATGAACTTGTTCAGAAAGTGGTTAGTAATCTGACACAATCTTTCAAGGAGACTGTAGCTTTCTCAATTAAACCCCTTCCCTCATCCATCTCCACTGTCAACCTTGACCAGATCAGATCTATTATTCAGGAAGAGTTGTCTAAGGACAGTACTTGTGGTACCTCAGATACTCAGATCCTTGCTACCACTATAGAAGTTAGTAGTTTTGTTCGCGATCACCTATGGGCAGCTATTGCTTCTCAAAAAGCAATTAAAAATAAGGTGGATGCTTATTTTGATAAGGTATATACCAAGCATCAAATGACCAACCATTTCAAGATTTTGATGGAGAATATGAAGTTGCCTCCAGTGACTCAAGATTTCAGAGAACAGGTTAGTAAGCTCAGGGAGCTTACTCCTGCCTTGGATAAATTCATTGAAAATCGAGATGATTTTGTGTCAGCAATGGAGAGAGGAGGCAGTATTATTATGGATTTCAGGAACCTGTTGCTACCATTCTTGCATGTGGATGCCAAACCTATGATTTTCCCTCTTGCCCTTCCTGCCTCTGCCTCTGGGAGTACACCTTAGTTGACTTCAGTTCAGTATATTCAAATCTTGACACCTATGATCTCACAGAAGAGCACAGATTTTAGATCCGATATAGTTTCAGTGGCTGACCCTCCAGTTGTTCTTTCAGCTATTCCCAATCCATCTACTCAATCTGAACCTACACCCTCTTCTGATCCTAAGGGAAAGAATCATGTTCAAGAGGATGATTGAGTGTTTCTGGATGTTTTTGATAGGATTCACTTGTATTTATTTTTGTAATACTGGATTTCTCAGTTTGTACCTTTTGTACCCTAATGGAAATTTACTCATACATTCTCCACTTTACTATGTTTATGTTTCCATGCAATCTATTCTCTTTTTGTCTCTAAATTTCTCTAATTCTACCCTTCTTTTTGTTAATCACAAAGGCGGAGAAATTGCACCAAAGGCTAAAAATTGGAGAGAAAATGCACCAAATGAGAACTGGGAGTGCAATTGAAAGGGGGAGAAAAATGAGAACTTTGTTTTAAAAGTTTTTCTTAGGAAATTTTTCCTATGATATTAATTTAATTTTCTTAAATACTTTGGCATAAGTTGTGCTAGGTTGTGATTATCAAAAAGGGGGAGATTGTTGAGCCCTATGGGAAAATTAGTTGAACTTATATTTTGATAATACCAAATCTGCTCAATCATATATTCATTATGCTCAATTATATTTTGATAATCTCAATTATATATTGATTAATTATTAATTACTTATTTCAGTATTTCTGTACACCATGCACATATTTATACATTATAATGTTTATATTATCTTCAGAGAATTCAGTTACTAAATGGATATATATTCTAACTTGACCCATTCTGCCAATAGAATTCTTAAACAGAAAAGTGGTCACCATTACAGAACAAGGCTACCGTTATGAAAAGTCTACTGATACGTGAATGTCACCGATATGCAAAGCCTACCGATATGCGAAAGTAACCGTTACAGACAAGCCTACTCATACAGACAAGTTACCGATCAAGTTCATTGTTACATCAAGTCTACCGATACGTGAAGTTCACCGTTACATCAAGTCTACCGTTACGTGAAAGCCTACCGATTATGAGAAGATCACTGGTACAAAAAAACCTACTAATATGTGAAGGTCACCGATACATCACTGATACAGACAAGTCACTGTTATGCAAGTCTACCGATACACCAAGGAAGCTATCGGTACATGATGGATACCGTTACGTGATGGCTACCATTACATGAAAGGTCACTGGTACACTAATTCTACCGCTACTGATCAAATCTAATGATAGACATGAATTCTACTGATAGAAAGGCTACCGTTACACAAGAGGCTATCGATACACAAGGCTACCGATATCCAAAGCTACCATTACAGAATCTGACACTGTCTTAATTCCTTTATCTTTATTTAATCTAACCAATGGTCATATCAGGTATATTTTAATGCTCTATCATTTATTTAATAAAGGTTGTTGGATGTCAGGAAACCGTACCTCGTACCTGCAAAAATAAATTACTTCTTTTGTCGGAGCTCATGCCATAAATACAAGAAGTCCCTATTGCTGCACAGACACGGAGAGAGAAAAATGAAAAATATACAAGACACATACAAGGAATATATAGAGTTCATACAGATATACATGCATGATGAAGAATACACAGAAGCTCATACACACTAAAGCCTACTCAAGAAGAGTTCCTTACTTTCACGAGGATTTTGAAGAACTTCATAGACTACAGTTTCACTATCTCTGAACCTGGATTTCAAGCAGACGACAGTCTGTTTTCCAGACAAAAACCAGAAGAGGACTCAGAATCATTTCTAATCAAATTTGAAGGATTCTAGAGCTACACTGTAATCACTAGAGACATTCTAAACTCTATATATTACTCAGTGATTTATTATTTACATTACGAGCAGTGTGTATCATCTGTATTAAGTTTTACACACACTGTCTTCTGAACCTTAACTGGAGGATCTGTAAATCCTCACTCAAACTCATTACATCTTTTATTTCCCACTGTGTATAGTGGTAGAGGTCGTGTGTGACCTGGACATCTGTATTTTCTATTGTTTTGTTTCCCACGAAGAACTGTGGTAGAGGTCTTTGACCTGGATAGTTGTAAACTGTTGAGAACCCCGATCTAGGGTGTGGATCCAATTTATATAAATTGTTGAGAGGACTAAGTCTCAACTTGAGACTGAACCTCTTGGTTATATCTGTTGTGCTTTATTTAGTTTTATCTAAAACCTTTTCTTCCACTGCCAAGTGATTTAAAACCTAAACTGTTTTTCAAAGTTACTCTGATAATTGAATTAGCAAGTGTTTTCATTATTTTTAAATCAGTAAGTTAGTTTCAAAAGATAATCTGATCCTTTGATTAGATTAGCTGGGAATTAATCAATCCCTTGAGAACCTAGCTGAAAGTTTTCTTTAGTTAAAATTCACTACAATTCAATTTTTATTTTAAATTGGGGGAATTTGGTAAAGGATTTTAAAACAGAAATTTTAATTGGAACTCAATTCACCCCCCCCCTCTTGAGTATCTACTCTAACCAACACAAATGTTATGATAAATCCATTACATTACATGTACTAGAATTTTTTTATGATAATGGAATAATTCATCATAATCTATCATTCCCCTCCCTTTATACCAGAAATGAAAACACCATCCAAGAAGTGTTAATTCATCATATTCAAGGATGACTGGTTTTCAATTTCTTTTACCATATTCAATTCTGGTAATTAAACCATTTTTATGGTTAAACCTAACTATAATATATGTATTATTTCTTATATAATATTTTTTGATATTTTTTACATAAGATATTAATTTATAAATAAAAATGTGTTTGATGTGATCAAAAAACTTCCAATTAACCAAAACAGTTATCTTTAAATTTTTATATAATGATTTATATTCACTGTAAATTATCGAATGAATTTTATAACCATGTAATATTCTAGATGTTAACTAATAACATATAAATTCAATTCTGGAAAACCATTCTCATCTTACATGTTTATCCATACAGGTATATAAGTAAACCAATCATGAAAAGAAAGGAAACAAATGCTCTCAAAACAGTGAGATTGAACCTCCTAACCCATCAAAAAGGTCACGAATGAACTTAATAAGGTTATAATAAATAAATTACATTTAGAATAGGTTCTATAAATATTAATTAAGGAATTTAATTTCTTTTTCCATGACATTAATGTTGGACTCCTCATGTGTTAATCATGTTTTAATGATCACAAATCATGTTAACCTTGTTTAATCTATCACAAATCATGTGTAGAAATTGTTGGTTTCTCTATGAATTAATACTTACAACCTATGGTATAAACATTCAAAAGATCCTAATTTAGAATATGATAAATCATGTTTAATCTTATAAACAATATTTGATCTTGTTCTATAATGATTTATTATCTTAATGCATAAGTCTAATTGAATCTGTGAATATTATTTCTTAAGATAGTTTTACAGATATTTGTCTAAGTATGAGAAATCGTAAGTATTCCACCAGTTCTGAATTTTGGAAAAGTCACTGAAACCATAACCCTGACAATGTAATCCAGACATCGTGACCCTGTCACCATAATCCATACACCGTGATTCAGACACTGTAATCCAGACACCGTGATTCGGATGCCATAATCCAGACACCATGACTTAGACACCGTAATCCAGACACCATGACTCATACACTATAATCAAGACACCATGACTCAGACAACATAATATAGACACTGTGATTTTGACACTATAATTTAGACACCATGACTTTGACACCGTACCCAGTTTCAGATTCTATAAAGTTTGTGACACTGGTTCCTTGCTACCATCACCAAGACATTCTTCAATGTTTTGACAAAGGACTAGACACTGTTACCTAAGACACTGTGATCCTGACACCGCATTTGTGCTACTGGTTCCTGATCTCAATGAAATTTTGGCACTATGACTGTATCACCGCACATAGGAAAAAGAGAAGGCACCATTTCCCAGTGACACCATTTCCTAGTGACACCGTTTCAAGACAAACTATGACATTGTTTCTTAATCACATTTCTGCCATTTGTAGTTTAAATTTAAATGCTATTTATAATGGTCATATTTGAGACATTTAATAGAAGTGACATAATTTATGTTTCTTTATAGAAATGTCACCTAAAATTACAAGGTAATAGGTGTATAAATCATGCTTCCTATCGGCTCCAACACATACACCCCTAAATAAAGAAAAGAACACAAGACTCAAAAAAGAAGGCATGATCAAGAGTTCATTAAGTGACCC
The DNA here is from genome assembly GCA_963277665.1 of Viscum album. Lineage (NCBI taxonomy): Eukaryota > Viridiplantae > Streptophyta > Magnoliopsida > Santalales > Viscaceae > Viscum > Viscum album. The sequence continues at coordinate 1,428,454,327 of OY728140.1, read as the reverse complement.
GCATGCAAGATATAAGAACATATAAACTAAAGAACAAAAAAAACTCTCGATTCCAAAAAGGCTGAACTACTGTAGATCAAAAGAACACGAGATACAAAGAAAATGTTATACAAATGGAAACCAGAATATGAGACTCACGATTCTATGTTTTTTACAAGAGGAAATGATGTTTTCATCTGCTTCATCCTATAAGTCCAGAGCTGCATTGAAAAACACTCAGAGAATTTCTAGTCATTTCTCATCACCTTTTCTCTATTGTGTACTGGTTTTAGATTTAGATAGGTGTGTGTATCCATATTAAAACACACACTATCTCCTATATCAAACTAAAGGATACAAGATATCCTTCCACTCATATTTTCTTACATTTGTTTACTCCCACGGATAAGTGTGGAAGAGTTCCTTGTGTGACCTAGTATATTATTCCCACAAAGAATAGTGGAAGAGTTTGTGGGACCTAGACAATCATATGTATTTTTATTTACCCCGATCCAAGGTGTGGATCATGTTTGTTAATATAAACTGCTTGGTAGAATGTGATCACCAAGTGGAGTGGATAAGGTCGTGTCTTGAGACTGAACCACTTGTTTTATCCACTATGTTTTTCTAATTAGTCTTTCTCTGTTTTAATTTATATTTAAAAAAACTAAATTTTACTTTGATAGTTAGTCTTCTATAGTAGTTATAACTATTTTTCCTTATTATAATGGTTTCAAAAGCTGTATCAATATCTCATATTCATACTACTAAGAATTAATCAATCTTTTGAGAAGCTATTTGAATAGTCAAACTCTTATAATCTTATAACCTTGATTAAATGTCATGTTTTAATTTTACTTGGGGGGAATATTTTAATTAAACCTTTTTAAAATAAAGTTTTATAGGAACTCAATTCGCCACCCTCTTGAGCTTCCAACTCCAACCAAAATTTGGTATCATATGGCGTTTTTAGAATCCCGATTTCCAAATTTGTAAACAATAAAATATTTTAAAATATTTTTCAATTGTGATTTTAGTTTTGTTTTAAAATATCTTCAAATTTCTGTTAGTTCTAAATTTTTATTTCTTTAAAAACAAAAAACCTACACTTTCTTCTCTAATTATGGATAATATATTGGAAGTTTATGCTACCAATAGATCTCTATTCTTTAATAGAACCAACTATGTATAATGGAAAATTAAAATGAAAATACACTTATAAATTATGGGTTTTGAGATTTAGTCTTCAATTGTATATGAATACAATATTCCTTATTCTACTTGAAATACATTGTCTGTTTTACATGAAAAAACTTCTTGTTTTAAAGAAATGAGACTTAACACGTATACTATCAAATAAAAATAACTTTAAAATGAAGAATGGTGAGCCTATTTCTGACATGTATCTCAAGTTTAATGAAATAGTGAACACTGTGATCTCTTTGGGAAGAGATGTTACTACCAAAGTGAAAATTATGAGGATTCTCATATGCTTACTTAATAAATGGAGAGGAAATTATATCTCTATTAGAAAATCACGTGAAATCAAAAAATTACTTGTCAAAGAACTCATTGGAAAACTAATGATGTATGAAGAAGAGTTGAAAGTCATCAAGGAAGAAGAAGATGAACCTAAGAGAAAATCTGCAGCATTCAAGACTACTACCTCTAAGAACAAGGAAAAAAGAAAAGGTTATAGCCTCTTTTGAATTCTCCAGTAATTATGAATTAACATAAAATAGTGATGAAGAGATGGTTCAGTTGGCTAGAAGATTCAAGAAATTATATAGGAAGAAGATTTTCTTCAGGAATCCTAATTATAAAGGAAGGTATGATTACAAGGGAAACTAGAAAAAGAATTGGAGAAGAAATGATAACTTGGCATCATCTCATGATGAGAAATATGACATGTAAAATATTTTTTTTAGGACAAACACATCTATGGTAACCTTAGATTCTCCTACACACAATTATTACTATTCTGGAAATGAAAGTGATTTTGAAAATATGACAAGTGATGAATTATTTTAATACTCTAACATGCTGGAATAGACATGAAATGAACTAAAAGATAAATATAAATCTTTAAATAAAAAATATTCTCTTACTGTAACTGTTAATTTTGAACTTACTACTGAAAAGAAAAACAATGCTCATATACTCAAAGAAAACATTGAATTAAAATGTCAATTGAGCAATTGAAGAAAGATCTAGAAAAGTTTACCAATGGAAAAAATAATCTTAATAAAATTCCTGGTAAATTGATATATCTTATATAAAATTATGGTATTAGATATCATTATGGACAAAGAAGCCTATCTAAAACACATTTTGTAACTAAATCTAGAAAATATGTTTTTCTACCCAAAAAAAAATTCTGCTGCTACTTCCAGTTCTGGATAGTATTCTACTACCTCTAGTTCTTCTGGACCAAGTAGAGTTTATTTTTAAAATATATTTTATACTAATTAAAGGAAACCTATGATGAAAATTTGGGTTCCTAAAGCACTGATTACTAATGTCATTGGACCCAAACAATTCTGGGTACCAAAATCTATTTTTGTTTGATTATATTGTAGAAAAAGTTATTTGAAGAGCTCTTTTAAAAGCTTATGGTACTTGGACAGTGGATGTTCAAGCCACATAAAAATATATTATTTGAGCTTCAAGAATCTAATCAATATTTATGGTGGGTTTTTCACCTTTAGTGATAATTATGAAGGAAAAAAATTCTTTAGGCTAAATTGGTAACTCTAACTCAGGTTTAATTTCTGAAGTACAATTTTTTATGGACTGAAATATACTTTCCATGGTATTTCACAATTTTTTGATGATGGATTTGATGTTAGATTTTAAAATTATTCTTGGAATGTTTTTAACTCTAAAAATGAACTGATATTTTCTGCCTTTAAAAATGAAAATATTTATCATGTCAACTTAGATTCTTTAATTTATCAAAATATTTCTTGATTAAGTGTATTTTACAAAGAGTCTTGGATTTTTCATATAATATTAGGACACAAAAATATACACTCCCTTTGGAAGCATACTAGAAAAGGATTAGTCAAATACCTACCCAAATATGAGTTTCTAAATGATAAAGTCTGTAATCCTTATCAAAAGGGTAAACAACACATGATATCATTCTAATCAAAGAAAAAAGTTTCAACTTCTTAACCTTTAGAGTTGGTTCACATGGACTTTTTTGGACCGTCTTGAGTTTCTACTCTAAATGGGAAGAAATATGTTTATGTTCTTGTAGATGACTATTCTAGGTATACATGGACTTATTTCTTATCTCACAAAATTAAATCATGTACTTACTTCACCATGTATGCTAAAACAATGGAAAATCTAAGTGGACATAGAATTAAATCAATAATAAGTGATCATGGCCATGAGTTTTAAAATCATGACATTGAATATTTTTGCTCACACAATGGATATAGTCATAACTTCTCTGCCCCTAGGACACCTCAATAAAATAGAGTTGTGGAATGAAGAAATAGAACCTTACAAGAAATTTCTAGAACAATGCTTAATGAGTATGACCTACCTATTTACTTTTGGGTTGAGGCTATAAATATAGCTTGCTACAAAATTAATAGAGTCTTAATTAGACCAATTCTTAAAATAACCCCCTATGAGTTGTGGAAAAATAGAAAACTCAAAGTTAGTTAATTCAAATTTTTTGGTTACAAAGTTTGTATCCTTAATACAAAGGACAATCTTGACAACTGTTCATCCAAGAGTGATAAAGGAATCTTCCTAGGTTACTCAACCTCTAGTAAAGCCTATAAATTATTTAACAAAAGAACAAAATGTGTGGAAAAATCTATTCATGTCAAATTTTATGAAACATATCCACATGAACATAATACCTCCCTAGATAATCTTGAAGATGATATGAAAAACCTGGACATAAATGAAAAATCATTTAATACTCTTTTCAAGTAATATGTTAAATCAAACAATTCTAGAAATTCTTCATAATCTAGATATGATGAACCCAAACTTCTGGATGAACTTGAAATTACTAGACCCTCTTTTCTAGGCCAACTATAACCCACAAGAACCATCCATTAGATACTGTTGTTGGTGATTTAGATAAAGGAACACAAACTATAGCTTCTCTTAGAAATTAGGTTTAACATCAAGATTTCTTGTCATAACTTCAACCTAAAAACATTAATTATGCAATCAAAAATGAATTTTGGGTGATGGATATGTAAGAATAACTTAATAAATTTGAAAGAAATAAATTTTGGAAACATGTGGATATACCTAAAGACACCTTGACCATAGGCACTAAATGGGTTTTCAGGAAAAAAGTAGATGAAGTTGGTAATATAGTGATAAAAACCTAGATTGGTTGTACACGATAATAATTAAGAATAAGTCATTGACTATGAAGAAATTTTTTCACCTGTTTCTAGACTTGAGGCCATCAGAATATTTCTTACTTACACAACACATCTATATTTAAAACTTTATCAAATGGATGTTAAGAGTGCATTCCTAAATGGGTGAATATTTGAGGATATTTTTGTAGAACAAACCCGGGGTTTTACAAACCCTCATTTTCCAAATCATGTATTTAAATTAACAAAATATTTATATGGTTTAAAACAAGCTCCAAGATCTTGGTATGATAGATTAAGTAGTTTTCTTATTCCCAAAATTTTTACAAAAGGTATATTTAATCCTACTATTTTTATAGAACAAATTTCTAAATATGTTTTAGTTGTTCAAATCAATGATAATGATATTATTTTTGGATCTTCAGTAAATTATTTAGGTATTTATTTTTATAAAATTATACAAAGTAAATTTGAAATTATTTTGATGGGTGAACTTAAATTCAATCTTGGATTTCATATTTTTCAAAATATAGAAGGTATCATTTTGAATTAAAGTAAATATACTAAGGATATTATAAAACGTTTTGGATTTAATAGCATCAAAAGCAGTGACACTCCAATGAGTACTACTTGTAAGTTGGATCTTGATGAAGATGGTAAATCTGTTGATCAAATCACTTATAGAAGAATGATTGTAAGTTTTCTCTACTTGAATTCTATTGGGCCAAATATAATGTTTAGTGCTTTTATGTGTGCACATTTTCAATAAAACCCCAAATAATTTCACTTAAATGTTGTTAAAAGAATTTTCAAATACCACAAACATACTATCAATTTATGTTTGTTTTACCATAAAGGACAATCATTTGATTTAGTGAGCTATTCTGATGCTTATTTTGGTGGATTCAAGTTAGATAGAAAGAGAACTACTAGAATGTGTCACTTTTTAGGTAATTCTCTAGTATAATGGGGTATTAAGAAACAAAATTTTGTTGCATTATCTACTGTCGAAGTTGAATACATAGCTACTGGTTGTTGTTGTGCACAAATTTTGTGGATGAAACACACATTACTAGACTACGGATATCAATTTATAATTGTACCTATAAATTGTGATAGTACAAGTGATATTAACTTTTCAAAGAATTCTGTTTCACACTCTAGGAAAAATCATAATGATGTAAGGCATCACTTTTTGAGATATCATTATCAAAAAGGTGATATCACTTTGGAATTCATTGGCACTGAACATCAACTTACTAATATATTCACTAAGATATTAAATTTTGAAAGGATAAATTACATCATACATGAATTAGGAATGTTAAGTCTTAAGTAAAAAATCTTATATTCTTGGAGTTATTATCTCAAACTTACTATTTTATAGTTTACGGTTACATGATTCACAGTTTCACAAGTTACTGTCTTGGAATTACTATCTCACATTTATGGTCTCACAGTTACTATCTCTCAGTTGTTGTCTTCAACTTTCTATTTCAATGACACAGTCGCACCATTTGGAGTCACACTGTAATGATGACATCGTGACAACCTGTTTCAGTCTCACCATCATGACTCATAATTATATTTTTAGAATTTTATATCTCGTATTTCCAAATAGATTATTTTATTGTTTTTATGCCACATTTTCGAATTTGCGACGTTTTAACTTCCTAAATGATAAAAACTCAATATCTTTCACTTCTCTCTTCACCAGAGCTCTCTTCTCTCTAAACTAAAACCCTTCTCCCTCAAACTTTTAGTCCTCTTTCATCCCTTCACCATTCTTGAAGCCTTGTTGAATTCCCAGAATGAAGCACCCATATTCATCGACTTCTGAGAAGCACATATCTAAGAAGAAAGTGAAAAATTCACTAAAAGTAATGCCTGAGGTGTAACATCCCAGGTAAATAAAGAATAAAGAATTTTCATATTTATTAATATTTACGAATTAAATATTAATTTTACTTTAAAGGGGTTTCTATGTTTGATAGCGTACCTGATACGCAACAAAGAGTTTCTTTGAAATCTTACGTTGCACACTAGTAATAAAATAATATTATTTTAAATGGTAGTTAACACATAGCCGTTGTATTGGCGGGAATGAATATAAATAACTAAAATATGGTTATATATGTTTTTTAAATGTTTTTACATTTATCCAATAAAGGATAAAGGATTAAAATACGAAAAGAATTCAATTTTAGGCATATATACTCTAATAGTCACTAAAGGTCCACTTATCGCCTTTTGATGGAGAACTGTCATTAAATATAGTTTTGGTTAATATTATACATTATATTGGACCAAATAAATTTTTTTTTAGAATCGGGACATCAAAATTTACTTTGTGTAAATTTTTGGTATTTTTCCGATAAAGTTCATTTTTTAATGAATGGTGAAAAATGTTGTATTTTAATTCAAAACCTCTTTTTATTCTTATTTATTTATATTATTAGATTATGTTTTGAATTGGTCTTAAAGTGAAATTATAATATATTTTTACCATTTAATCCAATAGTGGTCTTTGGAATTAATTTCACCTTGAAATTGGACTTAAACTAGTGTCAATCTTTTGATACTTATTATTTCAAAAAAACACGCTATTTGCTTTGACAGCGGGAATTAGTTATTAAATTAATTAATGTAACTTATATGTTTTTAATTTTTTAAAATAGACATCATTTTTGAATTCGGAATATCAAATATATCTTAGGGTGAATTTTTGGTATTTTTCTGAAAAACTTCAATTTTTGATGAATAGTGAAACCACTAAGTGGTACTTAAAAAATGATTTTTCGTTTAAATGAAATTTTAACACCTCTGTGTTTTGAATTTCAAAAATCAGACATAAATGATTTTCATTAGGAAGTAAAATTTAGTTCAATGAGATTAAAATAATTTTTTGGTGAATAGTAACTTTTATGTTTTTAATCGCGATTAGAGGTAATTAGTGTAGTTTAAGGTAAAAATAATGTTTTAATAATATGAAATGACCTAGAAGCATTTTATACCCTTATTGGATGTGTCATGGACGACCAAGACAATCCATGGGTTGACTTGGCGACCCCATGGAGTCACTTTGGTAGGAAAATGACCTTAATAACTTTTTATTTAAAGTTAAAATAAAAATGTCACAAACATGAGTTGTTTTACTAAAACAATTTTTAAATGGGGTTATACCAGTTATATTTTTTACTATAAATGTTAATTATAAAGATAAAAATATTTCCTATATCATGATATTTTTTTTATAATTTTTAGATATTAAATAAATTAAATTATTTATGACACCATGATGATGCATCGATTACCTCATTATTTAACGATTTAAATTAAATGAAAAGATAATGTAAACTCTAAGACCTACACATGTCAAACACCTATTGGATGGGTATATTTTGAACTCTTATCAACTTATCCTAGAAATATATAGTTTTGGGACCTTTTAAATCAGAAAATCATTTTATAATAAAGTAACCTTTTATAACTTTCCAAGAGTGCCCCTCCTCTCCTCTTATAAAAGGCCCCCACCTCTACCACCTTAACCACACCTCTCAAGCATTTGTCTCGGCCAAACCCTGCCCATTTTGTCTCCCCACATCCCTATATTACTCCTAGAAGCCTCACCTTTGGCAGAAGTCTTCCCAAGGAAGCCTTTGAGCTCAAATCAAAAAGAGTTACCCGATTTTAAGGTAATGTCTTCACTTGCGTTCTTTTGTTTTATTTTGCTTCTCCAACCCCCCTAAACTCTTTTTATTCATTTATTTTTTAACAACTACAGTATATTCAATATACTAGGATGTTGTTATAAAAATTATTCTAGCTGAACTTACACACACTTACATCTAATGGTTAAAGAACATATTGTTTCTATGGATGGCGAATTTCTGCCTCACGAAACGATGATTGTTCAACACTCATATAACACCTTCAAAGATGGCCATTAATATGTCAATATATTTATATATGATATATAATATGTTTATGTTTTACTTAATCTTATGTATTTTTCATTTATGGCATACCATTATGGTTTCCATTATGGGTAAACGCGATATCATTATTTTAAGAAGTGCGGACTACCGCCCCCTCAAAGTGATTTGATTCGTTAATGCCATATGTGGGACGTATAAAGAATGGAGTTAATGATATTGTATATGATATTATACTGGAATTATAATATAACTTTATATCATTATGATTCCATTCCATATAATATGAAATAGAAATGAAAGTAGTGTTCATGCATACGTACGGCTTACCGTCTCCATGAACAGTGCATTTCATTTCTTACCTCTAAATGTTATGTAATATTATAAATGCATTTATATACTTGATATATATGATATATATGATATCTAAATCATGAGTATAATGGATAAATGAACAACTTGTAATTATAAAGAGCTTATTTTTGACTCAATTACCAATGGTCGTTAAAACGACCGTTATTAACTTAAATAATTACATAGTGTTCATGACATGGTAATAAGTGATATAAAAGGAATAATGAACTTGAAAAAGGTTCTTAAGCAAGTAGAAATTAGCTCAAGTTTATTATTCAGGAGGTTAAAGAACGATCGAGTCAAGTCGGACCCGAGGTATGGGACTTCGTCTCAATCTCCTTTCATTAAGGCATATTTTGTTTTATACACAACCTTCTTTTATACGGTGTATAAACCCCTTTGAAATTTACGTTTATTCAAAAGGAATATTTTTTATAGGAAGCGTTTTACTAAACGACAAAAGGAATGTTTTTTTTTCGTGCGTATGCGGTGACAACGACTTCTCTGCCGCCGTGACCATTATTTGAGTTTCGGCTTCCTCTACAAGCCATACCCTTTTTAAAAAAAGAAAAATAAATACCATGTTTTTATTTTATTTTATTTTGGTATTGAAAATGGTTTTCATAATGTTTTTATTATATCAATGTGTTGTATTGATATCTTGTTATTGAAATATGGAAATGTTATGTTTCCTTTATGTATGTTTTATGTGATACGATTATGTTATGGTTCTTGGGCATTGTTATGAAGACGGGTGGTTCCGTGATAAAATAAGGGCGGGTGAGCCCGATATAGCTCTCCAATGCATTGGGTAACGCGAAGGAGTTAAAATTTAAGGTTTTTCCAAAGAGATTTAGGGAATATACTGTGATGGGTATTCCAAACGTAACCCTAAGGGTTACTCCATATGTAAGAATGTTATGAATGCCTCAAGTTACCTTTATGTATTATGATTTCTATGATTTATTCATGATTTGATGGGGTATGTTAATGTGCTTATGTTTTATGAGTAAATTATGATTTCATACATAGACTAATGTTTTCATTTCAAACTTTAATATCCCTTACTGAGATTTTTATGCTCATCCCAAGTTTTTGAAATGTTTTTCATAGGTCAAGGGAAAGCTACATGATGTGATGATAGTGTCAAGTAAGTGTCAATAAAGAATCCATGTTTTATTTTAAATATGTTTCCGTTGATGGGAAATATGAGTACTATCTTTTTTGTAACCACTTTGTTTAAATGTGGAATGTAATGCATGTTTTATGATCTAATTATCTAAAACTCTAAACCTGAAAAGATCCTCAATGTGTATTCTTGAAATAACTCAAGATTGAGTAATGTTTAAGGCTGGGGCATTATAGTTGGTATCAGAGGTCGGTTTAGATAACTTTAGAAGTTTGAATTCTATTAAATGATTATCCAAAAGTATTTTTTTATGGTCAAATTGAAATTATATAGCATTTGTAGATTACCATGTTGCTTCATCTAAGACATGTTTGTTCAGAATGGTTTTCCGCAGAGGAAATAAGGAAGCAGTGCTAGGAAGGCATACAGAAGGAAATAACCTTCTGAATCAACATCCTGAGATGGTCGGAATAGGAACTGAATAGTTTGTTGCAGTAATCGAACAGTTGACTCAAGCGATAAATGGTGGTGGTATCCATGCACGAGATCAGCCAGATCAACCGCAAAGGAACATGTCAGTGGTGGAACATTTCATGAGGCAACATCCCCCATCATTCAGAGGATCATCTGACCCTGTGCTAGCTGAAGGGTGGATTAAAGCACTAGAGAATATTTTTGATGTCATGGGGTGTTCAGAAAATCAAAAGGTTAGTCTTGTTATTTACTGTTTGGAGGGTGAGGCAGATCAGTGGTGGTTGATGGTTAAAAATATCATGGACGCTGATGAGATTGATGCTCTCGACTGGGATGAATTCAAAGGTATGTTTCTTGAGAATTATTTTCCTTAGGCTGTTTGACTTAGGATGGAAAAACAATTCCTGGAATTGAGGAAAGAGGAAGACTCATTGGCTGCTTATGAAGAAAGGTTCACTCGATTGGCAAGGTATGCTCCAAATTTTATCCGAGACCTTGATAGTAAAATCAATCATTTTTACTCAGGATTAAAGCCAAAATATCGAAGGGCTTTAGCTTCTTGTGAGTTCAAAAGTTATGAAAAGCTTGTTCAATGTGCTGAGAAGGTGGAAATGGAGTTTTCCGATGATCAAGTGTTCTATAACAACCAGCAGAAGAAGAGACTGAGGTGGCAGAAGAAAGGAAAGAATTCTTCAAAAAGGTCTGACGGTAAGAAAACTAAGTTTCCAGTTTGTGATAAATGTGGTAAAAGGCATGCTGGGGAATGTCTTCTGAATTCTGGAAAGTGTTACCGATGTGGTAAGATGGAACATAAGGCTTGTGATTGCACTGAAAAAGATCAAGGTGATGGTAAGTCCAAATTTGATTTGTAGTTAGTGAAATGTTTTAAGTGCAATGAGATGGGTCACTATGCAAATGAGTGTCTGAAAAAGATCTTGAGTGATGGGAAGCAGTTAGACTACAAGAATAAAGGGGTGGTGAAATCCTTTTCAACTAGTTAATCAGATGTTGGGCCATCAAATGAAGTGGTATCAGGTACTTTGTTTGTTTTTTCAGATTATATCAGTTTGTTGTTTGATTCGGGGTCTACACATTCTTTCATCTTTGAAAACTTTTCTAGTAAAATGGGAATACCATCTCAAGAAATGACTCATGAACTTGTGGTAAAAATACCTGGGGAAAATGTTGAGGCAAAAAGAATTTATAAGAATTTTCCTATCCTTATCCGTGGAAATAAACTACTTAAAAACCTTATTGTTTTACCTCTAGTAGAGTTTGATGTTATCCTGGGTATGGATTGGCTCTCTATTTACCATGCTAAGATTGACTGTAGAGCTAAAGAAGTTTCTTTTCATAAATACTTTCAGTTTGTGTACAAGAATGAAACCTTACTGTTGATAACATATCAAGAGGCTGAGAAAATAATAAAAGATGGAAATGAATTTTACCTTGCACATATTGTTGAAAACAAAGGAACTGTTCAGATTAATGATGTGCCAGTGGTAAATGAGTATTCTGATGTTTTTCCTGATGAGTTTCATGGAATAATACCAGATCGGGAAGTTGATTTTACTGTTGACTTAGTTCCTAATGCTAATCCAATTTCAAAACCCCCTTATCGAATGGCTCAAATTGAACTTTTAGAGTTGAAGGATCAATTGCAAGATTTATTATAGAAAGGTTTCATTCGACCTAGCACATCACCATGGGGTGCTTCTGTTTTATTTGTTAAAAAGAAAGATGGTTCTATGAGACTTTGCATTGATTATAGAGCCTTGAATAATATCATTGTTAAGAACAAGTATCCTTTGCCTCATATCGATGATTTGTTTGATCAGCTCCAGGGAGCTCAGTATTTTTCGAAGATTGACTTGAGTTCGGGATACCATTAGTTGAAAGTTAAAGAAGCAGACGTACCGAAGACTGCGTTACGTACTAGATATGGCCATTATGAATTTTTAGTAATGACTTTTGGGCTAACCAATGCACATGCTGTATTCATGGACCTTATGAATATAATTTTCCATGAGTTCTTGGATAAGTTTGTGATTGTTTTCATTGATGATATTTTGGTGTTTTCTAAAAGTAAAGAGAAGCATGAAAGACATTTAAGGGTTATTTTGCAAACCTTAAAAGAAAATAAATTGTATGGGAAATTCAGAAAGTGTGAGTTTTGGTTGCAAAAAATTCCTTTCCTTGGTCACATTATTTCTAAAGATGGGATAACTGTTGATCCTATAAAAACAAAGGTTATTGAAGAATGGCCAAGACCCACAAATGTAACTGAGATTCGTAGCTTCCTTAGTTTGGCAGGATATTACCGAAGGTTTGTTAGAAATTTTTCACGGTTATCTAGTCCAATGACTAAGCTAACTCGGAAGGGTGTTAAGTTTATCTGGACAAATAAATGTGATGATTGTTTTTAGGAACTGAAAAGAAGATTGGTGAATGCTCCAGTTTTGGCACTACATTCTAGGAATGGTGAGTTTGTTATCTACAGTGATGCTTCATTGAAAGGACTTGGATGTGTCCTTATGCAGAATGATCAGGTAATTTCTTATGCTTCACAACAGTTGAAAACTCATGAGTTAAATTACCCTACACATGATTTGGAATTAGCTGCTGTTGTTTTCGCTTTAAAAATTTGGAGGCATCATTTTTTGGGTGTAAAGTGTGAAATATATACTGATCACAAAATTTTTAAAGTATATATTCACTCAGAAAGAATTGAACATGAGACAGCATAGATGGCTAGAATTAATCAAGTATTATGATTGTACAATTCATTACCATCTGGGAAAAACAAATAAAGTGGTTGATGCTTTGAGTCGAAAAAGTAATGCTTCATTAACAATGTTGTGTTTGGAACGTGATCCTTTGGTTAAGGATTTGATGAACTTTGGTATAGAAGTTGTTGGTGCAGGATGTCCTTCTGTTTTGTTTCAGGTATCAGTGAAATGTTCTCTATCAGACAGAATTAATCAAACACAGAAGCAAGAAAGTGAGTTGCAGAAAAAGGTAGAGCTGGTTCATAAGGGTAAGTTGCCTGAATTCAACATTGATAATGATTTTTTTTTGAGATTTGGGAAGAGATTGTGTGTGGATTGTGATTCACAGTTGAAGAGAGAGTTGTTATGTGAAGCTCGTAGTTCTCCGTGTTCAGTTCATCCAAGTAGTACTAAGATGTATAGAGATATTCGGGAGTATTACTGGTGGGATGGAATGAAAAGGGATTTTGCTGATTTTACTGTGAAGTGTTTGACTTGTCAACAGGTTAAAGCAGAGCGGCAGTTACCGAAAGGGATGCTTTAGCCTTTACCAGTACCAGAATG